>OX415241.1:24434587-25059587 GCA_948330725.1 Sherardia arvensis | reverse complement strand
TATACCTCTTTTATTCTCTACAAACCACTGATGATTTTCCTTGTGCAGCCTCAGGAGAGTTACTTGAACTCATCAGAAGTGCTCATTTAGCTGCTTTGGAAGGTTAGTAGTACTCTTTTTCTTTTACTATGGCTTAGCCATTTTCCTTAAAATCATCATGTTATTTATTTTTGCAGCTCTTAGGCCGGGGTCCCTCTTTGGTCTACATTTAACCAAAAAATTGGTCTATATGATGTGCAAGGTGCTATTCCAGTGGTGAAAAATGTGTTCATCCCCCAGAGTTAGAAGGGAGTCTACCAATTGATATTGAGGATGTCATGCCATTGTCTTCGTTTTTGGCTCCGGTGCCGAGAGCCAGCTCCCCCTGTACCAGAAGAAGAGCTGGATTGGTGAGGATGCCAGAGCAGATGATCAGCTGGAGTAATGAGATAGCATTGGAAATGCAGTTAAAGAATTTGCAAACATTTTCAAGGAGGTGACTGGGAATGAATTTGAGCCATGGGAGAGGGAATGACATTTTCGTGGAAAAGGTTCACACTTTATCTACCTGCATGTTCTCTTAATTTATAGTTATTGATGCACAATTATCTGCCCAATATGATTTGTGGTTTTCAACTTTGTCCCCGTGATCATCTTAATTATGAAATCTTTAAATATGACATTACTTTTACTTTTGGGTTTATATTCTCAATTGCTAGATAGGTGTTCAGCAGAAGTTCACACATCGTACATGGTTGACTTCTTCTCACTTCTCATGTACATGGTTCTTTATGCCTAAACAACCTCTTCAAACTCTCTGCTCACCAAGGATGCATCTTGTTGGATACAAAATCATCAAGGTTAATCTCTCTAATTTGTTGGCTGTATTTTCTATGTAAAGATTCAAATTTTCATACGTTTAAAGAACGGGGCTTCTGTTTTTATTTTCTTTTGTTTCATATTATGGTTAGTTAGTGAACTAAAGGTACGTGAAGGTTTGGATATTGCTTATAGGAAAAAGATTTGAAGCTCTCAATAGGGAAGCAAGACCCAAGGCATCCCGAGAACTTGAAGTCCCTGGTGTAATTACTGGTATATTCTACAACATTTTCTGTAGTTGAGTTCATAACTCATTTGGTTTTCATTTGTTGTTAGATTGATTCCCATTCTCTCTTCCGTTTTACTGGGAATTCAAGTATCTTCCTTTTTAATGATTCTGAACTCCTTACGACTGCTACAATATTTTTAATCTGATCAGTTTAAAATGCTTCCCTCTTTGTCTGATAGAATAACTCTCAAGTTCACTAGCTTGCACTTGAGGGAGCAACCGAGATCATTGTACATTTCGCCCAGCTTCTTGACTCATTGTTGGTTCTACTGACAAATGCATATCACATAAAATTATTACTATTTTTTTGACCTGATGGTTTACTATTAGTTCTGTATTGTCTACTCTGTTGCTTGAAACTATCACATATGTTTTTTTCCCTAGATTCTCATTTTGGCAGAAATAGACATTTTAAACTAATACGTGGGATCACCCTCTATTTGTTTTATTGAAATTGGATCACTATCTATTGAAATTAGGGTTACCTGAATTTGTGGGCTGAATTGCGAAAGAAGTCAATGAACTGATTTATTATATTGACATCATTTGATAAATACATTGAGCTCAGTTAATGGAATATGTTTCCAGCCATGCTATATGAACCTTTAAACTTATTCATGTTTATATGCATAGCTTTCTTTAAAGTCCCATTCTTCTTACCTCATTACATAATTTGTATTTGCAGATATTAAAATAGAGGTGGTACTTGGAAGTGGAAGTGAGATGGTTGATATTGTTTTGAAAAATTATAAAGTAAATTACAGTAGAACAATTTATTATTTTTGTCATGTGAATATAATGTATATTTCATACTGAATATGCTTTAATTCTATGCTTTCAAGAAGAACCTTTTTACACAAATGTGTTTGAATCTTCCAATAATAATCTTAGCTCCTTTCTATCCATGATTCACAAATCGAAAACCAATAGTTAGGACATGATGTTGTTCTTCATTAATTTAAAAGTCAAATATCACAGCAAAGAATTTGTAAATGAACATACCGGAGCCAAAAATGAAGACAATGAAATGACATCCTCAATGTCAATGGGTAGACTCCCTTCTGACTCTGGGGGACGAACACATTTTTCACCACTGGAACAACACCTTTACAACGCCGGCGAGTAGACAAGATTGGGCCGCATCTCTTCAACTCTTCTACTGAATACATAATTGAGTCAGGTCGATAAGCAGCAAGAAGAACAAAGAGAAAAAGCACAGTAACAGGGGAGTTGGAGAATACATGGGAGATGAGGTCGATGAAGGAAGACATGGCTTCCGGGAAAGAGTGGGAAGTGGAGTTATCGAGCAGAACATTCATCCCTAGCTCCAACTGTGCATGGATCGCACGAAAACTTCTTCAAAACCTTACAATTCGCCGCCACAGCCGCCATCCCCCGATCAGTGACCTGCCGGAAACCGCAGAACTTCAGCCGCGTGAGCCCCCGGCACCGAAGCGAGATCAGGGCCAACCCATCAACATTCATACTCGTTGATTTCTGATCGCATCTAAGAGCCAGCTTCATGACAGAGTCACACCTGGTAAACAACGCCGGGATACGCTTGCAAATTGGCATTGAGAGCCAGCCGGTGGCGGCTCTTCCCCTCGATGGTGAAGTACCCTACTCTCAGAAACAATCGCTCGTACCGCCCAACTTGGCCGTTTGATATGTCTAGAGAAGCAACCATCTTCACCTTTTCTCCTCTCTTCTCCATCCTGCTCCTTTCCTGAAATCTTATTGTTAATTTCTTGATGATCTCAAGTTAAGCAAATTGAACTCTGTGGTTCAAACGGATTGTTGTATCAATGCTCAGAAACCGGCCAACACTCCCCAGCCGCTGTCTCACGTACTTGGCCCTCACTTTGCAACTATCTCCACCTCAACTCCGGTGAGTTCCCGTTTACTGGTGCCTGCGCTCACTTTTTTTCCCTGATTTGATATTTTGTTGAATGAGTAATTGAAGGAATTAGGGTTGTGATTGAAGTTTTTGATTCTATTGAGCTGTTTGTTGTTTGGATTTGGGATAGGGGGATTGTTGATTTCTGGTATTGTTTGATTGAAAACCTAATTTATGGATTTTTTGTGAATTTCAATCAACTGGTCTTTGCTTTATTTGGAGTTCAATTGGATATCCACAGCAGTAACTTGGTTTTAGATTCTCCAGGTTCACTTATAACTTTTGGGACAGTTTGGATCTTCCTGTCGTTTGAACAGTAGCGAGTGCTTGAAGTTCGATCCTTCAGTTGGGGATTTTAGAGGGTTTTTGGCGCATCCATTTCTGGGTACGACTTCGTCGACTACAGAGAAGGTTCAATTCATCAGGTGAAGAAGATTAATAGAGCCAATGATTCATCATCTATTCTGTACGAAGTATGGATTTATTTTTACAGAGAAGGATCCAAACTGTATGTGTTAAATCTTGAGGTGAATATCTTATGAGTTGATGGTCATTTCTCAAAATATTTTTTCCTACATTTTTTCAATTTAGAGTAATTAGTGATTTCTAGACGATACAAAGTATGCGAGTCTTTTCGATTTAGAGCAACTAGTGATTTTCAGACGAGGCAAAGTATACGGGTCGTCTTTTGCGGCGTCTTCCGCTACCTCCAACCAATTTATAAAATTGGTCCACTTTTTACACCCGTCATTGGTCGTCGCTTCAAAAGAATGGACTCATAAGTATGTATAAAAGAAACATGTTTTTTATAATGGGTACTAAATTTGGTATGGTCAAATATAAATAGAATGTTCATAATATTGAATCAAATAATAGTTGTTTATGTATCTTTGAATATAAAAAGTTATTTGTTTCGTGTAATGAAAAGATAGTGATGAAAAATAGAACCACATTCAAATTAAATGTAATCAGATAAAATTAATCTACGTTTATCAAAGAATCAAACTAATATCTATCAAAAGTGTTACAAGTAAAACCTCTCTCACTTAATTTATTAATTTATTTTCTCTTTAAGATTTCAGGAAGTCACAGGCCGTGTGTGGATGGATTTAAGATTTGGATTTTGGGATTTGAAATCCTAAAATAGCCAAATTCTTGTGTGGCATGGGTGGATTTGAAATCCGGATCTCAGTACCGGATTTCAGCACAAATTTTTCAAAATTATTAAATATTGGATAAATAAAAAATAAATATTATTTTGATTAAGGTCAACTAAATTAATGTATAAAAAATGCATTAAATATAAAAAGTCAACTACATTAATGCATTAAATTTTAATATGTATCAAAAGTAACGTATGTCATGCATAGGGGTGCTTATCGAGCGAGTCGGTTCGAGTACCGCTCGAATTCAACTCGCTATCACTAATTTTTGTCGAGTTACGAGTTATTTCGATTAAGTTTTTTTCAAGCGAAGTCATAAATAATTGATAATATGATGATTTTTTTTAAAGTAATTTTTGCATGAAATATGAATTTACTAGTATAAATTATGTAAAAACACTCAAAATGATTGTATTATAAACATGTCAATGAATTAAATATCAATTTTAACAACCATATTTGTGTTATCGAGTTACTCGCGAGTACCTCCTTTGATCATCTCGCGTTTGAAGCGAGTCGAGTTTCGAGTACTCGCGAATTGACGATCTCAATTAACACCCCTCACTCATGCATATTACAAAAACAAATATATCAAAATATAAAAATTCAACTAAATTAATGCATTCGATATTGATATATAGCAAAATATAAAAAGTCAACTATATTAATGCATTAAATATTAATATGTATCAAATTATAAAAAGTAACGTATGTCATGTGTATTACAAAAAAAATCAAAATATAAAAATTCAACTAAACTAATGCATTCAATATTCATATATAGCAAAATATAAAAATTCAACACATTAATGCATTAAATATTAATATGAATCAAATTATAAAAAGTCAACTAAATTAATTTATTCAATATTGATATATATCACAAAATAAAAGTCAACTATATTAATTCATTCAATATTGATTTTCCTTTTTATTTAAATAATTCAATTCAAAATTCAAATCTATACCAAACAAGGATTTGAAATCTCAAAAACTCAAAATCCAAATTTCAAGTCCAGAATTCTCAAAATTCTAAAACAAAATCAAATCCTCCAAATTCTCCAAATTCTCCAATCCACATACACCCACAAATTCTGGTGACAACCTCCTATCAATGGAACCATAAACCATATATGATGGGGAAAATGTTGGCTAAATTGAAGGAGACGGCACCCTTTGGGCTTTGGCTAATTTATGACATCACATGACTATAATTAGGGGTTGGATATTTGGTTCAAAACACATACTACTGCCAACAAGAATCCCTTACCAACCTTTTAAACATTTATCTCTTATTATGAAGATTGTATTCCTCATTTCACATCAATTATGAACTGAACAAATTGGTGTTTGAGTAAACACTCATAAATTATGTATCCACTGTAATTAGTTGCATGTGTTTTGTTGAAGTGTACGACTGAACAAAAATATATTGCCTACTGAAAGATCTTCTGAACTCATCACACTGAATATACAAGATTTATTTCGACGCTGGAGCCACCCTAGCATGCATCACACAAAGAGTGTAAATGTTTTTTGTCTAATAGTGGTTTCAAGCGAGTAGCGAAGAGGAAAATTTTGAACATGCATGATCCAATTCTGTCAAAATTGTTGCCAATCGAGGAGACATCATGTATGACTGAAGATCTCAACTTATTTGATATTTGAATTATTGGAGATGGACATAGTTGATTAGAGGATTAATTTTATGTTGGATATAAATTATGTAGTATGACCATTTTAGATTTCTCGAGATAAAACTTTGTAAAACATGCTCTAACAAACTTGACACGACGATTCCTTATTAGTTAAAATTTGGATAATAATAGTTAGAAACATGGCCAGGCCACTGGTTACTCATTTCATTAGAAATGGGCCACTAACACAAGATGTTGCTGTTAGGCTCTGCTGATTTATCTTGTCTGTTTTCTTCATTTACTTCCAACACAGAAAAGTTGCAGTGATAAGTCCATGGTTCGTATTCGGACCTCATTCATACTCGGACCTGGGCCCGAGAAGGGTCGTGGGCTCGAGATACGCGGAAGGTGGATCCACAGGTCCATCAATCCTAATCCTGCGTATATTATGAATGTTCTACAAGGAATATACATCCTCTCAAAGATGGTAATACATCCATCCTAAACATGGTAACACAACCATGTCCGGAATACACTTCTTCTATACATGGTAATACAACTACTATTCTCATAAGTGTTTTATTTATACCATAAATACATATCTTGGTGATCTACGGATTGTAGCCATATAAATACCCTAAGAGGTTTGGTAGACCTCTCATCCAATCTCATACTTTATACTTTACGCCTTAAGCAAATATACTGACTTGAGCGTCAGAGTGTCTATCCCCGGGACACCCGGGGCCTTTGTCTTGCAGATCAGTTCGAGAGCCTAGTTCGTTGTCGAAGTGTTGGTATCCGGCATACATCAATTTGGCACGCCCGGTGGGAGCCCTCACACTCATTGACGACGTCGCCGAACCTTGTTTCTGATCTGGTCTAGCACACTTGAAGAAGCAACTTCCCCGACAACATGTCTGACGCTGAGAAACCCAGACGAAGCGCCCGTGTGCTAGGGAAAAATCTGGAGAATCCAGAAGCAGAGCAGCCTCCCCGAGGACGCGGACGAGAACAACCTAGAGGATCTCAGGCGCGCTCCACCTTTGAACCACCATTAAAATTTTCCGTGGGGGCAGGAAACTGAGCGTTCCGAACTCCCTCAGTCCAAATCCTGCCGTATCTGGAGCATCTGGAGCACCATTCTCCGGTCCAAACCCTGCTGCATCTGGAGTGCCACCTTCTGGATCGAACCCGTTGGGATCTGAAGTACCGAACTCGGACCAGAGGATCTTGATCCAGACTGACATAAACTCCAGCGCTCCGAATTCCCTCGGTCCAAATCCCGTCGGATCTGAAACACCATTCTCCAGTCCAAATCCCGCCGCATCCGGGGTACCACTTTTTGGATCGAATCCTTTGGGATCTGAAGTACCGAACTCGTACCAGAGAATCTCGATCCAGACCAGCACGAGCTATAACAACTGCATCAACAATCCAGAAGGACTTGACCAAGAGAATGAGACAGAATATAGCGAATCCGACTCGATCTTTTCTATGGAAGAAAGAACACAAAGGGATCGACAAATCCTTGCGGACAGACAGAGGGAAGGAGAGTCTGTGATAGAACACTATCACAGGTATATGGATCTAGCCACAAGGCGCTATAATCCAGACGAAATCCTCTTGATAAATCTTTATCGAAGGAGTATAGATGATGATACTCTGAGGACGAAGCTGACAACGACGAATCCTACCACTATTAAGCATCTCCAAACTATCATGGAGGAATATGCCAGCAAAACGAATATAGTGACATGCAAAAGATCCCAAGACCTTGACAATAAGGTGAAGGAGCCCAAGATGAAAATACCAAAGGTCGAAAAGACTGAAGGCACTCCTAAACCAACCTTCGAATCCTACACTCCTCTAGCTAGATCTCGGGCTGAGATATTATCCATTCATAGGGACCTCATAAAGGACTCACCCGCTATGAAGGACTCAGCCGAGCGTCAAAGGTCCCCGAAATTATGCCAATATCACCGAGATCGGGGGCATAACACTGAGGAGTGCTATCAACTCAAGAACGAGATCGAGAAACTGATTCGACAAGGTATTGTGCAACAAATTGCACCGTAGATAGCTGGAGACGGCCAAGGTACTCAGAAATGTATGGGGGAAAACCTTGGCAGAAGAAGAAGGACGGCTATCGCAACAACAATAACAATAATAACAACCAACGGGACGGAGGCAATAATCAACAAGATCCTCCTCCGCCACCATCAAATGGAGCCAACCGAGTCATCAACGGCATCAATGGCTACACAGGAGAAACAATTTCCCTTACTAAGCTGAAGAATAGTGTGCGGGCCATACCCCACACAGAGCCAGTTGACAAGAGGTTCCGCCCCGAGGAAACTATCTCCTTCTCGGACGCGGACGCCGTGCCAAACCAGGTGCCCCATTCTGATCCACTTATTATCTCGGCAACAATACAGGATAGCTTGGTAAAGAGAGTCTTTGTGGACAATGGGAGCGGGGTAGAAGTGATGTTCTAAGAGTGCTTCAACAAGCTAGGATTCATCAAGGACGACTTCAAACCTACGGGTCCAATCTCGGGGTTCACCGGAAATCCATTCATTCCTCTTGGAGAAATCCCACTCCCAGTCACAATAGCAGAAAGAGCGAAGAGCATAACCCTATACTGCACCTTTGTGGTGGTCGACACCGTCACACCTTTCAACATTATCCCTAGCAGACCTTGGATGTGCCAAGCTAAGGCTGTATGGTCTCCTTACCACCTGATGCTAAAATTCCCAACACCGCAAGGAGTAGCTTCCATTAAAGGAAACCAATGAGTGGCACGTTCATGCATGGTCACGACCATCCGTGACGCCAGGAAAGTAAGCAGCATCTCGGTCGGCAACACCATCTTGGGGAATCTAACACCTGATCCTGATCTCGAACAACCCCTGGTGTTTCACTTCGAGGAAGAGGCCTACAACGAGATGACTGCACTATGGCACAAAAGACGCCATCAAATCTTCCAAGTGTGAGAACTGGTAATGCCAGTAGGCCCGTGGTGTACTAACAAGCTAGAAGGAGCGCTGGAGCCAAGGACGAAAAGACCATACAAAGTCTCAACAGCACAATCCGGTGGATTCCACCTCTTGCAAACTCGCGAAGGAGAGCACTTGGATCCTTTCATAATGGCACCCGTCCTACGTAGCAGTCAATAAACCTTTAATACAAAGAAACACTGTGAAACCGTGAAGGGCGAATTCATACCACGAAGATGGAATGTGATTAACTAACGAAAGTATCATGGAAGATGAAACTCAACAAAGAGCCTCACAAAGGTTCGAGAATAACAACCTTGTCCGAGAGCCTCATCAAGGTCCGAGACAATTCTGCTATAGCATAAACGGGTACTCATACTCAAACCTACTATTTTCTTTACTTCTTTTCTTAAAAGTTATAAACTTGGATTGAAGTCATGATATTTTTTACACCTATCTTTTTCACTAAGCAATCTTAAAGGTCCTTTTCTAAAAAGAGGATTGTTATCCTAAGTATAACATGGATTGCTATTAAAAACAATATGCTTTATAAAGTGTATGATTGGTTAGCTTATATAAGATAAGCTGTTTGGATCCAAAATTCAACTACCAATCATTTTGAATGAAAGAGATAGGTTCGAGATAGAAAGTACTTCACAAAAGTACTTGATTGAGGTTTATAAACCAAAAGGGCAGACGTGCTCAGAAATCAATCATCTCTAATAACAAAGAGGAAAAACCTCAAGAACAGAAGTTCAAACTCATATCAAAGGTGTTACTACATCAGAATATGATACTTCTAAAATTTCCCAAAGGGATACATAGAGGAAAAACCTCGAACACAAGTAACTCATATCAAAGGTGTTATTACATCAGAATATGATACTTTCCTATGAGATATACGCTTATAAGCGTGTGATTGATGCTTATCTAATATGGGCTGCTCGAACCAAGTGTCCGAGCCACAGTCACCTCGGGCTAAAATAAAATAATATACTTATAAAAAGTATATGGTCAAAGACCAACATGATACGAGTCACACAAACTCACAAGTTTGAAACTCGACTCTCATCGTGATACTCCTATTAAGGTACACATCACTATTTATTCAGGCTATTCATAAGCCCGAGAGTCAATCTTCTCAAGGATTGCAATACAAAGACCTTTATAAAGGCAAAACTAAAAAGTGTTATTATACTAAAAGCTTCTTACACCCCGTGAAGGTCTTTAAATATAGGGGTACGACCCCGACCGCGAGAAGAAGTAGAGGTACAACCTCTAACATTCTGGAGGCCACGGCCCCAATTACTTTCCTCTGTCACCCTCATCAACTGAGAGGGCTAGGGGACCCAATTCTGTTTCCCACAGGTCGAGCAGGAGAGTCAATAGAGCCACGAGCTCTAGGAGTAGGTGTCACCTCTCTGCCCCTTCCGCATGGGATCCCTCGAGATACACCCCTTTGGGCATGAGGCCTTATCAAAGGTCCTGAATATGGGACACCATAACGTCCACCTACTTCCCTCCTTGAAGACCCTGAAGGCATGACAAACACACCTTGAGCCTCTAGTTCCTTTATTTGGAACCTGCAAGCGCTAAGCTCGGCCTGGTATATTCTCAACTCATCTATTTTGGTGGAAATCTTGTGATTCACAGTGATAGTCTCATCTCGAAGTCTAGAAATAAGAAGATCCTTCTTGTGACTTTCACCCTTGACCTTCATTAAGTCACTCTTGACTTTCCTCCATTCTTGATCATACTCTTTATTGGTGGACACGGTCTTGTTGTGAGCATCTTCTAGATCGTTATATCTCTTCTGAAGATCACTCAACTCTTGATTCAGCTCAGCTCTTCGCTTCAAAGCCTCTTTGAGCCCACCTCGAAGACTCTCACATTCTTCCCGCACAATGCTGAAACAGCCTTTGGAGTCATCCAGATCTTCCTCCAGTTTCTTGTTCTTCTGAAGGACAGCTTCATACTTGACCTGCAAATCAGCACATGCGGCAGAGCAACACTGGACATAAAGGAAGGTAAAGACCAATTAATTCCAAAGACAAAGCACATGTTCAGAATACATGAAACGCCAAAGTTTGGCGAAAAGAGAAAAATCTTGAAGTAAAAGACAAGGCTCTGAGGAGTTACAGTCTTCTCCTGCCCATCAGAAGTCTTTGGGTCCTCAAGTGAAGTTTCAGTAGCCTGCTTCTCCATCAAGAACGTCAGCTCAGGATACAAACCGGACAGTCTTTCCTGAAACTCTTCCAGAGTTAAAGCCTTCTTCAAAGATTCCAGACTAGACAATAGACTGGTCTCAAACCCCCCAATCTGGCTAAACTTCGCCCGAAATTCTTTCAAATTCTCTGGTACTTCAGGCCAAGTGTAGGCAGGGGCAAGACATCCTTGAATCTTTTCACTGAGAAACCCTTCAGAGGAATACACATCTTCGACAGCTCAGATTTATGGTAGAATTCACCATACTCTTGGCGATGTGCCTCCAGCTCTGGACAGTTGAGGTAGAAGTCTATTATCAACTGAACTAGCCGCCTCTGCCTAACATGATCAGCATACCGGTCTCTCTTAGCTTTACCAAAGCCATGTTCCTTTTCAATTCTAAGAAGGAACCATCAGACAACCTTTTTGCCTTCTTCAAGGCTTGATTCTCCTCTTCTAAGGCTTTTATTTTGTCCTTAGCCTGAGCCATCTCATTCTGGAGATGCTTCAGCATATCTAAAGGTTCCTTAGACCTCTTGGACATCTCCTCCTCCATCAACTCGAGCTCGGACTCCTGTCCTTGAGAACGGTTATACAGTGTCCGAAGAGAGTTGTACATATGCCTCATCTGACTCACAGACTGTAAAAGAAGACAAAGAGAATTAGATAACTACACAGATAATCCTATCAAAAGCCATGACGAATCATACCTGGTTAATTCCGGGACAGCCCGGTACCACCTCAACCAGAACCTCAGAAGGAGAAGGTGACACATACTTCTCGAACTCTTCCAATGGTCCGAGTTTGAGCCTTGGCTTCTTTGGAGACTTGTCTGCAGAAATCCCTGAAGCCTCGAGATCCCTCTTCTTCTCATTACTACTCAATAGCCCCTTTGATTCAGCTATCCGAGACAACAAATTGGCTGCCCTGTTCGTCCTAGAAGCACCCACTGCACATACAATGAATGAAGTTAGCGTAAGAAGTAATGGATATAGTGTGGACGAGAATATAACACAAGAATAAATACCCTTTTGCAACGCATCTGATTCTACCACCGAAGTTATCATCATGACCTCATCGACATTTTCGGTCGTGATGGGAAGGACACTAGGGGTCCAAGACATTTCCTTTCTCGGACACCGAACTAAGGCAGAACCCTCATCATCTTCCTCATCCGATGGATCTAAAGCCACAGGAACAAATAGGCAATCTGCCTCCCCAATCACTTTCAGCTGTGATTGAATTTTCTTGGGTCCTTGAACCAACCTTTTAAACCGACGCCCACGTCGAGCATCTTTCATCAGACCCGAGATTTCCTTATTTACCTCTTTCTCGGATATCTCATATTGGGCAGCTCTCTCTTCTAATGCTCTATAGGCCTGCAATGCCTTAGCTGCACCACCTGGATCCTACTCCACAGACAGAAGGGTTTCATACCAGTCCATCTCAACACCTTCTGGCTGATCAAAATGTGACAACTTCAAAAAGTTGTAATTCTGAATAGTACGGCTGGTGTTGATTCAACCAGTCATATGTTTCTATAGGCCCTTGCCAACCCATTTGATGATCTCCAGATGCAAACTTACCCTCTCTAAGTTTGATCTTATCATTCACCAACTTCCTAGCTATATTCAGCAGTTGGCGGGACGACTCTACTTCATGCCAGACCTCATTCTGGACCTCTTCATTCCAATCAGGAACTTCATACTTGGTTCGATCGAAGGTTAGTTTTACCTTATCCCACTTCCCGCAGTTCACAGGAAGCACAAAAAGCTTACCTAAAGTGGTATCTCGAGGGGTCAATGTCACATTTTGTTTAACAACGAAAACCTTTATACATGATCCGCAACAAGGAGAGACTGGGACGATAACCTTTACGAGCACACCAAGTTATTAAGGCCATAATGATTACTATCACATTGGCATGTAACTGCCCCGGATGCACCTTATAATGCTGAAGAAAATCATTCAACAGTGGGGGGAAAAGGGAAGGCTAATCCATGCTGCAGAAATCTCCCATATATGACCCCTCGGGTCGGAGTTACTAACTCAACTGCAGATTTGTCTTCTCCAAAGTACATGAGGTCAGCATCAGAAGGAATGGAAAAGGGACAACCTTCTGCAAAGATAGCAGCATCAGCGCGTGCTTTATCCTCCTTCAACGACTTTCTACTACTACCTTCGCCATCCATGGACACTATACCTTTGGAAGAATGCATTACCATGGGGCTATTCCCCTCTATCTGAGCCCTCCTGGCCATAGCCCTCAACCTCTTCTCTTCCTTAGAGGCTTTCTTCTTCAAAACTACATGTTTTTTCCCACTTGCTACCTCAGCCCTATGGAGTTCAATGGAGCTATTCTCCTCAGCCTGAGCTTCTACATACTCTCCCTCATCATGATGAGGGAAGGAAATTGTTCTACTACTATTGCTCATGATTACAGAGAGTATGGGGGGAAACACGCACACAAAGATAAAAGGGAAAAACAAACACAAGCAAATGCGCAGAGAAAGAAGATAGCACTTACTGATGATGGAAGCAGAAAGTAGAAATATGGGGTTTCAGAAATTGATGAAGTATTGATGCGCCTTCTGAACTTGGAAAGAAAATTTATTCGAATAAGTGAAGACAATGGGAATGATTTGGGAAATTTAATCCAAACCCAGACAACATTGAAGATGAGTAATTATCTCGATACTGTTTCCAAGGCAAGTAATTGGAGAGACAGGGGACAGACCGTCTCTGCTTGCCAATGAAGACGCCACGTGCATCTACCATCTGGATTTCAAAAGAAACTAATCTCAGCCATCCATATATCTGATGGAATACGAAAAGAGTTCAAAGCTAGATATTCAGAAGGATAAGCCCGAAAGGACAGTCCTAGACGGTACCCCGAGTTTAATACCCCGAGTTATTCTCCCTCGAGTTATTGGTCTTCCCTCGAGAAGCAAGCCTCTCCTTCAACCTTCGAGATGGAGCACTCTATATTCTGAAGATCTACCTTGGGCTACTGATAAGTCCATGGTTCGTATTCGGACCAGGGCCCGAGACGGGTCGTGGGCTCGAGATACGCGGAGGGTGAATCTACAGGTCCATCAATCCTAATCCTTATAAGGAATGCATATATTATGAATGTTCTACAAGGAATATACATCTTCTCAAAGATGGTAATTCAGCTATCCTAAACATGGTATTACAACCATGTCCGAAATACACTTCTATTATACATGGTAATACAACCTCTATTCCCATAAGAGTTGTATTTATACCATAAATACATAACTTGGTGATCTACGGATTGTAGCCATATAAATATCTAAGAGGTTTGGTAGACCTCTCATCTAATCTCATACTTTATACTTTACGCCTTAAGCAAATATACTGACTTGAGCGTCGGAGTGTCTATCCCCGGGACACCCGGGACCTTTGTCTTGCAAATCAGTTCGAAAGCTTGGTTCGTCGTCGAAATGTTGGTGTCCGGCATATATCATGCAGCAAAACGAAGAAATATCAGAAATATTATAAATTACCCCATTTATTTACCTAACTCTCAATCATTTCATGAATCACATGTTACGTTTGGACATTCAAGCATTCAACCATTTAAACCTCTTCCTCGAACAAGACAGTCCCATCACGTGTTCACACCACAAATCATGCAAAATTGTCAGTTGATATTTATGAACAGGAAGAAATGGACAGTACATCTTCACACACAGTCACACACTAAATTGTTCGAAAACACCGACACATTATTTCCCACACTACCTATAAAACCACCAACCTCAGAGTGATCTCAAACTCAACAAAAAAGGGCTCGGAATTGCAATCACTGTAACGCTACTACTACTGCACGTTTGGTGCAGGTCGGGCCAAGCCCCTCCGGTAGGCCCGAACGAGTATTGTAGAATTGTATCAAAGATATTCGATAGAACTGTCTATATTCATGAGAACGTTTACATTATATAGGGAGGCTAGATCTACCTATCTATCGATGTGGGATTAACGTACAATATCATAATTACATAAGAAAAAGAATAGTCTAACCTATATTCCATATACAATACAAATTATATAGAAAACAAAAATCTTCTTTCCCTAACACTCCTCCTCAAGATGGAGCATGAGGATCACGAATGCCCATCTTGCTAATCAAATCCTGAAATCTACGGCGTCCAAGAGCCTTGGTAAAAAGATCAGCATGTTGCTCAGTAGTACGAGATGAGCAACTATCTCACGAGACTGTATCAAATCCCGAACAAAATGGCAATCAACCTCAATATGTTTCGTTCGCTCATGGAAGACCGGATTAGCAGCAATGTGTAGAGCAGCTTGACTGTCACAAAACAACTTCATCGGCTGAGAATGTGACACACCCAATGACTTGAGAAGAGACTTCATCCAAATAAGTTCACAACAAACATATGCCATAGCACGGTACTCTGCTTCTGCAGAAGAACGAGATACCGTTGGTTGTTTCTTTATCTTCCAAGAAACAGGAGAATCACCAAGTGTCACAAAATAGCCAGTCAAAGAACGTCTAGTAATCGGACAAGCAGCCCAGTCCGAATCACAAAAACCGATGAGCTGTAAAGGACTAGCAGCAGAACGAAACAATCCTTGACCACGATGACCCTTGAGATAGTGCGAAACCCGCAGTGCTGCTTGCCAATGTGCCACTCAAGGTTCTTCCATGAACTGTGCCAAGGTATGAACCGAATAACTCAACTCTGGACGAGTAATGGCCAAGTAGATGAGTTTTCTAACAATACGTCGATACTGCAAAGGATCAGCATACAAAGGACCTTCATCACGCGCTAAATTATGTTGTGTTTCCAACGGAAAGTCAGCAGGCTTTGCTCCCAGCAAACCAGTCTCAGCTAAAATATCCAAAGTATATTTCCGTTGAGAAAGAAACATACCATCAGAACGACGAGCAATCTCAATACCCAAAAAATTTTCAATGCTCCGAGATCCTTCATATAAAAACAAGAACTCAAGTACTTCTTAAAAGTAGACAAAACATCTCTTGAAGAACCAGCAATCACAAGATCATCCACGTAAACCAAAACATGGAGAGTGACACCATTCCGCATAAAAGAGAACAAGGAATAATCAGAACGACTTTGAACGAACCCATAGCGTCGCAATGCCTCAGCTAACTTTGCGAACCAATTACGAGGAGCTTGACGAAACCCATAATGCGACTTCTGGAGTTTACAAACAAGACCAGGACCATGTAAAACATAGCCAGGAGGCGGCTTCACATAAACCTCCTCCTCAAGATCACCATGCATAAAAGAATTATGCACGTCCATCTGATGAAACTCCCAACCCTTGATAACAACAACACTAAAAAACAAACGAACAGAGGACATCTTAGCAACTGGCGCAAACATTCCAGTTAAATCAGTTCCTTCAATCTGGCGATTGCCGAATACAACAAACCGAGCCTTGTAGCGTTCGACAAAACCATCCGAATTATACTTCGTACGAAACACCCATTTACTACCAATGGCTCGCTTGCCAGGAGGAAGAGACGATAAAGCCCAAATATTATTCCGCTCAAGAGCATCAATTTCAGCAGCCATAGCCAATTGCCAATGAGGTGAACGCGAAGCTTCGGAAAATGTAGTAGGGTCTCTGCCAGCTGTAACTGCAGCTAAAAAACTAGAATGCGCAACCGAAAAATTATCACAGGAATAATAATCAGCAAGTGGATGGCGAATACCTGAGGACGGTGTGGACGAGGGAGCAACAGATGGAGCAGGGTTTATTGGTTTAGCAGAAGCAGTAAGAACATAATCTTGAAACCGAACAGGAGCCTAGCGAACCCGAGTACTCGGCGGATGAGCCAGTGGAGGCGTAACAGACAAATCCACATCAAAGTCAGAAGGAAGGGGAACATCACCGTCGGAGGATGAAGATTCAGGTATCAAATCGGTCGGTGAAGCAGTCTGGGCGCTTGGTGAAGCAGATGCGACAAGAGGATCCTTGGCCGAACCGGCCGAACGTTGCAAAGCAGCCGGTGGAGAAGCATGTGTCGGCACTATCGCCGATGATGAATGCACCACGGCGGTCGGAGAACCGTGCAAAAGACGAGGAACCTCCTCCGACGAAGCAGATGCCGACGAGGATGAAACGGGCTGCACCAGGACGCGATGTGGATCAGGCGCGCCATGCGCGGGCGAAATCCCAGTCTCAAATGGAAGCATTATCTTGTGGGAAATCATTTTGTTATTAGGACTAATCATCAGAGTCTCAAATACTTGATTGAACAGAAACTCACTCAAGCATTACAACATAAATGGATTACCAAACTCTTAGGGTTGAGTTTTGAAATTCATTACAAGGCTGGAAAAAATAATGTTGTTGCTGATGCTTTATCTAGACAGCCAAATTTATGCTAAATAAGCAAGGAGAGATACATGAGTTGTTAAGAAGGGTGGAATTTCAAGAAGAAGGAACAGATAAGGGCACAACTATGAAGACAACAGAAGTTATGGAGTGCAGTAAATTGGAACCTAGCATCTCTTCTCTGGTGCCTCAATGGATGGAACAAATTGAATCCAGTTACGAGGGAGATAAATTTTGTCAAGATTTGTTGTGTCAGTTGGCTGTTACAAACAATACAGAAGAGGTTACCAAGAGTGAATTCACTTTGGTACAAGGCTTGCTCAGAAAGGGACATAAAGTGGTTGTAGGATCCAATGGAGATGTAAGGCAACATATTTTGGATTCAATGCATGCTTCAGCATTGGGAGGACATTCAGGACAGACATCAACTATCAAGAGAGTACTTTCATTATTTTTCTGGCCTAAGATGAAAGAGCAAATAATTGATTACATTAGATCTTGTGTGGTGTGCCAAACTAGTAAACATGAACATTGTTTGCCCCCGGGGTTGTTGCAACCTTTACCTATTCCTAGCCATGCCTGGAGACAAGTGACTATGGATTTCACTGAGAGACTACCTAATTCAGAAGGATATGACACTATTCTGGTAGTTGTGGACAGATTAACTAAATATGCTCACTTTGTGAAATTGAGTCATCCATTCACAGCAGCTCTAGTTGCAAAGATATACTTAAATGAGATAGGAAAACTTTCTGCAAATGACCATTGCTTATAGACAGAACCATAAGTTAGCTCCCAAGTTTTATGGACCATTTAAAGTGTTGCAGAGAATTGGAGCTGTGGCTTACAAGTTGCTGGTACCTATGCATTGCAGAGTGCATCCAGTTTTCCATGTTTCTTTGTTAAAGAAACATGTTGGACCTGATCCTAGCTATATCACTACTCTCCCAGCTGATGCAGAAAGTGAGGTACCAGTTCTGGAACCTTTGAAAATTTTACAAAGGAGATTAGTTCAGAAGGATCAGCATACAATGTGCAATGGTTGGTGGAATGGAAGGGATTAACACCAGATGAAACTTCTTGGGAGGATGCCAATTTCATTAAGTCTCAGTTTCCAGACTTTAAAGTTTGAGGCATTCATTGGATGTTGCTGAGGACAGCTTCCTTTTAAGGGAGGAGTATTGTTAGCACTCAGGGACTAAAGTGATAAATACTAAAAGGTATTTTTGTAATTACTTAATGAGGCAGGGGAAATTTAGTAAAATTGCCATCTTTGGCAGCTAGTATCTTAGCTCAGAACCGAAATCAGTTGCAACTGATTTCTAACTGATTGGAACCACTGATTCATGCTTCTGGCATACTATATTAGCATAAGATCTAGCTAGAAACTATCCATTCTGTTGTAGAATCATCCAATTGCTTGTAATTCAGTTTTCTACTTGTTTTTCTTCTGAAATCATGATCATTGCCGCCGGGCATTGATTTTCCCCAATTTTAGCCGGAATTATACGTCGGGATCCACCGGGATCACGACAATTGGTATCGGAGCACCCATCTCGTAACCTGGTGATGCCCATTCGGACGAGAACCGAGAAAATGGACCAGAGTATCGCTGATTTGGAGAGGAGATTCGGCGAACGGGTTCGGCGGTGGATCTGAACTACCGTGAGCTACATGATCGCATGGAGCACGCATTTTGTGAACTTAGTGAAGCAAGTGCGCAACGTCGTGTCGTCGGAGATCAGACAGCGGAGCTACTGAAGAAGGAACTTGAGGCCAACGCTGCGGCCAAGGAGGCGACGAAGACTGAGCAGTTACAGTTTCAGGAGATGATACGCAACCAGTTCCAAGACATGATGGTGGCGATTAGGACTGAGAAAGGTCAGATTTCAACCGGCAACGATCGGCCAAATTCCGGTAACATTACTCCACCACTCGTGCAAGGTATCCATGTCTCTGATCCTCCATTTGAGCTTGTAAATCCTTCATTGTGTGGAACTCAACCTGCTAGAATTTATCAGCAAAATTTGAACTGTGATCCCAGCGTTTTTACCATGCCAAATGATCCTAGAAATGCTCATTCAGAACCTAATAAAAACATGAAAAATCCCCAAAATGATGTGCAGTTTGGTGAATTTGATCCTAAAAGCATGCCTAATACTAATGTGTGGGGTAGAAATGATATGAAATGGGGAAATGATGCTAGGAACTTTGGATTGGATACTGATGTAGACTGAAGATATAGGTTTGGAAAAGGTGCTGAGATTTAGAGAGCTAGAGTGGATTTGGTGAGTTTTAATGGAACAGATCCTAAGGAATGGTTGAGGAAGTGTCAAACATTTTTTAACTATTATCTAGAGCCTGATCATCAGAAAATAGCAACAGTAGAGTTGTATATGGTGGATAAGGCAAGGGTCTGGTATCAGGTGGCTGTGGCTGGAAAGAATATCAGAAGTTGGGAGGAATTTGCAATGCTTCTTAGACAGAGGTTCACACCATTAAGTTTAAGGGATGAAGTGCAGGAGTTTAATAAACTCTATCAGAAAGCTTCTGTCAAGACATATATGGAGGAATTCGATGAACTAAGGGTGTTGTTGGCTGAAAAAGATCTGAATATGACTGAGGCTTACTTTATATCCAGTTTTGTTAGTGGACTCAAAGAAGACTTCAAGCCTGGAGTTATGCAGTTGAAGCCTGATACACTTCAGAAAACCATGGACTTGGCTATGTGGGAAGAGAAGAAATGGGAGATTGCTCATAAGAAGAGGATGGTTCAAGCTACTTTTCACCAAGCTCCACAGTCAAAATTAGTTGATAAGAAATTGTGGAAAGGAGGTCAACTTGACAAGACTGGAGGAGACAAGTTTAAAAGGATCTCTCCTGAATTGCAGCAATACAGGAGAGAGCATAAGTTGTGTTACAAATGTGGAGAGAGTTACAGTCCTGGACATGTTTGCAAGATGAAGGAGATACAATTTATGGGAGATGAAGAACCACTAGCTCCTGGAGAAATCATGGTTTTGGAAGATAAAGAGGGCCTGTTTGCAATGATGGATGAGGATCCTACTAAGCAAGTGATGGAATTGAAGTCTGTGGGAAGGAAGTTGGAAGTGGCAGCTGGAGAAAGGCACCACACTATGACTTTTTATGGATTTTTATATGATCAAACTGTTAGTATTCTTTTGGATACTGGAGCCTCAGATAGTTTTATGGATCCCAGAGTGATTAAAAGAGTGGGGTTAGGAACTATGGCAATTAGGCCATTTGCTGTGAGAGTTGCAAATGGTGACATTGTGAGAGGATCTACTATGTGTCCTAGAGTGGTTTGGAGTTTGATGGGACACAGGTTTGTGTTTGATATGAGGGTCATGAATCTGGGAGGCCATGATATAATACTGGGAGTAGATTGGTTGTCAACTTTTGATCCAGTGGTGTTTGATTGGACAAGACAAAGGGTAGCTATTTACAGTCTGGGAAAATATTGGATTCTGGAAGGCAGTACAAATGGTTGTAAGTATAAAATCAAGGATGGATCTGTTGGAGGTGTGAAAAGGAAGGCCATTTTACCTGCTGTGGATGAAGTACAAGAACTGTTGGCTGGAAAGGCAGCTCTAGATCAACATCAACAGGAGCAGGAGCAGAAGAAGCCTATCAAGAGAAAATTGTTTGCAGAAGAGATTGAAGAGTTGCACATTCCTGAAGACATACAAAAGGTGCTATTATCTTTCTCTAAAGTATTTTCTGTTCCTAATGAGTTACCTCCAAAGAGGTCTGTTGATCACAAGATTGTGCTTAAATCTGATTCACTCCCTCTTAAAATGAAACCATACAGATACCCTCATGCCCACAGGACAGAGATTGAGAAACAAGTAGCTGAGATACTGCAAAATAAAGTCATCCAAACCAGTAACAGCGCGTATGCTTCACCAGTGATCTTAGTGAAAAAGAAAGATTGCACTTGGAGAATGTGTATAGATTATAGAAGATTGAATGAAGCCACAGTTAAGGATAGATATCCAATTCCTGTAATTGATGAACTTCTAGATGAATTGCATGGTTCTAAAGTTTTTTCTAAATTGGATTTAAGAGATGGATATCATCAAATTAGAATGAGGGAAAGTGATGTAGACAAGACAGCTTTTTCAACACATTCTGATTATTTTGAATTCTTGGTTATGCCATTTGGATTGACTAATGCACCAGCCACATTTCAGAGTTTGATGAACCATATTTTCTGCAAATTTCTAAGGAAGTTTGTACTAGTATTTTTTGATGACATTTTGGTGTACAATCCTTCCATGGAACAACATCAAGAGCATCTTAAATTGGTACTGACTGTGTTGAAAGAACATACACTCAAAGCCAAGTTATCAAAATGTATTTTTGGAAGCTCGAAGGTTGATTATTTAGGCCATGTAATCTCTGGTGAGGGAGTGTCAATGGATTTGCAGAAAATAGAGTGTATAGAACAGTGGCCTATTCCTAAAAATATTAAGGAGTTAAGGGGATTTTTAGGGCTCACAGGCTATTATAGAAGGTTCATATACAATTATGGAGTGATCTGCAAGCCATTACACCTATTGCTCAGAAAAAATGCATTTCAGTGGACTGATGAAGCTACTAAGGCATTTTTAGAACTCAAAAAAATAATACTACTGCTCCTGTTTTAAAACTCCCTGAGTTTGATAAGGATTTTGTAGTAGAAACTGATGCATCTGAGTATGGAATGGGAGTTGTATTAATGCAAGATAACAGACCAATAGCTTTCCTCAGTAAGGCATTTTGTCCAAGAAATAGAGGCCTCTCTACATATGAAAAAGAACTTTTGGCTGTGGTTTTAGCTGTTCAAAAATGAAAGCATTATCTTGTGGGAAACCATTTTGTTATTAGGACTGATCATCAGAGTCTCAAATACTTGATTGAACAGAAACTCACTCAAGCATTACAACATAAATGGATTACCAAACTCTTAGGGTTGAGTTTTGAAATTCATTACAAGGCTGGAAAAAATAATGTTGTTGCTGATGCTTTATCTAGACAGCCAAATTTATGCTTAAATAAGCAAGGAGAGATACAAGAGTTGTTAAGAAGGATGGAATTTCAAGAAGAAGGAACAGATAAGGGCACAACTATGAAGACAACAGAAGTTATGGAGTGCAGTAAATTGGAACCTAGCAGCTCTTCTCTGGTGCCTCAATGGATGGAACAAATTGAATCCAGTTACGAGGGAGATAAATTTTGTCAAGATTTGTTGTGTCAGTTGGCTGTTACAAACAATACAGAAGAGGTTACCAAGAGCGAATTCACTTTGGTACAAGGCTTGCTCAGAAAGGGACATAAAGTGGTTGTAGGATCCAATGGAGATGTAAGGCAACATATTTTGGATTCAATGCATGCTTCAGCATTGGGAGGACATTCAGGGCAGACATCAACTATCAAGAGAGTACTTTCATTATTTTTCTGGCCTAAGATGAAAGAGCAAATAATTGATAACATTAGATCTTGTGTGGTGTGCCAAACTAGTAAACATGAACATTGTTTGCCCCCAGGGTTGTTGCAACCTTTACCTATTCCTAGCCATGCCTGGAGACAAGTGACTATGGATTTCACTGAGAGACTACCTAATTCAGAAGGATATGACACTATTCTGGTAGTTGTGGACAGATTAACTAAATATGCTCACTTTGTGAAATTGAGTCATCCATTCACAGCAGCTCTAGTTGCAAAGATATACTTAAATGAGGTAGGAAAACTTCATGGCATTCCTGACTCTATTACTTCTGATAGAGACAATATTTTTACTAGTAATTTCTGGAAAGAAATCATGTCCTTCCTGCAAGTTAAGCTACAGTTTAGCACTGCATATCATCCAGAGACAGATGGACAGACTGAGAGGGTAAATCAATCTATTGAACAATACTTGAGATGCTTCTGCTGTGACAAACCTGCTTCTTGGAATGGATGGTTAGGGATGGCTGAGTGGTAGTATAACACTTCAATTCATTACAGCATCAAAATGTCTCCTTATGAAGCACTGTACAGTGTTAAGCCTTTGCTTTTACCCTTGGGAGTCATGACAGATGCTATATTTCCAGCTACTAGGGAGTTATTAAATCAAAGAAATATGGTGCAGCAACTACTTCAGAAGCCCTTGCAAACTGCTCAAGGCAGAATGAAACAACAGGCTGACATTCACAGAAGTGAAAGGGAGCTAGCAGTAGGAGATTTTGTTTACTTAAAATTGCAAAAATACAAGCAAATGACCATTGCTTATAGACAGAACCATAAGTTAGCTCCCAAGTTTTATGGACCATTTAAAGTGTTGCAGAGAATTGGAGCTGTGGCTTACAAGTTGCTGTTACCTATGCATTGCAGAGTGCATCCAGTTTTCCATGTTTCTTTGTTAAAGAAACATGTTGGACCTGATCCTAGCTATATCACTACTCTCCCAGCTGATGCAGAAAGTGAGGTACCAGTTCTGGAACCTTTGAAAATTTTACAAAGGAGATTAGTTCAGAAGGATCAGCATACAATGGTGCAATGGTTGGTGGAATGGAAGGGATTAACACCAGATGAAACTTCTTGGGAGGATGCCAATTTCATTAAGTCTCAGTTTCCAGACTTTAAAGTTTGAGGCATTCATTGGATGTTGCTGAGGACAGCTTCCTTTTAAGGGAGGAGTATTGTTAGCACTCAGGGACTAAAGTGATAAATACTAAAAGGTATTTTTGTAATTACTTAATGAGGCAGGGGAAATTTAGTAAAATTGCCATCTTTGGCAGCTAGCATCTTAGCTCAGAACCGAAATCAGTTGCAACTGATTTCTAACTGATTGGAACCACTGATTCATGCTTCTGGCATGCTATATTAGCATAAGATCTAGCTAGGAACTATCCATTCTGTTGTAGAATCATCCAATTGCTTGTAATTCAGTTTTCTACTTGTTTTTCTTCTGAAATCATGATCATTGCCGCGGGGCATTGATTTTCCCCAATTTTAGCCGGAATTATACGTTGGGATCCACCGGAATCACGACATAGATATAGAGTCATCAGGTAATACGACTTCCACAGTTGTAGGCAAAACTTGTTGGAGAATATCCATATTACCATTCATATGATAAGAGGCGGCCGTGTCAAGGACCCAAGGTAGAGTAGTCTTACCAGAATTGGTGAAATTCATATTTGAAAACATATTCTGAACAGCACTCCACTGTTCATTCGACAAAGACGGTCCTAGCGCTTGGCGATCCATGTCGGTGATGACGGCATCAGCAGGAGAGGCACCAGGTGCTGGAATAGAACCAGCAAACGGCACACCTTGTGAACCGCGCGCACACGGAGTGGCAGAACGAGAGGCTCTCTGCTCCAGGAACCAATCTGGATATCTGATCAGTTGAAAGCAGGAGTTGGCATCATGTCCCTTTTTCTGGCAATGGGAACATGTTAGTAAACGGCGATCAGCGGCGGCGGTAGAAGCTTGAACTGGAGCAGCAACAGACGAACGTCCAGAGTTAGCAGCGGAAGATCAGGCAGGTTGTCGAGCGGGAGCATTCGGAGGTCGACGAGCAGTAAACACCTTATTATCAGTCGAAGAGGCACGGGTACTCATGATTATGATTTGCCACTCCTCCTGAATGGCAAGGGCATAAACACGGTTCATCGGTGGTAAAGGTTCTTGTGCCCAAATATGAGAATGTAGAGTATTGTAGGAGCTATCCAATACAATGAGAAATTGTTGAACAATCTCATTCTCCCGTTCGCGAATAGCATTTGGAGCATCGGGACAAACACACTCACGAAGAGGCAAGTAGAAGTGAAGCTCAGCCCACAACTTCATGCAACGCCCATAGAACACTTGAACAGATTGACCATTATGTCTGCAATTGTAGATAACTTCCCGAATTTGACACATCCAGGGACCGTTGCCGATTAAATAGCGCTCCGCAAGATCATCCCATAAGATTTTTGCAGTAGATGAAATTTTCACAACAGCTCGAACCAACCGATCCAAGGTCTGAGCAATCCAACCAACAACCATTGAATTAACAGTCCGCCAATCAGCATTGAACGAAGAACCGGGCATAGGTGGGGCGATGGTTCCAGTAATGAAACCGTCTTTTCGTTTGGCGATGAGTGCATTCATAAGGGACTCACGCCAGTCATGGTAGTTGTCTCCTTTTAATGTCACAGGGGAAATCGTCAATCCGGTATGATCTGAGGGATGCAGGTAGTACGGGTTCGTTGGCTGAAGATGGGCAGCTCCAGCGTACATTTGGTAAGCATGAGCGGCGGCGGCGGTAGCAGCTTGGATGGCGGCCTAGAAGGCAGCCGAGTCACCGGCGGAAGCAGCAGCAGCAATGTCAGGTTGGGCGGGAATGGCATCAGGGCCAGAAAGAAAAGAAAGGGCATGTTGGTGTCCATGAGGTAGGGGACCAGAAACATGTTGGTCTCCAGGAAACAAGGAGCCAAAGTTGACTTGGCCAGGGTTGACTTGACCATCATTATTGACTGCAGTAAGAGGTACACGTCCAGCAGCATCACCTTCGGGGTTGACGGGACCGGGAACTGGAGGGCCGGCGGCGGGAGCTCCACCAGGAGCGGCGGCCTGAATCGGAGCAGCATTGTCGGGGGCGTCGTTGCCGAGATCTTCGATTAGGACGAGGTTGGGGTCCATGACGGAAGCAAGAGGATGAACAAGAAGTTTAGGGTTTCGACCGCGGCGACAGGGAGCTTACGTCAACGACGGAGTCTCACGGCGGCGGCGGAAGAAAGAGATCGTAATTTTTTTTTTTAACTTGAGAGAATCGAAGGCTGTGATACCATGTAGAATTGTATCAAAGATATTCGATAGAACTATCTATATTCATGAGAACGTTTACATTATATAGGGAGGCTATGTCTACCTAACTATCGAATCTATCGATGTGGGATTAACGTACAATATCATAATCACATAAGGAAAAGGATAGTCTAACCTATATTCCATATACAATACAAATTATATTAAAAACAAACTTCTTCTTTCCCTAACAAGTACCTCGAGCCGCACAACAATGCACGGGCGGATGTTGGAGTTGCCCCGCTGTCATGGAGCGAGGCGATTGCCAAGACCGCGAGCCTGACCGTGAGGCAGAAGAGGGACCAGAAGGGATGCGCGTTCGCGGGCCTAGGCCGCAGCAAGTATGGCGGGAACCAGGCACAGGCCCGCGGTGGCGCGTTCACACTGCGGGCGGCGGTGGAGCTGTGGGTGAAGGAGAAGGTGACGTACGTGTACGTGAATAACTCGTGCGTGGAGGGCTATCACTGCGGGGTTTACACCCAGGTAGTGTGAAAGAACTCGACGGAGCTAGGGTGTGCTCAGGCGAGCTGCAAGGATACTACTAGCCTCACCATTTGTGTGTATAATCCTCCTGGCAATATTGTTGGTGCAAAACCATATTAATTAAGCTACTACTTACGTACTATGTTTATGAAATAATAATCTACCTCTTATTACCAAATTATGGTTGATTTGCACTTATTTTCATAATCTTATATTATTGTTAGTTCTAATTTAGTGTTCTATTCATATACAGTAGTCAAATAATGTACAAATAATATACACTAGGTCAGTGGCAGAACGAATAATTTATTTTAGGGTATGATTATATGACTAAAAAAACAGAGGATAGAAATGCAGGTTCAGAATTGCCGTCTCGTCGGAGGCCGGAAAAGTTTAAATTTGGCCGAAGTGAATACGAGGCAAGATAGCAAATACAAGAAGGAAAGGAGTAAGACCATGGTATGTGCCAAGGAAGTGTTAACAAACAATACCACAGGCTGGGTGTGAACAACATTGATCAATTCTGCAAGCTCAGCTGAGGGATAGCTTTCCCAGAACGTAATAATCATAGGTATACACCTGAGTCACCAACAAATTCATATGTAAATGACATGATTATAGTGTCGGCCCTAACTATTTTAGGGCCTGAGGCGATTTTTTTTTAAAAAATATCTCCCAATATTCAAAAATATGTTTATATCCGACAAATTAAAAAAGACACTTATATTTATCATTTGAAGAATCATTTTCTATCAAACAAAATTGACAATAAATGAATAAATAAGTCTGACAAAGGGAGGGATAGACAGTCGAATAAATGGAAGTTCCGTGAGGATGGATTAAAAACCCTTTTCTTTCTCTTAAATTTTTTTTAACAATTAAATTCGTTTTTATAACAAAAGGGCTTTGAAAGACAATTTTTAGTTTTAAAATGGGCCCAAAACTTGGATTATAAATCAAATAGGCCCAAAATACTGAGTTTTTGATATATAATTAGTTATAATTTTTTTAAAAAATTTAGGCCTATAAAATTAGTAAACAGTTTGGGCCTGAGGCAAGGGCCACATTGGCCTCACTATTGGACCGGCCCTGCATGATTAGAAGATAAATAGTAACATTTAGGGAAAGAAAAGGAGGACGACAAAACTTACTCCTGATTAATCAAAACAAACTCTTGTACGTTTGTAGGGACACCATGCGAAGTGACAGTCTGAGGAGGAAGCATGTGGATCACTGAAGCAAGAATATCTGCAATCAGATTAGATACTATACTTTAGAACTATAGAACAGGTATAGGGAAAATGAGAAGGGAAAACATATGTAAAGTGAATTGTTATTTAATAAGTTGTCTTCGGTTCCTTGTTGAGCATCAATATCCCAAAAAGGAGTGACACTAATGCAGTCAGAAAGCTTGAATGATTTACACTCCTCAACGGGTTTGATGAATGTCTTCATAGTGAATCCAATATGGTATGGAACACTCCCAAACTGGTACTTGGAGTTGAATATTCGACTTATTTCAAACTGCCAATATAATAAGTATGTAAAGGTTTCAGGAGAGGGCCAAGGAGCTTAAGCTCCTTGGCAAACAGAGCTGCTTGAATGATGGATTTCTGCAGAATGATCAGCAAAATAGGTTGTTCAACCTTTATCACAAATATAACCATTAATCAATTTTTCTCAAAAGTCAAGTTTCTCTTCCGGTTGAAGAAAAGTAATGGATAATGAAACCAATTAACTCTTTCTTCTATCATTTTGCATGCCCAAACATGGTTAAACTAATATTTACGGGTTCATTAACTTAAGAGGTGCTTGCTTAGTGGTATTAGAAGGGGTTAATGAGATTCATTATAAACCATGGTGTTTGGTTGAGGTAATAATTAAAGAAGACCCATTACCATTACCCAGTATTGGCCAATGAGACGTTTTGTCTCGTGAATGAGGCTTATGAGTTTGATTAAGTAGTTTAGGGCTTGCTTGATTGGCTATATTTGAAGAGGTTAATAGGATTGATTATATACATGTTTGTTTAGTTGGGTGGAATGATAGAAGAGGGCCCACCACCATTACCTCATATTAGTCAATGAGCCATTAACCCCAATAGAGTGGTCTATAGGTTTGATTATAGGGTGTTAAACCTTGAAATATATTTTTAGTAAATACAAATTCTATTTATAGTAAAAAAACAATTTAATCCTTGCTCAAAATAAATAACCATCCTATAATGATTACCCTATTATCATTACCCACTACTATCATTCCCATTCCCTTTCCCTCATATCAACCAAGTAGCCCCTTACTCTATCTTTAATAAATATAAATACTATTTATAATAACAACACAATTCATTTCTTACTTAAACCAAACAACAGTTTGATAATGATTATCCTATTATCGCTCAATCGCTACTATCATTACAACTGTGATACCTAGATACATAAAGAAGAGACAACAAATATTTAGCTTACAACTGAGTAATGATCAATGCTCAGCTCCATCAAGCCAAACTTCTCCTCCTGAAGAGTCGTTTGGAAAAGTTGTCCGAGCTTGTTACTCTCAGCCTTTGTCGATGATGGAGGTATTTAATCATCTTCAGCACTTCCTTTTGCCATAATTTTACCCTTGCTTGCATCAAACTAAACTTACTTTTTATAATATTATTGCAGTATGCACAAAATACTTGTTCAAATGTGATTAGTCTGGCAGAACATCTTGGTACCCAGATATCTGATCATATTACCGACACACCAAACAAAATCTCTGAGGATATGATCAAATGCATGCTGACAATATGCAACAAAGCTTCCACAATCTTATTTCCAGCAAAAACAATAAGAATCCCAACTCCTTAACACTTGAATCAGTACTACTCTGATGTACGGTAACATACATACAATCCAGATACACAAACAATTCACAAATCCGTAGAGAACAGAGACGGAGCTACATATTAAAATTTGGGTGCAATTGATCCCACTTAATTGGTTGTATAATATTAGATTATTATAAAATAATTTTAATAATTTAATCAAATTTAATCAAATTGACCCCGGTAAATTTAAATGGCAATGGGGTCAAACAATTATGTGATATGAAAGAAACTAACGTATCACAGTTTAAACTTATTTTGAACTACTAAATTATCATATCGAATCAATATATATACATATATATATTTATATATATATACATATATTTATGTATATATATATGTGTGTGTGTGTGTGTTAATAAAACGTGCAGTTTGCGTGCAAATTGTTTTTCTTTATATGATGTGTTGATGAATTGCAGCGGTAGATACAATTTTTTTTATTGATTTAATAATATATATGATGTAATTAAAATTTTATATTAATTTAAAACATTGAAAGATGCTGATAGTTCACCTAATAAACTTCAAAAAAAAAAAAATTGAATTTTAGTGCAAATAAGTGTGTCTTTTTGTTTGGTTTTGGTGGTGTACTCTTGCAGATTGTTGGGCTGGTGATAGTAGTATCTCCATTAAGAAGGGCATCTCCACTTATTTTACTATGGGGTTATAATAGCCGTCAGAACTTTATATTTATTTTGGTTCTCTTTATTTAATTACCACTATAAAAAAATATTAGTTGGCGACAAAGTTTAAAAATATAATTAGTTGGCACCTCACACAACAAGCTGCAGTGGTCCTATAAAATCAGTTACCAATAATAATGAAACAATTCTAAATTTGATTGGGCCAATCTGAAAGTTAGTAGGGATTCAAATTGGTTCGCAATAATTCAACTAATTGCACACAGAAAAAAAAGACACATAAATTAAACCACTCCAGTATTTCTATGAAACTTCCTATAAGCAACCTTCATGGTTTTACAAATCCATATTTTTAACAATTGGGTTGGTTTAACCCACTTGCCCAGAAGTCTTGTCTCAGGTAGGAAAGGTCCACAGATCAAATCCCCTTCCCCAATTACCATTCCAAGATTTCTTCTAATCTCTAAGTTTTCATTTGATTAAAGTGCAAAAACTAGATCTAACATTGCTTAAATTACTTAATTTCTAAACCTAACATTCAAAGTGCTCAATTTCTAGACTCTACATTCCAAAAATGCTCAATTTCTAGAGCCTAGTTAAATTTCACAGTTTGCTCAGTTAAGTTGAGAGGTACTTTTGTAATTTCCAAGAAAAGTTTAAAATATAAAAATAAGTAAAACAAACTGTATTTTTATATTTTTACTTTTCTTGGAAATTACAAAAGCTGTATTTATTATATTCACATTAAATATCCAATCTTTACACAAATTTTGATTTGAATCTATTTGTGTTAAGAGTGTCGATGGGCATTCTTTAGAAAAACCGTTTTGTTTACAATAGTTGCACAAATTATCACATTTATTTGTCTTTTGAGATTCGGGTAGTGCTCAGCTTGCTGGTGAACTTGCTACCAAGCGAAGCTGTGGAACATTCCCACAAACCCAATCGGCGGAGGATGAAAATGGAAGTCATGCAAGTCCTTCAACAAGGAGATTATCTACATCTGTTATTCAAGTCACAGATGAAAGAGACATAGTAAACGCTGATAGAAGAAATACCTACAACGCAATGCCTGCTGAAAAAAGAGACATAGTCAATTCTCTGAGAAGAAACGGGCATAATGCAATGTCACAAGAGAAAAAAGACATGCAAAATGCATTGCGCAGAAAAAAACGACAAGCTGCATCTGATCAGACCAAACCAGTAAAAAAAAGGAAGCCTCCTTCAGGTGAAATGCAAAATGCAGAAGTATTTGGTCAAACAACTATTTCATCCAACATGCCATTACTTGACACAAACCAAATAAGCAATATTACTCTACCAACTCCTCCATTGACAGAAACCTTGAACATTGCGGAAAATAATCCCTCTACTTTCCACAACAATACATTTTGTTAAACAAATAATTCAACTCATGATATTCCTCAATGCTCAACAAACACACAGTGCCTAAAACAGGTAATAGGTTTTATTAATTCCCTCTGCTAATTGTTTACTTATTACATAATTATTTCCTCATCATTCTCCAACCCCATGTATTCTAACGTCTACTATCATGTCATATATCAGGGGAATCAGAGCGCTCAAGCAGACGATGTCCCTTCAACCTAATTCCCCTCACACCAACCAGATTACCTCCTCCCGAAAAATGCAAACACTGTGCTGCATTAATGTTTTATATGGAACCTCCAAATTTTTGTCATAAAACTAGCCAACACAGAAATGCCTCCCCAACTCATGAAATTATAGACATCAAATACACAAGAATCAACAGAATTTCGCCAGCGCATACGTAGTTACAATAACATGTTTGCCTTCACTTCTTTCGGTGTTCACTACGAAAAAGAACTAAGCAGGAGAAACAGAGGCATTTACACCTTCAATGCACAAGGAGAAATTTACCATTACATGGACCAGTTAACACCAAAGGAAGGAAAAAGAATTGAGAATGTAAAATTATATTTTTATGACACCGACAATGAAATTAATAATCGAATGGCCATCTCAAGCTAATTCAGACAATCAATAATAGAACAGTTGCAAAACATACTCGAATCTAACCCATACACTCAGTTCTTTAGAGGACTCGGAACATTTGAAAACTTAGATGAGTGTGACATTTATTTAAAACCTGATGCCGGGTTAGATCAAAGGACTTCCAACTGTCCATCAGCATCACAGGTAGCAATTATGTGGAACGAGACCAATGGTAGCAGTCGAAATCTATCAAATAAAATACGTGTGTACAATAAAGATGGAAGGAAGCAAATAATTAAACATTTCTTCGGCTGCTGCGATCCTCTTCAATATCCCCTTATATTTCCAAAAGGAGAAACAGGATGGCACAAAAGCATTCTAAAATTTAAAAAAAATGCACAATCCAACGAAACATGTACTGGGGAACACATAATCAACTTCAATGAAAATTTAAGAAGTGAAGACATCATTGGTATTAAAAATGAAGGTAATTTCTCTACCATTCCCTATCTTTCCTACTTCATGTGATATTTCCAACCCTAACTTATTATCTTCAATTCCTATTTATGCAGCAATCTCTACAGATGAGGCTTCGAATCTGGTAGTTACATGTCGAGAATATTATGCATACAAATTTCAGATACGCGACAACGATAAAAGCCATCTTTTACACAGGGAGACTATTCCAACATTCACTAATGACACCTATGTGAAAATTGAAATAGCAAGATTAGAATATTTTTCTACCCACCAATCACGTATAAGAGCTGAGCTCTATCAAGGACTTCTTGACAGTATATCTACTGGACTAACTGCCGGTACTCAAGTAGGGAAAAGAATTGTACTGCCACCGCCCATTATTGGGGGGGTCCAAGAGACATGAAAAGAAGATATATGGATGAAAAAATATGGCAAACCTGACATATTATTAACAATGACATGCAATCCATCATGGCCAGAAATAAAGGACTTACTTCTTAAATACAAAGAAGGACAGAACAGGCCAGATTTAATCACAAGAATCTTCCATGCAAAATTGCAGCAGCTTAAACAAGATGTCATAGATAAACATTTATTTGGTGAGGTTGCAGCATACACTTACGTCATAGAATTTCAAAAAAGATGCCTTCCCCATGCTCATTTTCTGATCATTTTGAAGAAAAAATTCAAATTACATTCGCCCGACCAATATGATCAATATGTGTCAGCAGAATTGCCAAATAAACAAAAACATCCCCATCTTTATTCAATGGTAATAAAACACATGGTTCATGGCCCCTGTGGTGAATTAAATGCACAAAATTCATGCATGTAAAATGGTCGACGTAAGAATCATTACCCCAAAAGCTTTGTAGACTACACCCAACATTCAAGCAACTCTTATCCAATATACATGAGGCAAAATGATGGATCAACTGCACAAATTCGAAACCACATGTTAGACAATCGTTGGGTGATACCATACAATCCTTACTTACTTGCCAAATATGACTGTCACATTAACGTCGAAGTATGTTCCACCATCCAAGCAGTGAAATACCTGTACAAGTACATTTACAAAGGACACGACAAGATCCAGTACATCCTAAGCACAAAACAAGCTGATAATAAAATCAATGAAATAGAGAACTATCAAGCAGCTCGATGGGTCTGTGCTCCAGAGGCATTATGGCGCATTTACGACTTTGATCTGAACAGAATGAATCCACCAGTAATGAGTTTGCAAGTTCATATTGAAAATCACCAAACCTTAACATTCCACGAAAATCAATCATTGCAAGATGTAGTAAACACCGAACACCTATCAAAAACAATGTTGACGGAATTTTTCTACATGAATGCTAATGATGACAAAGCAAAAGAACTGAAATGCCTATACAAAGAATTCCCGCAACATTTTGTTTGGCATTCAAAAGAGAAAATCTGGACACCCAGGAAAAAAGGCCAAATGATAGGTCGTCTTTACTCAGCCCATCCTACAGACGGTGAACAGTACTACCTACGAATGTTACTCATGTATGTCCGTGCTCCCACTTCTTTTGAATACTTAAAAACATATAATGGAGCAGTGTTATCCTCGTACAGAGAAGCTTGCGAGAAACAGGGTTTACTACGATTAGATATTATGGTGGAAGAAACAATGAAAGAAGCATCTGCATTCCAAATGCCTGCAATATTGAGACAACTATTTGCCACTCTTCTAAGTTACACAATTGTCAATGACCCAAAAAGACTATGAAACATGTTCGAAACTTCTCTTTCAGAGGATATAGCAAGGGACAAAAAATATTCAAAAAATCAGGTACAATTTAATGTAATTGAACAAATACACATGAACCTGAAGTCGATGGGCAAAAATATAGACAAGTACCACTTCAGTCCAATTCCCTCTTCCACTTTCGAACAGGATGAAACAACCGAAGAAATTAATGCAGAGAAGACCATCATAGTTTCACAAGAAGACCTCGACTCAATAAGAATGCTTAATAAAGACCAAAAAATAGCATATAAAATAATCACAGATCGCATCAAAGACAACAATCCCGGAACATTCTTTATTGACGGACCAGGAGGCACGGGTAAAGAATTTATTTATAAAGCATTACTTGCAACAGTAAGATCTAAAGGTGAAATAGCCCTAGCAACAGCAACATCTGGAGTCACATCATCGATTTTACCAGGAGGAAGAACAGCCCCTCAAGATTCAAAATACCTGTCACAGAAGGAGAAACAGCCAGCTCAAACATAAGCAAACAGAGTGGAACAACATGGCTTATAAGAGAAGCAAAAATTATCATTTGGGACGAAGTAACCATGACAAAAAGAAGCATCATCGAATCATTAGACAAAACATTCAAAGACCTGATGGGAAACGAACTGCCATTTGGTGGCAAAATGATTGTATTCGGAAGAGACTTCAGACAAACACTGCTAGTTATTAGAAGAGGAGAAAAGGATGATTGCATCACTACAGCATTAGTCACATCCGAACTATGGACAACATTTGAACGATTGAAACTATCAATAAACATGCGAGCACGACTAGATCCCACTTTCAATGAATTCCTTTTAAGAGTGGGAAATGGAGAAGAACAAATTTTTGATGACAACAGAATCATATTACCAACATAAATCGTACTACATAACACAGACAACACAAACTCCCTCGATTCTCTCATTAACTTTGTTTACCCAAACCCTGACAAATTCTTTTCCACCAATGACTCAGTCACCAACAGAGCACTTTTAACAACCAAAAACAAATATGTAGATGAAATAAATAACATCATGATCCAAACATTTCCAGGAACTAAATATTCATTCACAAGCATCAACAAAACCTTAGACACAAAATATCAAGCAGACTACGAAGATTTGTTGCAAACCATTAGCCCTCCAAGCCTACCACCACACCATTTAATTCTAAACACAAAACTTCCCGATAATGCTACTAGGAAACTTAAACCCAACAGAAGGCGTTGATAAGTCCATGGTTCGTATTCGGACCTCATTCATACTCGGACCAGGGCCCGAGAAGGGTCGTGGGCTCGAGATACGAGGAAGGTGGATCCACAGGTCCATCAATCCTAATCCTTATAAGGAATGCGTATATTATGAATGTTCTACAAGGAATATACATCCTCTCAAAGATGGTAATACATCCATCCTAAACATGGTAACACAACCATGTCCGGAATACACTTCTTCTATACATGGTAATACAACTACTACTCTCATAAGTGTTGTATTCATACCATAAATACATATCTTGGTGATCTACGGATTGTAGCCATATAAATACCCTAAAGGTTTGGTAGACCTCTCCATCTAATCTCATACTTTACGCCTTAAGCAAATATACTGACTTGAGCATCAGAGTGTCTATCCTCGGGACACCCGGGACCTTTGTTTTGCAGATCAGTTCGTGAGCCTGGTTCGTCGTCGAAGTGTTGGTGTCCGGCATACATCAATTTGGCACGCCCGATGGGACAGCACACCCATTGACGACATCGCCGAACCTTGTCTCTGATTTGGTCCAACGCACCTGAAGAACCAATCCTCCAACAACATGTCTGAAGCTAAACAACCTAGACGAAGCGCTCGAGTGCAGAGGCAAAATCCAGAGGATAATCCATAAGCGGAGCAACTTCCTCAAGGACATGGACATGGTCGAGGGCGCGGACGACCCAGAGGATCTCAGGCACACTTTTCCTCAGAGCCATTACCAAGCTCTACCGTGGGTACCGGAAACTTCAACGTTCCGATATCCATCGGTCCAAATACTGTTGTGATAAGGACACCAATCTCTGGTCCAAATCCTGATGTATCCAGAGCACCTCCTGGATCAAATCCCATCATATCTAGGATACCAGCGTCTGGTTCCAACCCTGCCGCATCCAGAACCCCATCTTCTGAAATAAACCCTGTTGGATCTGAAGTACCAAACTCAGGTCAAAGGGTTTTCATCCAAAACGATGTGAATTACAGCGCGGATGTCCACAATTCAGATGTCCTGGATCAGGAAAACAGGTTGGGGTATAGTAAGCCCAACTCGATCTTTTCTCCAGAAGGAAGAGCGCAAAGAGATAGACAAATTCTTGAAGAAGGACAACAAGAAGGGGAATCTGTGATAGAACATTATCATAGATACATGAATCTCGCCACGAGACGCTATGATCAAAATGAAATCCTCTTGATAAATCTGTATCGAATGATTATAGGTAATAATACTCCGAAGAAGGAGGATGGCTCCCACAACAATAACAATAACCACCAGGGCGGTGGAGGCAACAATCCTCAAGATCCTCCCCCACCCCCGTCAAATGGAGCCAACCGGGTCATCAATAGCATTAATGGCTATACCAGAGAAGCAATTTCCCTAATTAAGCTGAAGGATAGTGTGCGGACCCTACCACATACCAAGCTGGTCAACCAGAGTCTCCACCCCGAAGAAGCCATTACTTTCTCGGACATGGATGTCGTACCAAATCAGGTGCCTCACTCTGATCCTCTCATTATCTCAGCAACCGTACAAGATTCTTTGGTAAAAAGAGTCTTCATAGACAACGGAAGTGGGGTAGAAGTAATATTCCAAGATTGCTTCCAGAAGTTAGAATTTACCAAGGAAGACCTCAAACCTACGGGTCCGATCTCAGGGTTCACCGGAAATCCTGTAACACCTCTTGGAGAAATCACACTCCCAGCCACAGTAGCAGATGGGATGAAGAGCCTGACCCTCTACTGCACATTTGTGGTAGTCAACACCGTCACACCCTTCAACATTATCCTTGGCAGACCTTGGATGTACCAAGCTAAGGTCGTAGGGTCTCCCTATCATCTAATGATAAAATTTCCGACACCGTAAAGAGTAGCTTCGATCAAAGGAGATCAAGAAGTGGCGTGTTCCTGTATGATCACGGATATACGTAACGTCAGAAAAGTGAATAACATCTCGACCGACAACACTTTCTTAGGAGATTTGGTTCCCAACCCTGATCTCAAACAGTCTATGGTGTTTTACTCCGAGGAAGATGACGGTAATATATCAAGGAATCCTCCAACTCGGGGGGGAAGTGGCGCTAAAAATTTTACTAACCAGCCCTGAGGAAAGGGACCATCCTTACGTTTCTCAATTCGATTTCCAAGCCACCAGCAGTGAAGCAGAATATGAAGCCATCATTACCGGATTAAAATTGGCTAAAGACCTAGGAGTTAAAAACCTTGAGATCTTCAATAACTCACAGATCGCAATTCAGCAGGTCGAGGGCGAATACGAAACTCGAGAGTACAATCTCCAGAAATACCTCGAAATAATTAAGCCTCTCCTAAGTCAATTCCGACATTATGAGCTGAATCATATCCCCTGAGAAGGTAACCACAAGGCCGATGCACTTAGCAAGCTTGCCTCCTTGGACCTCAACATAAAATCTTCTCAAGAATCGCTAATGGAAACCGTGGCGAAGAGAAGTTACGAAGAGAGTAGCATCATGGCTGTTGACATCTCATACACATGGATGAACCCCTACATTGAATACCTCCAAACAGGTACCCTTCCCGAGGACAAGCACCTTGCAAGGAAGGTCCAAGTTAAAGCTCCAAAATATGTCATCCACAACAACATCCTATACAAGAAAGGATACCTCCAACCCCTACTCAAGTGTGTTGGGCCTTCCGACGCGGAACACTTAATACAAGAAACACATGAAGGAATCTGTGGTAACCACCAAGGTCCACGTACCGTCACCCGAAAGCTCCTACAGATGGATTATTTCTGGCCTACGATGCTACAAGACGCCAAAAGATATATCAGTTCTTGTCACCAATGTCAGAGATTTGCTAAGATGATCCACGTGCCACGGGAGAATATGATTACCATCCAAGAATCCTGGCCATTTGTCCGATGGGGCATAGATCTCATCGGACCTTTTCCTCCGGCCCCTGGTAACTTCAAGTACCTCATAGTGGCCATCGATTATTTCTCAAAATGGGTAGAGGCTGAAGCCTTAACCAACATAACTGGCAAGAAAGTTATCAATTTTTGCTGGAAGAATATCGTGTGTCGCTATGGCATCCTGAGATACATAGTGACCGACAATGGAGCACAATTTGCTAATGACCCCTTCAAGAAATGGTGTACGGAGTACGGCATACACCAGAAGCTCACCTCAGTATACCATCAAGAAGCTAACAGCCAAGTAGAGGTTACGAACCGTACCTTGGTAAGCGGTATCAAGAAGCGCCTCGAAGGAGCAAAAGGAAACTGGATCAAAGAACTACCAAGCGTGATCTGAACCCATAGAACCACACCAGCCACAACAACAGGAGGGACTCCTTATAGCTTAGTCTATGGGTCCGAAGCGGTCATCCCCATGGAGATTGGGGTCCCCTCTGTCCGTACTTCTCAACCAGATGATGAAGATGGCACGGCCAACGAAGACAACCTTCGTCTCGACCTTGACCTCCTAGAGGAGAAGAGAGCAAATTCTACAATCCACGAGGCCAAGGTAAAGGAAAGATTCAAGCGCTATCATGATAGAAGAGTCCACTTGGCCACTTTCGTTAAAGGAGACCTTGTAATGAGGTTAAATGAAAAAATCAAGAAAGAAGTGGAAGGGAAGCTAGCCCCGAACTAGGAAGGTCCATATCAAGTCCTAGAATCCCATCCAGGGGGAAGCTACCTCTTGGAAACCGTGAAGGGGGAACCTATACCACAAAGATGGAATGTGATTAACTTACGAAAGTATCACGGAAGATAAAAACTCAAGGGAGAGCCTCACAAAGGTTCGAGACTATCAAGAACGTCCGAGAAGCCTCATCAAGGTCTGAGACAAGTATGCTCTAGCACAAACGGGTACTCAAACTCAAACCCACTATTTACTTAACTTCTATTCTTAAAGTTATAAACTCATATTGAAGTCATGATATTTTTATACCTATCCTTATAACAAGCAATCCTAAATTCCTTTTCTAAAAAGAGGATTGCTGTCTTAAGTATAACATTGATTGCTATTCAAAACAATATACTTTATAAAGTATATGATTGGTCAACTTATAAGTTGTTTGGATCCAATATTCAAATACCAATCGTTTTGAATAAAAGAGATAGGTTAGAGATAAAGTACTTCAAAAAAATGCTTGATTGAGGTCTATAGACCAAAAGGGCAGACGTGCTCGAAAATCAATCATCTCAACATAAAGAGGAGACATCTCAAAAACAAAAGTTAAAGTTCATATCAAAGGTGTTAATACATCAGAATATGGTACTTCTAAAAAGTCCCTCAAAAGGGCACATAGGGGAAAAACCTCGAACACCAATAGTTAATATCAGAGGTGTTATTACATCAGAATATGATACTTCTAAAAAAGACACTCAAAAGGGCACATAAGAGGCTAAACCTCGAACCTAAAAAGGTCATATCTAAGGTGTTATTACATCAGAATATGGTACTTTTAAATATGCCAATAGGGTTTCCTAGGACTTCACCAGAAGTGGCACTTGAGAGATGGGCTATTGTCAACTTTTCTACACGGTGTGACATTAAAGGCCTTGTCAAAGGACACCCAAGGAAGAAGCCAAACAACATTAAGCTCTCAGAATGTTCATCATGGATAATTGCGAGAACTTAACAACCAAGGTTGGTGCTCCTTTCCAGTAAATCATGAGACCGAGGCTGATGAGAAGATGCCAGCAAGTAAGGTAGCAAACCTGCTGGGATTACTCAACCTTGCCAGTGGAAGGATTAAGCACCTCTTCAAGAGAAGGTAATTCAGGATACTTTGCTCTAATAAACCTCAATAAATCTCCTGATGTTACTATCTTCTCGGAGGGATCCAATCCATCCAAAAACTCAGCCCCAGGGATCCAGCGTTAAGCAGTCAGAGCAGAAAGCTTATTAGCAGCATCTGGATGAGATCATATTTCCTCCATCACCTTCACCTCTTTCTCGGATTGGCATAGTTGCAGGACGCCACCCAAGATATCATGCAGCTCAAAGGAATGGAATAAATCCCCATACTCCTCCTTTTGGCTCTGAAACTCGGGGATACAAGCAACGAAGGCACTCCAAAGCTTTAGGAGTTGTTTTGGCTCCTCTGGGTCCTTCTCCGCGACTTGATTTTGTGCCAGCTCCTCTGCAATATCCCGATAAGTCTCCAGCTCTTTATCCTAGAATTTCTTTTCCAACAGCAGGTCCTCTTTCTCGGCCTCCAGCTGTTTTACCCTGGCTTCTAGTTGAGTCACCTCCGATGGAGCCTGAACAGGAGGAGTAGGTGCGGCAGACTCGATTGTCAGAGTCAAAAGGGCAACCTCCATCTCCTCCTTCTTTGCCCTGAAGGCCCGACACTTGACATGTAACTCCATCACAGAATCAGACAAGTACCGGATCACATCATTAGCTCGACATCCCAACGTGGACAGATCCTCCATCAACTGTAAAAGGGTAAGACATATAAAAACCTGATATATGAGAAACCCGTATAGCATAAAGGGAAATATAATTATCTCAACAACGAAGGGATACTTCTTAGAAGACCTCCGAGAAGCCTGACCATCCTCTTCTTTTGGGCAGTTCAGATAATACTTCAGTTTATTCAGAGAAGTATCTTCAGATACCACCAACTCAAGGTCAGATTCATCATCATCTGAAGACTCCCCAGCCTCTGGTTCCATCTCCTCTACCTCCTCATCTATGGCCTGGAGAGTGGCCTTCCCTTTCTTGATCTTTTTCTTTGGACGAGAAGCTGTATACATAAAGAAGAGCGTAAATATACTAAGTAAAAGAAATATATCAGACAACTACGCTGTTTTGGAAACAGAAATTACCTGAAGAAGATTGACTGGAAGAAGATTCATCCTGATTTCGGGGTGACTTCCTAGAAGACCGTTTCCTGGCCTTCTTCTTATCTCCCTGGATTTTATCAGGGAGGTTCCAATCTCGATCCTTTTTCAGGAAGCTAGACGTGGATTTGGACCTTGGAACATCTAGCAGATAAGAATAGGTGATAGCAGGCCACTGCCACACCGAGCCATGAGCCCCCCGCACAAATCCTCCCTCCTGGAAGACAATCTTCTCCTTCACGAGCTTCTCAACGATGCCCTCCAAGTGAGCGGGAGTCTCAAAGACATCAAGAGGCACAACATCCTTTGGCTTCGGATTCCAGTCAGGAACCTCATATTTGGTCCGATCAAAGGTCAGCCGAATGTCCTTCCACCCGCCGCTATTGTCAGGAAAAGTGAAGACCTTGCCATGCCGAGGAGTGAGGGTAATATGCTCACGCTCCTTGAAACAGAACAGCTTGAACAAGCTCCTAAACAGATCCAGGCTTGGCTCATAGTCCTTCCGAGAGCACCAGGAGATGAAAGACACCATTGTCACCACCACACTGGAGTGAATCTGACAAGGGTGAAGCTGATAATGCTGAAGAAACTGTGAAAACACGGGGGGAAAGGGAAAACTCAAACCCTGTTGCAAGAACCTGCCATATACTAGCCCTCGAGTGGGGCTCACAAGATCTTTGACCGGAGTGGTCTTGTCCTCGAGCCTCAAATCAGCCTCGATGGGGTACGACAACCTGCATGACTTCAAAAATTGCAGGGTACTTTCGTCGACCATCTTGGTGACATCATTCGCACCATCGGCGGCCGGAGCCCATTTATCAACTTGGGGCTCCGCATTAGGGTCTATCTATGACCCAGAGGCACCATCATCTGCCACTACAGCTACCGCCTACAGCGGTGTAGCAATGGTAAACTCCATCAGTTCTCTAGACTCAACCTCCAGGAATAGAGTCCGCAAATCACGAGCCACATGAACATTCTCTCCATTTCCAGAGGGAATGCTAGAATTTACTCACGACATGGCAATACAGAGAATGGGGGAAAAAGGTTATGAGAAGAAAACGATAAAGAAAGACAAGAGTCTAGTTGAGAATTTTTGCAGAGATGGAGAAGATTAAAATTGCTTGGATGAAGATTGATGATAAACACAAGGAAAAATTACTTGGTTATATAAACAGTAATTAGCGTGCATTTAAGGGGAGTAATTACCTCGACTCTCAAAACGATACAAGTAATTGGAAGGTTGGTCTTCCTCACCGCCAGAAGATACAATGAATCAAGACCACGTGTCAGTCCCCTCAGAAGCCAAGAAGGTAGATTCAGATCCGACCGTCCACGTGTCCTAGTGGAATACGAAAGAACTTGAAGCTAGATATTCAGAAGGATAAGCCCGAGAGGAGAGTCCCCAAAGGACACCCCGAGCTTAACACCCCGAGTTAGTCTCCCTCGAGTTATTGGTCTTTCCTCGAGAAGGAGGTCTCTCCTTCAAACCTTCGAGATGGAGTACTCTACATTCTGAAGATCTACCTTGGGTCTACTGATAAGTCCATTGTTCGTATTCGGGCCTCATTCATACTCGGACCAGGTCCCGAGAAGGGTTGTGAGCTCGAGATACGCGGAGGGTGGATCCACAGGTCCATCAATCCTAATCCATATAAGGAACGCGTATATTATGAATGTTCTAAAAGGAATATACATCCTCTCAAATATGGTAATACAGCCATCCTAAACATGGTAACACAACCATGTCCGAAATATACTTTTATTATACATGGTAATACAACCTCTATTCCCATAAGAGTTGTATTCATACCATAAATACATATCTTGGTGATCTACGGATTGTAGCCATATAAATACCCTAAAGGTTTGGTAGACCTCTCCATCTAATCTCATACTACATACTTTACGCCTTATGCAAATATACTGACTTGAGCGTTGGAGTGTTTACCCCCGGGACTCCCGGGGCCTTTGTTTTGCAGATCAGTTCGTGAGCAGGGTTCGTGATCAAGTGCGGGTCGTAGACATCTATGAATGTTCAGTTCGGTACAAATTTACATTTTAAACTTACATTTTTCTTTGATTATGTTAATTTTATTATGTATAACGCACTTCTCATTTGAAGCTACATTGGTATTAATTTAATGAAAGGTACGTGCAGTGAAAACTAACATCAAGAACTTGAGAAACACTACTAAGACTATAACTTGTTACTAAGGGCCTGTTTAATACGCCTGAACTGAACGAAACTGATCTGAACTGAACTGAACTGAAAAATACTGAAGTGAACTGAACTGAACTGAAAAATACTGAACTAAACTGAACTAAACTGAAAAATACATTTGATTCTTTTATTAATATATATGTATATTCAAAAGTCTTATTAAAAAACAAGCCATTGAACTATATTGAATTGAACTTAATTGAACAAAACTGAATTTAAGAAACAAATCACTACATCGACATTAGCTAAATTTCATCAAATTTATATTTCATCATTATCCTAGAAGTTAGACATAATTGAACTGAAATATACTGAACTGAACTTTATTGAACTGAAGTATACTGAACTGAACTTTATTGAACTGAATTGATATAGAAAAATTGTGCTATATTTTATCAAGTCAAATTTTATTAGCACCAAACTTAATTAAGTTGAACTTACAAAAGTATGGATTGATACAATTTAATTAGAAAATGTTTATCAAATCATATAAAAATCAATTCTAAACTGACTTGAACTGAATTATACTGAACTAAACTTAATTGGACCAATCCAATTAAACTTAATTTAACTGAATCAAACTGAACTAAACTTAATTGAACTGAGTTGAAGAAAACGATCAATGTATTGATATTACTAAATGAGGTTGTATTTCATCAAGAATATAAAACGGAACTGAATTGAACTACATTGAATTGAATTGAACCAAGTAAACTGAATTTGACTACATTTAACTGAAATGAACTGAGTTGAACCACATTTAACTAAAATGAACTGAATTGTACTACACTTAACTGAAATGAACTGGAATTTCAATACGAACTTAAAATTATTAAATTATATTTTCATTGAACTGAATTGAAGAAAACGATCAATGCATTGATATAAGTAAATGCGGTTGTATTTTATCAAGAATATAAAACAGAACTGAATTGAACTACACTGAACTGAATTCAACCGAGTGAACTGAATTTGACTACACTTAAGGGAAATGAACCGAGTTGAACCACACTTAACTAAAATGAACTGAATTGAACTACACGTAACTGAAATGAACTGAATTTTCAATATGAACTTAAATTCATTAAATTATAGTTTCATTGAACTGAATTGAAGAAAACGATCGATGCATTGGTATAACTAAATGAGGTTGTATGTTATCAAGAATAGAAAATAGAACTGAATTGAACCGACTGAACTGAATTTGACTACACTTAACTGAAATGAAGCGAGTTGAACCACACTTAACTAAAATGAACTGAATTGAACTACACGTAACTTAAATGAAGTGGAGTTTCAATATGAACTTAAAACCATTAAATTATATTTACGTTGAACTGAATTGAAGAAAATGATCAATGCATTGATATAACTAAATGAGATTGTATTTTATCAAGAATAGAAAATAGAGCTGAATTGAACTGCACTAAACTGAATTAAACTGAATTGAACCAACTGAATTGAATATGACTACACTTAACTGAAATGAACCGAGTTGAACAACACTTAACTAAAATGAACTGAATTGAACTACACATAATTTAAATGAACTGGATTTTCAATATGAACTTAAAATCATTAAATTATATTTTCGTTGAACTGAATTGAAATAAATTAAATTTTCTCTAAACTAGATTGAATTGTGTTGAATTATTAACATTTAATTTGTTTAATTTTTTAAAAAAAAGTAACAATGCACTTAACTGAAAAGTACTGAACTGAACTGAAAAATACTGAACTGAACTGAAAAATTTTCAGATAAGTTTTACTAAACAGGCCCTAAGTATATATATACTTTAGAACCATATTTCCACCATGGTTGTGATAATACTAAAAGAAATTAAGTATACTGGAGTGTTTCTGATACATTCTAACATATATGTCCATGAAATAGCATCACTATGAATGTTTAGTTCATTCCAAATTTGAGAATTGTTATAAAATATCAAATATTGACTTTTAAACCTGTATTTTTTAATGATTATGTTAATCTAATTATGTATAACGCACTTTTCATTTGAAGTTACATTGGTATTAGATCAATGAAAGGTACGTGCTGTGAGAACTCTAATATCAAGAACTTGAGAAACACTACTAAGACTATAACTTGTAACTAATGCTCTGTTTGATAAAACCGAAATCTGAGAACTGAAGTCTGAAGTCTGAAAGCTGAAGTCTGAATATGATAAGTGCTGAATACTAATATGTGTAGTTGTTTGATTAAATTTAGATAAGTGCTGAAAACTAAATATGTTAATACTAAGTCTCCAGAAAGACGGACTTTCTGGAGCAAATAGGAACTACGGGGTTTTTGTGCAAATATTATTTTCTCGGGGGTTTTCTGTAATTACATAAACTATGCGTGTATATAAGCCACCAAATCCCACCTGCCCCTTCAGATTCCATTCTAATTTTTCTCTCTCTTCTCTGGCGATTTTGAACCGCCGCAACGAACCGCCGCAACGAACCCTAACTGCCTCTAATTGCCCCTAATTTGCTTGGATTTCGATCGGGTTATTGAAAGGTATGCTCATTTGATCCCATTGAATCTTATTAATTGATCGATTCCTGTATTAACTGTGTTTTTCTAATCGCCCCGTCATTGATCGATGAACAGCTATGGTTAAGAAGAAGAAGGTAGCCGCCGGAGCCTCTGAAGCCGGCGTTGATCCGCCTGCATCTCCATTGGCCGGAGCCTCTGGAGCCGGCGTTGATCCGCCTGCATCTGCATTGGCCGGATCCACAGGTCTGAATGCTGACGACGGTTCGCTCTCGATTCCTCACTTTTAAGGCGTTTTTGATGTTTGTTGTTGTTGAAGATGCATGTGTAATCTGTTAGAATAACATTGTTACTTGATACATTGCGGATATAACATCAAACTTATATTCTTGTGCTTATATGTGATATTTTTTTAGCATGAAACAGTTGACATATATCATGAAACATTTTACATGTAACATGAAACATTCTATATGTATCCTGGTACATAAAACATATAATATTTTATGATGACAGATTGGAGATGTAATATGAAACATTTGATTTATATCGTAAAACTTTTTAAACTTATTTTATGTTCATGTGTTTCATTGTCTTATTTGATTATACATTGGACATGTAACTTGAAACATTAGATGTATATCATATTTGATGTGTAGCTCTGACTATGTTTTTTTACTGATCGATTAACAGCTATTGCTAACAAGGACAAGCAAGTCACTGAATCTAAGAATGACGTTGATCCGCCTGCATCTACAGATCTGAATGCTGACGACGGTTCGCTCTCTGTTCCTCACTTTTCAGGCGTTTTTTATGTTTTGTTGTTGAAGATGCTTGTTGTGCTTATATGTGTTATTTTTTTAGCATGAAACAGTTGACTTGTAAAATGAAACATTTTACATGTAACTTGAAGGGTTCAGGGGTTTAGGGATTTAGCGTTTAGTACTAACTAATGCATTTCTTTGTAGCCTCCTCAAGAAGCACATGAGTTTTTAAGAAGAGATATGTTCTTTGCTGTTGCCAAGTATCATGAGCGTTACATGAAGTTCCAAAGTGAAGTTGCTGCTTCGAATGCTGCCTCTCATGATGATGATTCAACTATTGAAGGTTCACAAAGCAGCCAGGAATTCTTTGCTAATCCAGATTTTCATGAATGGTGTGACACTCAAGCTCGAGAGTTCCAGAAAAGCTACAAGAAGAAACTAGCTGATACAATGCCAAGTTTCAATTTGTTTGCTGATGATGATGAACTTTTTTACACACCAGAAACCCTAGCAGCACCAAGCATTAGCTTGTTTAATGATAGTGACAGCCTCTTTTGGTGTTATCTCTACTTTTAAACATTTGGTTTAACTTTAGTTTCAATGATAGTGACAGCCTCTTTTGGTGTACAGGCTCTTGACCTGATTAATATGAATGTGTTGCACATTTTAATCAAACTTTTTAGTGTTTGTTTTGTTGTTTCATCAACTGTTTTTCATATTTTTTAAGAGTTTGAATATCTAAGTTACAAAGTCTCATTCTTATGTTGAAAGGTGTTCTTTTAGTTTGACAGTTTGTGTGTCAACTTTACAACATTGTGTTTGTAAAATTAAAAGGTACCTACAACTTTTAATTAATATAAAAGTTCAAAGTATCAAAAGATTCAAAGGTCGCTTAAATAGTGTGAAATATGACCAGTGTAAGTTGAAACAACAAATTATGAGAAACAAAGATTCTGACAGAGAGACAGAGATTATGAAGGATTGTGTATTTAAGTTATAAGTTCCAGTTTTTGACTTAAAAGGTTGTTTAGAAACCAGTGGAAATTTGTAAGTGTAATGTGACCAATGCCTACTTTAGTTTATGTGAAAGTCATACACACAACTTGAAAGTTTTCTATAACAACTGCAACTCCAGAGAAATATTAAACATTGTACATGTAACTTAAAACATCCATAACTTAAGTAAACAGATCATGTTTTTAACCATTCAAACAAAAAAACACAGTAACTAAAATTCCACTCACATTGCATGTTTCTCCTGATTCTTACAAAATCTATAATTCAACACCAGCTATGCATAAGCACTAATCTCAAAACAACTGTGCCTTTGGTGTTATTGTGCCAATCTCATTCTTTGACTTTCCATGCCTCTCCAAACATGATTTGTGTCTTTTACCCTTCCAACTCCTTCTAAGCATTCTTCATCCATAATTCCTGCAATTTCTCACCAAATAATAAAACATCATATTCCTATGTTAAAACACATGCACACTATGTTAAAAGATTGTGATTATAGATTGCAAAAAAATTGTAATATATTGCAGTTTTAAAACACAGCTTAAAAGATTATGGTTATACACTAAAACATTACAGTTCATCCACACAATTTAAAACACTGTTGTTATACAATCAACTCTTTTAGCTTTAAACATTGGACATATAGAATAAAACAATTATGACTTATCTCTTTTAAAACCCTACTTATATCATGACATCAACTAACTAGGTTTATGTAAAACTAATTGCATATGTGTTAACTATTTGGAGTTATGAACTGAAACATCACTCATGTTAGTGTTATATACATTCAATCACTCAAGTATTTGCAGGTTTGCTGCAAAATCAATCTAGTCTTCAAGTTGAAATGTTTGGGGTTATAAACTGTACCTTCAATTGGTTGCAATTGACCTTCTTCTTCATCAAGCATCTCTTCAACCACCTCTCCAACTAGTTCATCAATCAATTCTGTTTCAACAAGTTCCATCCCTTTCTCACCTTCAACCTGCAATTTTACGGTTCATGAACGATTTCAGTTCGAAGAAAGATGAATCTTACAACAATGATCGACGAAACTTACCGGATTTTGATCGCTAGTCATCATATTTTCGATCCGATCAGAAGATTTGGAGGAAAGTAATCGCCTGAGCCGTGACGGGAAAGAATTGGGGGAAAATTGGGGGAAGAATTTGGTCGTCACGTGAATTGCACGCTGCTGGCCTATTAATTTCTGCAATTTACGCGTCCTGGCCCCAATGTTTCCAATATTTCCATTTCGACCCCGTAGCTCCTATTCTCTAGGAAAGTAGGACTTTCAGGAGATTTTCTCATATGTTAATTGGAAGAATAAATCCTAATTAATTGTTTGAACATTAGAAAATAGTTTATGAACCAGTATTATTTAATATTATTAAGAAAAAATCAACTATTATAATGTGAATATGATCGAATTTTAATATATAATATCTATAAATATTCTATTTATTTATTTTTAAAATATTATAATATACATTTCAACTTTAAAGCACTCGGATTTCAAATTTGAGTGTGCGTGATGATGATTACAGTAGTTTAAATATATATTATATCTATATCTAATAATGTAATTATATAATATTTTATAATGAGTATACATGGTGATATGGGCTTTGGCCCATGTCTGGACTCCGGCCTAGGTAGTGGTCCGGTCCATGAGTGACGTCAGCTAGAATGGCATTACCCGAGGACACAAAGGACATGAATATGACATGTCCCCGGATAAGGACAAACAGGTAGGATCACTGCCTCTGGGTTGGACTCTCACCACCACACACCTATAAATACAGTTTTGGACTTGTGGAGAAAGGTATGTTCTATTAGACTAAACTCTCTCTTCTTTTTTTAATCAAAACCACCATTGGTGGAGGGCATTTATTGGCTCACTAAACCTTAGAATAAAGCAAATTGTTCATAGTTTTACTGATAAGAATTCCTATGCTAGGATATGCCACAAAATAATAATTTACATATGTTATTGTCAAGTGTTTGATATAGAAACAATACCAACCCCCCTCCAAACCACTGAGCAACTTAGTAATCTTTAAACGAAAAGCAATTCTGCCAAATGGGGGAGAGGGAAGGTAAAATTTCAAACAGTTTGAGTAAAGAGGTAAGCCAGTCCTTGATGCAACCATCCATTCCTTGAAGCAGCATTCCTATTCCAGTTCATGAGTGGCTTGTAACCATTGGTCTCCTACCAATGGCTCTTGGCATGTCTGCAAAAAATGATATCAGTAGCATCTGCATTTAACAGTATCTAACCTATTCTTAGGTTTGCAATCCCAATCTTATCTAACATAACAAGTCCTTTAAGAATGTTGGGAGCTGTGTTGATAGCAAATATCTTCTGAAATTGAAGACTGAGTGCACAGTTTAGCTAGAAAATCAGCTACAACATTCTCTTCCCTGCATGTGTGTGTGAGTGTTATGCCATCTAACTGACTGTTTAAATCATGGCTAAGGCTATACAACTCCCAATGTGCCAGATTAGGACTATCGATACATCTAACAGCATGCAAACAGTCAGTTTCAATAGTGAAAAATGCATGTTCCTGTCTACAATTCTGAATAGCAAATTGGATTCCCAGTAGCTCAGAGTGGAGAGGGGAGGTGGCTAATACAGTTTTAACTTTCATTGTTAACATCTCACCTCTGCTATTCCTGATCACCATAGCTACCCCTTCTCTATCATTATGGATGAAAAAAACATCCACATTTATTTTAATGCCTGAGTCTGGGGGTTTCCATTTGATGGATCTAATTAGCTTTGGTTTTTTCTTTCTAAAATAAGGGACCAGACCTATGTGTATTAGGTTCTCATATTTTACAGCATTTCCTACCAGTGGAAAAGCTGTAAAAATGAGGTGCACCTTCCTAGCAATATTACAAAGTACAGCATGATTAGTACATTGCTTGTTATCAAAAAGAATTGAGTTCCTTCTGGTCCACATAAACAAAAAAACTGTGATCAGCGTTGTGATTGTGACCTGTGTGTGAGGTTTAGATGGACCTCTGTAACTCAGATAGTAAGACACTCTATGTTTAAAGGACTGAAAGTGTGGAACTGGGACTTCAAGAATATTCTGCACAAACTCAAATATCTCAACATTTTTTGAGCACATTCACTAAACTCTCTCAACATATCCTTATTCTCTCTCCTATTCAAAGGCCCCCTTTTCATCATCACGTCGGAGTAGCTATCCTCGTGATACTCCGGAGCGTTGTTTTGCAGGCCTATTAGGTGAGAGCATGAAACCACGGACGTGATCTTCTCCGGACCGGTGGCACCTGCTTCACTCCGGACCGGGACTGGAAGCTGGTAGCATCAATACAATTATTGATTATTATTTTAAAATCAATTACTAAATTATTTGTTAATTAATTAATTAATACACAAGAAATATTAAATAAATATTATTATGATTTTTGACACAAATATTATCTTATAGGTAGATTTAGAAAATTTTCAAATTTTTTAATAACGCATAGTATCTTCAGATTCAGTCATAAGTGATACGTGAATCACTTAATAAGTCATTCTAATTGTACGTGCGGTTCAGTGTCACTTATTGACACTTATTTGATTCAGACATGCAGAATTCCTTTATCAAACACGCATAAAGTAAATAAGCGCTTAATCCATTAAGTTAAGCGCTGGACGTGGTTATCAAACGCATCCTAAGTATATATGCTTTAGAGTCATATTTCCACCATAGTTGTTTTTTAAAAACATATTTACCACTATGAAGTGGGGGGAATTTATTTGGCTCCCCAAACCTAAATAGGCAATGCCATAGATGAGTTACAATGAGGGAAGAACCCTAAAAAGCTTCTAAGCTTTCAAAAAATGCTACCTTCTAGATTAAAAAGCTGTGAGCAGTCCAATGTGAAGATCTAAGGGGGGAGCAATTTAGTGATCGAGTAAACAAATACCGAAGCACAACTCTGCCACCCCCTGATCCAAACAAAGACAAAAAGGTTCCTAACTATTTACTCATTGCCCAAAATAACCATGCAATGGTTCAAAAATGGCTAAGAATATGCTAACAGTTGAATGTCAAGCCTTTGTCCAGGGGTGCTACTCCTGATGAATGTGACAGTGCTTCAAAATCTCCTTCTTTTCTGAGCTTCAGTACCTGCAATAACAAAGTATCAGCAGTAACTGGATTCTCTAATTTGGATAGAGTCTAACAGATGGTACACCCCTTCTGTCCATTTGTATGTGTCCTTTTAGAATAGGGGGTGCCTCAGATAAAAGAATATCAGCAGACAATGCATTTGATAAAGCACATTTAGATAGATAATCTGCAGGTATGTTTCCCTCTCTAAGTGTGTGTGTGACCTTGTGCAGACAGTGTTCAATGTGTAGTGCATAACTCAGAGAGTATTGTGTCCAGGGTGCACAGTTTGAATTTTGTATAGCTGCTACAGCCTGACTGCAATCACACTCAATCAAAAAATCCTAGAGGTTAAATGTCTGAGCAGCATTAAATCCCATTTTTATAGCTGTTAGCTCTGAGTGGAGGGCTGAAGAGCTATGTGTAAATACCTGTCTGAGTAGATTAATATTCCCATTGAAATTCTAACTATGATACCTATACCACAGTGTCCATCTTTATAAGCAACATCTATATTTATTTTATAGCCTGTGTCAGGAGGTTGCCATTTTATGATTTTTACTCTTTTAGGCCTCTTCAATTTAATGAAAGGGACTAATCCAGCTAGAATCAAAAAGTAATTTCTTTCTTTATTTCCTGACACAGGGTTTACAGTAAAAATGTTACATGTGAGCTTCTGTATCATCTGGATTAATTGAGTGGTAGAGAATTTTATCTCATCATATAAAAGCTTGTTTCTCCTAATCCAAAGTATCCAAAAAACTACCAGAGTAGTAATCTGAATAACCTTGTGGTGGATTTTGGAGTTGCCCTTGTATGAGAAGTAAAAATTCAATCTAGCACTGACAGAGTGGAACACTGGAGGTTGGATCTGTAGCAGAGCATGAATGTGATTCAAATATCCATATTGACAGTGCAGCAATTAAAGAAATGCTCCAAAGTATCAGAATTTAGGCACAGTGGACATTTAGATGGAATTATAAATCCAAACCTTGTAAGAACATCATCAAAAGGTAGAATTCTATTTTTCATCTTCCAAATAAAGATTGAGATTGTTTTGGAAAGGGAGGTTTGCCATACCATTTTTAAAATTGGTTCTGAGGCTGTGTGTTCCAAGCTGGCTTTATATGTGCTTTTAACAGAGAAATTGCCATCTATCCCTTGCTTCCATATAAGCCTGTCATCATGATTGAATCTGATCTGCACCTCCTGCAATTTAGAGAGAACACTGGTAGCCAAATGAGGCTCCAATCTGGGAATATACAAATGCTTCATTTCTATAAATTCAGCCAGAGAAATATTAGGAAATGGCAATTCTATATTTTCAGGCCACATATAAAATAAAGCTCCTGTTCCTAGCCAATTACCATCCCAAAATGAACAAGCTCCTTTCCCATGTATGATTTGTGAATGCTTATTTGCTAATTCAGTAACATTGCAAATTCTAGTCCAAGCAAAGGATTTTTTGTAAGTTTCAGGAAGAGACCACAAAAATTTTGACCAGATGGTGTCATTTTTCTGTAGCTTCCACCATAATTTACATGAAAAAGCCTTAACTACTAATCTAAGGTTCCTAAGACCTAAACCATTCTCCTCCTTTGGCAAAGTGAGATTAGCCCATTTCTTCAAGCTCCTTTTCTGGCCATATTCAGTTTCTCCCCAGAAGAATTTAGAAGCCAGTCTCTCCATTTGTTTGATAACAGCAATAGAAGGCTTTAGGACAGCAAGTATATGTGTGGGGATGGCCAGAAAGACATGATTAATAAGTACTAATTTTCCCCCACTAGACAGCCAGTAGTTCTTCCAATTTGTGATTACTTTTTCCATCCTTTCTAAGATTGGCTGATAGTAAATAATTTAATTTCTCCCATTGAAAATTGGAGCTCCCAGGTAGCTAAATGGAAGTTTACCAATCTACATTTCCAGAATCCTCTTTATGTGTGAGATTCTCCTAGCTGGAATATTTGTGTGGGTGTAAACCTCTGATTTGGAGAAATTAACCTTTTGACTAGAAACAGCCTCATATGCTAGCAGGAAGGATTTGAATCTTTTAAGATTTCTGCTCTTTGCATTTAGGAATATGGTTGTATCATCAGCATACATTAGGTGAGAAATTGGTGAAACTCCTCTGGGCATTATAAAATTCTCTAAATACTGAGTCTGGAATAGCTTCTGCAAACTTCTAGTAAAGGCTTCAGATACTATATTGTATAAGAGAGGTTAGATGGGGTCCCCTTGTTTTATTCCTCTACTGGAGGGAAAAAATCCAATGCATACCCCATTAATAAGCACTGAAAACCATGCTGCTGAAATGTTCTATAAAATGAGCTTCACAAAACAGCCATGGAACCCAAATTGGATCATAACTGTGTTTAGGAATGCCCAAGAGACCCTGTCAAATGCTTTCTGCATGTCAAACTTCACAACGATATTCTGATATCTAGGGTTCTTGTTCACTAATCTGATCATTTCCATCATCTGGATAATGTTGTCAGATATATCTCTACCTTTCATAAATCCTGACTGTTCTGGAGAAATGATTTTACACATCAGTGGCTTCAATCTCTCAAGTAGGATCTTAGAGTAAACCTTGTTGATGAAGTTAGAAAGGCTTATGGGTCTAAACTCTGCAAAGGAGGAAGGATTTTGTTTTTTGGGAATCAAGGCAAGCCAGGTGTTGGCTATTGCTCTAGGTAACTTTTGCCCATCCATAAAGTTTTTGGCTGAGTCCAGCAGATCATACTTTATAGTCTCTCAACATGCTGTATAGAAATGGCCTGCAAAGCCATCTGATCCAGATGCACCCTCTTTGTTTAAATCAAACACTGCCCTCTTCAGTTCATCCATATCAACCTCCTTCAGAAGGGTCTGGTTATCTTCATCTGTGATGATCCTTGGGATGACAGATTTGAAGTGATCCAAATACTGTCCTGTTAAGTCTGTTGCCTCCTCATTCAATAATTTTTCATAGAACTGAACCCCCTCCTCTTTGATCTGTGCTGGATCTGTCAGCCACACTCCATTGGCTGATTTAATCTTAGTAATTCTAGCTCTGGCTCTTTTCTCTTTGACAGAATTGTGGAAGAATTTTGTGCTTGCATCTCCTTCCCTCAGCCACTTCAAATTTGATTTCTGTCTCCAAAAGGTTGTAGCCTCTTTTTCAGCTCTAATTAGCAGCGCTCTTTCCCTATTTAAATTAATGAGGTCTTGATCAGATCCAGACTGCTGGTATAACTCTTCCATTGAACATACTTTATCTTCTGCCTCCAGTAAATTTTGATGGACATTTCCAAACTCCTCCTTATTCCATGTTCTCAACCTGATTTTCAGCCTCTTTAGTTTAAATACAAGGTTGTACATGCCTGTGTATGGTGAGGGGGCCTCCCAATTATTTCTGATTATGTCAAAAATTTCAGGTCTGTGGAGCCACATATTTCGGAACCTAAATGGTTTTGGAAGCTGCTCTTCAGCACTCTGTATGGATATTAGGAGAGGATTATGGTCTGGAGGTTCTATTTAGTACATGGGTTGAAGTATGAGGATAAGCACTATTCCAGACTGCATTACACATGGCTCTATCAAGTCTCTGAAGCAGCCTGTCATCTTTCAACCTATTGTTTGTCCATGTGAAAATGTTTCCAACAGTTGGGATCTCTTGTAACTAGAGAGTATCAATGAAGGCTCTAAAATCTCTCATACTGCCTAAAGGAGGAGAATGTATACCCTTGTGTTCATGCACTGAAGCTATGGTGTTAAAATCTCCCACAAAAATGGTGGGTGCCTGGGGTAAATTAATAAGATCTATCCATAGCTCCCTCCTAGATGTCCTATTTATTTTAGCATAAACAAAAATAGTCATCCATTTCTCCAGTGAACCTAAATCTGTAACCTGAATCTGAAAAAACTGGTCAGTTTCAGATAAAAGTTCAATATAGATATTATTGTTGTGAAAAATCCAAATTTTTGCTGAGCTAGCAGCAATACAATGTTGATATCCCACTCAAATTGTAAATTTTGAATTTGATTATTGTCATGCATAGATTCTATGATACACAGAATGGATACATGATGTACTGTAATTAAAGTTCTCAGTCTTTCCATAGATGTTCCATAACCCCTAATATTCCATACTAGCATATTAACTACTAGTTTGTGACTAATCATTTAGGGTATTTCCACCATAGTTGTGATAATACTAAAAGAAATTAAGTATATCGGAGTGTTTTTGATACATTCTAACATATATGTCCATCAAATAGCATTACTATGAATGTTTAGTTCATTCCAAATTTGAAAATTGTTATAAAACATCAAATATTAACTTTTAAAATTGAATTTTTTTAAATTATGATAATTTTATTACGTATAAGATACATTTATGTAAATTTACTTCGGTATAGGTCAATGAAGGGTGCATGTAGTGAAAATTTAGTATCAATAACCTAAGAAGCACTACTAATGTTATTGATTTTAGTTAATCAACTCTCAAATGTTACTTGACTTTCTAACGAAATTTAATATTAAATCAAGTTTAACTTATCAAAAGACAATATAACTTGACTTTAAACTCTAACTGATTTGACTTAACTCTAATAGTTATTTTATATAAACTAAATGAGTTAAACTAATCAAATATCAATCTTACACTTTATAGTTTGACTGAATTTATCTAATATAAAATTCACACTTTTCTTGACTCTATTAACACTAGTGACTAAACTAATTTACTATTACTTGAACTTTTGTAGATACTTAGAAAAAATGAGTTTTAACTAATCACAACTAACTTTTTATGTTTTATGATTAAAATTGTTTTTATGATTTTATATGGTTATTAAACTAAAAAAAATTGTCTGTAAAAAAAACTAAATTAAGTTTAACCAAATCAGGCAATAACATTACTTATCTTCTTTAAACACTAACAAATTACATTTAACTATTATAATATAAAATTAGTGGAATTTTGATAAATATCAATAATTTAATTGAATGAATTACTAACTAATATTAAAATATATAAAAATAATTATTTGATAATGAATTACACTTTTGATCTCAACCATCAATCATCTCAATCCTAACCGTTAAAATTCTTGATATATATATATATATAGAGCACAAACCTTATCCCTGACTTAAAACTGGGGCTGGCAATTTGGAACACGACACGAAAACCCGACCTGAACCTGAACCGAACACGAATTTAGTGAGTTTGGGTTGACACGAGACACGGCATGGGTCTATATTGGGTTAGACACGAGTGACCCGAAAATAAATGGGTAAGGTTCAGGTCAAACTCGTGGGTTAAATGGGTAACCTGTTTGACCCGTATATTTAAGGTGTAATTATGCAAATGATTGAAATTGCCTTTATAACTGCAAACAAATCCTCTAATGCATAAATCATGGATACTAACTGTAGATTAAATTGAGAGTTGATTTTGTAATTTTTGATTTAGTTTCCATATGACATGATCATTTGAGCATCATAAATTCTAAAATTTAGTCTCATATTCAGTCTAATTATTAATAAATAGGTTTCGCGGGTTGGGTTTGGGTAACCCAAATTTTTACTGGGTCGGATTTGGGTTTATCATTTCTGACCCGCCAACTGCCGACACGACCGCGCCAACCCGACCCGATTGCCAATCCTACTTAAAACCCTTCGCTGAGTTTACTCTACCAAATCCCGGACCGCCTCAGCTTCATCGACGCCGCCGTCCTCTCGGCCCTGGTTTGGAGTTTCGTGTTCGAGCCTACATCTGAAAGTCGGAGCTACCAGAGCCCATCTTGGTTCAGAAGATATCCTGTTTGCCAGAGCCCATTATACTTGATCTAATTAAATCTAACTAATTATATTTGTTAATTTGCTATTCAAGTGAGTTCAAATAACTAGTTATATTAAATTGAACTGAATTTTCAGAAAAACATAACATACCATCTTGTTCAAGAAAAGATGTCTTTGAATCTTTCAATTGTTTAACCATGGTTCAAGAAAAGATGTCTTTGAATCTGTAAATTGTTTAACCATAGTTTACGTACTAGTTACTAACCAACCAATTAATGCATTGGAAAGACTTTGTTTACTTGGGCATATACCAAAAGTTTTTTCCGTTACCCGCTGGGATTACGTACCCAAATCTTTGATGGAAACGGCTTTTAGTACACCTACCATTTTCTGTATCTATAGGCGATTCTCTCCGTTAGACTAGATATCAAAAACTGAAAATCCATCTACATTGAAATCGTAGAAATGTCTGAAGGTGCGTTGAAAACGCAGAAGAAAGCTCGGAGGAGAAAATCCAAATTAAGGAGGATTGATGATGATCCAAGAAACGTGAAGATGACAGTGTAAAGAAGAAGATTGATCTGAAAATTGAAAGATGGGCGAAGAGAAACAAGCGATATCCCCATTTGAATTTGAAACAAATTCTTTGTAACCTGCATCACATTCTGCTGGGATCAGATACTTGGATGGGAGCCAATGTCAGTTGGTATGAACTGGGTTTTCACATATGATAGTTCAAAGAAAGCATACGAGAAAGCTATTCTTCTTCTTCATCCTTACGAATTAGAGCAAAGAGGAGCAAGCATCAGGCAAAAGAACACCTGCGAAATACTAGCTGTTTCATCTTCTGGAGGTGGCATGGCAGGAGTTCGAGGAATTTGTAACCGGACTTCCAATCAGTTTCTAACCCAATTTAGATTAGGGCACGAAGAGTCCAGAAGCCTCAGTATAATATAGTTGGCTATTTTGTAGAAGTCATCATATTTAAACATATCGATGTTTAAACACTTGCTCAAACAGAACCAGAAACCGAGCAAGAGTATTGGAGATGAAGTACAACTCCTATGCAATCAAAAATGATATTCGAGAAAATCAAGATGATAAGTGAAGATTGATTTTATGCTGATTTGATTAGCTAGACAATATATGATAGAGTTGTATCTTAGTCAGGTTTAGTCTCAAATAAGGAAAGATTATATTTCCTCAGATTAGCTATAGAAGTAGAATATAGCTAGGAGACTACTTGTAGATGTGATTAGCTGGACGAGCAGATCAGCATTGCCGAAATGGAAGGGTCGAGAAGATCAAGACGGCATCACAGCATTGGACTATAAATATACAGAGAAGCTGCGACAACAAGTATCCATCTTACAAGAAAGTATTCTGCAGACCAGAATAGCTTTATAGTTGGAGCAGCATATTGGAAGGAGTCCAATAGGCCTTTGTCATCGTCAGGAGTCAGAAATCAGCAAGCCATAATACTTCGGGAGAAGTGGTCGAGACAGTAACGAGGAGTTGTGACTGACAGTGAGTGGAACTCACAAATCCACAAGGAAAAGATAAGTTTAAGATAGTTAATTGTTTGAGAAACATTGTAACTGATCTTGATTATTTTAGTGGATGACTTTCAGACTGGGCAAGTCCCCGCAGACGTAGGTGTTTTATCACCGAACTGCGTAACCAATTCTTGTGTTCTTACTTTTAGTGTTTAAACTGAATTGCATGTTTAAATATACTTGCTAGAGTAGAACTATTAGTTAAGAACTTTGTGAAACTGATCGATAGTAAATTTCATTTAGTATCAGAGCAAGTCCACTGAGGTGTACCTTTAACAAGGTCAGTGGAGATCCCTATCGATCATGTCGAACCAGGAGAAGGATGGTTCGTTGTATACACGCGCACCCATGCTGGATAAAAACAACTACGGTTACTGGAAGGCAAGGATGAGGCATTACATTGATGCTCTAGATGAAAAAGCATGGTACTGGGTTGAGAACGAGTGGCAACCTGCCAGACAGCCACCTGCAGCAGGCGCAACCGAAGGTGTTTTGAAAAACAAAGAGGATCTGACCACTCAAGAGAGGAAGGACAAGCGACTTAACAGCAAAACACTAAACTGTATCAACTCTTGTGTTGATCAAGAAGCTTTCGCTTAATTTCAACATGTTGTACGGCTAAGGATGCATGGGACAAATTGAAGGCCAGCTATGAAGGGGATGCAAAAATGAAACGACAAAAAATGCATACAATAAAGACAACATTTGATACCATGGTTATGCATGATAATGAGACCATTACTGACTATAATTCAAAGATCAGAGATCTGGTTAACTCAGCCCATCAGTTGGGGAAACCGTTTGTTGAAGATGATGTTGTGCAGAAGATATTGAGTTCTCTACCACCAAGGTTCAAAGGAAAGACTATTGCAATGGAGGAACTCCACGATACATCTGAAATTACCGTTGATGAGGTCATGGGAGCACTGTCAGCTTTTGAAATGAAGGAGTTAGCTACAGTAAGGCAGAATGATCCGGCATTCAATGCAACTGAACGAAAAGCAGCTGAACAAAATTCTGTGTCTAAACACAATGCTGTGTCTAAACACTCTACCAGAAACAACAATGAAGATATGGACGAAGACGAGCTTGCTCATATATCAAGAAGCTTTGCTAATGTTCTGAGAAGATCTCAAAATCGAAGAAGTGAAGGAAGAGAGCAAAGTTCAGGAATGAGCAGAAGAATCAACGATGATCAAACAGATTCCAAGCCTGTGTTTAAACATGCTGGTAAAATCCAATGTTGAGAATGTGAAGGTTATGAGCATATTCAATCACAGTGTCCAAGTGGATCATCTAGAAAGAAAGAGAAAGCCTACAATGCCACCTAGAGCGATGGAGAAGATTCTGATGAAGAGCATGTTAGCAACCATGTAGCCTTCGGTGCAATTACTGTTCAAAGCGACGAAGAAGTTGAAGAAGAAATCTATGTTGCATTTGGTACTACGGTCGTTTCTGATAGTGAGAGTTTAAACATGAACTCTGAGGATATTCATGAATCATACGACAAACTCCACAAACTCTGGATCAGTGTGACTGAACAGAATAAAGTTTTACAGAAAGACAACCACAGCTTGAATGAAGAAGTCGAACGACAACAGATCACCATTGATGCAATGAGAGAAGAGTTGAAGATAGCCCTTGTTCGAGCAAAAGTTGCTGAAGGTACCATCATCAAACTAAATAAAGGAACATCAGTCTTGGATGACATTCTTGGCATGGGAAAAATTGTTGGAGATCGACATGGGTTAGGATACGACGAAATGGAAGTTACCAACCAGAATGACCAGACTAAAGGAAAGATGGACAAGAAGGTGAATCATCCTAATTCAGGCCAAGTCAGGAAAGAGCAACCTATTAGAGCTCCAAACAATTTCACCAAAACTCCTAAGTTTGGACTAGGTTATAAACCTAACCATCACCAGCAGCGAAATATGTTTCAACCATGGTGGGAGGGAACATGCAATTATTGCCGACGACCAGGACATTACAAGAGGCGCTGTTTTCGTCTTTTAAGATATTTGATGCAAGCACCAACAAATGGAGCATGTTACAACACTGGAGTAAGTTACAACATGGTGCAACCAGAAAGGGCTCAACATTCAAAAAAGGTATGGGTTCCTAAAATCAACCTCTGCTATGTTGTCCATACTTGTTATAGCTCATATGCCAGAGATGCCTGGTACTTCGATAGTGGTTGTTCTAGACATATGACGAGTACTCCTGAGTTGTTAAGCAATGTTGTTCCTTGGACTGGAACAGTGAGATTTGGAGATGGGAAGAAATGAAGGGGGAGTTACAAGTCAAGAACTTTCCAGTATTCCAAGACGTTCTTCTCGTGGATGGACTAAAGGAAAATTTGCTAAGTATTAGCCATCTATCTGATAACAAATTAACAGTTTTGTTTGATGATAAACTGTGTACAGTCAGAAAGGATGAAAGGGGTGTCCTTATTGGCACTCGATCGTCAGATAACTGCTACATTCTTGATGAATCTGTAAGCTGCCTCAAAGTGAGTGTGGACGACAATTTTTTATGGCACAAGAAGCTAGATCATGCAAATCTAAATAAATTGTCTAAAGTAACAAGACTTGAAGCAATAAGAGGAGTTCCCTTACTTTCCTATACAAAGGAATTGACATGTCCACCATGCCATGAAGGTAAACAGGTCAGGTCACCACATTCTAAACTTCATGAGATTACCACTTCCTATGGTCTTGAACTGCTTCATATGGACTTAATGGGACCAATCAGTCCAACTAATGTTTTAGGATAGAAATATATCTTTGTGTGTGTAGATGATTTTTCCAGGTATACTTGGGTGGAATTCTTGAAAGAAAAGTCATATGCAGTGAGCGTTATAATTAAGCTCATCACTCAAGTCAACACAGAAAGATCTCATGATGGACTTAAAGTGGTTCGATTAAGGAGTGACCATGGGAGGGAATTTGCTAACTATACAATGATGGACTTCTGTATAAAACTTGGAATCAAGCATGAGTTTTCTGCCCCAATCACACCACAGCAAAATGGTATTGTTGAACAAAAGAACAGGACACTCATCAACATGTCAAGAGCAATGATGGCAGAGAATGATTACTCCTAAGAAATGGTGGACTGAAACAGTTCATACTGCTTGCTATACCATAAACCGAGTCTATCTACGACCATTCACTCAGAAAACTGCCTATGAGCTGTGGAAAGGAAGGAAACCAAACATATCTTATTTTCATGTATTCAGCAGTACATGCTACATTCTCAGAGATCGTGAACCTCTAGGTAAGTTTGATAAAAGAGCTGATGTTGGTATTTTTCTTGGTTATTCTCCAAATAGCATGGCATACAGGGTGTTCAATAATCGTACAAATGTCATGATGGAGTCCAACAATGTGGTGGTTAAAGATCTGAAAGATATCAGCAGTGGAATTCTGCTTGAAGATGAACTTGATATGTTAATCAGCACGAAGATTGATTCATCTCTGCCTGATGTTACAACACTGGTGGATGTTACAACATCGTCTGATGTTACAACATCATCTGAAGTTACCACAGTTCCTGATGTTACCACAGTATCACCTGATACATCTGCACCACCTAACACGTACAATCTGAGGCAAAAAGAACGGAATGACTACGCCAAAATGAATGCTGGAATGCATGTATTACAATGCTTTCTCTCCTCTATTGAACCCAAGAATCACAAGGAAGCACTGAATGATGAATACTGAATTTCAGCCATGCAAGAGGAACTGGAGAAGTTTACTAGGACCGACGTATGGTATCTTGTTCCACGACCACCAGGAGTAAATGTAATTGGTACTAAGTGGATCTTCAAGAAAAAGTTTGATGGAGATGGCAATATCACCAGAAACAAGACCAGACTTGTAACTCAAGGTTATACTCAGGTTGAAGGTGTTGACTTTGATGCAACCTTTGCTCCAGTTGCAAGGTTAGAATCTGTTCGTTTTCTACTAGCTATGTCATGTATTATGAAGTTCAAATTGTTTCGGATGGATGTCAAGAGTGCTTTCTTGAATGGCATTGTCAATGAAGAAGTGTATGTTGAGCAACCCAAAAGTTTTGAAGATCCGTATCTCCCTGATCATGTTTACAGACTAAAAAAGGCGTTATATGGTCTTAAGCAAGCTTCCAGGGTTTGGTATGAGCGTCTCACCCAATTTCTTTTGCAGAAAGGTTATCGACGAGGGGGAGTAGACCGAACGCTCTTTGTGTTTAAACATGATAAACATATTCTGCTTGCTCAAATTTATGTAGATGATATTGTTTTTGGATCAACATCTCAAAAGTTGGTTGATAACATTATAGAAATGATGAAGAGTGAGTTTGAAATGAGTATGGTTGGTGAACTGTCTTACTTTCTAGGGCTCCAAGTCAAACAGCACAAGGAAGGTATCTTCATCAATCAAACCAAGTACACTTTAAACTTGGTTAAAATATTTGGGATGGATGATTCTAAGAGTATGCGAACTCCAATGGCATCAATAGAGAAACTTACGTATGACAAGTATGGTGTGAAGGTAGATATCAAGCTCTATCGAAGCATAATTGGAAGTTTACTGTATCTGACTGCAAGCAGACCGGACATCTGTCTGAGTGTTGAACTATGTGCAAGATTCCAATCTGATCCTAAGGAGTGTCATCTTTCAGCAGTCAAGAGGATTATCAGATATGTACATGGAACTGCTGATTATGGTCTCTGGTATTCTAGAGGAAGTCAAGCTGAGATTATTGGTTACAGTGATTCTGATTAGGCTGAGAATTCTGAAGACAGGAAGAGTACCACTGGAGGATGTTTCTATGTAGGAGGAAATCTAGTGTCATGGTACAGCAAGAAGCAGAATTCTATCTCACTATTACCATTGAATCTGAGTACTTGGCAGCTGGAAGCTGGTGCCAGCAATTACTATGGATGAAGTAGATGCTGAAAGATTATGGGTTCAAGCAAGATGTCCTAATCATCAAATGTGACAATAAGGGAGTCATTGATCTTTCCCATGATCATGTTGATCATAAGAAGACAAAGCATATAGACATCAAGCACCACTTCATCAGAGACTTGGTGGAAAAGAAGGAACTTAGCATTGAATTTGTTCCTAGTGCTGAACAATTTGCAGATATCTTCACCAAGCCATTAGACTCTGCAACCTTTGAGACACTGAGACAGCACCTAGGTGTGTGTCGAATTTGAGGTATTTCTGTTTACCTCTCATTGTTGTAAATTAGTTTACTGCTTTATGTCTTTTATTTTCTAAAATGAAAAATACAAAAAGAAGATAGTTGTGTGATAGAGGATGTTTAAACGCTGTGAATTAGTGTGTTTAAACACATGGGAGTTAGAAATAAAAATGAAGAGAAGTGACGAATGGGCTGAATGAGTAAATATTATTGGGCTGAAAAATTCCATCTGGGCCGAATAATAGAATCTTGGACTCATATTTATTTTATGAGACAATTGATGAATTTCTGGAAATTATGGACTGATGTGCAATTATGGATATATTTTCCATTTTGGGTCTGGATTTGAATTTCAGAAAGTCCAAAAATATAAGAGGGAAAAATGATTTTTCTGCAACCAACCAACCATCGACGTTCCCAATTCCAACAAACCCTCTCTGTCAAATCATCAATCTTCTCCGACAAGAAGCTCGCCGATCAATTTCCGACACTCCAGCCAACCACTCTGCACTACATATTGCCGGATTAACTTCCAAACAGTAAGAAAATCTCAAAGCATCGGGTTATCGGAGTCTCGAGTCAATCTGCACATGCAAGAGGTATTTTCTTAGTTCTTGAATCAAGATTGTGTTTTTCTTGCTATTCTAGTAAATTAGAGGGCGTGTTGAAGCTAGGGGTCTGCTATTAGTAGAATGTGAAGCATTATCTGTGAGGTTTGGTTTGTGTTTGAACCTGCGTCTGTGTTTAAACAATCATGGGCAACCTTCCATCCAACTCCCCTATCGACTCCATTCCCTCTGTCCAGTCCATGGAAGATCTGCGTATGGGTGGTCAACATAGCCCCAATCCCATTAGAGCCACACCAGAATCTGTGGCTCAAGATAGTAATCCTACAGTTAGGGTAGGGGTTGAGTTTGAAGGAGGACCAGATTTGAACTTTTTCTATGAGAGCTCAGAGTTTGATGAAGAATCTGAGCAGACTTTGTGTTCAGAAAAGGCAGAATCAGGACAAGTGGTTAAGAAGGTTTATCAGAGGAAAGGGAAGAGAAGACAAGCAGATGGAAAAGTGAAGGATGGACAAGGAGTGTTCAGTTCATGACCTGTTGAGCAGGAGAAGCCTATTGAAGCTGAGCAGCCAGTAAATGTGGAAAGAATTCTGGAGACTGTCAGAGCCATGATGGAGCCACTGGCAGAGACAGCACCAGATAGTGAGGACAATCATCCTTTAAGTTTAAAATTTGAGAAATTGCAGGAGTTGAAGAGGGAGAAGTTGAGGAAGAAGTCATTACCTCCAGTTATTCAAGTCTTCCCTTGCAAGAGGAAGAGGGATGAGGTTCCAGAGCTCAATCTGGAATTTGAGGAAGTATCACTCCCAGAAGTGCCACCTGAAGAACCTGCTGCAGAAGTTCAAGAGAGACGTAGCTCAGAATCTGAGTCTGGGGAGGATGATGATGCTATAGATGAGGTGTCATTGGTGTTTCCAGATGACAATCCTCTGCTAGAAAAGGCTTGGGATGAGATTTTTTACTCTAGGAGAGTAATGACTGTGTATGAAGGGCTGATCAACAAGAAAATACATGTGGAGAAGAGATTAACTGAGAAGTTTAAACATCCTGGTTTTGTGACTTTCATGAAGAGGATCCACATGTTTGGACCAGCAAATTTCTATGTGAAGGCAAATCAATCATTGGTGTTGGAGTTCTATGCCAACCTGAGAGGAACCAACAGTGCCCCAGATTCTGCTTGGTACAGAAAGGTCTATATTAGAGGCAAGTTCTACAGATTTGATGCTGCTTTAATCAATCTTGCGTTAGGGACAGAGAGACATGATTCAATTTGTCCAAATGGAGCTTATACAGGGGACTTTACTTTGGATTATGATGTGATAGCATTGGAGTTATCAGGTGGCACACTTGGAGAATGGGGTGCAGCCAAGACTCTCAAGGCAGCTTATCTCACTCAGAAGTATTTCTGTTTGTATAGGGTGGTTGCAAACTTATGGGCCATGTCTACCAATGTGTCTCTTGTGACTGAAGAAATGGCCTGTTTGATGTATTGCATTGGCAGTAGAAGACCATATAATCTTGGATGGTTCATATATGATAGGGTTATGTTAGTGGCTCAGCACCAGAAATCTGATGAATATATCACCTATCATGCCCTCATTACAGGCTTACTATATCATGTTGGTCTAGTGGATGGTCTAGATGATCAGATCACCTTCTGTGATGATGTACAAGTGAACAAGACTGTTATTCGGAAGAGAAATGATCTACTTGCAGCAGGTGAAGCAGATGAGGAAGAGTCAGAAGAGGAACCAGCTCAGGAGAACTTTGCCACTGTCAGAAAGAGGGAGTTTAGAGGACTGATCAGATACCACAGACAGAAGATGCTGGACTTTCAGGAGGAGCTGGAAGCTATAGAAGAAACAGATGATGAGACCAGTGCAACTGATGCTCTCTGAGATAGTCTGTTGATTTGTTTATTTCTGTCTCCTCTTCTGTCCTTATTGTTTTTGGTGAATTCTGGATATTTGTCCTTTTGGGATTAATTTTGGTGCAACTTTGGCACATTTTCTGTTCCCAAGGGGGAGAAAATTTTGATGAGTATGGATGGCCATTTATTTTAGATTGTTTTATATAATGTGTCCATTTATTATGGAACATTACTGTGGCCATGACGCATGTATAAATATCTCTGTCTATGTCTGGTGAATAGGGGGAGCTTAGTGATTATGCATGCTGGTTCTGATTTATTTAATGCAAGTATAAATGAAGTTTGAAGTTCTACATGCAAGGGGGAGCTTTGTTTTAGATCTGCATCAAAATACATGCTATGGTTCCACAAAATGCCAAAGGGGGAGATGGAAGAGTCCAGAAGACTCAGTATAATATAGTTGGCTATTTTGTAGAAGTCATCATGTTTAAACATATCGATGTTTAAACACTTGCTCAAACAGAACCAGAAACCGAGCAAGAATATTGGAGATGAAGTACAACTCTTATGCAATCAAAGATGATATTCGAGAAAATCAAGATGATAAGTGAAGATTGATTTTATGCTGATTTGATTAGCTAGACAATATATGATAGAGTTGTATCTTAGTCAGGTTTAGTCTCAAATAAGGAAAGATTATGTTTCCTCAGATTAGCTATAGAAGTAGAATATAGCTAGGAGACTACTTGTAGCTGTGATTAGCTGGACGAACAGATCAGCATTGCCGAAATGGAAGGATCGAGAAGATCAAGACGGCATCACAGGACTATAAATATACAGAGAAGTTGCGACAACAAGTATCCATTTTACAAGAAAGTATTATGCAGACCAGAATAGCTTTATAGTTGGAGCAGCATATTGGAAGGAGTCCAATAGGCCTTTGCCATCGCCAGGAGTCTGAAATCAGCAAGTCATAATACTTCGGGAGAAGTGGTCGAGACAGCAAGAAGGAGTTGTGACCGGCAGTGAGTGGAACTCACAAATCCACAAGGAAAAGATAAGTCTAAGATAGTTAATTGTTTGAGAAACATTATAACTGATCTTGGTTATTTTGGTGGATGATTTTCAGACTGGGCAAGGCCCCGCAGACGTAGGTGTTTTATCACCGAACTGCGTAACCAATTCTTGTGTTCTTACTTTTAGTGTTTAAACTGAACTGCATGTTTAAACATACTTGCTAGAGTAGAACTATTAGTTAAGAAATTTATGAAATTGATCGATAGTAAATTTCAGGGCAATTATCTGAATTTGTAAAAATATACGCAGAATTCATAGTGTGGGCTCACCTAAATTTGCAAAATTAGTTCATTTTAGATATGTTTAGCTTAATTCTGATGAGATATGATGTATGATAAAATTCAACTGAATTAAATCAAAATATTTCTCAAGAAAATTATTTTTACTTTAATTCAATCCTAGTCAAATAAGTTAAGAAGAAGACGCCCAGAAATTTTTAGCACCATCAATCTTAACAATGTGGTTATTAAAAAATGAATCATAGAATCACTATAAGTCTATAATAATGACAATCGCACGATAAATGCTCACTGCAAAATAAACATTGCACGAAAACACCACATAATTATGTGATTTATATCGATGTATATCTTTAAAGAGTTGGTCTCTTGAGTGACGGTCACTATATAGTGACGGTCACCATATAGTGACGAAAGACTATATTAGAATATGGAAGGAAGAAGGTCCTTGTTTGCAATTTTGACAAAAATGCACTATTCACTCACGCACACTGTTCACACGCGCACTGTTCACTCAATCTAAAAAATAAGCATTTGTCTAAAAAATAGACGTAAGCAAACATATCCACACAATCTAAAAAACAAGCATTTTATTCTAAAAAACAACCCGTTAAGTGTGAAATGCAAGCATGTTCTAAAAAACAACCTGTTTGGTCTAAAAAACAAGTATTCAAGTGTGAAATTCAAGCATGCTCTATAAAACCTTTTTTTTTTTTGCTTCAAAATATATGCACTCTAAAAAACAACCTGTTAACTGTGAAATGAAAGCATCCTCTAAAAAAAACCCGTTAAATGTGAAATGCAAGCATTCTCTAAAAAACAACTTGTTAAATGTGAAATGTAAGCATGTTAAAAAAAACCTGTTTGGTCTAAAAAACAAGCATCCAATTGTGAAATTCAAGCATGCTCTATAAAACCATCTTTTTTTGTTTCAAAATACATGCACTCTGAAAAACAATCTCTTATCTGTGAAATGCAAGCATTTTATTCTAAAAAACAACTTGTTAAGCGTTAAATGCAAGCATGTTCTAAAAAACAACCTGTTTGGTCTAAAAAACAAGCATTCAAGTGCGAAATTCAAGCATGCTCTATAAAACCATCTTTTTTTGCTTCAAAATACATGCACTCTAAAAAACAACTTGTTAACTGTGAAATGCAAGCATCTCAAAAAAACAACCTGTTAAGTGTGAAATGCAAGCATGTTCTAAAAACAACCTGTTTAGTCCAAAAAACAAGCATTCAAGTGTGAAATTCAAGCATGCTCTATAAAACCATCTTTGTTTGCTTTAAAATACATGCACTCTAAAAATAAGACACTATAGAATGAAAACATGATATGCAATTAACATGAATACAACAGTACACTATAGCTGCATTAATCACGTGGTGCTCGATATTGTCCATATGCTTCCCTTGTGTCTCCAGTTCCACCATCACTAACATGTCGAGAAAGATCTGGTGCAGCTCCAGCAGGCTATTCTCTATCTCCTTGCTTGTTGAGTGCCTGCCTGTATCTCTACCACTATTTCCAGCACTTTCCCCCTCCCATACTCCTGGTTTTCATACACACAGTAAGCATTTATCCAACTATGCATATGAATGGGAAACCATAAACAAATTCAGATAAACCAGACAAATCAAACAAGCCCTACATGAAACAAGGCATTTGAATGAATATCATAAACAAGTTCAAAACAGATGATCAAATAACTTCTTGGCCAAAATATCAGTCTAGCCCATGAATTCTATCATAAAAACTACCTGTTTATTAATGCAATATGCCATTATACTTGTTTAACAATGCAAGAAGCACATATGAATCAAATCCCATAAACAAATCAAAACAATAAGTGAGTAGTAAAAGCAGTAAATTAGTTCCTAAATTCTATCAGCATAGTCTCAAACCAACAACAGTCGGAAGAGCTTACCAAAACACTACATACAGTAATAAACCCTAACAGGGTACAAGATTCTACTAACTCTTCACATCAACAGTATTTCAATCATGTAACAATCATATAGAAAAGGGGAAAGACAAACATTTTCACGTATAAAACCCCAATATATCTATCCAATTTTAAAACCAAAACCCTAGTTCTCAAGTCCTAGATCCCTTCCAAAGCTCGCTCCAAGTCACATATATAACCACAAAACAACAGTAATATCCAACAATTAAACCAAACCGACAAACATTCATCCGGAAACTAAAACCAAATACAAAGTCAAACATAAAGCGATAACTGAGAATCACAAATGAACATAATTAACCACCAATGACAAAAAAAGGAGCGATAACAGAGATCAATAACCTCGCCGGAGAATCGAAGAAGGCACGAGGTCGGTGGGGATGATTAAGGTGATTCTGGCGCCGCCTTCGTCTTCTTCGAACTCCTGCTCGACGCTAGAGGTGGTTAACCAAGTCTACACAAACAAGCAGAAATAAAATACTGAGAATCACCACTGAACACAACCAACAATGACAAAAAAGGAGTGATAACCGAGATCAATAACCTCATCGGAGAATCGAAGAAGGTGAGGTCGGTGGGATGAATAAGGTGATTCCGGCGCCGCCTTCATCTTTTTTGAACTCCTGCTCGACGCCGGAGGCGGTTAGCATCGAGGCCGTTGAAGTCATGCCCGTAGATTGACGCTTTCGTGCCCGGCGGTTGAGATTCCTACGCCATCAGATTAATCTCGCTCGGAATCAGCACGGTGTCGATGTAGATGAGGCTTCGCCGTCGCTGATCTGGTCCACCATACCGTCGATTTCCCGCTCCGAGTTTTGGATAAAGGAAGAGCGATTTCTGAGAAATAAAACAGGAAGAGGAACGGATTTGGTTTTATGATTAGGCGCGTGGATATACTTTCTAATAATTTGCATAATAGGAGCCGCCTAAACTTTATTTGCAGATTAGGAGCCGAGTATTAATCTTTACTATTTAATTTAATTTAAAGATAGAAAAGTGTTGAAAGTGACGGTCACTATATAGTAACGGGTCTTAAATGTAACTAAAATTAAGCCGGGCCCTGATATGTAATATTGGGTAAATTGAGACCACAAGCTGGCGCGTGTCCCTCCATCATATATATAAATAAATGCAAAGTCTCTAGAAAGTCCGACTTTCCTAAGTGTTATGGAACTATCACTATATATTTAAGGTCAAGTGATACTATTTTGTGTTAAAACATTGATAGTATCAAAGTGAACATATAGTAAAACATGTTTTAATGCAAAAATTCATGAATTTACATTAAAATATTAATAAAATTCAAATAATAAATTTTACAGTTCAAATTAAAAGGTACACTGTATAAGTTAAAACGTATAAAGACTTTTATGGAAAGTCAGGAAAGTTGGACTTTCAGGAGACTTTCTCATAAACAAATTACCCCCAGACTGGTTTGTCTTCTCCGAAGGAAGCCGGACTTCTCGGGCGAGCCGTTGTCTTCGCCGGCGCGGCGATTCCCTCTCTGTCCATTCCCCGATCAATATCCTTACCGGATTCTCGATCTCGTGACCCCCGAGATCATGTAGGATCGGAGTTTTCTGGATAAAGACGTCAAGATCTCGTGACGGATCAAGTTTATTCGGATGTTCCACGGGTCGAGTTTTCTGGATACCAACTCCAAGAATCGGCTGGGCTCCGTGATAGATATTGACGGTCCGACTTCACCGCGTTCTGGAGGGCACAAATTCGCCGGTGTCATCGACCTTCGCCGACGATGTATCAACGATAGTGACCTTCGCCAATCAATGCAGCGCGCTTTCGAGTATGATCACGGGTAATTTAATCGATCCAATCTCAATGATTACTGTGATTAATTCTAAATTAATATCACTGATTGCGGCTGAATTAGGTTATGGTTGCGGTTTGAATTGGATTAGGTTATGGTTTCGGGATATTCATCGCGCTTGTGTGAAGATTTGTGTCGGCCGAATTAGGTTATGTTGCAGTTTGAAGTTGGAATAAGGATTACTATGCTGATTGAGAACAGAAAGGGATTCAGGTAGTAATTCCAGCTAAACATCTCTGTTACTCCCTATTGTCATCCTGACTCTAGTTTAAGTTAGAGTTGGGAGAAATTTTAGAACACATGTAGACCTGCGTATATTGTTTTGATGGTTCACTTCTATCAGATTAACAAATTCTAGTTATGTTCATATTCAATATAATCTAAGAAGTTCAAACATTGGTGCTCGGGTTGAAGTAATTACTTTAACAGAACTCATAGACTCCTGGTCTGTAATTGTCATCCATGTTTGTGCTATATTTTGAAGCAAAAAAAGATTGTATTTCGTAGTGCATGCTTGTATTTCACACTTGAATGCTTGTTTTTTAGATTAAACAGGTTGTTTTTTAGAAAATACTTGCATTTCACGGCTGAATGCTTATTTTTTAGACTCAACATGTTGATTTTTAGAATGCTTACATTTCACACTTAACAGGTTGTTTTTTAGAGAATGCTTGCATTTCACGGTTGAATGCTTGTTTTTTAGACTAAACAAGTTGTTTTTTAGAGAATGCTTGCATTTCACACTTAACGGGTTGTTTTTTAGAGAATGCTTGCATCTCACAGTTGAATGCTTGTTTTTTAGACTAAACAAGTTGTTTTTTAAAGAATACTTGCATTTCACCCTTAACAGGTTGTTTTTTAGAGAATACTTGCATTTCATAATCAACAAGTTGTTTTTTAGAGTGCATGTATTTTCAAGCAAAAAAAGATTGTTTTATAGAGTGCATGCTTGTATTTCACACTTGAATGCTTGTTTTTTAGATTAAATAGTTTGTTTTTTAGAACATGCTTGCATTTCACACTTAACAGGTTGTTTTTTAGAGAATGCTTGCATTTCATAGTTGAATGCTTGTTTTTTAGACTAAACATGTTAATTTTTAGGATGCTTGCATTTCACAAGTAACAGGTTGTTTTTTAGAGAATGCTTGTATTTCACAGTCGAATGCTTGTTTTTTAGACCAAACATGTTGCTTTTTAGAGAATGCTTGCATTTCACACTTAACAAGTTGTTTTTTAGAGAATGCTTCCATTTCATAGTTAACAGGTTGTTTTTTGGAGTGCATGTATTTTCAAGCAAAAATAGATTGTTTTATAGAGTGTATGCTTGTATTTCACACTTGAATTCTTGTTTTTTTAGATTAAACAGTTTGTTTTTTAGAACATGCTTGCATTTCACAATTAACAGGTTGTTTTTTTAGAAAATGCTTGCATTTCACACTTAACAGGTTGATTTTTAGAGAATGCTTGCATTTCACAGTTAACGGATTGTTTTTTAGAGTGTGTGAACAGTGCACGTGTACAGTGCGCACGTGAACAATACACGTGAATAGTGCGCGTGAACAGTTCACATGAGTGAATAGTGATTTTTGTCAAAATTGCAAATAAGGACCTCCTTTCTTCCGTATTCTAATATAGTCCTTCGTCACTATATAGTGACCGTCACTCAAGAGACCAACTCATAATAATAATTTGATGTTGTTATTTTTATTAATAATTAAGATATTAATTGTTTTGCAAGAGTAAATTACTTTCTTATTTTTAATTCATCATTTTATATTTTAAAGTCATTATTCGCAAATATGAGCATAAAAATGTAAATTATTATTATAATTTGTATTATTTTTATGTTTATACATTTTATTTTCGATTTTAATTTAGTTTGAACATTTTTCATTTAAACTTAAATTTCAGTGTTCAGACATCATATTTAACTTTATCAAATAGTCGTAATACTTAATTATTCAACACTTAATGATCCAGACTTCAGATTTCAGACTTCAGATTTCAGACTTCAGTTTTATCAAACAGAGCCTAAGTCATGCACAGAGAAAATGTACCTTTTGTTTGCAACAGGATATATCCGGAGAAAATGCTCAGAGAAGGTCCCTTTCATTTACAACACTCAAACCCAGCATTCAAAGCAGACAATACGACCAAAAGCCAGCAATCAAGTTGATTGATGCATGCACCAGTTATCAATAGAAGATTCATCACAATATTAAATTTAAACCCCTAAAAAACAGCAGATTAAGGTTGTGAGAGAAAGGCATACAATATGTGATGTTGTATGGTGAAAGGGAGGTCAAAAATATAGACATCAGGCCTTTTGTTTGCAACAGACAATCCTATTGTTATCTAATGATTATTAAAAGGTTTAAGTACTGATCACACAAACTTAATTGCCCATAATCTAGTCCATGCATATGGAACTAATTGTCCATATTCTACCACTAAGCCCCCGCACTATTACTTTAATCTCATAGCCATCTCTTAATCTCTCACACAATCATATCATAATAAAATCAACTTTTCACATAATTTAGATTTCCTCACCAACCTGAGCTAGAAACATCACCTAAACAACTACATAGAACAAAAGGCTAAAGGCCCCAGACATCAGTCATGAATCAAGATATATTGAACGAGCTTTAGAATTTTTGTCCGAGAATATATGTCATGCCAATTAAAGCTTACAACAGGGAACAAGTTCATGCCAACAAGTTCCTCTAAAGTAGCAGAACACATGATACAAGGAACACATAACTGGGGTTCAAAATTTTAGCCTAAAGACCACAAAGGCAGCGACTTCAACACACATGAGCTACAAAATCGCAACACAAAAGGCAAACATACAGGTCCATTTTCAGTTAAACCATTCCTAAACACGGTACGGGGAGCACTGAAGACTAAACCCATAACCAAAAGAAGGAAAAATTACATTTAAAAATCACTTTTATGCTATACTGGCCATTATCGGTGTGATGGGATCCCCATTTATATACAAGAGTGGGAATTGATTAGGTGAAGACACGTGTATGGACGCGTGTGTATATTACATGAGAGTCAACTTATGAAATATAGGAGAAATTGACGCGTGAAATCCGTCGAACAAGGGTTGAATTGAGGGATTTATGGAATGTGGAAGAATAACTGAACGGCGAGAAAATGAAACTCACGTGGGAATAATTGGAGTTAATTAAGGAATATAAATATTATATTATGACAACTATTTACTATTCATAAGGCATTCCGCCTTTATAATATAAAAGATACGCGAGTTAATGAAACATCTCCCATTTTAAAAATGGTAGGAGCCATAAGGTAAGATAAACTTGCAAAAAGAAAATGAAAACAAAGAGGAGGAAATTTATTCTAATAAAAAATAAACTAAATAAGATATGATAAGGATAAGGATGAGAATGGGTCAAAATATGAATTGACCTTAGCGGGAATTATCTTGTTGCATTGGAGGGAAAATTACTTTTGGTACTTTTGATGCTTTGGAGGGAAAAGGTTCCCGCCTGAAAATTGATGTATAAAAAAATATATAATCAGCAATTTTTTTTTACTGAATTAAATTAAATTGATATAATGATAAGTTCAAAGAGAACTGGGTCTTAGGATATAATTATCAAAAACATATTTTATCATTAATTAAAATAATATTTTAATATTAGTTCAATTTAATAATAATCTGGTCAATTGTTATACCATATCACGGGTGCATGTACACCCACCTTCAGTGTGTGTGTTTTACCTTACTAATTATGCATTCTATTAATAGTAATTTACATATACTATTTATAGAAATTATAAATAAAAAAATTGACAATGCACAATTATTTACATCAAAATGCACATATATAAATATTAGAATGTATCTGGGGTACATACCTCATGTGTATGGTATAATTTGTGTAATCTGGTTATTTAAAAAAAGTAACTTTGCTAAAAATATTCCATAAACACATGGGCCATGCCTGATCTGTCGGTCCAAATTTTCAGCCCAAAGGTCATGTTTCATCACTATTGCTATCTGCGACCCAAACACCATTGTCACTAAAGTAATAGTGACGGGAAAGTATTTCATCACTATATCCGGTCGAGGTCCAAAACTTAGGACAATGATAGGCTTCCCTCCAAGCGAGTCTCCCTCCCCTATTAGTTGTAGGCTTTTGATTGGCTATTTCATGAAATTTAATTTTTTATTTTATTTTGAAACATCCAATAAGATCCGATGTGGGCCTGATTATGTGAAATGTTTTAATTCATTTTTGGAATAGATATTTTTTATCTTTTATTTTGTTAATTAGAATAATTCGATTTCTGAAAAATTACGTTGGCTATATTTGCTGAAAATTATTTATCGCTGAATTTAAATAAACTAAACTGAAAAAATATAAAAGTATTGAACGGAATTGGAAAAAAAAATATAATGAACTGAAAAAATATAAAAATACTGAATTGAACTGAAAAAATAAAAAATACTGTACTGAACTGAAAAAATATAAATATATTTAGCTGAACTGAAAAAATATGAATACGTTCAACTTAACTGAACTGAACTTAAAAATATAAAAATACTAAATTGGACTGAAAATACCGAACTAAACCAAAAATACTAAACTGAACTGAATTGAAAAATATTTAGATAAATAGTAAATAGGCCCTTAATTTTCCCAATCAATTCATAAACGGACATTAAATATTTACCTCTCAAACATTAATATTATAGTATTTAAAATGGTAGTTCGATGAAAATGATATAATTGAGAGGGAGGTTCATGCAAAACCCCACAAATAAGGGACCCATGGGGAGGGAGGCTCCCCTCCAAGGGCAACCTAAACTTCTCGGAAAACTTAGCGCCTCAAAAATCTCGTCACAAGATTTCGTCAATTTAATATATTTCGTCACTATAATCGTCATTAAAGGTGAATAATTTGCCGAAACCAGGTTATCGTCACTAAGTTCGTCACTAAAGCATACCATTCCCGACGAAATTATTTTCGTCACTATACATTTATTTTTTGACGCAAATCCAGTGAAGAAATAATTCTCATCACTAAATGTTACTTTTAGCGATGAAAGCTATTGACGAACCGTCACTAAAGACCGATTTTCTTGTGGAGGTGTGTAATACTATCCGCCTAATAATATGTACGTTCTTGCATGAAAGTTACGGTTTAGCTATTCATGGACATGCTTTCTGTTTACTATACCCTATTTAACCAATAGCTATCCAATGTCGACGATGACTTGGTTGACACTCCTCAACTCAATCTTAATTTTGCGTGTAATCTTTAAGATTTGGATTTTAGAATTTCTAATTCAATATTGCACAAATTTTTGTGTAGTAGTTCAAGATTCCAGATCTTGAATCCAGTTTTATTCCACTTATATTTTCCTAAATGGAACTAGGTGGTGATATGGGCTTTGGCCCATGTCTAGACTCCGGTCCAGGTAGTGGTCCGGTCCATGAGTGACGTCAGCTAGAATGACGTTACCCGGGGACACCAATGACATGAATATGACCTGTCCCCGGATAAGGACAAACAGGCAGGACCACTGCCTCTGAGTTGGACTCTCACCACCACACACCTATAAATACAGTTTTGGACTTGTGGAGAAATGTATGTTCTATCAGACTAAACTCTCTCAATATATCCTTATTCTCTCTCCTATACAAAGGCCCCCTTTTCATCATCACGCCGGAGTAGCTATCCTCGGGATACTCTGGGGCGTTGTTTTGCAGGCCTATTAGGTGAGAGCGCGCGGACCACAAACGTGATCTTCTCCGGACCGGTGGCACCTGCTGCACTCCGGACCGGGACTAGAAGCTGGTAGCATCACTAGAATAGTTATTACTCCGGTAAATATAGATTAATAAAAGGAAAAATTTCTATTACGGGCGTAACTATTTAATATTTATTATGAAGGGCATTATGATTGTTTTAATGATTGTTTATTTGGAAAATGACATATCTAACCTTTATTTCTGTACTATCATTTATAGGTTTTATATTTTCTTCTCCTAGAATTTTAATCTAGTTGTAACACATCTTATTTGGTGATGACTGAACTGAAATAAAATATATTAAACTAAATTGGTGCAATATCAACGTATAGTTATAGTACTACTAAATTAAGATGAATTTTCTCAGATCATATACATTTGAACGGATTTTTTAAATAAAAAAGATCATAACTGAACGGAAATGTATTGAATCAAAGTAAAATTAGAAGTATTGAACAAATTAAAATAAATTTTATCAAAACACATTCCATCAAAAAGTACAGTGTATTTAAACTAATAAAATTTCGCGTAAGTTGGGAGAACATATTCTTAATTTAAGATTTTGAATTTTTAAACTTATGTAAAATAGATTTCAAAAATAAAAGTTATATATGTAATTTTTAAATAAAAATCATTAAAACAATCATAATGCCCCTCATAATCTTCTACTATGTACTAGCTAAGAGTCATTGCACGTGGAGCGATAAATTGAAACATTTTTTATAATTTTAAATTTATACATACATGTTAATTTTAAGTTTGCAATCGTGTAAATAGAGAAATAAAAAAGAACGTAATATATTGAATTATTTTCCCCCATCCTCATGTCATACATGAAATTAAACGACTAAAGTTCGTTTTTCGTACCTAACATTGTTCAAAATGTTAATTCTTGTACCTAACATTGCAATATTGTTTTATTTTTATACCTAACATTGCAATATTGTTCTATTTTTGTACCTAACATTCCATTACTGTTCAGATTCTATACCTAACGTTCCAATATTGTTCTACCTTATGTTAATTTGAAAATGAAGTTATTGTTTTTACTATTTTACTAAGGGTATTTTGGTAATTTTACATTAAAATAATATTTCAAAATTTCAAAATTTCAGTTTAAATGATTAAATTTTTAAAATTAAATTCAGATTTTAAAATTTTAATTACATATACACTTTAGTTATATAAAATTATTTTAAACTGAACTTTTGTAAAAATAAATAAATTTTATTTAATTTACATTTAGATTGAAAATTACCAAAATATCATATTAAAATAGTAAAAACAACAACTTCATCTTCAAATAACGTAAGGTACAAAAATTGAACAGTAATGGAATGTTAGGTACATAATATGAACAGTTTGAATGTTAGGTACAAAAATAGAACAATATTGCAATGTTAGGTACAGAATCTGAACACTTTGAATGTTAGGTACAAGAATTAACATTTTGAGCAATGTTAGGTACGAAAAACGAACTTTAGTCAAATTAAACACAAGGAATAAAAATCTAAATTTATCAAATTATAAATTAATCATAAAAAATTAATTAATCTGTTGTTCCCAAATTACAAATAATATCTTCACTATATATATCTAATCCGTTTTTCTTACTATTTGTCATGATATACGATATAGTTAGGGATAATGCCGCTAAAAATCCTAATTAATTCAATCTAGAATCATGAAAAGATACTCCCGGCCAATAGAGAAATTCCCGTTTTCTAATATTCATTCCTGTGTCAGATGTGTGTGGTGTATTTATTTTGAGTTATTTTTTTTGAGTATCTAGCTAAGACCGAATTTTGTAAACATTGAGTCGTTGAGTTGACTGAGTAAGAAAATAGCAAGTATGAAGAAAACTTTTTTATTATACGTGTTGTACTATTTTACGAAGATTTACCAAACGTGAAAAAAAATGATGGTGGCGCTGGAAATATTATGAGTTATGACTACACCATTTCAAATACCTGAACAAACAAACGATGAACGATTTCACGAAAACTAATTTTAAAGTAAGATATAGAGGTAAAGAAGTATATTCTTTAACATCAACATTCTTGGATAAAATTTAATATAACAGCACACATGACTGCAGACGAAGTATCTCCTGTTTCTATATATAAATAAATCTCTGCTTCTGGCTGTTATTATAGTATGACAGTATGACAACATCAAAGAAATTAAGAAGAAAAATCAGCTGAATAACATAAAAATGTTGATTTATAGTAACATACAATTTATTTTGAACGTCGTAGTACTTTACAACATTTTGGAAGCCACCATCTTCATCAAAAGACCATTTAGAGGAACATCCACCAACACCAGAAGAATGACGGTCATTCTCAGCATCAGTAAGAATGCCATGATAAGGAAACTTGCAATTCGCAGGTAATATACTAACGTTTCCAAAAACATCAACTTTTCATACTTACATAACAAGAAACTCAAGATATTTAAAGATGATAATTACCAAGATGACTGCCTGTAATCCAACAATATAGAATCTATAGAATACTTCAGTTATATATAGTTGGGTATATGGATATTAACACTGCTTCAAGGTACAGATCAGTATATGATGAGTTTCAGTGTTGATTGATTGAGAAAAGTTAGGTTTCTATTAGTTGCAAGCTTCTATAATCACCAACTAATCTAGAAATCAGTGGTGTTTGAATTTGCATAGGCTCATCTGCTTGTCTTCAAAGATTTTGCTATATTTTTATTTCCAAAGTTTTGCTTTTACGTGGACGTTGTTCTGAATGAATGATGTTTGTGCCGATGGAGATAAGTTTTGAATGTTTGGATCAAAAAACTTGTTCGTCCAAAAAACTATATGGTTCAAAAGATTACTGTATAGAGTCTTTTCTGGCAGTCATTGGTATTGTTTTTCTGATGTTTGTGAGTAAGTTTGGGATACTTATGCGTCACTGTGACTGATTTGAATCATGAACTTCATATATCATTTTCAACTATTTCATGATGGCTAGCTATTTGATCACCAAGGTCTGATTCATCCCTCTTCACTGATCAAACAATTCTGAAAGCTCCTCCCATCCCATATGTGTAATATTGTTTAGTTGTTTTCATTTAGCTTGTGTCGTTTAAATGTTGATGATCATAGTTGTATAAATTAAAGCAAGTTAACTGTCCTAAATGGCTAGCTGATCTGAATCAGCTAGTTCTACTCTAAATGCAGGTTTTTTTTTTCAATTAAAAAAAAACTAAAAAGTTCTTAAATTTGAAGACCTTTGTATTTCAAAATTTGGTTGTCATGTTCAGTTATAATTTAGTTGTTCTAGGTATTCTGCATTGAGAATAGAGCATTGCTAATGATGGAGGAAAATGATGGATTCTTAATAGTGTACTCCATTTTATGCATAAAAAGTTACATTTAGAAGTTTTATTGTTCACTGTATTGTGTTGGCTCTTAGTGTAGAAAATCACAGAGTAAGTTGATATGTAAGTGCCACAGAAGGAGGACTGTATAAATATGCTAATCTATATTAGAAAATCTTGGCATCACTTTGGACAAGGTCAATGAAATGAATTGTCCTGGTAAAGTAGCGAATTTTCTACTATAGGTGTTTCAGTGTTGTTTTTGGTTCATTCTATCATGTCAACAAGATTGTGTGGCAGTTTTTGTGCATTGTGAATGAGTTGTATAACTTGTTAGATTAATCTTGTACATTTTGTTATCGCAAATATTTTGGGCACCGCAATTTAGCGAGCTGGCGCAATTGGGCGCCGCCGTTCACACTTGCTCGAGAAATGAATCGGATCTGAGAGATCGGCTCAGGGAATGGGAATTCAAGGACTTCAAAGGCACCGGCTCCGTCTGCGATGCATCTTTCAGGCATCAGAGAATTCACCTTCTCAAAAAAGTTTTCATCGTTGGAACCGTGGCGGCGGCAGAAGTTGGTGGACAAGAAGTGGATGCGTGGAAATGACTATTTTACTCCTAGTTTAACAGACATGTAACGGCATACATGACTGGAGGCTACAAACAATACAAATTATACTTTCAAGAGGCATAAATCATACACTTTAATTTAAGAGGTCACAATTTATATATTTTGTACTTTTAAGGATTTTTACTCTTTAATCTATTATATATATGTGTGTGTAAAAATAAGCTCATCGAACTTGATAGAAATACTAGTGAAATTTGTCGAAATCTCACCGATCTTGCAAGATATTTCATAGACCTGTTTAAAAATCTCACAAACGGAAGCATCGACCTTAGTAGGATCATCAATGAAAAATCTCAGTACCCACCTCTAAAGAAAGTTGATGAACAAGCATTCTACCGAGTTTATCACAAATCTCAGATTTCAAGGCAAGACAAAATGAAGAGTCCAGAAAAATCATCGTTAATGTGTTGGCAATTTTGTAGAAGTTGACTATGTTTAAACATGCTCCCATGTTTAAACACTTGCTCACGAAGATCAGAAATCGAGCAACAGTCGTTGATGTGAAGTACAACTCAGATGCGATCAAACAAGATATTCGAAAGAATCAAGATGATACTTGAAGAATGATTCAGTTCTGATTTAATTAGATAAATAATATATTTGTGAGTTGTATTTTATTTAGAATTAGTCTTAAATAAGGAAAGAATATATTTCTTATCCTATAGCTATAAAAATAGAATATAGCTAGAAGACTAAGTGGTGCTGTGATGTGCTGGACGATAGGATCAGCCTTGCCGTGATTGAAGGACCAATAAGATCAACACGGAAGCACAGCCTCGAACTATAAATTGAGAAGAAAGCCGCGACAGAAATTATCCAACTTGAGAAAAAGTATTCTGGAGTTCAGAATAGCTTTGCATTTGGAGCAGCTTATTGAAGGGAGTTCAATAGGCCTTTGCCATCGCCAGGAGTCTGAAATCAACAAGTCTTAATACTTCAGGGGAAGTGGTCAAGACAGCAACGAGGAGTTGCTGACCGGCAGTGAGGGGATCTCACGAATCCACACGAATAAGATAAGTTTTAGATAGTTAATTGTATGGAGAACATTGTAACTGATCTGAATTATTTTAGTGGATGATTTTCAGACTGGGCAAGGCCCCGCAGACGTAGGTGTTTTAGCACCGAACTGCGTAACCAATTCTTGTGTTCTTTATTTCAGTGTTTAAACTCTGTCTCATGTTTAAACATACGTGCTAGAATAGAAAGATTAGTTAAGAACTTTGTGAAACTGATCGATAGTAAATTTCATTTGGTATCAGAGCTTGTCCACTGAGTTGTGCCTTTAACAAGGTCAGTGGAGATCCCTATCGATCATGGCGAACCAGGAGAAGAATGGTTCGTTGTATACACGCGCACCATGCTGGATAAGAACAACTACGGTTATTGGAAGGCAAGGATGAGGCATTACATTGATGCTCTAGATGAAGAAGCATGGTACTGGGTTGAGAACGAGTGGCAGCCAGCCAGACAGCCACCTGCAGAAGGCGCAACAGAAGGTGTTTTGAAAAACAAAGAGGATCTGACCCCTCAAGAGAGGAAGGACAAGAGACTTAACAACAAAACACTCAACTGCATCAACTCTTGTGTTGATCAAGAAGCCTTTCGCTTAATTTCAACATGTTGTACTGCTAAAGATGCATGGGAGAAACTGAAAGCCAGCTATGAAGGGGATGCAAAAATGAAACGACAAAAGATGCATACAGTAAAGACAACATTTGATACTTTGGTTATGCATGATAATGAGACCATTGCCGACAATAATTCAAAGATCAGAGATCTGGTCAACACAGCTCATCAGTTGGGGAAACCATTTGTTGAAGATGATATTGTGCAGAAGATATTGAGGTCTCTACCACCAAGGTTCAAAGTAAAGACTATTGCAATGGAGGAGCTACACGATACATCTGAAATGACCGTGGATGAGGTCATGGGAGCATTGTCAGCCTTTGAAATGAAGGAGTTAGCTACAGTAAGGCAGAATGATCTGGCATTCACTGCAGCTGCACGAAAAACAGCTGAACAAAACTCTGTGTCTAAACACAAATCTGTGTCTAAACACTCTACCAGAAATAGCAATGAAGATATGGACGAGGATGAGCTTGCTCATATATCAAGAAGTTTTGCAAAAGTTCTGAGGAAATCTCAAAATCGAAGAAACGAAGGAAGGGAGCAAAGTTCAAGTATAAGCAGAAGAACAAATAATGATCAAGCAGAATCCAAATCTGTGTTTAAACATGCTGGGAAAATTCAATGTCGGGAATGCGAAGGTTACGGGCATATTCAATCACAGTGTCCAAGTGGATCAGCTAACAAAAAGGGGAAAGCCTACAATGCTACGTTTGGTGATGCAGAAGATTCTGATGAAGAGCATGTTAGCAACCATGTAGCGTTCAGAGCAATTACTGTTCAAAGCAACGAAGAAAGTGAAGAAGAAACCTATGTTGCTTTTGGTGCTACTGTCGTTTCAGATAGTGAGAGTTTAAGCATGGACTCTGAGGATGTTCATGAATCATACGACAAACTTCATAAACTCTGGATCAGTGTGACTAGACAGAATAAAGTGTTACAGAAAGACAACCACAACCTGAATGAAGAAGTTGAGCAACAACAGTTCACTATTGATGCAATGAGGGAAGAACTGAAGATAGCTCTCGTTCGAGCAGAAGTCGCTGAAGGAACCATCACCAAACTGAACAAAGGAACAGCAGCCTTGGATGATATTCTTGGTATGGGAAAAATTGTTGGAGATCGACATGGGTTAGGATATGATGGAATGGAAGTGACCAACAAGAATGATCAGACAAAAAGGAAGTTGGACAAGAAGGTGATTCAACCTAATCCAGGCCAAGTGAGGAAAGAGCAACCTGTTAGAGCTCCAAACAATCTCACCAACGCTCCAAAGTTTGGTATAGGTTATAAACCTACCTATCATCAACAGCGAAATATGTTTCAACCATGGTGGGAGGCAACGTGCAATTATTGCCGATGACTAGGACATTACAAGAGACGTTGCTTTCGTCTTTTAAGAGATCAGATGCAAGGACCAACAAACGGAGCAGGTTACAACACAAAAGCAGGTTACAACATGGTACAATCAGAAAGGTCTCAGCATTCAAAAAAGGTACGGGTTCCAAAAACCAACTACTGCTATGCTGTTCATACCTGTTATAGCTCATATGCCAGAGATGCCTGGTACTTCGATAGTAGTTGTTCTAGACATATGACAGGTACTCCTGAGTTGTTGAGCAATATTGTTCCCTGGACTGGAACAGTCAGATTTGGAGATGGGAAGAAATGTAGAATAACTGGAAAGGGGGAGTTACAAGTCAAGATTTTCCAGTATTTCAAGACGTACTTCTGGTGGATGGACTAAAGGCAAATTTGCTTAGTATTAGCCATCTATGTGACAACAAACTAACAGTTTTATTTGATGATGAAGTATGCACAGTCAGGAAGGATGAACGGGGTGTTCTTATTGGCACTAGATCATCAGATAACTGCTACATTCTGGATGATTCAGTAAGTTGTCTCAAAGTAAGTGTGGACGACAATCTTCTGTGACACAAGAAGCTTGGTCATGCAAACCTGAAAACACTGTCTAAGGTGACAAAGTTTGAAGCAATAAGAGGAGTACCACTACTCTCTTATACAAACTGTCCACCATGCCACGAAGGTAAACAGGTCAGGTCACCACATTCTAAACTTCATGAGATTACTACTTCCTATGGTCTTGAACTGCTGCATATGGATTTAATGGGACCAATCAGTCCAACTAATGTTTCGGGAAAGAAATATATCTTTGTATGTGTAGATGATTTCTCCAGGTTTACTCGGGTGAAATTTCTGAAAGAAAAATCTGATGCAGTGAGCATTATTATTGAGCTCATTACACAAGTTAACACTGAAAGATCACATGACGGTCTTAAAGTGGTTCGAGTAAGGAGTGACCATGGGAGGGAATTTGCAAACTCTACTATGATGGATTTCTGTGCAAAACTTGGAATCAAGCATGAGTTTTCTGCCCCAATCACACCAAAGCAAAACAGTATTGTTGAACGCAAGAACAGGACTCTCATCAACATGTCAAGAGCTATGATGGCAGAAAATGATACTCCCAAGAAATGGTGGGCTGAGGCAGTTCATACAATAAACCGAGTCTATCTCCGTCCATTCACTCAGAAAACTGCCTATGAACTCTGGAAAGGGAGGAAGCCAAACGTCTCTTACTTTCATGTATTCGGGAATGCATGCTACATTCTCAGAGATCGTGAGCCTCTCGGTAAGTTTGATAAAATGGCTGATGTTGGTATTTTTCTTGGTTATTCTCCAAATAGCAGGGCATACAGGGTTTTCAATAATCGCACATATGTCACGGAGTCCAACACTGTGGTCATTAAAGATCTGAAGGACATCAGCAGTGGAATTCTACTTGAAGATGAACCTGATCTGTTAATCAGTTCAGATATTGATTCATCTCTGCCTGATGTTACAACACTGTCGGATGTTACAACACTGTCGGATGTTACAACACTGTCTGATGTTACAACATCATCTGAAGTTCCTGAAGTTACCACTGTATCTGAAGCTACAACATCTGATCCATCTACATATGTCAACCCTCCACCTAAAACGTACAATCTGAGGCAAAAAGAACGGAAAGACTACGCCAAAATGAACGCTGGAATGCATGTGTTGCAATGCTTTCTCTCCTCCATAGAACCCAAGAATCACAAGGAAGCATTGAATGATGAGTACTGGATTTCAGCCATGCAAGAGGAACTGGAGCAGTTCACAAGGAGTGATGTATGGTATCTTGTTCCACGACCTCCAGGAGTCAATGTCATTGGTACTAAGTGGATTTTCAAGAACAAGTCTGATGGAGATGGTAATATCACCAGAAACAAGGCCAGACTTGTAGCTCAAGGGTATACTCAAGTTGAAGGTGTTGACTTTGATGCAACCTTTGCTCCGGTTGCAAGGTTAGAATCTGTTCGTTTTTTGCTTGCTATGTCGTGTATTATGAAGTTTAAGTTGTTTCAGATGGATGTCAAGAGTGCATTCTTGAAAGGCATTGTCAAGGAAGAAGTATATGTTGAACAACCCAAGGGTTTTGAAGATCCCTATCTCCCTGATCATGTTTACAGACTGAAAAAGGCGTTATATGGTCTTAAGCAAGCTCCCAGAGCTTGGTATGAGGGTCTCACCCAATTTCTTTTGCAAAAAGGTTATCGACGAGGGGGAGTAGACCGAACGCTCTTTGTGTTTAAACATGATAAACATATTCTGCTTGCCCAAATTTATGTAGATGATATTGTCTTTGGGTCAACATCTCAAAAGTTGGTTGATAACTTTATAGAGATGATGAAGAGTGAGTTTGAAATGAACATGGTTGGTGAACTGTCGTATTTTCTAGGGCTTCAAGTCAAAAAACACAAGGAAGGTATCTTCATCAATCAAACCAAGTACACTTTAAACTTGGTTAAGAGATTTGGGATGGATGATTCTAAGAGTATGCGAACTCCAATGGCATCTACAGAGAAACTAACTTATGACAAGTATGGTGTGAAGGTAGACATTAAGCTCTATAGAAGTATAATTGGGAGCTTACTATATCTCACTGCAAGTAGGCCAGATATTTATTTGAGTGTTGGGCTATGTGCGAGAGTTCAATCTGATCCCAAGGAGTGTCATCTCTCTGCAGTCAAGGGGATTATCAGATATGTACATGGAACTGCTGATTATGGTCTCTGGTATTCTAGAGGAAGTCTGATGCGTATTTTCTTGGTAATTTACTCTGTTGCAGCGGAATATATATAAATTGCTTTTGGGATATGAAACTCGCTTGAACAGCTGTCAGCCAATTAACTAGAAACCACGAACACCTGTCATGGGCGACCCAACTGAATCTTGAAATTGAACAACTGTCAATTAATCCGGAAAACCTTCTTTTTCTTTATAATAAATCTCTCTCCAAATTACAAGGCTGAGGCATATATTTATAACCTCAAATAAAATCACAATCCTAACATTAATCTGGAAATAATAAATCTAATTCTATAACTATTATGGAAAAATAAAATCTTACTAGAATTAAAACACATATTTATAGGAAAATTCTTTGTAAGAGAATAATTCCTAATTAAACTAGTTTTCCATTTATACTCGTTAATTGGCTGACAGAGTTGATTGATAAATATAGGGAGTTTCCTGAAAATTGGACAACTGTTCCGAACCCGAGGACAGGTGTTCACGGTGGTTACCTCGATAATTTAGCTTCAGTTGTTAGCTAGTTATCAACACAGTTCGTGTTTTCTAAAATAATTGACAGTTGTTCAATTTCTAGATTCAGCTGAATCACCCGAGGACAGGTGTTCACGGTGGTTACCTCGATAATTTAGCTTCAGTTGTTAGCTAGTTACCAACACAATTCGTTTGTTTACGTTGTTTCGGTTACATCAAATGTCTTTGCGTAGAATACGCATCACGCGTGTGCTGCACTCGAGGAGAGAGAGCAGAGCAAATTTGGGGAGAAATTCAAAGACTCTAGCTTCTATCCAATTTCAAGATTAAATATGAATAAATATATTAGTAAATCAATTAAAGAAGAGTTTCTATGCAAAATGAATATAGAAAAGTATTACGAAAAATCTTATCAAGTTTATTATAATGTGTTTTTTTAAAATTTTTATAAATTTTAGACATTTATTAAATTTTAATTGCTTTCCATGGGTGAGAGAAAAAATTGTTTCCCATTTTGTGTATAGCCAAATGAGTTCCTCACCCAAAAGAGTTAACTAAGAGCATCTCCAATGCAAGTTTCTCTTTTTGTAGTCACTTACTCCACATGACACATTTTTAATATAGATTCAATATGATGTAATCAATACCAATTTTATTAAGGATCATTTTAAGGTTTACAAAAAAAAAAAAAAAAAAATCTTACTAGAATTAAAACACATATTTATAGGAAAATTCTTGGTAAGAGAATAATTCCTAATTAAACTAGTTTTCCATTTATACTCATATCAAAGTCAAGCGTAGATTATTGGCTACAGTTATTCTGATTGGGCTGGGAATTCAGAAGACAGGAAAAGTACTACTGGAGGATGTTTTTATGTAGGAGGGAATCTAGTGTCATGGTACAGCAAGAAGCAGAATTCTATCTCATTGTCTACCACTGAATCTGAGTATTTAGCAGCTAGAAGTTGTTGCCAGCAACTACTATGGATGAAGCAGATGTTGAAAGACTATGGATTCAAGCATGATGCTCTAATCATAAAATGTGATAATAAGGGAGCTATTGATCTTTCCCATGATCCTGTTGATCATAAGAAGACAAAGCACATAGACATCAAGCACCACTTCATCAGAGACTTGGTGGAAAAGAAGGAATTGACCATTGAATTTGTTCCTAGTGCTGAACAGTTTGCAGATATCTTCACCAAACCACTGGATTCTGCAACATTTGAGACACTAAGACAACACTTAGGTGTTTGTCGAATTTGAGGTACCTCTAATCACCTCTTATTTGTTGTATATTAGTGTTTACTGTTTTGTGTCTTTTATTTCTGTTGAAAAAGAAAAATACAAAAAGAAGTCGGTGTGAAGGATGTTTAAACACTGTGAATTAGTGTGTTTAAACACTGAAGAGTTAGCCAGAAAATGAAGTGGATAGTCTATTGGGCCAGACTAGTCAACTCTTTGAGAATGGGCTGAATAATTTAGATTTCTGGGCTGAAAGACAGAGGCTTGGGCTCATATTTATTTTATGAGTGACAATCAGAAATTGTTGAAAAATGGAGGGACTGGAATATAAATAGAGAACTAATTTCTATTTTGGACTTGGATTTGAATTTTGGAAAGGCCAAAAATTATAAAAGGGAAAAGATTTTTTTTCAGAAACTCCTCTCCGACGTTCCCAATTCCTGAAGTCCAGATTTTGATTATCGTCTGATTAAGCTTTCCGATCTCCGATCAAAGCATCTCAGCTGGAAATTTTTGAGGTCCTCCACATTCTCAGAACAAGTGAAGGCTTAGACTGAAGCTTCATTGGTCGTTCTTCCTGATTCGTGGAGACATTGCATGCACAAGGTAAACCCTCGATTCTTGATCAAGGTTAGATTTTTCTTGTGTATCTGGCATCTAGGAAGTCGTTGGTAGTTCATAGAAGGTTAGACTCTGGTGGTTGTGTATTATTGAAGTTGGGTGCTGTGTTTGAACCTGTAACTGTGTCTAAACCACCATGGGTAATTCTAAATCTGATGATTTGGCTGAGTTGGGAGTTAATGATGTTGAACTTGGTGTATTGGATAGCCTATTAAGTCTGCAAGGGTATGTGAGTGATAATGATACCCCAAAATGCCAAACTGTTGAACCTGAGAAGGGTGGTACTGATGTGGGTACTATAGTTCATGAGGTGCAGATTGAGAATGATGTGGGTGAGAAAGAACAGAGTCTGATTCCCACAGTTCCAGTGGTTGTTACTTTTGAGGGTGAACCTCATCTGGAATTCTTTTATGAGAGCTCTGAGATTCAGTCTGAGAGTGTTGATAAGTCAGAATCAGAGAAGGAGATTGGTGGTCCTAAGATTAGTAAGTTCTATCAGAGAAAGAAGGGCCAGACAGAGTTGAGGAAGACTTCTGATGGTCAAAATAAAGGTGGTACAGGATAGAATGTTGTTGAGCAAGAGTTGGTCAACAGTGGAAGACGGGATCAAGAGTCCCCAGACAGTGATGAAGTGCCTTTAACTAAGCTTAAGGCTACACAGAAGAAGCAGAAACGGGCTAAGAAGAAGCAGCAGAGAAAGAAGAAGAAATTGGATGATCTGCCACCATTAATTAATGTGTTCCCTTCAGAATCCAAGAAAAGGAAGAGGTCAGCAGCTCCTAAGGTAAACAAGAAGGTGGCCACTGAAGAAGCTCAAGTTCCTAACAGAGAGGAGGAGGAGCTAAGGAAGACTACTGATGATGTTGAGAAGAGCAGTACTGATTCTGTGCACTCAGATTCTACCAGGAGCAGTGATAAGGTGAAGACAGGAGGCATTAGGTCCAAGCTGACAGTTGGAGATGCTGATCCCTTGTTGCTCAGTGCATTCAATGAGAAGTTTTACTCTCAGAAGACAATTCAGAAGCATGCAGAGATGGTGCAGAAGAGTCTTAATGTGGAGAAAAGGTTGACTGAGCAGTTCAAAATCCCTGCTTTTGTGGATTTCATGAAACAGATTCACATGTTTAAACCTGCCAACTCTTGTGTCAGTGCAAACAAGGACTTAGTGTATGAATTCTACTCCAATCTGAGGAAAGGGAATAGTGACCCTACATCTCCCTGGTTTCGCAAGGCAAGTTGTACAGGTTTGATCCATTTACCATCAATCTGTATCTTGGAGTTGATCAAAGGAGGTGTCCATCTAGTGCTTATCCTGAAGGGTTCACTCTGAACTATGATGTGGTGGCATTGGAGTTATCTGGTGGCAGTCTGTCTGAATGGGGTGACACACCAACCATTCTGGCATCTTCTCTTACCCAGAAGTACTTCTGTCTGTACAGGGTAGTGGCTAATATGTGGACAATGTCCAAAAATGTTTCCAGAGTCACTGAAGAAATGGCAGGGGTGATATATTGCATTGGCACCAGGAAGCCTTTCAATTTGGGCTGGTCTTTGTTTGAAAGAATTCACTTCATTGCCAGAAATCTGAAGTCTGATGAGTATCTTATCTATCCAGCACTTATCACTGGGATTTTGAGGCATGCTGGAGTTCAGGATGCTGAGGATGATGCTATAATCCAGTGCTCAAAGGTTCGGGTTAATCTGACAGTGCTGGCCAAGAGAAATGATCTCACTGAACCTGTTGAGGAAGATTCTGATCTGCCACCTGCAGAGGAAAACTAGAATTGCAGAGATCAAGGCTCAGCTTAAAACTCATCGTCTCAAGATTATTGACCTGAAGGAAGAACTTAAAGCTTTGGTTGAGTCTGATGACAGTGGTGATGAGAGCAGTGGTTCTCACCAGTTCTGAGTTTTTAGTTTTCTTTCTCTCTCTTTTACACTCTGTTTCTATGGTTGAATGTTGTGACATTACTTTTGGGAGTGTATGTTCTATTTTGGGATGATTTTGGTACGGCTTTGGCACTTTTATGTTCCCAAGGGAGAGACTATTTTGATGATATTGGTTGGCCATTTATTTTGGATGTTCAGGAAGTTTTTAATGTGTCCAATTTAATTATGGAACATAGTGTGGCCATTAACATGAATGATTGTTTATTCCTACGTCTGGTGAGTAGGGGGAGTTTAGTTTCTATTTTTGAGATTTGATGCTTATGTGAATGAAGACTGGATTTCTAAATGAAAGGGGAGTCATGCATCAAAATAAAGTTTATGGTTCCACAAAATGCCAAAGGGGGAGATTGAAGAGTCCAGAAGACTCATCATTAATTTGTTGGCAATTTTGTAGAAGTTGACTATGTTTAAACATGCTCCCATGTTTAAACACTTGCTCACGAAGATCAGAAACCAAGCAACAGTCGTTGATGTGAAGTACAACTCAGATGGGATCAATCAAGATATTCGAAAGAATCAAGATGATACTTGAAGAATGATTCAGTTCTGATTTAATTAGATAAAGAATATATTTGTGAGTTGTATTTTATTTAGAATTAGTCTTAAATAAGGAAAGAATATATTTCTTATCCTATAACTTTAGAAGTAGAATATAACTAGAAGACTAAGTGGTGCTGTGATGTGCTGGACGATAGGATCAGCATTGCCGTAATTGAAGGACCGAGAAGATCAACACGGAAGCACAGTCTCGAACTATAAATTGAGAAGAAAGCTGCGACAGAAGTTATCCAACTTGAGAAAAAGTATTCTGGTGTTCAGAATAGTTTTGCATTTTGAGCAGCTTATTGAAGGGAGTTCAATAGACCTTTGCCATCGCCAGGAGTCTGAAATCAACAAGTCTTAATACTTCAGGGGAAGTGGTCAAGACAGCAACGAGGAGTTGCTGACCGGCAGTGAGGGGATCTCACGAATCCACACGAATAAGATAAGTTTTAGATAGTTAATTGTTTGGAGAACATTGTAACTGATCTGAATTATTTTAGTGGATGATTTTCAGACTGGGCAAGGCCCCGCAGACGTAGGTGTTTTAGCACCGAACTGCGTAACCAATTCTTGTGTTCTTTCTTTCAGTGTTTAAACTTTGTCTCATTTTTAAACATACGTGTTAGAATAGAAAAATTAATTAAGAATTTTGTGAAACTGATCGATAATAAATTTCATAAAAGATCAAATATAAGGTTCAAAATCAAATTTTGGCCCATATTTTCGTAACTCATTTCCAACATATATTTTTACGCTAACTCATTCCAACGAATTCTACGGTGAGTTGCCGAGCGAGTTGTCACGATCGACTCAGGCGATTGAGGGTCCTCAAGCTCGGGGCAAACCGTCTCGAGGGAGAGATTCCGTCATGGATTGGTTCAATGCATGGTCTCCGAGTCTTGTCTTTCCGTCATGCATTGGTTCAATGCATGGTCTACGAGTCTTGTCTTTCAATGCATGGCTCAAAAATATTACTTGTACCAATTTTAAATATACTAACTTACTTCAGTTGCCACATGTCCATATACTTCCAAGTAATTGGAGTTGACGAATGCAATTTTTGAAAAGAACCCTAAGGGTGTGTTTGGTTCGCAAGATTTTTAAGAGTCTAAATTTTATTTTGAAATTTTGAAACTTTGGATTTTTGTTTGGGATTTTGAGAGTCTGGTTTTGCAAAATCCTTATTTGGTTGGGTTGGATTTTGTGAGTACGAAACAAAATTTTTGATTGGTTTTTAAGATTTTGCAAGTCTGAATTTTGGGAAACTTGGTGAACCAAACAAGATTTTACAAAACTGGACTTAGATAGTCCAAGTATTGCAAAAACTTGCCTAACCAAACACACCCTAAAATTTAAAGAGACACATATTGTTAACCCTAAAAACTCTCACTCACTAAGAGTGTGTTTGGTTCGCACGGTTTTTGAAAGTCTGGATTTTGTTTTGGATTTTTGAGAGTTTGGGTTTATGTTTGGGATTTTGAGAGTCTGGTTTTGCAAAACCCTTGTTTGGTTGGGTTGAGTTTGTGAGTATAGAACAAAATCTTTGATTGGTTTTTAGGATTTTGCAAGTCTGGATTTTGAAAAACTTGGTGAACCAAACAAGATTTTACAAAACTGGACTTGGATAGTCCAAGTTTTGCAAAAACTTGTCCAACCAAACACACCCTAACTTTTTATGCTTGATTCTTTACCGTGCTTGGACAAATGCAGGCCCGGCCCTAACACGAGACATGTGAGGCCCGCGCCTCAGTCCCGGGGTAATATAGGGCCTTTTTTTTTTGAAAGAAAATGGGTTAAAATAGGGCCCCATTTTCTTAAAAATACTCAGATTTGTGTACTGTTTTTAAAATTTATTCTTTAAACCCCTATATTTTTTTGAAATTGGCCAAAATAAGGGCCCATTTTTTTAAAAAAAATCATTATTTCAATCAATTTTAATTATTTTTCTCCGGACCCTCTATTAGGGCCCTTTTAAAAAATATCTCGATTCATGCCCCCAAATCCCTAGGGCCGCCCCCGGACAAATGATGTTGTCGATATGGAAGAAGAGCCCACAGAAGTGGAGGATCAACGAACATGACCTTAAATTGTAGTGAACATAACCTTATTAGTGTAAAAAAGCCCGCAAAATTGCCAATATCACTGAATCTAGTTTGTGCGGCTTGCACATTACACCAAACTATATACAATGAATTAGCTTAATAGATACAAAGTGATGAACTATAAATATGCATACTGACCTTCATTTTCTGTCCTCGTATGCTGATGCGGGTATGAAACAGTAATCCGCATCAGCTCATGAATGCAGACAAGGCTCGAAATCTTTACTAAAGCATCCGCGCTTCCAAATCAACCTTCTTGGCCGGTGGTTGCTCGAGCTTTGCTCCCACCAATCTCAGCTTGGTGATTGTATCCGTTGTTTTTAAGAAATCGGAACTGAGAGTCGGTGCAGAAGCTGGAGAAAGGGAGCTGAATGCCTTGATATTTTATTTCTTTTTTTATCTTATAAATATGTTTATAACTTTTTAATATTTGATTTTTATTTGTATCTGCAAATTAGCACAGGTAGCCAAACAATCTGATCGATTCCCGATGAATCCCTTTGATGATTTTACTGCACTGCAGTGCCGGTCCTGTCTTTTTTGAGACCCGAAGCGAATAAGTAAAAAGAGGCCCCCAATATATTTTAAACATAGTATATTTTACGAAATTGAAAAGAATGCTAAATTCCAAAATAAGATATAATAATTTAATTCAATTTTACTTGCTTTGTTAAAAGCAAATTCACTATATGTAAACGATTCTGATTTGAATTTGAAATCTTAGATTTAGATATGAAATTATTCAAATTAGCAAGAGAGATTGAAAAACATCAAAACTTAGTTAATTTGGACTTGGTGGATAAGGAGAAGGAGGGATAGAAGAAAATAAAAAGACTCTTAACTATTAAGCCTTTTTTAGATTTTTGTATTTAATTTTACATGAAAATATGGAGGGACTAGTCTAAGTATAGAAGAAGAAAAATTTATTAAGAATTTACTATCTTTAACCGCGAGCCCACGAGGAATTATCATTAAATTTTATTAATTTTAAATATACTTACATAGTAACACTACTGAAAATGAGGCCCTCTTTTTTTGGCCCAATTTGGGACCTCAAGCAAGCAAGTAACTTGCTTCCCTATTGGGCGGGGCCTGCTGCACTGCACGCACCATGCTCTAAAGGTTACATTTTGAAATATTTATCAATATATGAACATTATAAATTACGAGCTTGAAATGAACTTTATAAACCACAATCTTGAAATGTGTTAAACAAATTACGTGCGAGGAAAACTTTTTAATCGCACGAAAAATGTAACCTTTTTTTTTAGCAAATCACTTTAAAGTGGGGGAATTATATTGGGTTTCCCAAACCTCATAAAATGGATAATGGTACAAATAGAGCCCCGAGAACAGGCAGAATTTGTACGGAGATAAACTCCAAAAGCATTGGTAAATGCTTTTCAAAAGAATAGGCTAAACAGCCCTATACAAAAGAATAAACTATGAATTTAGCTAGAACCTATTAGAGAATTTCTAAGCAAAACTCAAGGCGATCCCAACAAAGACGCATTTTCCCAACAAGCTATCTAAATATGTGTAACTAATAGTGAGATCTCAGATGAATGCAGCTTTTGAGAGTTGGATCTTTTGGAGTGAAGCAGTTCCTGTCATCTGATATCCTAGTGAGTAGTGGATCAGCTTGCAAGAGAGTGAAGATCTATCTCAGGTAGTGGTAGCATGTCATCATTTCTGTATATCTGCCTTCTGCAAAATTAATACAGAAAGATATGAGAGTAGCATCAATTCATGGAGGGTGTAATCTTAGAGTAGGAGTGCCCTCTTTATCCAGCAAATAGAGTCCTTTAACAGTGTAAGGCAATGAGATAACAGAGTCAAAATTCATAGACAGGTTGGAACTGATGGCATGCTTTGCCAATGCATATGCAACATAATTGCTCTCTCTATAGATATGCTGAACATTAGAATTAGTAGCAGAGCAAGCCTGAGCAATATCATGGCATAATGTAAAAACTCTCCAAGGAGCAAGTTCAGGGTCTGATATTATCCTAGTTTTGCTTGCTTAAAATCAGTCTCAAATGAGCATGTTAAATTCAGATCAGTGGCAACTTTAATACCAAGTCCTATTGCCAAAAGCTCAGCATGTAGGGGTGACTGTGCTGTGGTGTGAAGTGATCTAGCTGTAACCAAGGTTCCTAGTGAATCTCTAATGATAATGCCTAGACCAGTTTCATGTGATCTGAGCCAAGAGGCATCATAGTTAACTTTATAATGGATTACTGGTCTAGACCAGGAGACTTTGGTTATAGTTTGCTTAGGAGGCCTAATCCACTTGGGAAAATAACCATTATCAGCCAGATCAATATCATGATCAGATTGAAAATAGAAGGGCTTAGCCATAAAAGAGTCATATATCATCACTTTAATTTCATGAAGGATTCTAGGGAAAGTAGGTTTTAGATTATCATAGATAAATCTATTTCTAGCCTTCCAAAGAGTCCAACATGAGAAAATAGCAATGTTATGTATCAATTAGTATGTATAGCAGTGAGCCCAGGCCTATATAGATAATGTGAGGTTCTGTTCCAAATGGTAGTGAAAAATGGTGTTCTGAGACCTATAAAGGAGTTGACACCCTCCTAGATCTGAGTAGCAAGTTGACATTTATTGAAAAAATGATCCAATGAGTCTAAGCTATCACAGAAACAACATTTAGACACTATATTGAAACCATAATATCTGAGCACACTGTCAAAAAGCAAGAGAGAGTTCAAGTTTTTCCACATAAAGATAGATACTTTTTTAGGGAATTCTGGCATTCCACAGTTTAGGGAGTGATGCAGAGGTACCTCTTTTGGGTCTTATCTGATGATAGGTGGATCTGAAGGTAAATTTTCCAGTAGTTTCAGGTTTCCAGATGAGTTTGTCTGCTCTGTGAGGATTGATTTCAGCTTCCTGCAAGAAAACCAAAAGAGGAGTATCAATGAATGGGGAGATAAGTGAAATATATTCATGTTTATTGTCAATAAATTCTGCTACAGTGCAGGGCACATAGATATTTGTGAGTTGTGGGTCCACTGTATCAAAAATGGCACCTCTATCAGTCCAGTTGGACAGCCAGAAGCTACAAGAGCCCTGGTATTTAACTCTACTTCACATATCCTTTTCAAAGTATGTGATGTTTGGGAGGATTTGGGAAGTGAAGCAATGAAACTAGTCCAAGGGGCAGTGGCTAATTGGAACTTCCACCACAGTTTGACTGAGAAGGAAGTAACTATGGATTTTAAATTCCTAAAACCTAAGCCATTTTCAGAAATAGGGAAGCACATGTCATTCCAATTTTTCCATGATTTTTTAGGCTTGTCATCTACTGATCCCCATAAGAATATTGAAATTCTTCTTCTGATCAGTTTCATGACATGAGCTGTTGGCTTAATGACTGCCCAATAATACTGTGGTAGGAGTAGATGCATGAGTTAATAAGAATCAATTTAGCACCAGATGAAAGCCACCTATTTTTCCAGTTTAACAATCTACTGTCAATCATTTCTAAAAGAGGTTGGAAAAAAATGTTTTTGATTATACCAGAGAAAATAGGAACTCCAAGATATTTAAAGGGAAATGCCCCTTTTTTCATTCCAAGCACATTGTTCATTTCTCTAATAATAGCCAATGAAGCATATATGTCTACTGATATGATAATCACTCTTATCATAGTTGATTTTCTGTCCAGAGACAATTTCAAATACAGAAAGAAATGATTTCATCTTAGTGATGTTAGCCTTATTTGCTTGCATAAAAATCACTGTATCATCAGCATAAGATAAATGAGAAATAAGAGATGCATTTCTGGGCAAGTTATAATATTGCAGGCTGTCAATCTCAAAAATATAAGCTAAACTTCTACTGAAAGCCTCTGAGAATATATTAAAGAGAAAAGGATAGAGGGGATCACCTTGTTTGATGCCTCTAGTTGCTTGAAAAAAACTATTGGACTGCCATTAACTAGGACAGAAAACCAAGCTTGTGAAAGGTTTTTGATGATGTAGTATATAAACTGGCCATGAAAACCAAATTTGAAAAATAAACTAGTAAGAAATTTCCAACAGACTCTATCAAAAGCTTTCCTAAGATCCAATTTTAAAATACAGTTAGGATTTCTCCCCTTTTTATCAATAAATCTGACCATTTCTTTAAGATAGATAACATTATCACTAATATCTCTATTTTTTAGAAATGCAGTCTGCTGGGGGGAAATGATTTTTTGCATGAATGGTTTCAGTCTTTCCATTAAAAATTCTGAGAAAATTTTATTTATCACATTAAAGAGACTGATGGGCCTAAAATCACTGAATGATAAAGGAGTTTGAATTTTAGGAATTATGCCTATCCAAGTACTAGCAATGCCTTTAGGCAGTACTGGACAAAAAAATCATTGACAGCATGCAATAAATCATTTTGTATAAAAATCCATCCTTTAATATAAAACTGAACTGTAAAACCATCTGGTCCAGGAGTTCCTTGTTTATTGAGGGAGCAGACAATATCTTTCAGTTCCTGCAAAGTCACAGGTTTAAGCAATTCAACATTATCCTCGGCAGAAATAATTTTTGGGATCTGGGATAAGAAATGAGTGTAGAAAATTCTTTGGTCAGGATTGTTTTCAGCAGTGAGCAACTCAGAGTAGTAAGAGATAGCTTCACTTTCAATAGCTGCAAAATCATCAATCCACTGACTAGTATAATTTTGAATTTTAGTGACAGTCATTCTTCCATTCCTTTCCGGACAGAGTTATGGAAAAATTTAGTATTATCATCCCCTTCTTGAGCCATTTAACTTTAGATTTATATTTTCAGAAATGGTTTTGTTCTTTAATGGCTCTAGAAATGTCAGACTTTGCTAGTTTGAAACTATCCAAAAGTATGGCACTTTGATCAACATCATAGTCTATTTCTATTAATCTCAGTTTTTCCTCAACTTGTATAACATCAGTATGAACCTCTCTATTCCAGATCTTTTAAAAAAATTTGAGTCTGAGAAGTTTTAGGTAAAAACCTAGCATGCCAGTAGAACTTATACTAGGATTCCAATTTTCCTGAATCACATCTAAAATTTTTTCCCTTTTAACCATGTGTTCAGGAATCTAAATGGTCTAGGTGCTGACTTTATATCACTGCCAACACTTAAGAATAAGGGACAGTGATCACTAGACAATTTATTCAAAACTTGGATAGAGGAGTTAGGAAATTTAGAGCTCAATTGGGAAGTGCACAAACCTCTATCAAGTCTCTGGATTGTGGGGATTTGTTTTTCCTACCACCATCACTGAGATCAAGAGGGGACTGGAATCTTCCATTTGACCAAGCGAATGGATTACCTACTGTATTTATATGCTCCAAAGCCATGTCATCAATGAACTTAGAGAAGTCCCTGATCCTGTGAAGGTTAGGAGTTGATGGACCCTTGTATTCAGAGATTGAAATGATGGCATTAAAATCTCTAATGAACATGGTGTCAGGGATTTTAATTTTTTGAAGATCAATCCAAAGATTTTCCCTCTCTTTCCTTGATCTCAGTCCATACACAAACACAGCTTCCATAGAAGCATTTAGAGTTTGGCTATGTACTGAAACATGGAGAAATTGAAGGTTATCTAAAATTAAGTGCAGTTTGGATATCATTTCTCTAGAAAATCCAAATCTGTTCATTTTGTGCAGATAAACAGTTTTGGTACCCTAGAACTATCTTATAATAATTACATCTAGATTTATCATGCATAGGCTCAATTAAACACATAACATCAAAATTATAGTTGGCAATTAGTTCTTGTAATCTTTCCAGTGAAGTTTCCATCCCTCTGACATTCCATACTAGGAATTTATTATTCAGAGTTGTACTATTCATTTAGAAAATTTGACAGGGCTATTAGTAACTGAACCAGCTATAATTTGGTTAAGTTGAGTGAAATAAGTCTGTAATTTAATTACAGGAGTATTTTTTGCAAGAAGTCTGTTGGATTTCCTCACCTGAGTTGTGTATACCTGTTGGTCTTTACTTTGTTGATCAGATTGAGGGGAAAGCTTTTGAGGGGTGTGGTGGGATGTTGCATCCTGAGATGATTGTTCTGCTTCATCATCTTTCAGTTCCTGTATTTCATCCTCTTGAATCATTTCTTGGAGGGGCAGAAACCTATTAGTTCTGTTCTTTTCCTGTGAGAAGAAAGTAACTTGGTTAGTAGATTTAGGTGATGTTTGTATGGAGAACTGATTGTCTGAGGGCAGTGATGAGTCATCTTTAGCATAGACTCTTGGGGAATTGTTCTTCTTTGTCCATGGATCAGGATCTGAGCAGGCAATTTGTGGAGTCTGTGTGGCAGTGTCTTGCACCTCCAAAATAATGGGCAAAGATGTATCTGAGGATGAGTTACTGATATCAACAAAACTTGGGGAGTTTTCACCATCTTCAGAGTTGGAGATCATTTTTTCCTTTCCCTTATCCAAGTTGATGGCCACATGCTGAGCAGGTTGCTGTGCCTTTTTGACATAGGTGAGATGACCTTGAACATGCTCTCTTTTTCTTTAAAGCTCAATCCAGACCCTCCTTTAGTTTCAGGCTTGGTTTGTTTTGGTTTGGGTACTGGATGTACAGGCCTCCTGGTCTCAACCATGGGTCTAGTTCTAGGTTGGTTTCTTAGCTCAGGGTGTGTAAATTTGCATAGCTCTATACTATGTCCTAGCTTCAGACAATGAGGACAGTAAGGGGGCAATTCTTCATATATAATTTCAAGATCAGCTAGCAGCCCTGGCATGCCTATAGTAATTTCTGAGTGGAGCTTTTTCTGCAAATCAACCTCTACACACAGTTTAACAGCTGAAGGCCTAGTAAGGGCTGAGGTTGCAGAATCCATTTTAATAAACTTCCCTATCCTATTTCCAATAAATTCAAGCATTGCAACATTGTAGAAAAAGATAGGGACATTTGGGATTGTTACCCAAATAGGAACAACTGAAGATTCAGTTCCAGGGATGAACTAAGTGGACTATTTCAGTACTTTCATTGGGACTCCTTTGAAACTCCATATCCCCTTCAACCAACATCTCTGATAGTCTTCAGGATCAAGGAACCTGATGAGGATGTGTTTGAAGTCGAGAGAGCCAATCTGGAATTTTGAAGCAAAGCCTATAGACTTGAAAGCATTGTTAAGCACCTCCATAGATGGCTTGCCGTTGTCGAACTTCCCTATGAGTGTATAGTGGTGGTGTGAAGCTAATTGGGAGGCTTGTTCTGGTGAGACAAATACATGCTATCTTGCCCTTGAACTCTCCAATTGGGTGAATGTCTGGGTTGGTAGGAAGGAGAGGTGAGATCAGCGGAGGTTTTGCAGAGAAGGCCTGAGCAAATGATCGAAAAGGGGTGTTGCCACCGCGGGGATGCGGTGGCTCCGCCATAAAAGTGGCCGTTTTGTTACCATTTTAGGCGCAGAAATTGTCAGTAACGGAAATAAAGGTGGGATTTTTAGGGAAAAGCATACAGTTGAGGAAAGAGAGGTAGAGTGAAGGAGGAGAAAATTAAGTGTAGAGAGAAAAAGCGTCTTCGTTATGATTTCATTGAAAGAAATGTAACCTTTAAATCTATTGCCTAACCATATAATTGTATTAGGTCTCTATTAGATTAGTGCACGTGTTTATAAAAATTCTCAAAGTCTTTCTACTACAATATTTAAATATGTACAATGACACTAAATTAAGAGTGGCGATACATGTAGGTCCATATATACTGATGCATGTCCAAAATATAATATTTTGCATGCACTAGCACAATTCAGGACCACATATTGTGTTTTTATAGACCTATATATAGTAAATATGGACCTGCATGTATAATTTCTCTAAATTAATAATGACACAAAACTAATGTCACGGACACATACGTTAACTATTAAATGTATTTAAAAAAATTAAAATATAGATTGTTTAAAAGTAAACAACAAATAACAATATCAAAGATTAAAATAAACAATTAAACAAATCTCAAATATATCTATATATAGAACAATATTCAACTTTTCACGAATCAATCGTAGTGTGAATGCTAGAAATACATTGCTGGAAGAGCTCCAGAAAAGAACTTTACATATATATATACCATTGGCATATGTTTGAAGAGCTCCAGAAAAACCCTATAGCAGCTATTTCGGCCGCCATCTTCAACCTCTCTCTCCTTAGGATCGCCTTTTTCGATTGCAGCGGTGGAGGCAATATCGCCGGTGATGAGCTCATGGAGACTAAAATCTCAGGGCAACCATTTCGGAAAGAATAATTTAGAAGTAAAATACATGAACTGATACGCTATTTATAGGTATATTAATATGTTAAGTTACTGATAAGCCTATGGTTCGTATTATGGATCTCATTCAATTTCGGATCAGGGCCCGAGAAAGGTCATGAGCTCGAGTTACGCGGAGAATGAATCTACGGGTCAATCAATCCAAATCCTTATAAGGAATGCGTATATTATTAATGTTCTACAAGAAATACACTTCCTCTTAAACATGGTAATACAACTATGACCGAAATACACTCCTTCTATACATGGTAATACAAATGTTATCTCCATAAGAATTGTATTCATACCATGATTATATATCTTGGCGAATTACGGATTGTAGCCATATAAATACCAAATGTTTGGTAGACATTCTCTATCTCATAACTCATACAATACGCCTTACGCACATACTAACGAGTGTCTACCTCCGGGACACCCGGGGCCTTGTTTTGCAGATCAGTTCGTGAGCCGGGTTCGTGATCAAGTGCTGGTTTCAGACATCCATCAATTTGGCACGCCCAGTGGGACCCGCGTGTCAATATTGATCTAAACGACCTTCAACTCATTGTTGATCCGGCCGAAAACTTTCGTGGGAGTACACGAATCCGTTTTCTAGCCCCGACAAGAATAAGAAGCACCAACCCAGGCGAGACAAGCATCACCGACAACCAGGGAACAAGAAGGAGCATCAACGGCATACACCGATTGTCGGAGGAAGCATCCCCCTGGGAAGGGGAAAGCAAAAGATCTCGCCTAAACGGAACCATAGTTTTTTCGCAAAAGGATACAGTTCCTAATCAATTCCCCCATTCAGATCCTCTAGTAATCACGGTCACCATAAATCACAACGTGATTAAAAGAGTTCTGGTGGACGGGGGAAGTGACGTGGAGATTATGTTTCTCAGCTGCTGCGAGCAGTTGGGATTAAACAGAAGTAATTTCGTAATTACAAATCCAATCTCGGGATTTGCTGGCGATCCTGTCACCCCTTTGGGAGAAATTATCTTGCCGGTGTGAGTTGAAGACGGCCCTCGGAGCATAACCCTCCGCTGTGCCTTTGCAATAATTGACTTCAGGGCACCATATAACATCATCCTTGGACGGCCGTGGATGTCCGAAGTAAAAGCCGTCTGGTCCCCCAACCATCTGGCAATGAAATTCCCCACAAATCAAGGAGTAGCCACGGTCCGAGGTGACCAACTGTTAGCCCAAGTTTGCACCATTCAAGCTATCAGAGAACCAGAGAAGGAAGATCCTGAACCTGCCAAGTATTCCGAGTCCGAGCCAATACAACTCGGAGAAGCGGGAACCGTGGAAGTAGGAACTCTCCTACCATCCGAGATAAAGACCGAACTTCGAGATATCCTCAACCAATACATAGATGTCTTCTTTTGGGATACCAATGATTTGGTAGGAGTATCCGCTCGCTTGGTGGAACATTATCTAAATATCAACCCAACGCAGAAGCCTATAAAGCAGAAGCGACGCATCTTTGCGCTAGACCGAGTTGTGGCAATCAGAGAGTAAGTAGACAAGCTACTCAAAGCTCGTATAATCGAGGAAGTACAATACCCCGAGTGGATAGCTAACCCAGTAATGGTCAAGAAATCAGACGGAAAGTGGAGAATGTGCATCGACTTCACCAACCTCAACGATTGCTGTCCCAAGGATAGTTATCCCCTACCCTCGATTGATCGCTTGGTTGATGCAATCGCGGATATCAGGTGCTGGCTTTCTTCGACGCCTTCAAGTGATATCCCCAAATTCTCATGGCAGTTATGAAGGAGGTACGTGGCCCCAACGTTCTTTAAACCAAAGGGCATCATTTTGTTACAAAAGGTCATTTTATTACAAAAGGTAAGGACCTTTTGTAACAAAATGATGCCCTTTGGTTTAAAGAACGTTGGGGCCACGTACCAGCGACTGGCGGACAAGTTATTCAAGTCTCAAATAGGCCGCAACCTGGAGATATACGTCGATGATATGGTGGTAAAGATCCGCAGCTACGACGCATTCTTCGAAGACTTAAAGGAAAACTTTGATACGTTGCGGGCATCCAATCTAAAGATGAACCCCGCTAAATGTACCATTGGTGTTGGGGTAGGCAAATTCTTAGGATACATGGTATCCACTCTGGGAATCGAGGTTAAGCCCTACAAAATATGCAACCTCCGAAGAACGTCAAGGACGTACAAAAGCTAACTGGATCCCTCGCAGCCCTTAGCCGATTTCTCTCCAAAGGAGCTGAAAAGCACTTGCCCTTCTTCAACATCCTTAAGAAGGGCAACCAATTTGAGTGGTCACACGAATGCGGAGAGGCCTTCTAAGCACTCAAAGACCACCTCCGACAGCTGCCAACGCTTTCAAAACCAGACAAGGAGAGACTATCTCCTTATACATATCCGCCTCCCAACTAGCCATCAACGTTGTATTGGTTAAGGAAAAGGAAGGGTCACAGCACCCCATATACTATGTCAGCAGAACCCTACAAGGGCCCGAGACCAGATATACCCTCTCGAACGCCTGATATTGGCTTTCGTGCATGCCTCTCGACGGCTGCGGCCGTACTTTCAAGCGCACACAATAGTGCTTCTAACCAACTATCCAATCAGTCAAAAACCTGACGCTTCAGGACGGATGATGAAATGGGCCATCGAGTTAGGAGAACACAATATACAGTATAAGCCTCGGACGGTCATCAAAGGCTAATCCCTATTTGATTTCATAATGGAATCAGTCGAACCAGTGGAGATCAACCAACAAGAACCAGTCCCCTATGCCGGAAAATGGTGCCTATGTGAGGAAGGATCCTCCAACTCAGGGGGAAGCGGTGCTGGAGTCCTATTCACCAACCCCGTGGGAAATGACCATCCCTATGTTCTCCACTTTGACTTCCGAGCTACCAATAATGAAGCTCAATACGAAGCCCTCATAGCAGGGCTGAAACTGGCAAAAGACCTCGATGTTAAAGACCTCTAGATCTTCAGCGACTCACAGATTGTGGTACAACAAGTCAAAGGTGAATATGAGACCCGAGAATACAGTCTCCAGAAGTACCTCGAGATAGTCAGGCCTCTCCTAAATCAGTTCCGACACTATGAATTGAACCACATCCCTCGAGAGGGCAACCACAAAGCTGATGCACTAAGCAATCTTGGTTCCTCGGACCTCAGGAGTTGCTGATGGAAACCCTAGCAAAGAGGAGTTACGAAGAAAGCAGCTTCATGGCTATCGACATCTCGAACACCTGGATGAGCCCCTACATTGAATACCTACTAACGGGAACCCTCCCGGAGGATAAACATTTAGCGCGCAAGGTCCGAGTTAAAACCCCTAAGTATGTCATACATGAATAAAGCTTATACAAGAAAGGATACCTTCAGCCCTTACTTAAATGTGTCGGGCCCTCCGATGCAGGACATTTGGTGCAGGAAGCACGCGAATGTGTTTTTGGTAGTCATCAAGGTCCACACACCGTACCCGCAAACTCCTACAAATGGGTTATTTCTGACCTACCATGCTGGAAGACTCCAAGAAGTATATTGATTCCTGCCACCAATGTCAAAGATTTGCCAAGATGATTCATGTACCTCAACAAAACATGATTACAATCCAAAAATCTTGGTCGTTCATCCGACGGGGCATTGACCTTGTTGGACCCTTCCCCACGGCCCCTGGAAATTTCAAGTACCTCATTGTGGCCATTGACTACTTCTCAAAGTGGGTGGAAGCTGAAGCCTTGACGAACATAACCGGCAAAACAATCATCAATTTCTGTTGGAAAATATAATGTGTCGATATGGCATCCCGTGATACATAGTGACCGACAATGGCTCACAGTTCGCCAATAACCCCTTCAAGAAATGGTGTGAGGAGTATGACATACATCAAAAGCTCACATCGGTATATCATCCAGAAGCCAACGGCCAAGTAGAAGTTACAAATCGAGCCTTGGTAAATGGCATCAAAAAACGCCTAGAAGGAGCTAAAGGAAACTGGATCCGAGAACTTTCGAGTGTGATATGGACCCATAGAACGACACCAGCTACGGCAATCGGAGAAACTCCCTACAGTTTAGTTTATGGGTCTGAGGCGGTCATCCCCATGGAAATTGGAGTTCCCTCTGCCCGTACCTCTCAGCCAGAAGACGAAGATGGCACTGCCAATGAAGAAAACCTTCGTCTCGACCTTGACCTCCTCAAGGAAAAAAGAGCCAACGCTACTATTAACGAGGCCAAGGTGAAAGAAAGAGTCAAGCGTTATCATGACAGAAGGGTTCGCTTGGCTACCTTCGTTAAAGGAGACCTTGTCATGAGGTTAAATGAGAAAAGTAAGAAAGAGGTGGAAGGGAAGCTAGCCCTGAACAGGGAAGGACCATATCGAATCATAGAATCCCATCCAGGGGGAAGCTACATCTTAGAAACCATGAAGGGCGAACCCATACCACGAAGATGGAACGTGATTAACTTACGAAAGTATCACGGAAGATAAAGCTCGAGAAAGAACCTCACGAAGGTCCGAGACAACTATGCTCTATCATTACAGGTACAAAACTCAAACTATTACTTCCTTTATTTTGTTCTTAGAGCCACGAGCTTAAATTGAACTTACTTACAACTACATCTATCTTTATTTTGGCAATCACAAGTTCCTTTTCTAATAAGTGGAATGTTATCCTAAGTATGACTTTGATTGTCACTCAAAACGAATATGCTTCAAATAAGCATATATTGGCAGGCTTATCTAAAATAAGTTGTTTGAATGAAGAATTCAAGTACCAATCATTTTTAATAAAATAAAGAGGATGAACTCGAGATAAATATTTGAAAAAAAGTATTTGATTGAAGTCTATGTGCTAATAAAACAGGCAGACGTGCTTGAATATCAATCATCTCAAAATACAAAGAGGAAAAACCTCGAAACAGAAGTTGAAATTCATATAAAAGGTGTTATTACATCAGAATATGATACTTCTAAACAAATCCCAAGTGGATACATAGAGTACAAACCTTGAGATCATATAAAAGGTGTTATTACATCAGAATATGATACTTCTAAACAAATCTCAAGTGGATACATAGAGGACGAACCTCGAGATCATATAAAAGGTGTCACAATATAGGAATATGATACTTCTAAATATACCCGACAAGGTTATCAAGGACTTCAACAAATGTGACCCTTGAGAGATGGGCGATTGTCAATTTTTCTGCACGCTGTGACATAAAAGGCCTTGTCAAGAGGCAAAACCTCATAAACTTGGCGCTAACTGCCACGACAAATCAAGCCTGAGGAAGAAGCCGAACAACATCAAGATGTATGTCCGCAGAGTACTTCACCAGGGATAACTGCAAAGACCTTATCCCGGAGTACCTCAGCTTTGTCAAGGGTACTGGCCGCTCTGCTCGAACCTATCCCCTATGACAGTTGAATAGAGGCAGGGCTCTTTTCTAGTAAACCATGAGACCAAGGTATAAGTCCTAAGTCCATGTTCAAGGGAGTGGATCTAGACCCCATCTGCTAATACAGTTGTATAAGAGGAAGGATCTCCAGCCACCATCCACGTCCGAGATGAACAGGAAGGCTAATGAGGAGATGCCAGCAAGTAATGAGGAGATGCCTGCAAGTAAGGTAGCAAATCCGCTGAGGTTAATCTGCCTTGTCAGTGGAAGGAAGGGAAAACACTTCACCAAGGAAAGACAATTCAAGACATTTGGCTTCAATAAGCCTTAACAAATCTCCTGATGTCATTATCTCCTCGGAGGGACCCAATGCATCCAAAAACTCGGACCCAAGGATCCAGCGACTAGCGGTCAAGGATGCCAGCTTATCATAAGCATCCACATAAGAAAAGAAGGCATTCATTAACTCCCTCTCCTCATCAGACCGACACAACCTTAGAGTGGCCTTCAAGCTCTTATGCAGTTTGGAGTTATGGAATAATTTCCCATATTCCTCCATGTGACTCTTCAACTCGGGGCTGCAAGCAATGAATGCACCCCAGAGCTTAAGAAGTCGTTGCTGTTCCTTGGGATCTCTCTCCGAGGACCGCTTCCGAGTCAACTCATCCACGGAGTCCTGGTAAACCTCCAGCTCGGTCTTATGGAACTCCCTTTCTCGCAGCAAGGCCTTATTCTCACCCTCAATCTGTTTCACCCTATCCTCTAGCTGAGTCACATCCGACAATGCCGGGACGGATGAAGGAGGTGTCTCTAGTTGAGCCTTCAGGGCCCTAATCTGGCCATCCTTCTCCTCACTCGCGACCTCAAGAGCCTGACACCTGGCATGCAGTTCACTAACAGAGTGATGTAGACGCTTGATCTTGGCAGTAGCCTCCTAGCCGGGATAGACCTTTCAGCAGCTGCAGACATATTTGGTATAAGAGATTGACACTTGAAACACGAAAAATTATATTACGAGAATTGAAGATTATTACCTTGGAGGCAAAATGGTACTTCCTAAAGGACCTCCGAGATATCGGTGCCTCCTGCTCAGGACGACCCAGATAACAGCCCAGCTCCTTCAAAAGAGCATCATCAGGGGTCACTTGTTCAAACTCGGAGTCATCATCTGAAGACTCCTCAGCCTCGAACTCCCTCTCCTCGGACCCCACCTCTTCGGACTGCTGCTCCTCGGAACTCCTCCGCCTTCTCCTCTATCGCCTCGAGGACGGCCTTTCCCTTCCTGGCCTTCTTTTTCGGAGGAGGCCCTATTTACATAAAAAAGAACACCAGCACATTATAGTATGAAATATACAACATGGCTACAATGTAACAGGCAAGATTGTACCTGAAGAGGACCGACTTGAAGAGGATTCACCATGGCCCCTAGGTAGGGCTGGCAATTTGGAACACGACACGAAAACCCGACCTGAACCGAACACGAATTTAGTGGGTTTGGGTTGACACGAAACACGTCTTGGGTCTATATTGGGTTAGACACGAATGACCCGAAAATAAATGGGTTAGGTTCAGGTCAAACCCGTGGGTTAAATGGGTAACCTGTTTGACCCATATAGTTCAGGTGTAATGTGCAAATGATTGAAATTGCCTTTATAAATGCAAACAAATCCTCTAATTCCAAAACCATTGAAATTATTCTACTAATTTATGATGAAATTTAGAGTTAATTTTATAATTCTTGATTTAGTTTCCATATGACAAGATCATTTGAGCTGCATAAATTTTAAAATTCAGTCTCATATTCAGTCCCGTTATTAGTAAATGGGTTTCGTGGGTTGGGTTTGGGTAACCCGGATTTTTACTGGGTCGGGTTTGGGTCAAGGTTTTGTGACCCGAAATATTATTGGGTTGGGTTTGGGTTTAGCATTTCCAACCCCCCAACCCGCCGACACGAACCCGCCAACCCGCCAACCCGACCCGATTGCCAGCCCTACCCCTAGGGGACTTCCGCGCACCCCGCTTCCTGGTTTCCTTCTTGTCCCCCTGGATTTTATTAGGGAGGGTCCAAACCAGCCCTGGTTTCAAGAAGCTGGGCTAGACTTCGACCGAGAGACCTTCTGCAAGTACGAGTAGGTGATGGAGAGCCATTGCCACACAGACCCGTGAGCTCTCCACACAAAGTCCCCTCTCAGAAGGGTAATCTTCTCTTTCAGAAGCTCTTTAACGATGCCCTGTAAGCGGGCAGGAATCTTGAAGAACTTATCAAGAGCTATGGCATTCTTTGGCTTGGGATTCCAGTCGGGGACCTCGTACTTACTCCGATTAAAAGTCAGGCGGTCAACATCTCATGCACCACTGTTGTCAGGATACACGAGAGGTTTGCCCCCTCGCAGAGTGAGGGTGATGTACTCATACTTCTCGAAAGAGAATAGCTTGTACAAGCTCCAAAATAAATCCAGGCTTGGCTCATATCCCTTCCGAGCACACCAGGAGATCAACGCCATGATGGACACCACCACGTTGGAGTGGATTTGGCAAGGATGCAGCTGATGGTGCTGCAAAAACTCCCGAAACAAAGGGTGAAAATGAAAACTTATCCCCTGTTGCAGAAATCTCCCATAAATCACCCCTCGAGTGGGGCCCACCAGATCCTGGACCGGGGTAGTCTCATCCTCGAGTCTCAGATCAGGCTCGATGGGGGTACGACAGCCTGCATGACTTCAAATATTGCAGCGTCTTTTCATTGACCACCTTGGTGACGCCACTCGCATCACCAGCAACTAGAGCCCATTCATCAACTTGGGGCTCCGCATTTGGGTCCAATTCGACCCGGACGCACCTTCACCGGTCACCGCTGTTACAACTTACAGTGGAGTGGCGATAGTCACCTCCATCAACTCCCTATAATCCGCCTCCAGGAACAGAGTTTTTAGATCACTGGCATCTGGGCTCATTCTTCAACATCTATCACCACTGTTTCATCAACGGCCGGTGCAACATTCTCTGTATTGTCAGGGGGAACGCTAGAGTTTGATGACGACATGGCAATATAGAGAATGGGGGGTAGAAAGTATATGAAGAAGGAAAAAAGCTTTTGAGAAGAAGAAGAGTTTTTTCTCTGAGATTGAAAATACAAGATTGCTTGGATGAATATTAATGGTAAACACAAGTAAAAATTACTTGGTTATATAATCAATAATTAACACGATGGAATTTTCAATGGAATAGTACTCTTATCATATAATAAGTATGACAAAAAAAATTCAATAAAATTTGATATGAGTTGAAATGGATCATTCAATAACATTTCATGGCTTGTTTACTCAATAAAATTGGAGTTGAAAATGCTCAGATCGTATTTAAAATTAATACTAGTACTATATATATTTGTTTAGTACACTACAACGGCCTAATCGAGTACATACATGGATCCTACCTAAACCTAAACTAGCCTATTCTACTGATCCGTACGTCGAGTGGCTTGAGGTCCTCACCAATGCTTTGAGTGGGGTAAAAACCCCACTTACACCGTCTGATGACGCCGCTTCGCACCTCATGCGCCAGTTGATGTAGATCCGGTAACTCTAAACTGCTTTGAGTTGAGCACGCTATTGTAGACTGTGAGAAGCCACATGGGGTTTGTTGGAGGGGGATTCGATCCCTGAACCTCTCTCCAACCAATGCTCTTAAGAAGATGCATTTGGCCAAGAGGACTAGCCAAAGGCATAATTGATAAGGTTATATTGAACTCAAATAATTAGACACATGCTACAGTACTTTTCTCTCTCAACCAAACCCAATCTCCAGCCAGGGAGGGGTTCGCCGGCCGCAACTCCACCGCCGCGCTGATCACCTCCCCCATACCCCCAACAGTATTCAAAGTTCAAGGTTTTTTCAGAGGACAAACGATCATCAGAAGAAATTAGAACCATCACCCTTCTTGAAAAGAAAATGGAGGGAAAACTCTTTTTTTGCAATCAACTAATATCCGCAGCTTCATAGAGCATCCTGGAATCTGGATTTTGTATTTTAAAATAAGAGTTCTAATGATGATTGGTCAGGCACATCTGACATAGAATTACAAGAATGAAGTCTCGTCAAGAATTCAAGCACCAAGTGGTGAAGCGCAATTTAGAACTTGAGACTAAGATCAAATCTTTTTAATACTTTGTGATGCGACGAATCCTTCTTCAATGTTACATCCTCAAGCAATCCACCATTTAAAGGCTTCAAAAAGTTGCAGACCTGTCATGGAGGTAAGGGTTAAACGCAGCTCATCCAGCTTTAGCGATAATGAGTGTGGTTAAGATAACATACCTTTATCGGAACAGGTTACAGGTGCAACAGCTGAGACTTGTGATCAATGCCGTTGAAGATGAAAGTCCCAGACATGGGAACAAACTGCCTTGTGATTAGCTGGAAACAAAACAGATGGGGAGTAAAATTGAGAAGATACACTATCTATCAAGGAAAAGGGAAGAAGAAAAGTTCAAATAGCATACTTTGATCACTTCTTGTGATGCAATCCCTCCTATGAAAGCAGCAACAGCGTGAAGCTCTGCAGCCCCATAGCGGCACATCTCACTTATCAGATCCTCATTCAGGGCTGAGCCGTTGCACCCTAATTCACTGAGCAGGCTGACAGCAGTACTTTTCAATCTAGAAATGTCCTCGTCCATTCCACTGCAACAGATTAGTATAGTAGAACGTTTATGGATAGTAATCATTATGCTAAAGGAATGTTACCAAACAGAAGTTATACCCGTCAAATTGGCCAGCAAAACTACTGTAGTTAGCAGCAAAGCGATCTACAGCACGAAGCAGAATGTAGAACCCTGCAGCATAACTGCAATATGCCATTTGTAAACAGAATTGATTAGCCATAACTCTAGCCCATGGGCAAATGTGATAAAATCAGAGCAACAAGGCATGGACCAAAATCCAAGTGTAATCAAGCTGCTTGTTTAGTTGCACATTCTGGACATACAAAACAGATTAACCATAACTCTAGCACATGGGAAAATGTGAAGAAATCAAAAGCATCAAAGCAACAAAGCATTGACAGACAAAAGACCAAGGTTGACACAATATAAAGGAAGCACTGCAGATGTGGTGAGAGGAGAAACGACGTGATAAAGGTTCACAGCAATTTTCCTACAATGTACCACTTTTAGAACCTAAACATTTTACAGTATATCCTAACAAGGAACTTCAAGAAACCAGTGTAAAACTGTTATAGTAGCTATACATACCTATACTCCTCATCAGTTAAACACTTTTGTAACTCTGCTTGGATTGGGGAGCTGAATTCATCTTCAATTGAGCGGTACCTGCAAATCTTATGTACAAAAGGCAAAACCATCTCAGCTTTCAGTAGCAAGGAAAGAGAAGACGGGCATGGACTTTCAATTCTATTCAGTCAGAAACTCAATCAATAGAGAGAAAGGAATTCAATAAGTCCAAAGACCAAAACAAACAAATATAAAACCCGACCCTATAAAACCCGACCCTATAAAACCCATATGATAATTTAATCATACACTAAAGGAGATATATTTGCATGGTCAACCTGTTTGAGTGCCAAGCTTCCCAAATTGTACTTATTCAGTCCATGTGCGTCAAACATAATATGAATACACGCAGAAGTAATAAAGTGTTGAGGCAATATTATATGCAGTTTTGCCCGAAAATACTATGCACGAAGTTACTCTAGAGGAATAAGTGTTATTTTAATGCCCTAAATTTACAATGAAAATCTTAATCACTGAAGCAATATTCTCTCTTGGCTTGCTTTGTTCCATTCACTTTTCATAAAGAATAGTCCAGGAGTATTTTAAGATTAAGGAACTTACTCGAAGCTTTCTTGCATTTTTGCAAAAGCTTTTTATGTTTGCTTTTGTGATGCTATGCGGATCTCTACCAATTCTTTTTAAAATATTCCTGACTCTTTGCTCCATGACAAGAAAATCAGCCTCCGCCTTTGCTTGGTAAATTTTCTGCAAATTTACATACAACCTACAAGGTAGATAGCAAAGTAAAACTTATTAACGAACCAAAAGTTGTATTTGTGCATATCAAACTACACAAAGTGCTCAAATCCTATAAGAAATGTTTGCCACTAACTCGGTTGATGATGTCATGTCTGGTATTGACCCCTCAAGGGGTGCCTCACCCTCACCTTCATCGGAGATGAACTCCTGCAGGATGCAACGAAGTTAGAGAGCTGTGGCAGGTGAACAGGTCATATTCAAGGTTTTCCAAGGTTGTAGTGGCACTTGAACAGTTATGCTCTGAAAATGCCACCTCTTGATAAATAATATATAATGTCAAAAGTCCATGAACATTCACTGTGCAAGTACCTTTAGGGCTGCAACAAGCACCCAAAAGTCTGATGAACTTAAATCAACCTCAGCACTCGCATCATTGATTATCTTCTGTACGTCTGAACCTAATGTATAAAAACAGAGATAGATGAGCCTAAAACTAAAAGTACCAAAATATAGAACATAATAGTCACTGATATATTTATATTTAAAGCATGAACTGCAGAAATATTTGGAGCAACAGAAGACTGACTGATGCACACAAATATACACGATTTTGTATGAATATAATTACTACAAATATATCAAGCAACAAGAAAAAGTTTCAATAAAAAATTTATCCCCAGATATTCATTCTAGTATGCTCCAAATAGGATAATGGTTCTTAATGCCACTACTAGTATAAGCTTAAATTGCCTTGGCAGCATTTAACTCGAAATATCAACTGAGAATGTTATTTTAAGCTCATGTAGCCCTAGAGGCACATGGCAGTTTTTAATCCAGTCCATCCAAGACGCAAAATCAAGTTCAAGCTCGAGAAAACCAAGCTTTCTTTCTTGACGTGCTGCATTATAACTGAATAAATGCAAGTATACATACTAAGAAATAATGAAAAGAGTAGTCTAATTGGGTGGGGGAGAATGAGAAGTGGGAAGCATAGAGTAGGATGAACTAAATAGGAAAGTACGAAGCATGAATTGGAAAGAAGTACTATTAAACATAAGTTATTATAACTGACAGGTAGTTTCAAAAAGTGAACAAAGCACATACATTTAAGGTCTGTAGAATAGATGAACTAATAATAAGTTGAAATAAAACAGACCAGTATAAATGTGATTTTTGAATAAGAGTGTTCAAAACAGATTATCTAGCGAAATGAGCCTTAAATATCTGAATTATGTTCACTTACTGATTCCTCTGGGACCAAACACTTTAAATGAAGCTTCTACTGCCTCTTTGTAGTTTTCCTCATCCATGGCAGTCATTTTGGCTTTAATTAAGTCCTAAAACATTACATATGAAGAAAATTAGGAGCAGTAGAATAGAATGCATTGCGAGAAGAGCCATTGTGTCAACCTTGAATTGCTTCTTCTCATCCCTAGTAGACGGCAGGCATCCTCCATGGCTTTTTGCCCACTCCTCTGCCACTTTCACGAGTATGATTACGTATGGAGTGTGTTTATGGGCGACTGGATCAGACGTGTTCATGTCAATTGTCTCGGCAAAACTAGCAGTCACAGGGGTATGCAGTCAGCAAAGAATTTATAACTAAAAAATTAATAAAAACAATCAAAAGTATTTAGATTGCCCAAAACAGTGATAATACTAATAGCCTCAAACATTATGTATAGAACAATCTTTTATGTCATCTAAGATCTCAATCTCTTGGTTAAGATCAAATAAAAATGATTTACCACAGAGTGCACAATAAAAATCCTCCAAATTATTCATGATAAATTTTGTTAGCCCCAGAAAAACCTCTATGCTCAGTTTATAACTAATCATCCACATGTAGAATTGTCATTCATGGCTAACCTTTTGAGCTGTGGCCATGGGTTGTTTAGCCTTAGATCGTCCAAAAAGTGATCAGGCTTTGACTCAGTAACTGTATGCTCCTGTCAAAGGATACATATGTTAGAATAAAATCCATAGAAGGATTCCACTGTACCTTCTTAATTGTAAATTAATGTACTTTAAGTAGTCTGTTTCAAATTATTCCTAATACAAGCATAACAATATGTATATTATTTGAATTCACTACAATTGTTACATGTCTAATACAGTGTTTATTTTAATAAGAAGTAAAAAAGATTAGGAAACTTCAGAATATACGGCAAAGGGCAACTACTATTTTTAATATTATTTTTGAAAAGCAGCCTACAATTATAGCTGGCTGATAATGATGATTAACATTTCAAAACACTTGCATCGCTAACTTTCAAAGTGCTAAAACAGCATTTAAGAGGATACAACAGAGTTTGCAATTACCTTCACACTGATTCGGACAAGCCCGGTCAGGCCATATGAACGTGCAAACACCAACATGATGTTTCCATCACGACAAATTCTATCCAAGTTCACCATTGAACTTTCAACCAGCTGGAACAAAAAGGTTTCAGGTTTATCAGAAAATTCTATACCTTAAGGTAATTATGCTCTGAAAAAATAAATCTGAGGTTAAAATCATGCAAACATTTCCCCTATTAAAATCAACTAATTTTGATAAGTACGTGCTCTTCCAGATAAAAATGAATTTCCTTTTCAAACCATACTCAAAAGTTCCAAAAAATAGATTATATAATCAGTAAAGTTATTCACTTGCAACTGATAGTAAATATAACTTCTCTACAAAATCCAACAATTTAGTTTTAATCAAGCATTATATTATTACTATTCAGTTACAACAATCGCTTCAACTGAAAATCCTGATACTTCTGATGATATCTGAATGATGTTGCAACTATCAATTTTCGCAGATCATAGATAACCATCTTATCACTTTATCATTCTCAGCCTACCATCGGATAACACTCAAGTTTCTCTCATGAAAAGTAAGAGACATCTACAACTCAGAATGAATAAGCATGTAAGCCTGCTGTTCTAGTACTCAAATTTAAACTCAGAAGCAAGGAGGCTAGTTTAAATTGTTTACAAGTTCTCCATATGCTGAATCAAAAATTGAAAAGTCTTATAATGACGTCTTCACTATCTATGCAGCACAACGCACAAAGTCGTGGCTCTTGCTATGGGCAAACTGTTTACAAAAGTCATACCTGTGTGGCCACAACCAGGGTGAATTGGGAGAAAAACGAAGGATCGTTGGAGATTAATGTCTCAGGATACTCTTCAATGAATTTAGTTTTAACTGCATCATTTAGCTCTTGGAGAAAGTTGCAAACACATTTTGACTTTGACTGTCCAACACACGATTCATCAACTACAGCCACAATTGAAACATGATCAGCACAATGAAGAGACAAATAATGAATGCAGAGTGAATGCAGTGTTAAAAAAACACACCAAAGAAATTGTTCCCAAGATCGCTGGCTTCAACCTTGGAGCCGTCAACCACTGTGATGCTTCCAATCCCCCCAAGAACAAGATTCTTTATGGTCTCAGATCCGGTCGGGCCACAATTCAACAAGCATATACTTGATTTTTCAAGAGCAGCCTGTCCCTGATCACCCCATATTCTGAACATAACAAACTAAATTAGAGAAATCATGTATAATATCATCAGTTATAGAGAAATTTCCAAGACTCATGAAGCAACTGTAACACTGCAAAACTAGGTTTATTCATTCGGCTTGCATACCAACTCAGAAAATAATCTAACTGCAGCAATAACCCAAATACGCAGAGGTAGAAGTCTAGTTCTAGGGCAAAGGGGGGTGAATGCAGAGAAGATAGCAGAGCAGGGCGGCGCAAAGTTGAGAATTACCTGAGCTGGCGATCATACTTGGTCTTGGGTTCCGCCATTGCTGTGTGAGAGAGATGCCCTAGCTTGCTTACTACGCTGAGTCTTCTGGATTGTGGGAAGGGGGAAATACACGCTCTCGAAATCCCACTGAAAAGGGGGAAAATGTAAAATTAAATTGAATAGAACCATTTTTATCAGATATTTTATTTTTGAACAAAACCCCCCTTTAGTACTAGCACAATTCTATCGAACTCCCTGAGTTTTTATAAAAGTGTTCACATATCCCTGACCTTTATACCCTTAAATTGTAACCTTATTAAGAATCAGTCCTTCCATATTATCATTCTAAACCCTAAGTACCATAAATCCGTTAGTAAGCCGCCGGAAATAAAGCAGTCATAAGAATTTTGGGCGCACAGGGTTTTGCAGTTGCACAGAAGCAGCAAGCAGGATGCCTCGTACAACAACGATAGAAACCCCGGGCTGTCCTCCAATTCGAGCCCTAGCGTTTGATGTTCTTGGCCTCATCAAAGGTAGCAAATATTACAGTTATCCATTCAAGGTTTAAGCTGTATCTGAACGTACGGTGACTGGTTGATTGAGTGATTGTATTTTGATAGTTGTTGAAGCTAAAGGGGAAGAAAAGGGAGCTGCAAAAGTTGTGGAAAAATGGGGGGATCCTGATACTTCCAGAGCTGTGGTAGCTACCTCCATGCTCGACCGTGAAATAGACCCTGTAAGGACTTCACTTTGATTGTTATGAGTATATTGTTGGATACTGTGTTTGTTGAATATTAACAAATTTATATTTTGGTGCAGCTGCTAGGTGTTGCTAGGAAAAATGGCTCGGTTAGTATTTTTTTATACTGGAAATTTAGGTATATACGTGTGTTAGATATATATTCTCTCTTATTTGTCTCTACCCTTGCTCTTCATTCAACACGCAGGTTGATATTCTTAGTCCCATTAGCGGAGATATTCAAGTTTCTGTCAGCTATTCGAGTCCAGCAGCTGTATGTCCTGTCAGTAATGAGATTGTTGGATTGCATTTGTTCAGGAAGCAATCGTTGGAATCGTCATCAACATCCAGGTTAGATACTCGTGTAAACTTGGGGGGCTTTTAGTTTATTTACGATCTCACTCTACATCTTATATTAGTTAGGTTTTTTATCAGAATAGATTTACTGTTGGTATTAGATAATTAAATTTAGGTTTGTGTATTAGTCTTGCTATCTTATTTAAGGCTACTGATAATTTCTGTTACTTTGGCTTGATATATTAGGTTGCCTACTTTCCTTACTTGCACCGTGAGTGGTAATGCTCGCATGAGGACTGTTGAACTTTCTGAATCAAGATCAGATACCGTCTCTGATGTTACAGAAAAAACATGGAATGCAAGTAGTTCGGGTGACGTATTATTCTCCAAAGTGGATGAAAGTGAATGCTATGGATTATTTGGAGGGTCAGTGTATTAAGATTAATTGATTAATTTTTGTACATAATAATCATGCGCTCATTTTTTTGGTTTCCTATTTCAGAAAGGGTGTTGAAGTTAACTTATGGGACCTTCATTCTACTGTAAAGTTGTGGACAGCTAAATCTGTGAGTGTCTCCTGTTCTCCTATTCTCTGTATGAAACATTGTAAATAGTCCTGGTTTTGTCTAACTTTTATGATTTTCAATCTCAACCTCCTGCAGCCTGTCAAAAACAATCTTGGCATTTTTACACCTACTTGGTTCACATCTGCATCATTCTTAAGTAAAGATGAACACCGGAAATTTGTGACTGGGACAAACAACCACCAGGTAATTTCTATCATCCCTAGTGCTGCTGTAAATGCTTGAGTTTATTAACTGTCAAGTTATAATTTTTTTAAGTGACACATATCCTTTGCCTTGTTTTACTTCTTGTTATTTCTTTCGCATTTTAAGCAAGTGCTTTTTTCAGGTCCGACTCTATGATGCATCTGCCCAAAGAAGACCAGTCCTGTCATTTGACTTTGGAGAGACTGCTATTAAAGCAGTGTCTGGAGATGTAGATGGACATACAATTTATGCAGGAAATGGGTCTGGCGATCTAGCTTCTTTTGACATGCGTACAGGTAGGACCTTCATTGACTCTTTTATTTTGTTTTGAGTTATAAAATCTGACGTGTGCGTTTTTATATTTGTTTTGATGGTCATGAGTCATGACTAGAGTTTAGTATGTAGTGAATACAGCGGTAGTCTTTGGCACACAATAAAATATTATATATTTTAATAATTTGTTTTTAGTGTGTAGTGAATAACGTTTTTGTGATGCCTTGTACTATGTTTTAATTCCATTGAAGTTGTTTAGCTGAAGCTTGGACATTTGTAATTGCCAAGGGAAGTTGAGTAAAAAAGGTCACTAATTTTTTATTTCTCTCTATATAGAGTGCTAATGTATTTGTTCAAACTTTTCCCTTCCCCAACAGAAATTTCTTTAGGCTATGGTCAGGCAATTAGCTTGATGTCCCATGGCATTCTGTATTTTTTAACTCATATCTTCTCTTGTAAACATTTTAGTATATGAAAAATTGACATGCACCAACTCCTATTTACCTATAATGTTGTCGGAGTTTTGTGTATAGTGAGGCTTACAGTCATTATGATCTTGGAACAAGCAGGAAAACTGCTTGGCCGCTTTCTTGGAAAATGTGCTGGAAGTATAAGATCAGTAGTGAGACACCCAGAGCATCCTATCATAGCATCATGTGGTGAGTATCTCTAATTCCTGACATTCCTCAATCTTTCCTTGGGTTATTTGAGGTATTGTATCCCTTTGAGCTGAAACGTTATGAACTTATGGTTTGTGGTTACCGTGTCAAGGGTATGTGAACCAGGTTACAATTTTATGTTACTTGTGCATTTTTCCAAAAGGAACCATGAAATATTTCCTAAATTGCAGCTACATAAATGGATAAGCCAAGCAAAAATTTAAGTAGCTATTGAATTCATATCCAGGGAATGTTAAGTACTCTCTTATTTTCCTGAGATTGTTCTTTTGTCTAGGCGTTGTCTGGTTTTCTAAACATTGTTTATCCTCTATTAACGTAGTAGGGCTGGGTCTATTTGAGGCCAAGTTACTATCATTTTTATGACTTCATGATCATTCCATTGGCGGTGAAGTACAGCCCTTGGTGTGTTATAGAGATGTGGGTGTGGACATATATTAAGAGATTAGTAACTGATATACTGTATTACTGTACATGTTAATTTCAGGACTGGACAGCTATTTACGGTTTTGGGATATTGAATCACGGCAGCTTTTATCCGCGGTATGCAGCCAATTACTAGACTATTGTTGTGTGGTTGATGATGATCTACTTTAGTGCAAACTGATATTATTTTTATTATTCGTTAAATTATAATTCATCTGCATAGGAAACTTGTAGTCAGTTTCTATTGCTTAAAACTTGTTATTGGTTGATGTGACATTATCTTTGCCTGCAAACATGGCATGCTATCTGTTTGAAGAATATACATCTCTACTGAACTGAATTATGGCCAGTTGTTTGCTGGTTCAGGGTAGGAGATTACTACTGGCTAAATATAGTGCTGCAGTATGAAAATCTAATCTGTTTATTCATATAAATCTGAATAATTATATTTGAGCCCTGCTCTGTTTTATATTCCAAGTATGTGTGTAATCATCAGTCTGTGTCTCCATGTTTGTTTGGGATTTTTTTTTCTGATAACATGTACCTCGGACTGAGTCAAGCTGTTGGAACTTTTTTCGTTGCCCTGAAGTAGTCATAGGGCTCACTGCTCCTTATTAAGGATGAATAGTGTTAGCTCTTTTTCGGTTTCATCTGATAAGCTGCTATTTCTACATTTGTGAAAATTATGATTTTGTTGCATAGTCTGACATATCTACTTCATTTCTTTTGGAACATATTTGCAGGTTTTCTTGAAGCAGCACGTGACTGATGTTGTTTTCGATTCACATTTTAAAAATGAAGGTGAGTCTGTTCAGTTTGATACTATATTTTTGTTGGCTGAATGCAGGCTATAGCCACTTGCTGTGAAATTTGTGTCTTGCCCCATTTTGCGCTCCTGAAAGCTTTTGCTATTGTAGTGAACTGTCTAAGATGGTAGTTTGTTCATGTGTAAATCACAGCTGTCAATTTGCTAAATGAGCCGCATGGCTCAAATGAGATAACGGAGGCGGTTGCCATACGCCCGAAAAAGAAGAAGTCTAAAGCTGACAAGGGAAGCAAAAAGCGCAAGTCTAGAAAAGAAAGCAAGTCTAGTGATTTGCCACCTGAGTCCCAGGATTCCGATAATGATGAAACTGAAGAAAGTGTTGTCCCAGCTAAAAAGGTGAAGCAATCAAAAGCACAGAAACGTAGCGAGAAGCCCAAATCGAAGAAAACCAAGCAGTGAGGTGAGGAATGTTGCTGTGATCTTATAGGATGAATGTTTAAAAAATCCTCTTTATGGCATGCAGAAAGCAGGTGATAGCTTAGAGGATCTAAACTTCTTTTTACTATCATCATTATATTTGTTTGCTGTTCCTCTTTATCCTTATTCTCTCCTCCTTCCTTTTGTAAACTGATTTCTGTATCAAATTTCTCTAATTCAACCGCACAGACTCGTTACATCAGGCCATGTCTTATAAAAAAGGTACTCTATACAACTGTTTCTCATTTTTTTAACGATTCAAGTTAAAGATAACACCAACTTTTAGTGTGTGATGATATTCAAATAATTTATTTATTAAATTAAAATTAAACAATTTAAATTTAAATATATTTTTTTGAAATAAACAAGAATTTTAAAATAATTGATTGAGCATTGCCGATTATCGTGTAGCTCCAGACATAATCCAAAACATAAGGAAAGGACAGACCCTTTCCTTCGAGATCGAGATTAAGGGAGAGTACTGGCTTCCAATTTTCCAAAAAAAAACAATTTAGGTACTATCTGATTCAATTATAATATCCACTTTTACCAATCAGTTCAAAACCTACCTAAATTACATATATAGGATGATTCAATGAAGATAACTATTCCTAAAATTGTCAAACCTAACCGGGGTTAAGCTCTGAATAGTTACAGATTGTGACATGCAGAGACGGGTATTCTACAAACCAGACCGGATGAGACTGAACTAAACCGAATCGAACTAAATTAAATATATTTAATTAAACTAATGTAAAATATAATATTATAAAGTTGAACTGAATTTATCGAACTAGTACTTTATAGAATTAAAAAATTTATACAAGCAACGAATGAAATGTATAAACGCAGCAGTCAGTGGCCAATTTTGAATAGAAAAAGGAAAAAAATGGAAGAGAGAATCCCATTTGTCTTCCAATTCCACTTGCCTTCTGTCACCTCGAAGAGACCAAGCAACAAAACTAACTGTGTATAAAAGCCCATCCCTTCGCACACAACCCTAGAACGCCCGCTCTCCACACGCCCCCTACCTCGCCCATAATCATCCCTCATCATCAATCATCAAATGCTATAAATCCATTCCGTGAATCATGTTCAAGAACGCAGCTTCCTCCTCAATCCTCAAGAAGGCTGCGGCAACTCGGCATTTCAATTCGTCGGCTTCACGAGCTGCAGTCGCCGGTGCTGACGTTTCCAGAGCAGTCGATCGGAGCGTCTGCGCCAAGGGCTTGCCCGGGAGTCACCGTAATTTGAGCTTCTCATCGGCGATTAGGTCTGTACGTTCATCAGTACCGCGGTGGAGCCATGGCGTCGACTGGAAGTCTCCTGCGAGTCTGAATTCGCAGATCAGGAATTGCGCCGCCCCCCTCTCAAACGTGCTCTACCGCAAGATCGCCACCATGGGTAAATGATCCTGCTTTTTCTGTTTTAATTTTTGGCCAATGGATGAACGGATCATCACGACGTTATAAAATATGATAAACCAGTTGGTAAATTTCAGTCATAATGGTGGTGGGAATATTTTGTGGTAATTATTGTGTATTTTATAGCTCTGTCAGTTGACTTTATTATGTCCTTGGATGTTTGGCCTGCAGATTCCTGAACTTGACAGGTGTACATATCTATGTATTTTATGGAGTGAATATTAAAACTGTAAAAAGGTGTATATATTATGATGGAGTAGCTTAATTTGTTTGGAGGAGTATCATATTCTGTTGCCTTTTCATATTATTTTTCTGTTGTTGTTGCAAAAGTTATTCATCCTTATTCCTAAACCCTCACCCGTAACCCAGTAAGTATGGTCACAACTATTGTACACTCATTTGAGAACCTATCAGTGAAGTAATATTAATGTACTGATTGCATCAGTGTCACTAACTAATAACTCAGTAAATGAAATTTAAGTTACTTGCTTGGTACAATGGTTTCTTGTACTGTGGATGACATTTTTCACTCTTAATGTGTTGGAAACAGCTACTGAGAATGAATTCAAGGCAGTGTTGACCAGTCTTCCCAAGCCAGGTGGTGGGGAGTTTGGAAAATTCTACAGCTTAACTGCTTTGAACGATCCCAGAATAGGTAATTTGTTACAATGCAATTCTCTGGATTAATTTCAATAATATTCTTACTACAGGTATACGAATTGGTTTTATCATCAAAACCATAAGATGCTTTGTGCAAATAGTATAATCCATCCTTTAACATGGGTGTTTGGATTTCAGATAAGCTACCATACTCCATCAAAATTCTTCTTGAATCCGCCATTCGTAACTGTGATGGATTTCAAGTAAAAAAGGAAGATGTTGAGAAGATTATTGACTGGAAAAATACAGCACCCAAACAAGTTGAGATTCCTTTCAAGCCTGCACGTGTTCTTCTCCAGGTATGCTATAAACTTAGGGAATTAGTTGCAGCTCCATGTTAGAATTTCTTTTGATTTTTTTGAGTTGCAGGATTTCACTGGTGTGCCTGCTGTTGTTGACCTTGCGTGCATGCGTGATGCCATGGAAAAACTCGGCAGTGATCCTGAAAAGATCAATCCACTGGTATTGCAGATGATCTCAAAGTTTCATTTAATTATTTGTCATTACAAAAATGTCCTATGTCTATTTCTCAGGTCATTTAATATCTTAAATGTGATTATAAATTATACTGATAGATATTTTAGACAGTACTTGCTGACTTAGAAATACTGAAGGCATATGTACGTCAGTGATGAAAATGTATTGTTTGGTGACTAGTAATTGAATTATGACTGTGTCAGCAAGAATTTGGGCAGTTTGTGTGTTGTATCTAAGTTGCAGAAAAAAGAGAGGATTGCTCTTGAACTGCACCACATGACTTTCTTGTAAACTTTGTCATTATAGGTTCCTGTAGATTTGGTGATTGATCACTCTGTTCAAGTTGATGTCACTAGATCCGAGAATGCTGTGCACGAAAATATGACTCGCGAATTCGAGAGGAACAAGGAGAGATTTGCTTTCCTTAAGTGGGGATCTAAGGCTTTTACAAACATGCTTGTTGTACCGCCTGGGTCTGGTATTGTTCATCAGGTATGGAGTCGGTAGAAATAGAATGTATTTTGGTGTAACTAATGTCATACGATGTAGCATTGGCAGTGTATTTTTCTTCTTTTCCCCCTCTTGTTTTCACCACTGTGTTTAATTGTATAATCTAATCTGATTTTCCCCCCTTTCTATCCTTCCATATGGCATTTATGCTTGGTGATTATTAATTTCTCTTGCCTTTGTTCTAGGTCAATCTTGAATATCTTGGCCGTGTTGTTTTTAACACCGATGGCATGCTTTACCCAGACAGTGTGGTTGGTACAGATTCCCACACCACCATGATTGATGGGTTGGGAGTTGCTGGTTGGGGAGTTGGGGGTATTGAGGCAGAGGCTGTGATGCTTGGCCAGGTATTAATTGAAAAGCACTAGTTTATGAATATTTTGTTGTGCATTATGACATGAAATGATTTTTTCTCCTGTGACAGCCAATGAGTATGGTGCTACCTGGGGTTGTTGGGTTCAAATTGTCAGGCAAATTGCGTGATGGTGTCACTGCAACTGACTTGGTTCTTACTGTCACTCAAATGCTCCGAAAGCATGGTGTTGTTGGCAAATTTGTGGAATTTTATGGTATGCTTAATCTAGCATCCTCTGAACAACTCATCTGGCGAATTCAGATTAACATTTTCTTTTGTTCTACTTGACAGGCGAAGGTGTTGGTAAAATATCATTGGCTGATAGGGCAACAATTGCTAACATGTCCCCCGAATATGGTGCAACTATGGGGTTCTTCCCTGTAGATCATGTCACTTTGGAGTATCTGAAATTAACTGGCAGAAGCGATGAAACGGCAAGTAAATTTTTTTAATGAAATCGACAGACTAGTTGTATGAGTTACTAATTAGTTTAATTGAACTGGAATGCAGGTTCAAATGATTGAAGGTTATCTTAGAGCAAATAAAATGTTTGTCGACTACAGTGAGGTAAATGTTCTTTAATAAATTCATTGAAGTTTTGGCTGGTTGTCTCCTTTTTTTTTACTTAAAAAGTCTTTCATTTTCCTAAACAGCCCCAAGAAGAAAAGGTGTATTCATCTTATATGGATCTAGATCTCTCTGAAGTCGAACCATGCCTTTCAGGACCTAAAAGGTATGTATCCTTGGTTTTACTGCCCATTCCATCTCGTAAGAGAGACTTTATATATATATATATATATATATATATATATATATTATTTCTAATCATAACCTCGGAATATGTTTTATTTGTGAATAGACCACATGACCGGGTACCTCTTAAAGATATGAAGTCTGATTGGCATGCTTGCCTTGATAACGCTACTGGGTTCAAGGTGAGCCCCATCTCTTATTTTCACATGAATATTTAAATTGATTATTATATGCAATCAAGCTTAAAGTAAGTTCATTGCAAAAGTCGTTGCTTTGTTTCACACTAGTCAGTGATTGCTTGGCACACACCGAATAATGCCTTAGATTGAAGAATAGCCTAATCTCTTATAAATCTAATATTATTTCAGGGTTTTGCTGTACCCAAGGAGCAGCAAGAAAAGGTGGCGAAGTTTTCATTCGATGGAGAGGCAGCTGAGCTCAAGCATGGTAGTGTTGTCATTGCTGCTATTACTAGCTGCACCAATACATCAAACCCCAGTGTGATGCTTGGGGCTGCTCTTGTTGCCAAAAAGGCCAGCGAATTGGGGCTGCAGGTTAGTTGTGATTTAATAGAAATTGGGTTTTTCATTTACCCTCCCGTCTTAACTCACTAATTAAATTGTCCAGGTCAAACCCTGGGTTAAAACTAGTCTTGCTCCAGGCTCTGGAGTTGTTACAAAATACTTGCTTCAGAGGTATTCTCTACAGAAAATGATATTCATTCATTGGTACAAGTTGGTAGTTTATAGTTCTTAAGGGCGTTTTTGTTTTGTGTAGTGGACTGCAGAAATATTTAAATCAGCAAGGATTCAACATTGTGGGGTATGGTTGCACAACATGCATTGGAAACTCTGGAGATTTGAACGAATCAGTTGCCAAGGCTATATCAGAAAATGGTAAATTCTTTGATTTTCATTTCTCTTGCTTTGAATGAATGCCCATTTGTCCAGTTAGTAATAGCTAATCCCATTCATTTCATGGCATGCAGATATTGTGGCAGCTGCAGTGCTTTCTGGAAACCGGAACTTTGAGGGACGTGTTCATGCTTTGACAAGAGCTAATTATCTCGCTTCACCTCCTCTAGTCGTTGCCTATGCGCTTGCTGGAACTGTATGTATCTGTTTTCCGTTTGTGGTTTTATGATTATTATATTGTATTTGATGAATCATTTTGTGTTTATGCACCTTATATAACTGTTTGCGTGGAGATATAGCTGTCTTTCTTTTGACAGTCCGGACAGTCAAAAACTTCAATTTGTTTCTTTTCTTCTGATTTTGATGAACTGTATTGTTTCTTTTCTTTTGATTTGTCCTTCTTAGTTCTTTTATCACTATATTCTAAATATGTTAGTGAAAGAAAGGGTTAAGGATCAGTGGTAGCGAGTCCTTATTCCTTATTTACAAGAATTTGATGGTTATGTTATGGTTCTTCTTTGAAAACTAATGTAGCTGCATATTTTGTTTTTGTATCAATGTTGTTCCTGTTTTGTTTTTTAATTCACAATTATATTTTTATAGGTTGATATTGACTTTGAGAAAGAGCCAATTGGAGTAGGAAAAGATGGCAAGGAAGTTTATTTTAGGGATATCTGGCCTTCTACTCAAGAAGTTGCTGAGGCAAGTGATCAATTTTATGATTGGCTGTTAGTTTGATTGCATATGGAACCTTAACAATGAAAATAACATACCTAAAATTCTTTGTTTAGGCCGTTCAAAGTAGTGTTCTTCCTGAAATGTTCAGGAGTACCTACGAAGCTATTACAAATGGTAATCCCATGTGGAATGACTTAGCAGTCCCAGCAACCAAAAAGTACTCGTGGGATCCGCAATCGACTTACATTCACGAGCCACCCTATTTCAAGAGTATTACCATGGATCCTCCTGGTCCCCATGGGGTGAAGGATGCGTTCTGTTTGTTAAACTTTGGGGACAGTATTACAACAGATCACATTTCACCAGCTGGAAGCATTCACAAAGACAGTTCAGCTGCAAAGTATCTTCGTGAACGTGGTGTAGACCAAAGTGCGTTTAACTCTTTTGGAAGTCGTCGTGGTAATGACGAGATAATGGCAAGGGGAACTTTTGCTAATATCCGCCTTAAAAACAAGTTGTTGAATGGGAAAGAAGGCCCCAAAACAATACATGTACCTACTGGAGATGAGTTAAATGTGTTTGATGCTGCAATGGTAATTTCTGTCAGAAGCACTTGATTTTTATTTTGAAGAGCTTGGTTTAGTTGAGGCTATCCCTAATTTATGTTTCCCTTTGGCTTCAGAGATACATGTCTTCTGGCATTGACACTATTATTTTAGCTGGGGCGGAGTATGGAAGTGGTAGTTCACGGGATTGGGCTGCAAAAGGTCCCATGTTACAGGTAACTTCCTAGCTTGAATTGCACTATCTTCTTTTAGACCTTTTATCTTTCCAGTTTGTTATACTTATCTTGTGGTTTTCTTCTGCATTTTTTAATTTGTTAGGGTGTAAAAGCTGTCATTGCAAAAAGCTTTGAAAGGATTCACCGCAGCAACTTGGTAGGAATGGGTATTATTCCTCTATGCTTCAAAGCTGGTGAAGATGCTGATACACTTGGACTGACCGGTCATGAGCGATATACAATTGATCTTCCTAGCCAAATTAGTGAGATCAGACCTGGCCAAGATGTCACCGTAAAGACTGATGATGGAAAATCTTTCACATGCACAGCTCGCTTTGATACTGAGGTAAAACTTCATTAATTTGTTTATTTTATTAACTATATTCAGTGGATGACATTGTATTATTTGTTTTGCCATTTATAAATGTTGGAAATAGGAGTAGAGCAGTTTGCTACAGAAATATTATCCTGAGTTTAGGCAATTGAAACTGATGTTGTTTTAGTTCACCATGTGGTTATTCAAGTTGTACTGTGTGACCGTCAATTATAAGTTGTCTAACCATGGCTGTTTAAGTGTTTCTCGGACTTAATTGGCTATGGTAATTACTTTAAAATGAAAAAGTGACTCATAACTTAAAATTGATGATTGTTCTCCATATGAAGGTTCTAGAAACACTTGTAAAAAGTGTATGCCATTGTCACTTTATTTATCCGTTTGTAGCTTGTTTTGGTTGTAATTGGTGCTGTGGTTTGTTTTCCAGGTGGAGTTGGCTTATTTCAACCATGGAGGCATTCTTCCATATGTGCTAAGGCAATTGGCGAAGAAATAAGCACTATATTTGACGGTGTTTTCATACAAGAAATAAAATCCTTTTCTTTACATAATTTATTGACCAGAAAGGAGCTTTTTTCCATGCCACACTGGAGCAGCTTTGGGCTTGCAAGAAAATTCATGAATTTTTATGTAATAATTCCCCCCATGTATTCTCTTAGGGTGTTGATAGTTGAGCTATTGCTTGTGTTTTAAGGGTTTTCTGAGATATACCACAGTTTTAGTTGGACGAATCTCGACTAACATCTAATTCTTTTTTTGATCTATATATGCTCTCTTTTCTTCAGTTTAGTTTGTGACTCTTATCAAATCTTAATCATAAAATAATAGTCCGTTAACTGTAGGTGCATGCTCTCATACATATTTACCTCTACCTCTTCGCAGTTTGTTGCTTCCCCTTCTCTAATTAAATCCAAACTATTATGTTGGCTCGGATTCTGCCATAATATAATTATTTTGTCAGTGTATGAAAATCTCTGTAAAGCAACGGGCCAAGATTCTGCCAAAATCTCTCATCCAGTCATCAGCCTTCTTAGTTTTTGATTGTCACAGTAGAAAACAGAGGCAGACGAAAAAATGGTCGTCCGCCTTCCCCAGCAATGGACACTGGAGAGTTAAGTTTTTTTTAATGTTATTATTGTTTTCTTAAAAAAAAAAATCTTTGAGAGTATTAGATTTGATTGTCACAGTAGAAAACAGAGGCAGACAAACAAAATCATTCTTCATTTGGAAATCAGCTTACAGACATGATAAAATCTGATCTACATCTACTTTTGAACTAACACAACATTCAGCAATAATCCCAACTACATAGGAATTTCTCACTGTAGACAAACGAAGTAGACCATTTATGAACCATGTATGTAATTAGCATTCTGGTGAGGTGAGACTGTAATGCACGGCCATAATTGCTTGTTCCAGGCAGCTTCAATAGCCATCAACGAATCAAACGAATCATCCTCTTAGTCAACTGGAGAAAAGCAATAAACACTATGTGAGTCATCAAAACCAGACTTCGAGAATAATGCACATACTTTGGAATGAAAACAAGAAAATAAAAATCTGACTTCTCTAAATGCAAACGTAGCACTGTCAGCATAGAGGTCAGGTCACCAGTATCACAGACCTCAGAACTAAGATGATTCACCAGCAGTAGCACCGGAGGGTCCTCCAAACGCCATTCTCATAAGCATTTCCACCTTTTCTTCCAAATTCTTCACCTTCTCATTTGCTTCATTCTCTTTTCTTCTATCTTCTTCTATTTCATGTAACCGCTGTTTCAATATCATATTTTCTTTTTCCTTCTCACAAAGTTTGGAGGCAAGCTCTCCGCGACTAGGTAGAGGTTCCCTCATATCTTTAGGCTTTGCACAGAACCCAAGACAAGTTGCAGGATCACGATCTTTCTTACCAAAGCATTTCTCTATGACCTCATACCGTGAGAGAGACTGATCTTTTTCTATCTCCACAATTTCATCCTAAAGATCCACAAAATAGTTATAGCAAAAGATTTTATGCGATGCCAACATTTATAAGAGAAACATACGTATTTAGAAGCTGCTACTGCATCCAAAGTCCCGCATTTTCTCATTCTTGTCTTTTTAAAAACCTCAGATACTGAAGGTTGAACTCCATCCTTTCCTCCCTTCATTTTAAAACAAATAATGTCAATTTAATCAATATTCATTCAGGCAAGAACTTAAGTAGCATTCATATTTAGTATTAGTTCAGTAATCACACCAGTTCACTCCATACAATTTCATTAAACGGCTTGCTACCAGTACGATGTAGCATCTTCTGGTTGGCTCTGTTCTCTGAATTTCTTTCACTTACTTTCTACAAGGATATCATTGTAATTAGACTGTATGACATGATTTGTCTATATAAAATTCCATAAAATTTCATCGATAATACCTTAAATTCATCACTCATGAAGTGTTCTTTCACAAGCCATTCCCAATCCTCACTAGTCAAATGGTTTGGTACAAATTTGAGTGCATCTTCTATGCTCTCACTTTTATTGATATGATCTCGTTTCATGAGGCCCAGCCAATTCTGCCACAACCTTTTCATGTGCTCTAGAGTTGTGCAACATTATTTCTGTATCATTCGCACCAAATCTGTTCTGCAAAAACCGCGATATCCAAGCTGGTGAGAAAATAAAAAAATGTTCACAAGGCAATGCATGTTAAACATTGAAGTCATTCTATTAAATCAATTAAGAGTGAACTTTTGATAGCCTAACATGGTGATAGAAGCAGATAGAAATATCAGTCATGAACCATGGATAAATTAACAGGCTTGTGAGAATGTGAAGAAATATAAATGCTAGCCCTGCTGTACAAATTATGTCCCAGTACTTGATCCTTTTTCAAATTCAAAAAAATGAGCTGGAATGCTAGATTAGCATTAGACAAAGGAATCCCTAGAAGTTGCTTCACAAAGGGATGGCCCTCAAAAGTAAGAATGTTATCATGAAACTAAGCTGACAAAAAATTAGTCACATATATTGGATACATTGGATGAGATGAGTATATGGATCAGAGCCATTCTGTGTAAATACTACCCTCAATCTAAAGTATTTCCTTCTCTTGAGTATTAACTGTATTTTTTTTCTTTCTCCGGAAACACGAAGATCAACATATTAACTGACAACATGTGCTTCTACCATTACTCATACTATAATTTACAAGTCTTTATATGGTTGGCCAGTAACTACAATACCAAATGTGAGGTTGTTTCCAGTGCTGATTATCCCTACATATATAGTTTAGGTGTGACTTACTGTAGCATTCAGTTCCCTTTTACCATATCGATAGAATTTTGAACAACTAAAATGCAGAAAATACATAAAGCAATCTAACAGGCACTTGCAACAATAGAATCCAATACTATACTGAATCAACCATTATGTTGAAGACATTCACACAATACGTAATAAACACTCACCAAATATGTGAGAAGAATTCAATGAGTTTCTGTCACCCAAATGCATGGTCAGCATGGAAAGGTACCTGTTAGTCTACTCTCTTCTAGTCTATCAGATTTCTCCCCTTGAAGGGAGGAGTCACATATATGATATAGGAAGGAATAGAAAGGGCTCAAGAAATGTGTTTAGGGGAGGCAGGTTGTAGAAATGTTTTTTCATACAGATTAGGGTTATGGCTGGGACAGGGAGAGAACGCTGTAAATTGTATGATGTTTCCTTTGTTTATGCAACAAAATGAATTGTTTTTCCATTTAATGAAAAATTTACCAGCGTGATATTTAAAAATTACAGAAAATTCAAGAGATATCAACAAAATGATTTCAGCTTAAGAACTTACTGCTATTGATTGCCACAAACGCTCCTTCACACTATCATCAATTTCACTCCAAGAGTGTACTCGAACTGGAACCATATATCTATCACGGACAAGTTTACCCATATGCCTCACTAATTCCCTTTGATTATACCCAACTGGGGTACCATTAAATAAATCCACTTGTAACTTACGACCATCCCTTAGATTTTCAACACGTACACATTTGTTCACACCTCGAACATGTGCATCTGATACCCTTTTTTTCCTTTCATCTGCGATGACTGCTGAACCTACGGGAATCTATGTGTTAATGACCCAACAAATGAAAATGTGAAAATAAAAATAAAAAATAGGTACTTTTACCAAAATGTTAAAATTTCAAATGGGAAGAACGAAAGGATTTAAAGTTAAGGGGAATACCTATACAATTTGGTGTCCTTAAAACATCACCGTTGACACGTTCATCAGTTTTTTCCTCCCCACCATTCGATGTTGCATCATTATTGAGCAAACACATACTGGTGGAACTATCTTCACCATTAAATGACATGAAATTTCCATAAGACTCCATTTCTTTTTCAAAACTCCCAACATCAAAGCCATCATGCATTTGTTTGGTTGAGACAGCTGCTACAAATGATGATGGTTGGGCACTTGTTAAGGTATCTCCTCCAACTTCATCTTCAATAGGAAATTCAGGTGAAATGTCTGGTATAGAGGTACTGGCACCTCTTTTCCTCTTTCTAGGCATATTAGGTTCAGCCGACTTTTTTGTTGGAGCCATTGAGATGAAGTTAAGAATTCAACTAGCATCATCAATGAAAATAATCACTCGACGATCAAAAAGTCAAAATCTTAAATAGCACATATAGGGGAATACAGATACTGAACTAGCACGCATAGGGACCTCTCTAAAGTTACATGGCAGCATGTAGAAGACAAAAAATGCGAATATTATCGAATGCAAACTGATTTATCAATTGATCAGAAAATATTTTGGACTTGACACACTCTTCCTTGATTAAACTTTCAAGATAGATATATCATTTGGACGAATGCAGAAATTCCACAATAGTGCTCTTTTACAATCATGACACTATGACAGAGGGCATTTTGTAGATCTGAGTCAAGTGGAACTTGATACAATTAATAGAAGAATACAGAAAAAAAGACCAACCTCCTTTGCAGGTTTAGAAAGCATTAATCAGACCTAAGGAGCTTCTAACCATCCTAAGCATACATTTTACAGTCAAGTGAAGAATCTCCAGACAACTAAATTCTCATCCAAAACACTCAGTTAACATAAAACTAAACAAAACACAACAAATCAGCTGGGCATAAATAGGTTAGGAAAATTACCAATTGTCACACCCAGGATCAGAATAGCCCTTCAACTGAATCAAAGCTCAAAATTTTTGAAGACTGTCAATGATATGAACCTCAGGTTTCTTAGAAATTGAAGTATTTTTTGGGTCTAGCATGGAGTTTTTCGGAGAGGGCCTCGCTCCCTTTCCTTTCGCTCAGTGGAGACAAAGTGTCGATGTTTTTCAGCTTTTTCATTAATATTTGAAACATTTTACAACGCTAATCGAAAAATACACATTTTACAACCACACAATGGCCTCGTAGTCCGTAGCCAATCTATGCTCAATTAATCTTGGGACAACTTCATAAATTTACTCCATCTTTTTTATTTAATTTTAATGGCACTTCTATAGTACTACAGTACTAGTATACCTTACCTGCGCGTCGACTATGTCCGAATTTTGGAAATATTGACATACATCATACATGTAAGGAGACTCTGATTTGTCTCTCTATATCTGTTAAATTCTCAAAAATTTCCACAAATCAAATAAAAATAAAAAGAATAGCATTCATCAGGATACAAAGAGATGACCCGGCGAGTGATTAAAAATATTAGAGTGTTAGAAATCAATATTTACCGGATGAATCTATCTCATTAGTGGTTATTATCTCTGGTTTCACTCTCAATTTTTTATAATTCCATTATTTAGTTTAACCCGCTATTTGATACAACCATGCAAAGGGAATGCATTGCAATGTTATATAGATATAAGAAAGGAAGTTTAGTGATAAAAAATGAAATCATAAAAGAAAAAAATCCGACCTACCGGATTCGAACCAGTGACCTAAGGATATCAGCAACTACTACAGTCCTCCGCTCTACCAACTGAGCTAAGGTCGGAAGTGATGTTTAATCTTATTACATAACTAAATATACTTTATAAAGACTGAGTGAAAGGGACTTCCAATCGGTATTAAATTTGATGAATATCTGTGGACCATAGCTGACTTTACAGCATACCATATTCGTTTTGGTAAATTACTAAATGGCATGCATGAATGTCGTCGTTGATTCGTAATATCAAACGAATTGATTGACTTTGGACTTGTAAGTTAACAAATAAACCAGACAACTAGACTTGAAGCGCGCAAACTGTGTCAAATAAATGGCTCCAAGTGACATTATGCATTGATGCAGATGAATGAAGATAGGAAAATACACCTGCTGACATTTCACGGCTGTTATAGATGTGATGAAACAAGAAACCAAAAACTTAGCATCCAATATACTCATAGTATATTGTTTTAGCTAGGTATCACTAATTTGAAAAGCATCTTACTTGACTCATCAGAAAGAAAGAAATATATCATAGTCCCAACTAGTTAGCAGATACTAGTTGGCTAAGGTTGAAAACCCTTTTCTTCAATTGATGGAGAAGCAACCTTGCACTTGAAACCGGCAGCTCCTCAGCTTCTACACCAGACAGCCTTTTTGAAGACCGTGCTGGTACGCTTGGAAGCTTCCTCTGCTGACTTCTGGTCCTCATACTTCCTCTGACCGTAACTTCTAATTCTTCTTCCAGTCAAGCAGATCATTTTCCACAATTGAGTTATTTGGATGCAATCAGCTGAGGCGTATTCCGTGTACTGCCAATACTCCACATTCAGCATCAAACTCAAATGTGGAATTGTAGATACACAAGGTCAGAAGCAATGAGACGATGTTCATGAGTTACAGAAGGTCGCGCCAAGCACATCTCCGAGCGAAAAAGTCCTGCTACAAAAATTAATGAAAAAGTGTTGTAAAAAGGTGTTTCAATATAAATATTGCAGAGAAAAGATTACTGCAAAAGTTGATTTTTCATTAACTCAAGACTCCTATTTATATACAAGGATGTCCTAATAGTAATACAAAAGAATTCTCATAATACAGGGAAATCAAATATTCTATGATTAAAACAAAATATACTACAACTTATATACAATTAATAGTAATCAATAATGATCAATCTAAATATTCTCTAATACCCTCCCGCAAGCTCATGTTCGGGCACGAACAAGAAGTTTGGAACGCAAGTCTTTGAATCTAGACGTCCCAACGGCTTTAGTAAAAACATCAGCAACTTGATCAACTGAGCTAACATGTCGAACCACAAGGGAACCGTCACAGACTTGTTCACGAACAAAGTGAAAATCTAGTTTGATGTGCTTCGAACGGTGATGAAGAACAGGATTAGTTGTGAGAAAAGTTGCACTTAGATTATCACAAAGAACTGTCGGAGGGCCAGAAAGAGCAATGTTCATTTCCTTGAGAAGCTGTTGCAACCAGATTAATTCAGCAGCAGCAAACGCAATGGCACGATATTCGGCTTCAGTACTAGAGCGAGCAACAGTACCTTGTTTCTTAGATGCCCAACTCACCAAGTTTCCACCGTAATACAAGCAAAACCCATGCTGAGAACGACAATCATCGGGATCTGAAATCCATCCAGCATCAGTATAGCAAACAAGGCGAGAATCCGAAGTCGGGCGGAAATAAAGTCCAGCATTGATAGTGCCTTTGAGATAGCGAAGAATGCGTTTGACAGCAAGCCAGTGTTCAGTTGTTGGTTTGTGCATGAACTGACAGACACGGTTCACAGCATAAGAGATTTCAGGGCAAGTGATGGTAGCATACTGAAGAGCTCCAACAATGCTGCGATAAAGATGCTGATCTGGATAAGGATCACCTGAAGTCTGGAGCCGCGAGCCAGGAGTAGCTGGAGAAGAAATTGGCTTAGCACCAGTTATGTTGCTACGATCCAAGAGATCCAAAATGTACTTCCTTTGAGACAGAAGTAAGCCTGAGGAAAGATGGTGCACTTCAATGCCAAGAAAAAAATTAAGACGACCAAGATCCTTCAGAGAGAAAACTGAGTTCAGGTAGAGAACGAACTCATCAATGAACTTGGAATGAGAACCGGTGATAATCAGGTCATCAACATAAACCAACACATAAATGACATGACCATCATGAGACTTGATGTAGAGGGAAGTATCTGAAACACACTGCTTGAAACCGTGTTGGAGCAGAGCATGACTGAGCTTCTGAAACGAAGCTCGGGGAGCCTGTTTGAGACCATATAAAGACTTCTTCAACCTACACACATAGTTCGGATGTGAAGAAGAAACAAACCCTGGCGGTTGTTGCATGAACACAGTCTCGGAAAGATCCCCATTCAGAAAAGCATTGTTGATGTCCACCTGACGAAGAGTCCAGCGCCGAGTGACAGCAATACTGAGTACAAGACGAATAGTAGTAGGTTTGATAACAGGACTAAATGTATCAAAGTAGTCTACACCTTCCTCTTGGTTGAATCCCTTAGCCACCAACCGTGCTTTGTAACGTTCCACAGTGCCATCAGCCTTCGTTTTAACCCTGAAAATCCACTTACAACCAACAACATTAGAAGTATAGGGCTTTGGAACTAAGTCCCAAGTCCCATTAGTCATTAAAGTATCATACTCTAACTGCATTGCCTGTTGCCAATGAGGATGTTTGACAGCTTGTTTAAAAGTTTTCGGTTCAGGGTGAGTAGAGTCACGATTAACAGGATATTTGGTGACAATTAGAGCTTTAGGTTTAAGAGAATTGGTGGCTGCACGAGTGGTCATGGGATGTTGAGAATTGTCTGATTGTCTGAAGTAAGAAGGGACACGTGGGGAAGGAATAATGGCCAAAGAGGAAGATGACTCAGAAGTTGACTGGTCAAAGATTGTTGACTGGTCCAAGGCTGTTGACTGGTCAAAGAAGAGTGAAGAATGGGTTTGCTGCTTTGAATGTGACCCGGCCGAGGACGCAGCAGAATCGGCGATCAGGAAGCCTGCAGGCGAGGGACCTCCGGCGGACGAGGACTCCGATGACGACGAGCCTCCGGCGAAAGAGGACTCTGGCGGCAACGAACCTCCGTCGAGAAAGGACTTCGACGGCGACGGACGTTTGGTGGAAGAGGCTACAGCCGACGGGTCTCCGGCGGGCGAGGCTACAGTCGACGGATCTCCGGCGGGCGAGGCTACAGTCGATGGATCTCCGGCGGGCGAGGCTACAGTCGACGGATCTCCGGCGGGCGAGGCTACAGTCGACATATCTCCGGCGGGCGGAACTTCGACAGACGGAACTTCGGCCGACGATTCTCCAGCCGACGGAACTCCTGCAGGCAATCGAGCCGAGGAGATGGAGGTAAGGCGTGGCCCAGTGACCGCAGGTGAGGAGACAAGGCGGGGCCCAGTGACAGCTGGTGAGGAGACCAGGCGGGGCCCAACGACATCTGGTGAGGAGACAGGGCCGTGCCAAGTAGGTGGTTGAGGGGACTGGGAGTAAAACTGAGACCGGACAGAATCCAACAGAGAAAGGTCATAGTTTGAAGAAACTGAGGATGGGGATTGGGCTATGTGATCAGTATATGGGAACTGGGATTCATCAAATACAAAATGGCGAGCTATATAGGTCTTAGAAGACGGAGCATGAAAACAAAGATAACCTTTGTGTTTAGCACTATAGCCCAAAAAAATGCAAGCAACGGAACGAAACTCAAGTTTGCTATTATTATATGGCCTCAAGTAGGGAAAACATAAACACCCAAAAGATTTTAAAAATTGATAATCAGGTTCCCGTTTGTAAAGGCAAGAATAAGGAGATTTATAATCTAGAATAGGAGTGATGGTTCTGTTATTCAAGTAGATGACAGTGTGAAAAGCTTGTTCCCAAAATTCTATAGGAAGATGGGAATGAGCTAACAGTGCCAAATCCTTTTCCACAACAATACGGTTCCTCCTTTCAGAAGCACCATTTTGTTCAGGTGTGTGAGGGGAAGAAATTCGATGTAAAATTCCTTGAGTTTGAAGAAAAGTTGATACATTACGATACTCACCACCCCAGTCAGATTGAAAAGCCTTAATTTTTGCAGAAAACTGAGTTTCGACCATAATTTTGAAAAGTTGAAAGGTAGAGAAAACCTGAGATTTAGTTTGGAGAAAATAAATCCACACAAATTTAGTGCAATCATCAATGAATAAAACAAAGTAGCGATTACCATTTAACGAAGGAACATACGCAGGACCCCAAACATCTGAATATATTAAATCAAAAGGTTCACTTGATGACACATGAGAAGAAGGTAAATGCAATCTATGACTCTTGCCTAATTGACAAGCACTACAAAGAGGTAAAGTTTTATTCGCGGAAACTGGTAGATTAAAAGCAGACAGCTGACGACGCAGAACAGACTCGTGAGGATGAGCAAACCGATGGTGCCAACAAGCAACAGAAGCACGTTCACCAACAAAAACTCTAGGGCCGGGAGATGATGGGGAATTCAGACAATACAGACCATTCTCAACGATTCCCTTGAGAAGTTTTTGACCCTGAGGATCCTTAACAAAACAATGATCCGCAGTTAATTCAACAGATACATTATTATCTCTACATAATTTTGAAACACTGATGAGATTTTTTGAAACCTTGGGTACAACTAAAACTTCATTAAGAGAAAGAGGTTTATTGGCAACATGCAACGAAGAAAGATTATGAGTACCGATATGAGTAATGGGAAGGGACTTACCATTGCCAACAACCAAGTTGTCAGTGCCAGTGTAGGGAGATTGAAGATTGAGAGCATCAGGGTCCGCTGTAACATGGTGAGAGGCTCCAGAATCCATCACCCAAGGATCAGTGAGAGCCGATGGACTGGTGTATGCCACATGAGCCTGCTTGCGAGCTAGATTGCGCTGCTTCTGACGTCCCGCTGATCGGCGATTTGTAGGTGGATAGTCCACATCGTTGAAGCGGTTGTGGCAGTTCTTAGCAGAGTGATAGGGCTTGTCGCAGATTTGACAGACAGTGCGAGGTGGATCACTTTCGGCGGCTGCCCCTTCTGACGGCTGAGCAGAGACAGTAGAGGCACGGCGGTGAGCAACGAGCGCCGAGGGAGCCACGGAAGCACACGAATCTAGAATTCGTTGTTCCTCTTGGAGAAGAAGGCCGAGGAGTTCATTGGAGGTGACTGAATCACGCATGCTGATCGCCGTCTTGAAAGCGGCGTACTCAGCACCCAGGCCGAAGAGGACGTATGATACAAAGTCATCATCAGAGACGGCTGAGAGGCATTCCGCCAGTGAATCGGAGATGCCCCGTTTCTTCTCGACATACTCCATGATGGACATGGAGCCTTTGGGGAGAGACTGCAGCTGCTGTTTGAGGTGATTCTGGCGTGCTCGCGTCTGAGACTGAAACATCTGGGAAAGCATGGTCCAGACATCAGCGGCAGAGGTGGCACGAGCAACATGTCCAACTATCGGAATGGTGAGAGTGGTACGCAGCCAAAGGAGAACGAAATTGCCGTTTCGTTTCCAAGGTTTGTACGCCGGATTAGGGGTCGGCGTGGTTGACTCCGAGTCTCCAGTCGGTGTAATGGTTTTGGCCGGAGTCTGGTCGGAGAGAAGGTGATCATCAAGCTCGAAGGCTTCAAGAGCCGAGCGCACAGTACCTTTCCACAGAGAGTAATTACTGTGGTCTAGGCGAATGGAAAGAGTGGGAAGCTGGAGGGTGGTGGTGGTTCCGCCAGCAGCCATGAGGAGATTGTGCGCTGAAACTGAAGACGCAGAAGATATCGATGAAGCGGAAGACGTAGATGAGGCCATCGGTAAGGACCGCGTGTTAACCTGATACCATATAAATATTGCAGAGAAAAGATTACTGCAAAGGTTGATTTTTCATTAACTCAAGACTCCTATTTATATACAAGGATGTCCTAATAGTAATACAAAAGGAATTCCCATAATACAGGGAAATCAAATATTCTATGACTAAAACAAAATATACTACAACTCATATACAATTAATAGTAACCAATAATGATCAATCTAAATATTCTCTAATATTCAACAGTTTCATTTATAAACATTAACAAAACAAAAAGGTGTAAAGTCAAGAATTATTGAGTTGGAAATTTTTATGAACGGTGAAGATTTTGACATGAATTCATGTCAGGCGCCAAGTTCTTCAGGAACTTCGACATGAAGTAATGTCAAGAAGACGCAGATTCAGAAAAACAACAAACAAGGAAGTCCAAGATTAATTATGCCTGATCGAGCAAATATGGAAAGATGATATTCAGCCGAATCCAATCTAGATTCTATTTTGTGTTTTATTTGGTAAGATTAAAACATATTTGGAATAAAACCGAATTAATATGGTTTATTCCTAATTAGACCTAGATTAGAACATTCTTTTCCCTTATGTAATAGAATAGCAAATATGGAAATCACAATTCAAATAGGGAAAAGAAGAGTGATGAATCCGATTGATCAAGGGATTCAATGCTCTATAAATACAGAGCCCCATGGCTATATTCAGCATCGATTCAGGAGCTTCAACGTATAAAGCATAAACTGGGAGTTTGAGGTTTTTGCTACAGAAGAATTGAGCAGAAGTTAGAGCCGTGGTTAAGGTTCACTCGAAGAGATCGACAAACGACAACGACAACAAGATCGGGAGATCAACATAGAAGGAGCTTGTGTTTGGGACAGCTTGAAGAAGTGCAGCCTTGACTCGCGCTAGATATAGAGTTAAGTAGCAAAGGGATTTTGTACTGTAACTGGGCTTTCTAGTGAAATTCTTCAAGTTGGGCAGAAACTGCCTCGCAGAGTAGGTTGTAAACCGAACTGCGTTATCAATTGCTGTGTTATTTTAAATTCCGCATATTCGACATTATAATGTCCCGTACACAGTAATAGATAAATCGATCTAAGTCAAATAATCGATCAGAAATCAAAAATCAAATTCATTAAATTGCACCTCATATTCAATACAAGATGAGATCATTTCCTTAAAAAAAAAAAACAGGTCTTACCCTAGATGAGTTTCCAGCTTGATCATGAAGCTTGGTGATTTCATGAGGCCGTTCCTGAATCGGATATTCAACAGGTAAGTTGCTAATAATCTCATTAAATTCAATTATTCTGCGACAAATGCTTTCGATCCGTGCTCCAGTTTCAGACATCTGATGATCCCTATCACTTGACCCAAGCAGGTAAATAGAATCTACAGCATCCTCATGAGCTTCATCAAGAACTTGTTTGACAGGTTTCCGTCAAACTCTTTGCATTCAAAATCCTTCATCAGAAGCAGGAGCTTCTCCACTTCAGTTTGCAGATTTTCGAGGCTTCGCCTGACGTCAGCAGTCAGGGGATACTTGTACTTGATCGTCCTCCTGATGCTCTCCACCGGGGATTTTGCAGCCGCTTCTTGAACCCACATGGATCTTTCAGACGGTTTTTTTTTTTTTTTGAATTCAAGGATGAAAGGAAGCTTGAGGACATTCACTGTATACTCTGCAATTATATTCACATAAATCTAATTCTTATCTTTTCAACCTCATAAATCCCATTGCAATCTCACCTGCTGATCTACCCTGTCCCACGATTCATACAGATACTGTTATGCATTTATGGGGTTTGATATTTAACTGAAATGCTATACGCATTTCGATGAGTAATACGCAGTTCGTTTTTTACTCACCGTAGTCCAACATATATTGAGATGTATACCGCTCTTGAAAATTGTTAAATTTCTTAATAAACATAATAAGTGAGTATAATTTCGTAAATCTATACTGTATTTTGGATCACAAGAATAAAATCCATACTTGCAAACAAACTTACATCAATCATTCTAATGAAACATAGAGGCGAAGAAAGACTGCGCAGAAATCAACAAGGGATACTATCATACTAAGATCAATATAGCACTTTCAATTGAGCTCATCTGAACTTAATTTTACAGCTAATGTGAAATTTATGTACTAATCGAGAGTTGAACTGAGTATACATAATCAAATGAGTTTGAAATTAGCCAAAACCTAAGCAAATTGCAGAAAAAAGCATACTTACTGTGAGAGAGAAAGAGAGAGAGGAGTTCCCCAGGGTAAGAAATGCAATGTTCTCAAAGAGAACAGAATTTTAATTATTCAATCCCTCTGAAATGAAAAACAAAGAAACTTTAGAAGAGGTTTTAAATCAGGATCACTTCAAAAACAAACAATTGTAGACAATATATTCCAACCTGCTAAAGAAACACCACATATCAATCTTCTGGAGGGTACACGGAGATCACGAAGGCTTTTCTTTCATCGGCCTGTCTTGCTTGCAAGAACTTGACCAGACGGATTTTCTTAAGCGAGTAAGTCACCCCAGGACTGGTGCTTTTATCAAGGCTCACTAACTGTAGACTTAAAATGTCTGCCAAGTTATGGGGAACACGTTGGAGCCGATCACAACTGTAGATTTCAATATTTTTGATCTATAGAAAATTATCAGCTGAAGCCTCTCACACCCTTAAATCCGTGTGCCCGATATGCAAGTGTCGAAGACGAAGAAAGCCACCATTTTCAGTCTTCCACTTCTCTCCAACAAATGCATATTCTTTTAGTTTGAGAACCTCAAGATCTGCATCTCTCCAAGAGTACTATGTATCTCTTTCCAGTCTAGTCGGGTGTTTGACAGAGTAAGCGTCGTTAAATGCTTGGGAAGGCTAATGCTAGGAGGAAAACCAGGAGATTCATTACTGTCCAAAAGCTTCAGGTTTTCAAGATACTTCAATTTGTGCAAATCCCCGAGAATGCTAGACAAAAAATGCTTGTCTAGTGTCCCCAGTATACCCAATTTCTTTAGTTTTGTAGCCCGATGGAAGACTTCCTTCTTGCAGCTCTCATGTGATATGTAGAACATGAAATCTTGCTGAAAATGGCTAAATATTTGAGAAGGACAAAGGTAAAAACAGTGTTGAAGCATCCAACACCTTGAGAAGCTTAAAAGTTTTTGGGATGCATGAAAGAGTCTTCAAGTCGCCTTAACATGTTCCCTCAAGAACACTAACAAAGAGCGAGCACCATCATCTGTTGTATGCTTTCTGTATAAAAATTCCAAGATATTGGCATGGACGCCAATGTGGTGACATTTATCCAATATAGGGTCTTGTGGTATATGTATGTTTATAAGGTTTTCTTTTGCAGGTTCAGTTCTGCAAAACTCATAGAACACACCGCTCATTCCACACCATTTTATTCTGTCATTTGATCGCCTCCTTGCAAGTTGCAACCATCACAAAGTTCCAATACACAAGTTCTTCCAAATATTTTTCCGCAATGACTTCCAAGCTAAGGGAGCCATTTTCCTCTGGTAGTATGAACCCTTCAGAAATCCACAACCTAATTAACTTCCATACAGAGACCACAGAGCCGATAGAATATGCAGCAAAATAAAGTAAGCATGGCTTTATGTGATTTGGTAAATGCATATATGCGAGGTGTACAGGGCCTGTTCCACATCTCTAGCATTGTGATCTCTTAAAGTCTCAACCACCGTCTTCCACCAGTCAACCATATCCCGATGCTTCATGATCATAGTAGCAACAGAAAGCAGTGCCACTGGATAACCATCGCATATTATGGCGAGGTTTCTCTCGTACTTTTGTAACTCCACGGGGCAACAGTTCTCACCGAAAATCTTCCATCTGAATAACTCTCGACTACTTTCTAGGTAAACATACTCAAAAGCTGGATCATCTAAGCGGGTTACACCGCTTACCTCTGTTGTCAGGAAATGCACCTTTGAGGCAGTCCCAGTCCAACACAATTAGATATTCTTTTCCTTCCAGCTCTTGGCGAACATGTTTTAGTAAACGATCTTCATCCATCTTCCGAGTCACTCCATGATCGCTGCTCACTATAGAAATATCCAAGATCCAAAGTAACAAGTCAGGATATTCACTATAGTTGGGACTGGCTGATAGTCTAGTTATCTGAGTGTCATGCAGGTGCGGTGTATTTAGTCCTGTGGAAAAGTTCAGATATGCTGTCCCAACTCACCGATCACCTGAGCTAGCTAGAATTCAGGGTAGACGAAGAATCACTGAAATTATCTTACTTTCATTGTTAGCATTAGTGATGTTTATGCAATACAATGTCACATATTTCCATGCGGACAGGAGAATATTCTCTGAAGGCTCAACAAAATTATGAAAGCTCAATAATGAATTTATATGTTGATAGGTGGAGATTTAGAAGCGATCTGGACAATGTACTATCAGAATTTCAGTCAAACAATTCCCAGAATCTTGACTTGGCTTTTTTTTCGAAAAAGAAATGTACATTACAGTTTATTGCTACCAAACTTTCTTCAATGAACTAGACTATCTCAGTGTAACTTCCAACAAATTGTGTTTGTTCCCTACTGTCTCAATAGAGGTTACGCACCGACTCACCTAGACGTAGAGGACATGCAAAAACTGCGATACGACTCTATAAGCTCATCAGCGGGTTTTGCATAGCTTATACGACTTGGCAAGTGTATATCAGCAGGTCCAGTCAAACTATTTGAACTGTTAGCATCTGGTGTTATCCATCATATCATCCTGGAAAAGAATGGAATCTCTGCAGCTTTATCCCCATGGCCACACTTTTATTTCATTACCAGTTGAGAAACAATAAGCAAATGCAGTTATAGTTCCCGCTTTCATCGAGCAGATTCCAGGCTACCGTGCTATCGTAGGCAATGTCGTTACTTGACGAGCAGAAGCCACCTGGCAGAAAGGCTTATCCCTGAGATGTGGACAGGTGTGTCAGGGTTCAATTCTAAATCTAGCTGAAGAGTACCAATTATGCCAAGAAGTTTAATTAGTTATTAACCTGCTGCATGATCCAAGGAACCTGAGGGTTTAATTTGTTTTTCTCTGGCATCAAACACGTTGTCCAGAGTGGTGGCTTGAAGTGCGTCTGATTGGCTTGAATGATGCCTTGAGTGATGCCTTGAATTAGCTTGTAAATCCCTAACAGCATTTCAAAGCCCCCGCTGAACACAAATTGAACAAGGAAAAGATACAAGTTATGTTTACTCCAGAAGCTTTTTGTGCCAAATGAAAAACTGAAATAAAAGCATCAATATCTAATAAAAATCCACGACAGCGAGAAAAGGTAACCATCACAGAATTGCTACTGCCGAAATCAGTTTCTCAACTTTCTCCAAGACAACAATTTCTATAAAAAAACTGATTTTACACGCTGAGTATGTAATGGCGGTAACGCAGATCGGAAAGGTAATCCATGATGGTCGAAGCTATTATGTGATTATGTATGTGAGAAATAAGGGAAATAAATAACATGCTAATCTAAAGTTTAGATGAGAGACTAAAGATCAACAATTAAAGGGTATAGAATCCTCACGGTGTAAGCACCCATGATCGAGGAGATGCCATTGCTCCCAACTCCGTCAACCATACCCAAAGATCTGGCTGGTTTTTTGAGATGGAAACCAGGTCCCGATGGGTATCGCCCCAGTCCTACATAAAAAATGATCAATTAAGACAACCAAACACGAGAATACAATCAATTAATGAACACAGATCCAAGGACAGCATCTTTTATCAAACCTTTGTGAAGTTTTTTGGCCGAATACTAAATCCAAGAGTTCCCAACATAGAAAAAACACAGATCTTTTTCTTCCTTTTGTTCTTATGATTTGTGCCCGTATCAGCAATTTCCATATCTATGATACCTCACACTGATACAAGAGCAGTTGGGTTTGATAACTAAAGCTCAGGATGTTTTTGATGTAATACAGTGTTAAACTTGGTTTTTTTATAAGTGGGAAATGTACAAGATCCACCTAATACCGTTCGGCGTTCAAACTCTAAATACACTATTCGACCAAATTCAACAATTATTAAAACATCTTTTGTTAGTTGCCATCCACCTACTAGCGTTCGGCGTTGAAAATCTAAATATACTCCTCAACCAAATTCAACCACTACTGAAACATCTCATTACTTTTCGTCCACCTACGACAGTTCAGCTTTGAAACTCTACCTCAACCAAATTCAACAAGTAAAACATCAAATCCTTCATGAACTGTTGAAGGGCAAAATGTCATTTCCTAAATTTTACATTTATCTCATTAGTCATTAGACAAAGAGACGGATATATAAGTAGGCAAAACAGAGGTTGCATTTTCTTTCAAAAACCCCCTACAACTTGTTCAACTTTAATAGTCCTCAAAACACGACTCTTTCTTCGGAATATTAAATCTCAAAATGGATTAATTTACAAAGAAACAAAACAAAAAACAAAAAACAGTGAAGCCAAGGTAAACGATGCAACACTGTAAGGTCATGGCTTTGGTTAGGAAGGACTGTATGTAATCAATATTCATCAATAAGATCTTATCCACATTAATCTATGATGAAAATACTCATCATCAAGAAGACTTTAGATACTTATAACATCTATGGGAAAGTTCAATACCGGGTTGTAAGTACTGTAATACTATTATGGCTAAAGCTGCTGTCTATAGATGTTACCTAGACTGATCACCAAACCCAATCCTAAAAGCTAAAGCTATATGTAACTTTACCTATATAACAAATTAACAATATGTCATGGAAAGAAACTTATTTCGAGGCCAGGGGATCATGTCATGACTTTGGTCACAGATGATTGATGTCTGATAACAATTTCCTGGATGAGTCTTCATGTTGGGGTGGATTTCTTCACACTATGTCAAGATTAATGTTAGGGAAGGGAAGGTCCACATACAGATTCTACACTGTCTCAAAGAAGCAATAACTACACAAACTATATTACGAATTTCATGTTTTATAACAAGAATTATTGCATATAACTTCTCATAGGGAATCATACCAATATCAAGAATCATAAACAACAAAAACAGACAATGCATTTCGGCTTGTAAAATATGTGCTGTATTTGACATGTGCACTCACTTCTTTACACACATTTACATATATGTGACATTTTTCATATTTCTAATAGAACACAAAAAGTTACATAGAATCTTTCAGTTACCAGCATCCAGAATTCTTAGAAATAATTAAATGAAAAACAAGTTAATCATGTATGTTATTAAGCAGATCAAAGTAAAGGGATATAAGATCGTCACAAAGTGATGCAACCAACCTTAATTAGAACACGGGGATAGAGCATCAGAATCTGGACTGATCATCACTACCATAAAGCAAAAAAAGCTTTGCAGTCCATAAAGGACTCACATAAATTGAGCAGTTTATTCTGGACTTAACTCTAGTGTAATTCAGCTTATTAACAAGACAAGGTACATAATTCGGTTCAATTCAGTATATCATTAGGAGTTCAGTTCAGTCTAAGATAACGTGCCTGAGGCTCATTACTCGTAAGCGAAAAAAGAATCAAACACACACAAAAAGAGGGGGCAGTAAATTCTGCATTTAGGCCCTAATAAGATTGGATTTTGAGCTATTATAACAAAAGTCATAATCATAAAGTCGGTCGAAGCTCACCAGGTAGTTCTCGATCAAGAATGGTGGACATAAATTCTAACATAACTAGTGTCTTGGTGTCTTCATGAAAGTGCAAATCTGCAAAAAAGGTAATCTTGAACCTCCCATATAGGCACTCAGCCTAGCAAAATAAAAAAAAAACAATAATATTTTCTTGTTTGGGGGTTCTATGCAGAGCAAAGTATAGTCAAATTTTGCATCTTTTGGGACATGCTTAGAGATTTCTATCCTGCACTTGTTCAATTGAAGAACACATTTCATTTTCCTTCTTCGCTATCTCCTTGATGAGTGTTATCACAAATCATTCAGTTATCACAAAGCAGAACTGTATTAGCTCAATTAACAGGAAAGACAAAGTTTATATACTAAACAATTCAACAATAGCAATAATTTAAACTCTCTGTTTAATTAACAGTGTATTCTCAGATGAATTCTCAATCGTGTAATTGTGTAATATGATACTTGGACGACAGTAAAAACATCAAGGTTCGGGAAGGATATGAGTGAATGGTTGTCCTGTTATATTTAAGTAAATAGAAAACGACTAAAGTAAAGGGGTCATTTGAGGTCAAGTTTAGGTTCAGACTTGAGAAAACCCCTAACTTGACTCCCTCAGTAGACCCTTTGGATAAACAACAAATAACCATTGGGACTTACTCATTTAAAATTTTAAATACAAAACGAGACAGACCGAAAGTCCATAGACTTCATGCCCAAACCATTAAATATGTAACATTATCACAACTAAGCTGAACCTTGAAGTACTTGCAGAAGTTCATAATTCGAAGTCAAGTTCGGGGAAAACAAATCATAGCAACGAAGTAGAGAAACATGCAACTGTCATTTTGTACAGTCCATAAGAAGAAATCTAGCTTCAGTATCCTCCATTATCTTACTTAGGACAGCTTTTTGAGGATTTCGCACACGAAACCACTGATACCAAATAGCTAACATCCTCGAGTCCAAATTCAACAAAATCAATTACAAAATAACATAAACTCCCTTGGACTACCAACACGATAAAAACACTAGTTCCAGTTAGAGTTAAATTTAAACTAATCAATTGGGATTACACACTCAGTGATCATCAGAATCCATGATATCGGCGAGGTTAAAGGCAGAAGTGAGTAAATATTACGAAGCAGATGAAAAAGATTACCGTCAAAGAACATGGTGATGGCGCGCCAAGAGACGAAGGCAGGGGTTTGAATATCCTCTTCAATGAATGTAAAAATCAAATGATAAATTTTACGAAAATATTGGGATGAAAGTTGAAACCAAGGGTTTGAACATCCGGGTAAACTTTGTGGAAGCGGGTATTCAAAGATTGCAAATTATACTATGAATCCTATAGTTGGGTAAAATTACTCAATTGACAATTAATTTTACAATCTGATATTAATTATTGATTTTGGCCTAAGGCTCTGTTTGCTAGAGTTTATTTGTCGCTGAACTGAACTGAATTGAACTGGAAAAAACAAAAAATACTGAACTGAACTGAAAAATATTTAAAAATACTGAACTAGACCGAAAAAATAAAAAAAATACTGAACTGAATTGAAAAATATTAAAAAAATACTAAACTGAGCTGAAAAAATAAAAAATATATTGAGCTGAACTGAAAAAAATAAAAAAATACTGAACTAAACTGAAAAAAATAAAAAAATACTGAACTGAACTGAAAAAATATAAAAATACTGAACTGAACTGAAAAAAATAAAAATACTGAACTTAACTGAAAAAAACAAAAAAGTAATGTTGTGTGGAGAGATTTTATAATGTTTTCAAAGTTTAATTTTCCACACCCACCGCAAGGTACGTATGTAATGCAATTGCTTCTTATTTAAATCACATACTATTATAGTATGCTCCAATTTTACCTTATATTAAATTGTAGGAAAATAATATATGGTGGATTTGGGATATCCAAATATAAAAGGATATATGGCACCTTTTTTGGATCCTAATGCAAGGTAACATGTACCGGATTTTCAAAGAAATAGAAATATTAGAGAAATTTTGGAGCAATTTAACTATCGACATTCTTCTCTACGAAACACTGTGGAAAGATCATTTGGCAACTTGAAAAATAGATGGCGCATGCTTAAGTCGATGTCTCAAATTAAAGATGAAAGGCAAATGGCCATAATAGTAGCAACAATCACGCTTCATAACTATATGCGAATGGAAAAACTTGTGATACCTGTTGTAGAGCATGACGATAATGTTCAAGGAACGGCGGATAAGGAACTGCCCAACCCTCAAAGGAAGGAAGAAATAAATTAAGTTCGACTGAATATAGCAACACATGTTTTGTGATGTATGGCGGACACCAGCACTTCGACAACGAACCTTGCTCACGAACTGACCTGCAAAACAAAGCTTCGGGTGTCCCGAGGGTAGACATTCCGACGCTCAAGTTAGTATGAGGCGTAAGGCGTATTGTATGTAGTATGAGATAGAAAGATTTACCAGACCTTCGGTATTTATATGACTACAATTCGTAGATCACCAAGATATGTATTTATGGTATGAGTACAACTCTTATGGGAATAGTAGTTGTATTACCATGTATAGGGAAAGTATATTTCGATAATGGTTGTATTACCATGTTTAGGAGGATGTATATTCCTTGTAGAACATTCATAATATACGCATTCCTTGTAAGGATTAGGATTGATGGACCCGTGGATCCATCCTCCGCGTAACTCGAGCCCACAACCCTTCTCGGGCCCTGGTCCGAGTATGAATTAGACCCGAATACGAACCATGGACTTATCAGTAGCCCCAAGATAGATCTTTATCCTTAATTATATAAGGTAATTATCCATGGAGCAGTCCGTGGAGCCTAATTACATAAGCTTTCACAAGCTTGAAAGTAATGAAGGAAGACTAAAAAATTACACAAGCAACAAAATAATTATTTTGTCAATTGTAGGAGCATTGGCAATCAACCTATCCTAATAAAACATAAGTTGCACGTATATCATTTAGGCACTTCTTACTATTCTAATGCCCTTTTCAAAGTTAAATAGTATATGATATTTGTATTGCTCCAAAAGTTCATGTATGTATCCAAACAAAATAACCAAAAGCATACATCTTCAACATTAAATATCCCTATTGTGTGTAATCAGATTAGCACAGATATTAGAAACAAATTTGCATGTTCTTCTAATCAAATAACGAGGTATTAGGTATACACGGGACTCGGTGACGAGTTTAGTAGGTGCATTTATATAAGTGTTATATATTAAATATTAAATAAAAATATTTATTATATAAAAATTAAATAATTATATTAACATATCAATATATAAAATACATTATTTTACAAAATAATACGATAATAACAAACTAAAATGTTATTATATTAATTGCATCTTCCGAGGTTTCATGCCTTGAAAATATTGCATTACATCTTCATCTGTAACATTTTGAAACATGTCACATCCTATGTATGTAATTAAGCAATCATTCAGCCACTCATCACTCATCCTGTTGCATATTAGCGTATTTTAATATGAATTCAAACAAACTATGGAAGAATTAGATAAATATATCATGATAATCGAATTGATAAGTATAAATAATGATTGATAAAGTATAAATAATGATAATCGGAATACATAAATTAAAACTTATCGTATAACCTACGACCGCACCTGCACATCCAAGCCACACGATTGGAAGGACGGGAAAGTGATTGAATCGGCAAATGACCAAGATCAATGGTTGACAGAACAAGAATATGAGTGCACAAAACATATCAGGGGAGAAGTTGTAGAGGTTATAGGAGAAGTTGTAGAGGTTAGGGGAGAAGTTTGGGAGATGAGGGATGGGTAAAGTGAATGGATATAAAGTTTTTATTCACTATTAATTATTCTACTGTATTAATTATACGCACACGACCCACAATACAAATACATAAAAAAGGTAATAGATTAATTAATTGATGTCGAGTAAATATTGTTTGACCCCACTGTTAATAAAATTTATTGGGGTCAATCGATCAAAATTTATCAAAATTTATCAAAATCTTAGTAAATTTTACATTATTAGGAACGATCAAGTGGTGTCAAATGCACCCAGTATCATGTGCATAGCTCCGCCACTGACGGGACTGTATGCATTTGGGCATATAAAGTCAACTACTTTTAGCACACTCATTGTGTAATAATTAGTTCCACATGTCATGTATATTCTAGGGGCTTGGAGATTAAAAGTCCAGCATTTTAATGTAGTTCAACGATAATTGTAAAGTGTATTTCCTCAAATTTCATGGGTGACATTGTAATTTATATCTCTACATTTTAATGAACACTATTGTATTATTATTTTTAAATCAAACTACTTTTTTTCGTTACAGTTTTGGTGATGAGTTTATAAGTAGTATCATAATGTTGTGTTTGATCTAAACTAATAACAAAAATTCTCATGTAATTAGAAACAAAATATTAAAAAAACTAATAACTATACATGCTTGATTTCTATAGCTTATTTGAAAGTTGTCAAGTTTAATTATAGATCAGTTACGATAGAATAAAATTCAATGTATTTTAGTTTTTAATTGGGCAACTCTGATGAGCATCCATTAAAAAATAACCCCCTTCCCCTTGGTGTGGTTTGAACCCTTGATCTAATGGTAGTAATACTAGACTAACATACCACTGAACTATCATTTAACCCACGTGTAATTTAGTTATGTGGTGAACATCGTTTCACTCACACAAATAAATCCTGCAACACATAAGCATATAAAATCTAGCACAATGGTAAGTAGGTTTGAATCCACAGAGAACGATGTGAAACTATTGATTATAATGAACTTACTAATGAACTTTATTTTAGCAACAACGCCTTAAAGTTGAGAGTTGTTTAATTGTAACCAAGCAATCAAAAAACACAAGCAATGTAAATAAAATGGAGAAAATATATATGATGAAAGACTTGGTTTAGACTAACTTGTTGATTCATTCATTGATCATTGGCTATAGATGAATTATTTCTGCAAATCAATTTAGTTATATAGAGGCAAGTATTCGCTAAATCCCTAAAATCCCCTCTTATTACCCATTAGCAAGCAAGTATTTGCTGAACTTGCTAAAATTGTAATATCAAAGCAAAAAGGACCTAATTTAGATAACCATTCAAGTATTTGCAAACAATGGAAACCTACTTAGTTGGTTACTTCCTTGTTATTACAGTCTGTATCATTTATCTATTTTTCACAAGGAAATTCCTACTCAAAATTAGCTCTAGCCTAGCAAGAACTCAAGTAATCAACCTAGATTCAACATGCATAGATTCATATCATAATCAACCAACAATTCACAGAGAATAGCTTAAAGCCCATTAATCCTCACAATTTCATGAATAAAACATTGTTAATCCAAACCAACAATAGTTTAACTACTCATGAATCAAATCGAAACACATGAAAGCAACATAAGAGTTCATATTATACTAATGGAGAAGAAGAAATTACAAACCCCGGGTAGGGAGGTCTCGAATCTTCCCTGAAGAAGAACACCAAGAAGAAGGAAAGGGATCTGAAAAAGGGGAGTTCGGAGGCCGAGAGCCTCAAGGAGTTTTTATACTCCTTTCTCACAAAGCCCTACTTTATCATATAATAACTTATTGGCCCAAGTAGAAAGTTTGGCCTTTATTTTACATGAAAAATAAAATATCAATCCAACTAGGAATTGGTGGTGGATCTTTCCAAGATGAGGGAGGTAATGTTTGTTGGGCTTCTTTTCAGCCCATAGCATTAATGCTCATCTAATCCTCCAATTTAGCTCCAATTAGCTCCAAAATAGCTCCAAAATAGCTATTTCCCTTCAATTAGCTTCATACCAAGCAATTAAAATCTAGCCACCAAAAACAACTCCATAAGTTCCATAATCATACAATTAAGCACAAATTTTCCATGAATAAACAACACATAATTCAATACATCATTATGGTTATCATTCAAATATGATTCAATAAAATCCAGTGTAACACATACTCATCTTTAATTATATGACTCAATTAATTATGATTCATTATAAATAATCTAGAAAGCATGCACATGCTATATTCTACATGTGACCACTAGAATTTGGAAATGCATATGTAACTAGCTTCACCGAAAATAAATCTCATGCAAAATTGAAATTCATATCAGCGTTTGGTATAAAATGTACTCCCCCCGTCCCTCTTTATTTGTCTCACTTACTAAAAATGGCGTCCCTAAACATGTCTCACATTCTATTTTTAGTAAGTTATACAAACTCCAATTACTAAAATACCCCCAATCTTTCTCCACATTTACGACTTCCACTTTCAATTATAGACTTACCATATTTACGAATTTGATGAAATTAATCCCTCATCTCTGATAATCTTTTTGATTAATCATTCCCGTAATCACTCAGTACCACCTAATCATTCCCGCAAATTCTGTACCAACGCCACTTTATAAAAGCCTTACCATGATTAGATTTATCTCCCTCCGGTCATCTTCATCAACAAAACCCTTACAGAACTAATGATTTTCCGAATCTCCAAATGAATCCTTAATGTCGGCCGACCAATGACAGATCAAAGGTGACTTTTTCAATGTATCCATGGAAAATGACTCTGATTGTCTGCAGATTTAGGGGTTCAGCTCCGACCCAACCTCTTCTCCGGCGATATCGATTTCCGGCCAGCTTGATTCAGACACATGTTTACCCCTTCTGGGCTTTGCCACGATCATCCCCGACTCAGTTGAAGATGACTCTGGCTCTGAATTTGGCCAGATTCAATCACCTTGTTCCGCAGTACCGAATTACCCAGCACAATAGAAGCTTCATTCAGCTGCTAGATGAGCCCCGAAAGATGAATATTATAAGGTCACGGTCCTTTTCTTTTTAATTTTGATACACATAAATTTTTTGACACAGTGATGATTGATTAATGTGTTTTCTTTGTTCTTTGGGTTGTGGTCGGGTCGGAGCAACATACCCATATCTTTTGCAAGCAATAAAGATGGGGGTTTTCATGAACGGCTTTTGGTGCTTTCTGTTAGGCCTATTATTGTTTTTATTAGCAACAAAAATAAAAAGCCCTCTGATTGTGTGTTCAAGAATGCTTCATCATTGCATAATTGCTATCCTTTTTAATAAGAAGTAAGGACAGAAAAAATATTTTAAGGCTGTGTGAGGATGGTTGTTTGTGTGAGCTAAAGATTAGGCACTAGAGGAAATTGGTAGATACGCAGCGCAGAAGCACGACGGGAAAAAGGAAAGTTGTTTTTCCCGCCGTCCTTTGTGTTTACGAAATCGGAAATTTAATGGAACCCAATGTATAAACACCTTGGAATGATAAGCACGCGGGGTTTTAAAACCCGCTGTTTATTGAGAAAATTTATGAAATTGGATATGATTTCCGATTTCGGAAACTACCCGAAAAAGGAATTTCCAAATGATTTCCGGATGATTTACGATGGAGGAAACTAGCAGGAACAGAAATTTTAAAAAATTAATACATGATATCTTAATTGTTACCTAATAAATATCCATATATATATATTTTTTTTTCTTTTTTTCCATTAACTTGTGTTCTCTTTCTCCCTTTACCCTTCACCATTTATCCCGACCTATTAAGTTTAAATTATCAAATGACAAATTTTACTTTATTTTTTGTGAACTCTAAAACATGTGTAACTAATCAAAATCAAATCTTACTCGACTCTCTATAAACGCTAACTAAATATAACATAACATATCAATTGAAGAACATAAATTACTTTTTTTTGTATATGAATAACAATTTGTAATCGAATATCTCTATATATACAACTTTCTATGGAAACTAAACTGAGTCTAACTAATCAAATATCAGAACTTATTTGACTTTAGAAACTAATTTAATTCAATTTAACCAATCAAAGTCAAACTTCACTTATTTCTATGTGAACGCTAACAAAATCCAGATTATTTAATCAAAACTAATATACTTTCTATATACATTACGATCAAACTGGATCGATGGTGGTTTAACTAATCTAATATCAAACTTACTTGTTTCTTTATGAACACTAACTAAATCCTTATAACTAATCAAATATTACTTTATTTTTTATATACTTTACTAACAAATTGCAATCGAATGTAGTTTAGCTAATCACATATCAAAACTTAATTGACCTTAGACACTAGATGTATTCAATTTCACTAACCAAAGTCAATTTTACTTGTTTCTATGTGAACACTAACACATTCCGATTAACTAATCAAATATTACTTTACTTTCTATATAGATACTAATAAAATTGAGTATAAATAATGATTTTTATTAAATTTTCCAAAACCACTATCTAATAGACAATTTTAATTGAGATTTTGTAAACACTATTTAGTAGTATAAGTAAATCAACCTTATATAATTAGTTATCAATTCTTATTTAAAATTTTAAAAACTAATATATTCCTTAGAAATTTTTAACTTATTATGAATATAAATAATATATATACTGTCGTTAAATTTGTAAAAAATAATTCTTCTCTTATAAAAAGAAGAAAAATCAATATCAACTAAAATATTATTTTTGATAAGTTTTAATACCATAAAAATAAATGCTTTTGAAAAAGGAAATATATAAATATTTATTACTTTCTTTTTAATTCATTTAAAATCAGAACCGTTAATCCTTTTTAAGATTTCATCTCAACCATGGAATACTCTCACTATATAACAATCAATTATCCTTCTACCTTACCCCCACAGTCCAGAAAGAATGAGAAAAAAAATCCTCCATCGAGGAGCCCAAATGCGACGGGCGGACAAACAGTGACGGGATCAGCTTGGCCTAGTGCCATTCCGGGAATCCTCGGCTCACGATCCACTCCGACAGCCCAGGATCTGTTCGGTTTTGGGGACTTTAGGACGGGTACAGGCAGAATAATTGTTGACGATCCGACCACCGCCTCGAACTCCTCAATCGACGGCAGATCACCACCGAAACATCACCGTACATCCCACCATCTGTTGCTTATCCGAGCATTGTGAGTGCAAATTGTCTCTCTTCAATCAGTTCTTTATGATATTCTTTTATGTGTATTTAGGGATCTTTTAGGCGTATTTAGGGATCTTTTAGGGAATATCAGTTAGGTCCCGCATGGCTTCACCTCTGGGACCGCCTCCTCAGCTTACCAGGTGATCATCATCTTCTTCTTACATGAAGTTTCTCCAACCTTTTCATGTCGGTTTCATGTATTTATGTTCTCTTTTTTTATTGTCTGATGCAAGTTTGAAGGAAACAAGGGATTGAGCATATGGGACGCTTTCATTAAGCTCCCAGGTTAGTTCTGTATAAAAAAGGTATCTTTTTTTCTTGATTCTATGTAGTACTGGTTTTGATGGTGGAAATATTGTTGTGTGGTAATAATTAGGGAGGATATTGAATTTCAGCAATGCAAATACTGCAGTTGATCAGTATCATCGTTTCCAGGTTCCTACCATGTTCATCTTGTTCTTCATTTCATATGGAATCCCAGATTATTTGCTAGATTGGGAAATATGAACTGCAGAATATAAGATAAGCATCCTAGGAAGACTATTAGGATATGCATAGTAATTAATCAAAATGTCACTTGTCTATTTATTGAATCTTTGAAAATGTTTCAGAGTGATATAGACTTGATGAAAGATTTGGGGATGGATGCGTATAGATTTTTGATATCCTGGTCAAGAATTTACCCCAGTAAGAACAAGTTTTGATTATTTTTACTGTAAAATCATGTCTTTTTTGTTGATATGTTTATGGACTGTTTGGTGAGCAGATGGCACAAGTGTACCAAATCCAGAAGGGATAAATTACTACAACAATCTCATTGATGCTTTATTGGAAAAAGGTTGGTATGCTGTCGAAATGTTCAATGAAATTTCCATGAGGATGGCTGTATAAGTTTATGCTGTATTTTTTGCTTCAGGGATTCAGCCTTATGCAACTTTATACCACTGGGATCTCCCTCCGGCACTTGAGGAGGCTTATGGAGGATTCTTGAATGATCGAATCTTGTAAAGCTCTAGTTTCTTGAAAGTTTTATTTTTTATGAAGTTTGATTAGGTAAACTCAAGTGGAAAAAAATGCAGGAAGGATTTTGAAAACTATGCGATTACATGTTTCGAGGCATTTGGGGATAGGGTTAAGTATTGGATCACCTTCAACGAGCCACGAGGCTTTGCAATCCAAGGTTATCACTTGGGAGTTCAAGATTCATAGGCCACCTGGTTTGTCGGGAAGGGAAGTCTGATGTTGAGCCATATATCGTTGCTCACAAGATGTTGTTATCTCATGCTGCTGTTTATCAAATATACCATGGAAACTTCAAAGTATTAGTCTAAAAGGTATACTCCAAGGTGTTGATGAATTTTGTTGAATATGTTTACATTAGTTGATTTAGATGGATTATATTCAACACTTAAATAGATGGTATACACAGTTATAGATGTATAGATGGTAGTTAGGTTTAAAGGACTAGTGCTTCAATTTTGTAATGTCGCATATTTTGCTTCAACTTTAATGTATCAATTCAATGATCTACTTTATTGGATGATGATTTTGCTTGAATGCGATTCTTTCTCATTTTGATTTGACCGGTTTTTTTTAATTAATCCCATACAATTTACGATTGAGGAAATGGTTTTGAAATGACTTTTCCGGAAGGATTTCGGATTGAGGAAATGGTTCTTTCCGGAGGATTTACGATTGAGGAAATGGTTCTTTTCGGAAGATTTACGATTGAGGAAATGGTTCTGAAATGATTTTTCCAGAATGATTTACGACATCAGAAATTTCTCTTCCGAAAGATTTCCGAAATCGGAAATTAAAAGCAGGGTGGGGAAAAAACCGCCGTGCTTCGCTGCACGGCGGCCCAACTAACGGCTGGACAATCCCGCCGTGCAAACCCCAAAACCCCGCTGTCCTATTGATCGGCCTCCACTAGTGAGGCTTTTTTAAAATGTAAAGCAGCTTGCGTTGGTTATTCTTTCCTTATTGTTTTTCAGTTGTATCATTGCATAATTGCTATCCTTTTTTAATAAGAACTAGGGATAGAATAAAAGGATTTAAGGATCCATGAGGATGGTTGTTTATGTGAGCTAACGATTAGGCTTTTTTAAACTGTTAAATGGCTTATGCTTGGTTATTATTTTGGATAAAAAGTTGTGTTCTTTGCTTATTGTTTTTAAGTTTTATCATTGCATAATTGCTATTCATTTTTAAAAAGAAGTAGGGATAGAGAAAAGGTTTAAAGGCTGTGTGTTGGTTGGTTATTTATGTGAGCAAAAGATTAGGTTTTTGTTTAAATGGCTTATGTTTGATTTTATTTTGGATAAAAATTTGGGTTCTTTACTTATTGTTTTTCAGCCGTATCATTGAAAATAAGATGCAGAATACTGCATTTTAGTCTTGCCTTGAGTTGTTTCTGTTTGTGGTTTGTATGGCTGTTTTTATGGCAAAGTTGTGTTCTTTGCTTAGTTTTCCTCAGTTTTGGTGAAGATTGTGCTAAACAAGTAGGGATAGAGAAAAGGTTTTAAGGCTGTGTGTTGGTCGGTTATTTATGTGAGCTAAAGATTAGGTTTTTTTAAATGGCTTATGTTTGGTTATTATTTGGGATAAAAATTTGGGTTCTTCACTTATTGTTTTTCAGTTGTATCATTGAAAATAAGATGCAGAGTACTGCATTTTAATCTTGTCTTGAGTTGTTTCTGTTTGTGGTTTGTATTGCTATTTTTATGAAAAAGTTGTGTTCTTTGCGTAATTTTGTTTAGTTTTGATGTAGATAGTGCTAACAATAAAGTTTTACAGGAAACTCTTGATCAGATGATTATTGATAGGTATTCTGGGCAATACTGGCTCTGGCGATTTTGACGACATAAACCCTATCTTCCATCTGTCTTCGCCGTCGTTTTGATCGGCGCCGCCATGTCGGCGGTGCCATCAACGGGCGACCCAGATCACACACTGCTCTCCTCTTCACCACCGACATCATATGCCCAAATTTTAACCGGCCAAAAAGCAGATCTGGTTGTTCATGCAGCCAGATTGGAAAAAAAGACCTCCCTTCGATCCAAAGCCTAGTATTGAGCATTTGGGGGAACCAGGGGTACACTTCTCAGATGAGGAGTGCGACAAACTGGAAGCCCCGCTCAGATAAACTTTGGTCGGAAGTTTTTATCGAGCCAGACCTCAACTTGAGCGTCTCCGGCGAGATTTCCACACAGCTGGTTTTTCTGGTCAATTTGGTATTTATTTAGTGGATACCCGTCATGTTTTCATTCACTTTCAGCTTGCAGATGATTATTATCGATGCTGGATGCATAAAACGTGGGACTTTGGTTTCTATTCCCTGAAAATCACTAAGTGGAGCCCATCCTTCAATCCTAATGCTGAATCTCCTGCTGTTCCGGTATGGGTAAGCCTCTTTGGCCTTCCACAACAATTTTTTGATGAACATGCTTTATTGTCAATTGGGAATTTAGTTGGTCACCCAGTATAAGTGGATCAGGCTACCCTAAATCGATCTAGACCCCATGTAGCAAAGGTTTGTGTTGAGTTAGATGTGTCAAAACCTTTACTTGAACGAATTTGGATAGGTTATAGATCATCTGGTTTCTGGCAATACCTAGAGTATGACAATGTCCCAGATTTCTGTTCTAATTGTTCAAGGCTAGGTCATATGACATAAATATGTAAAACTGAACAAAATGATAGACGGAAGCAAGATTTCTAGAGACCAAAAAATAACATAGTAAAAACCCAGAAATCAATGGTTATTACTAATCAAATTGTTCAGGATACCACCTTGGAAAAGAATGGTCTTGATGCAGGTAAAAGACTCACTTGGAAAGCAAAAGGGAAAGCTAGGATGCAAAATAGCCAGGAAGCTGGTTCAGACCAGAGACTAACCTCTCAGCCTGTTGTGCAGCCAGAAACAGATCCAATTAAAACTCACAATAGTTTTAATGCTTTAAGGGAGGATGAGCAAGAGGTTAATGAGGTGGTCAATATTGAGGTTTCTGATTTTAATAATTCTGTAAGGCAAGCCAAGGATACCAATCCTGGTAAGCCTTTATCTACTAATTCTTTTATTGAGTCTATGACAGGTACAGATGGAGATAGCCAGAAACAAGAAATACAAAAGGTTAACTCACAAAGTCAAGATGGAGAACCAAGTCATTTGAATGATATAATCCCTTCTGATGATCTCCAGCAAGACACGGATGACAACAGGACTGGATACTCCAGTCCTGTAGGTATGATTTCTAATCCTATAACTAGGGATAAGGCATATAGTGTTCCCACAAGCCCTAAAGATAAATGGTCAACTGAGAGAGGAGATAGAAATGGCGATTTGATTTTTGAACCATTTAGTCAATCTCAAAATAGGTTCAACAGATTGATATCTGAGTCTTCTATGAACACATCTGATCCTTTAACTGTAGAGCCTAAAGTTAAGAGGCCATATAATAAAAAGGACTATTCCCAAGTACCTAAAACTGTTTCTACCAGGACCAAAATTGTCACTTCAAAAATTGTTTGATATGATTAGTCTCAATTTATGTGTATGGAATGTTAGGGGCATTAGGAGCAGTAGAGCTCAAAGGAGAGTTAAAAATATGAAAGGAAAAATAAGATAGGCCTCTTTGTAATCATAGAACCTATGTTGCAGTCATCACACATTAGTTCCATTGCATTTACACTGGGATACCCAAATTTTTTCTCTGATCCTAGGGATAAATTCTGGATTTTTTGGGATGATAATTATACAGTGTCAGTTAAAAATATTCATGATCAATTTGTCTTAACTGAGTTACAGCATATTTCATTATCTTCCAGTTGGTCTGCTGTATTTGTATATGGCAGACATACTAGGTCTGATAGGGAGTCCCTTTGGCATGATTTGGGTGCATTAATAAATAATGCAACTATAATTGCTGGAGATTTTAATATTATAAGAGAGTCAAATGAGTATTTGGGTCAGTCCTCACCTAGTCATAGTAGTATGCTTGATTTTAATAATTTTATTGATTCTAATGAACTGTTAGAGTTACCAACGATGGGGAACTTGTTACTTGGTATGGTGTAAGGCATAGAGGGAATGTCTGGCAGAGATTAGACAGGGTATTAACTAATAATCAGTTTCTTAATATTTTTCCTCACAGTAGGTAAGAGTCAAGTCTAGAGCCCCTTCAGACCATTCTCCTTTGTTGATGACTTTTGAAAACAATAATTTTCTAACCGGTCCTAAACCTTTCAAATTTCAGAACTGTTGGTTGTTGCATGATAATTTTAAAATGGTGGTTTTAGATAGTTGGAATGCTCCCTGTGCTTCTTATGGTATGATCAGATTTTCTTTGAAATTGAGGAGACTGAAATTAATTTTGAAACAGTGGAACAAGGAGTGTTTTGGTAATATTCATGATCAGGTTCTATTGGCAGAAACTAATGTTGAACAGAAGGAATTAGATTTTCAAAATCTTAGTTCAACTGCTAATAGGACTGAACTTAGTAAAGCACAAGCTGAGCTCACTTTAGCCCTAGCAAAACAGGAAGTTTTCTGGAAACAAATATCAAGGGTTAAATGGTTAAAGGAGGGAGACTCCAATACTAAGTTTTTTCATGCATCAGTTAGGTCCAGAAATGCAAGGCAGCAAATTCTAGAAATAAGGAACTCTCAGAATATTATCCTAACTGATCCAAAGTTAATAGGAGAAGAGGCAGTTAATTTCTTTTCACACCTTTTAACTGAGGAAAATAGGGATAATAATGATTGGGACTCTTAAATATTGCTTGAGAATATACCTTCAATGATATCTGATGAGACTAACAATACTCTGTTGAGATGTACTGATGTGCAGGAACTTAAGAGTTTGGTTTTTGGAATGGATGGAGAATCGGCATCAGGACCTGATGGATATTCTGGCAGATTTTACACAGCTTGCTGGGATATTCTTTGTGAGGATTTGGTAATGGAAGTTAATGAATTTCTTGCAGGTGTACCAATACCCAGAGCAATTGCAGCTTCCTACATAACACTGATCCCTAAAAAGCCAGTGGTAAATCAATTTACGGATTTTAGACCCATAAGCCTTTCAAATTTCTTGAATAAAATCTTCACCAAACTGTATACTGAAAGGCTTAAACCCATAATGCCTAGTATAATATCTCCTGAACAGTCAGCTTTTGTTCAGGGGAGAGAACTAGCAGAAAATGTGCTTTTAATGCAAGAAATGACTAGATTTCTGAACAATAAAACTGGTGGTAATAATATCTTTTTTAAACTGGACATGGTTAAGGCCTTTGATAGGGTTTCATGGTCATTTATGAGAAGGTTTTTACTTAAACTGGGTTTTCATAATCACTTTGTTAATAACATTATGGGTAACATTGCTGCAACTAGATGTTCTGTTCTGATTAATGGTCAACCTAAGGGTTTCTTCAGTACTTCTAGAGGATTGAAACAAGGGGATCCATTATCCCCATTTTTATTCATCCTACTAACAGAGGTATTTTCAAGAAATCTTAGTAGACTGTACTCAGAATCTAGAATAGACTTCTATAGGTTGCCACATATAACTAGGAAAATAACTCATCTGAATTTTGCAGATGATACAGTGGTTTTCCTGAAGGCTAATAAAACTAGTTTACAGAATTTGAGGAATTTTTTGATTTCCTATGAGAATGCTACAGGACAGAAGGTTAATTTGGACAAATCTGCATATTACATGTCAAAGCATGCTACAGGAGCTATTCGAAATATGGTAAACCAGGTTTCAGGTATAAGGGAAGGTTCTTTTCCTTTTATCTATTTGGGATGTCCAATCTATGTGGGTAGAACAAAGCATTCTTACTTCCAGTCAATTTTTGATAAGATGGCTTCTAAATTAACAAGCTGGAAGAATAAATTTTTGAATCAAGCTGGGAGATTAATTTTGATTAAGCATGTACTATCTGCTATACCCTTACATATCTTAGCTGTGTCAAATCCTACAAGGGGAGTAGTTGAGAAATTACATGTTTTATTCTCTAAATTTTTATGGGGATCAAATGAGCATGTACAGAAAAGAATATGGAAGGCCTGGGCTAAAATATGCTATCCCACTATAGAAAATGGCCTAGGGGTGAAAAATTTGCATGTTATTATACAAAGTTTCTCTCTGAAATTGTGTTGGAAATTACAGACTAGTAATAATCTGTGGTCAACATTCATGTGGTCCTTACCTGATCACCTTAAAAAGTCCAGAACTTGGCAAAGGAATAAAGATGTGGATGAACTTGCTAGTCAAAATACAGTTATACATGTGGGAAAAGGTGAAATATCATTCTGGAACTCTCACTGGTTAGGTGATGATGCATTGATAGATGTCTGGAATGAGTCTTTTGAATTACCATTACCTGAATTAACTGTAAATGAGTTTTGTACTCAGCAACAACTTTTTATCACTTTAATGAAGCATGGTTTTAATGATCATTATAATCAGTTGATCTGTAAAGAATTCCCAATTTTTGATGATTATGAGGATATTATGATATGGAAACCAGATCCCAGTGGAAAATTCACATTTGCCTCAGCTTATGAATTACTGAAACCTAAGAAGATGAAAGTTCAATCCTATAAATATATGTGGTCTTTAGTGTTGCCAAAAAAAATGTCATGTTTTTGCTGGAGGCTTGTTAATAGGATGGTTTCAACTGCTGATGTCCTTGAGGACCTATCTATCCATCATCCTTCAATATGTTGCTTTTGTAAAGCTCATACAGATGATCTTCACCATTGTTTTAACAATTGTTCATTTGTTAGACAGATCTGGAGCAAAGTCATCCAACACTTTGATGTGCAATATATAAATAGAGATACTTATGGGATCTTCTCTATTATTACTGGAATTACACTAAACCTTCTGGGTTTAAAATGGCTTTAGCAAAAATCTTGCCTGTGATTATAGTATGGCATATTTGGTGTGCCAGATGTGCTTATTTCTTTGATAATATTTCACCAAATATGACTAGCATGATAAAGAATATCCAGGAGATGATCATTACCATTCTGAAGTCTCATATTCAGTTTTGGAGTAAACTGAAGCCACCAGTAAGATATGGTATTAGTCACACTATAAGGGCACCAATTGCAAGATTGGTAAACTGGAATCTGCCAAGTAATGGTTACATTAAGCTGAATATAGATGGTTCTCATTTGAGTAATGGGAAAGCTGGTGCTGGTATGATACTTAGGGATTCTACTGGCAGGGTTATTCAAGCTAAAGCAATGTCTATCTGTGCAGAATCTTGCTTGGAAGCTGAAGCTCTAGCCTTGTCTTTAGGCTTGCAGATGGCTTTTCACTGTGATTGTCAACATGTGCAGGTGGAGACAGATTCACAAGTACTATGGAAGATAGCAACTAATCAGCAGCAGGCTCCATGGAAATTGATAAGCATTCTCAGAAACATTTGGTCATTTTCAGGTGATCTCGATTTTCATATTTCACATGTTTTTAGAGAAGCAAATTGTGCTGCAGATGCTTTAGCTAAAATAGCAAGTGATTCAAACATTAATATGATCTATTCTCAGAATTCTTTGCCTAGACTTGTTTCATGCATAGTTGCTTTGGATAAGCTGGAATTACCTAATTTCAGATTCAATTAGAATGGTTCACTACTGTTGGTTTTTCTGGTTATTGCAGATGGAAGCTACAAGCTGTGAAGTACAAGATCAACAACAATGGAGAAGCAAAGAGCTGGACAGCAAAAAGTTGAACAAAGGGCAGGATTTAGTACCATCAAGTGTTGATTCTATTTTGATTTTAGGGGAACCCCGTACCCGTCGGCAGAGTTGGGCTTCGCATTTGCGATCCCTAAATTGCTTGCGGGTTATGAGTCTTCTCATCGGCGAAGTTGGGCGTCGCTTAGCGAATCCTAAAGTGCTTGTGAGAATGTCGACATGGGTGTATACTAGAATCAATTATAAGATCACAAATTTACAATAGTTATTTTTACTATCTTGTAAATTCAAAATAACCACTTTGTATGTACTTTTTTACCTTATTACAAGGTTTTTTATGGTGTGGTGAGCCAAATAAACTTCACCCCACCTTGTGTGGTTTTAAATAATAAAAAAAAGATGTAGATAGTGCTAAACATTCTTTATATATGATTGTGGTTTACCTATGATTAGTATTATGATTGTATATGATGTTAAGCTGAAATAATTTCTTCTCTGTTACTATTCTTTGCAAACTAGAAATTTGTGAGTTTTTTTGGATTTTTGACCGGCTGTGAGTGTAGGAACATATCCAGGATTATAGTAGGTTGCATGTTCATATAGGACATTTGATTTAAGGCTTCCTCAAAATCAACTACTTGGAGCCATGCATGAAGTGGAGTTAGACATTACACTCTCTTTTTCTCGAAAAGTTTTTTAAATGAGGTAGTGTGTTCCAATAGATAATAGATCGTTACAATTCCATACCGGGAAGATGAAGACACGTCGAGTTGAAGAGGCATTTTGATTATTGGTGTTTCCACGGGTGTCTAACTTGTGCTTTGATGTGCCGATCACTAATCAGTTATGCGTTCTCGAAGAAATCAAGACTTGGCTAAAATTGTTGAGGTCTTAATTAAATTAGACTGATTGAATAGCCGGCGAACGGGTCTTCAAACGATGAACGTTTTGGTCTTCAAAAATCAAAAGGATGAACACCTCCGAAAAAAGGAAAAAAAATGACTTAGATGAAACGACGTTGTTTCAATAAAAGGAGGAAAACAAGTCCTACATGTGCAAATTGACGAAAAAGAAAAAAAAACACTTAGATGAAACGATGTCGTTTCAATGAAAGGAGGAAAACAAAATACCGAAACGTCCTACATGTGCACAAAGATAAAAATACCCTTACAAATGACAAAAGTGACCAAAAACATAAACGTTCCTTATTATAGGTATGTCGTAGGATTAGGATGTGTTTGCTTGGGGTTTTAGGTGCTTAAGTATCCAGGATACTTTTCTTTTTTATATATGTACACTTTTATTATCGTCTTTACATGTATAAGAGCAAGACATGCATATAATTAAGTGAAACATGCAAAAACAAATTATCTTAAGAATTATAAAGTTTTTACAAAAATTAAACTGTCAATATAACATCTACTGAAAGATATATTTTACTTCATATTAATATACAAAATTAGGCGGTAAAGAGAAAAGGAAACAAATCGATTTAGTTAATTTGTTGTAATGCATGATCAAAAGAAGTATTATCGTAACTTTATAAATTCCGTCAATCAAAGGTGTACTATTTCTTATATTTGGACAGTAGACAAGTCGAAGTAGCTCAACATTTATTTTTACACTGATAAGCATTTCTCGAACCTAAATTTTAACGATTTTGATTGTTCATTTAAAATGAACACACTTGTTTTATAGGTGCAAAACATGTGCGTGCTCATATAATATACTACAATTTTAAAAAAATTGTATCATTTTTTAAATTAAGGTAACACCATAACTAAATAATTGAAGACATCTGTGCTTGCTCTTCATGAGATATTGAGTTTGACCAAATCCAAATACCGAATCTGTCAGAGTCTTAGAAAGTTAGACATCAGATATTCGATCGAAGAGACTGTTATTGGTCAGACACTCAAGCGTCCTCTCTTAACAAGTCAGGGCAATAAAGCGCAGAAGTCCAGTACAAAGGAGGATTTGCAGGAGACACCATAAATTTCTTCTTTTTCCCATTGCAATATCATAAATGGGTAGCGATCAGTGTTCATCTAATATGGTCAAGCTCAATACCTGATAAAGCGGTGAGTTTCACGCCACTATTATATAAAGTTTTGAATTAAATTTCATGATTAAAATTTCTTGCTTTGGGTGGGTATGATGGACAAGAATTTGTGTTTGAGATATTTGATTCCCAGGTGTGCTCTTGGATGGTTGGAGAGGCAATGAAATATCGCAGGGTTTACTCTGAGGCTGTGGTGACCGGAGGAAAGATATACACCATTGGTGGCCTGGATGATAACACAATTATAGACTCTATTGAGTGTTACACTGAAGGCTATGGATGGACGATGACAAACCTGAAAGCTTTGGGGAAAAGAAGCGCCTTCTCTGCTGTGGTGGTGTGATGTTTTTAATAGAGCATGGTTGCCTATAAGTCTGTTTTGCTTGTAACGGAGGGCTCTAATCCATGTGTTTGCCTCCTTTATAGCATCGACTCTATCGGGGGTGCAATTACCCGTGCCTTCACCCATTGGAAGGCGACATGGTATTGCCAAAACAAGTTCTGTTACTTTATACTTAGATGTTCAAAATAGCCCCTAAATGCTCCAAAATATATTGTTTGTAACCCCTTGGTGTTTGGTTGATAGAATTCACATCAGAATTGGTATCTAATGTCATGGAATTGAAGTAGTTTTTTTTTAAAAAAAAGGTGAAATCACTCAAAAAAATATTTTGAATTATATTTGGTTAGTTTGTGTATGTAGAATATGTCATAATATATGTACTTTGGTGCCAAAAGTAGGTTAGTATTAATTTTATATTGTTACACATTTTCTAGACACGTGCTTGTTACATACGTGCAAGACACGCACTTACTTAAATACGGGGCAAATATATATTCCTTTAAAATTAGCACATTTGACATGCACATTGCGTGCGGTTCATTTGGAAAGAAAATCTAGTTATTTTAAATTTAACAAAGTACATGTTTAATGCATTGAAATTTGAAGTGAAATTTTTTTATTTTGGTTTCGGTTTATTTATATTTCTATATATGTTTGGTTTTAGATATGTGCAATTCAATTCATTGAAGACTGGAATATTGTACACCGTGCGCTGCACGGTTTTTCTTGATTGAAAATTGCAATGAAATTTATAAAATAGAATATCTATAAGATAATAAACACTTATTAATTAGAAAAACGTTCCCGGCCCAAAGACTGCTTGGGCATTTCACGTCGATTCCGATCAGGGAGTGCCTTGAAAAATACAGGCAAGTCCGATAAGAATAACAAAACGATTTTACTGTTCAAAATATGAAGAATAAACTGAAAATTACAATTCTCTAATTTTCTTTTTATCTAAATGCATCTTAGAAGCAAAAGACCATTCTGCAAACCCTCCCTTGGCTGAAGCTTATCCTCAAACTTTTTCCAAAACAGCTCCAACTCAAATTCCTTGAACTTGCTGGATTTTGTTTAGCTCTGAACTACTGTAATAGTTTGTGGATGGACAGAAATTTGTGAGCTGCATTTTCTGCATTTCTTGAGCTGCATCTGAGCTGCATTTTCCTTTTTCAGCCTTGAGCTGTACTCTCTGCAGTTCTTGAGCTTCATTTTCTGCACTTCTCGTCCTCAAACTGTATTTTTTGCACTTCTCGAGCTGTGTTTTCTGCATTTATGGAGCTGCATTTTCTATGCAAATAACTGAGCAGTAGCAAGAATGAGCCGACAAATGAGTTGAGGAAAGAGTAAGGATCAGCATCACCCAAATTTGAGCAGCAAAGATGTCTAAAGGATTCTGTAGAGATGTAATAATGTAAACTTCCATAATGGCAAAAATCTGAGAATGATTAATACTGACCTCACAACTCCAATTCTTCAAAGAGCCTCTGAATTTCCAAAAACAATATTTTGAAAGGAACTTCTTATTGCACCCACCATGCTGCTTTCTAGACACTTGAAGGCTACAAAAATCATCACTTAATGCAATGAGATCGAAACTTTATGATCAACTAAAAGGCGAACCATCCTTCCACACAACCATCTGGAAATATAAGCACATAGTTCTGCAGTCAAAACTAAAGAAACTGCAGAATGATCATTCAAGACGAGATTTTCTTGCCTTACAAATTTCTGCACCTCATTGAGTTTCTTAGAAATCACCACCTAATGTTGTTCAGAATCATTGCTACCATTTCCTCGATGCAAAAATATTACGCATCCTTTCATGTTTCTGAAGAGATGGTCCCAAACAGCATCAGCAAGATGATTCTTCAGTGCATAAAACCCATCATTTTCTGCTAGAGAGTGGTCTCCTTTCTCACAAACTCACCAATCGATCTCTTTTGTTCATCAGCATCTGCCCGTTCTTTTGGTTCCCATTGCTTCTTCGTAACCTAAGCTACTTATTCCCTCTCCTTTAAAATTAAGCTTGTCAACATGTCCACAAGCAAGAAATAAGAAAATCCGATCTTTTGTCTGACAATAGCAGCCAAAATGTTCCATATATAGACAAATGCAGCAGAAAAGCCGTTGGGCAAAAGGTTGAGATCAGAAAAATAACACCACCACAGCCAGAAACTAAGGTGTAAAAACGAAATTACAATCACTATAATTTTTGTAATTTGACGAAAACTTCTACCCCTTCCAACGTCGATCGAGAAACCAAGTCACTGACGAAAATGTTCCTTGAGGTTAAATCAAGACATAGATTTCCTAATAAAATTAGAAACACTACACATAGTGGAATGTGTGCGCGACAATAGAAAAAGAATCCGATTAGGGTTTTGTTTGTGTTTATTGTATTTATTGTATATTGCAGGTATGTCCTTAGGGTTTAGATAGTTTTGGTAATTATTATTATACCCTTGTATGTATTATAAATACTTATGTAAATCTTAATGAAATCAATTTGGGAATTAGTGTTTTCATAATCCCAAGTTGTATCGTTCACTTGTTGGAGCTCTTCAGTATCTGACCATCACTCGTCCAGATTTATCGTTTGCGATTAACTCAGTGAGTCAGTTTCTTCTTTATCCTCGTGAAAGGTTTCCTATTTCGTATATTTGGACAGTAGACATGTCGAAGTAGGATAACTTTTATTTTTACATTGATAAACATTTCTCAAACCTAAATTTTAACGGTTTTGATTGTTCATTTAAAATGAACGCACTTGTTTTACAGGTGCAAAACATGTGCGTGCTCATATAATATACTACCATTTTCAAAAAATTCTATCATTTTCTTATTAAAGTAACACCACAAATTAAAAACTGAAGACATACGTGCTTGCTATTCATGAGATATTGATTTTGACCAAATCCAAATACCGAATTTGTAAGAGTCTTAGACAGAGACATCAGATATACAATCGAAGAGACTGTTGTTGGTCAGACACTCATGCATCCTCTCGTAACAAGCCAGGGCAATGAAGTGCAGAAGTCCAGTAGAAAGGAGGATTTGGAAAAGACATCAGATATTCGATCGAAGAGATTGTTGTTGGTCAGACACTCAAGCGTCCTCTCGTAACAAGTCAGGGCAATGAAGCGCAGAAGTCCAGTAGAAAGGAGGATTCGGAAAAGACATCATAAATTTCTTGTTTCTTCCCATTGCAATTTCACAAATGGGTAGAAATCAGTGTTCATCTAAAACTGATATTTGTAGTTAATCGTTCACAAACAGTTTTATTCTCTTTATATTTTCGATTTTGATTTTCGTAATTATTTTGGTCGTTAGGAAATAGGGTCAAACTCAATACCTGATAAAGTTGTGAGTTTCCCGCCACTATTTTCTAAAGTTATGAATTAAATTTGGTTAGTTTGTGTATGTAGAATATGTCATAATATATAAACTTTGGTGCCAAAAGTAGGTTAGTATTAATATTACATTGTTACACAGTTTCTAGACATGTGCGTGCTATACACGTGCATGACACGCACTTACATAAATACGGGGGCAAATACATATTCCTATAAAATTAACGCATTTCACATTGCACATTGCGCACGGTTTATTTGAAAAGAAAATCTAGCTGATTTTAAATTCATCAAAGTACATGTTTAATTAATTCATTGAATTTTGAAGTGACTTTTTTTATTTTTGATTTCGGTTTATTTATTTTGCTATATATGTATGGTTTTATATTTGTGCTATTTAATTTATAAAAGACTGGAATATTGTATGCCGCGTGTTGCACGGTTTTCTTGGTTGAAAATTGTAATGAAATATATAAAATAGAATATCTCATAAGCTAATAAACACGTGTTAATTTGAAACACGTTCCGTTCCCAAACACTGCTTGATAAGTCCATGGTTCGTATTCGGGTCTCATTCATACTTGGACCAGAGCTCGAGTTATGCAGGGGATGGATCCACGGGTCCATCGATCCTAATCCTTACAAGGAATGCGTATGTTATGAATGTTCTACACAGAATATACATCCTCCTAAACATGGTAATACAACCATGATCGAAATATACTTTCCCTATACATGGAAATACAACTACTATTCTGCAATTCTTGAGCTTCATTTTCTGCACATCTCGTCCTCAAACTGTATTTTTTGCACTTCTCGAGCTGTGTTTTCTGCATTTATGGAGCTGCATTTTCTATGCAAATAACTGAGCAGTAGCAAGAATGAGCCAACAAATGAGTTGAGGAAAGAGTAAGGATCAGCATCACCCAAATTTGAGCAGCATAGATGTCTAAAGGATTCTGTAGAGATGCAATATTGTAAACTTCCATAATGGCAAAAATATGAGAATGATTAATACTGACCTCACAACTCCATTTCTTCAAAGAGCCTCTGAATTTCCAAAAACAATATTTTGAAAGAAACTTCTTATTGCACCCACCATGCTGCTTTCTAGACACTTGAAGGCCATCTACAAAAATCATCACTTTATGCAATGAGATCGAAACTTTATGATCAACTAAAAGGCGAACCATCCTTCCACACAACCATCTGGAAATCTAAGCACATATTTCTGCAGCCAAAACTAAAGAAACTGCAGAATGATCATTCAATACTAGATTTTCTTGCAATACAAATTTCTGCACCTCATTGAGTTTTCTTAGAAATCACCACCTGATGTTGTTTAGAATCATTGCTACCATTTCCTCGATGCAAAAATATTACGCATCCTTTCATGTTTCTGAAGAGATGGTCCCAAACAGCAGTAATTTAGTTTTTCCTTCAGCTTTCTCTCTCTACCACACTTCTCTCCTCCTTCTCTTTACCTTTATTTCCTAAACTCATGCTTTTCCCAAAACAGTTACATTTATTCCCTTTGCCGACACACAATCTGCTCTGAAACGGTCACATAACGGCCATTTTTATGGCGGCGCCACCGCATCTCCGCGGTGGCAACGCTCCTTACCGATCTTTTGCCCAGGCTGTGACTGATAAACCACCACCTATCTCACCCCTCCTTCCTTCCAATCCTGAAATTCAACCAATCGGCGAGTTCAAGGGTAAAATTGCTTGCATTGTCTCGCCGGAACAAGCCTCATAATTGGCCGAACACTACCAATATACACTGGTTGGCAAATTCGACAATGGAAAACCATCTATGGAAACTCTGAATGCGGCATTCAAATCCATTGGTTTTAGCTCTAAGTTCCATATTGGCTCCTTGGATTTCAAGCACATTTTGATCAGATTCCAGGAGTCTGAAGACTATCAAAGATGCTGGCTTAAGGGGAGTTGGAGCTTCAAAGTGGTTCCAATTAAAGTGCTCAAATGGTCTACAGAGTTCATCCCAGGCACAAAATCCTCAATCCCCATTTGGGTAACAATACCTAATGTACCTATTTTCTTTTATAATGTGGCCATGTTAGAATTCATTGGTAATAGGATAGGCAAATTCATCAAGATGGATTATGCTACTTCTACATTGACTAGGCCATCAGCTGTGAAACTGTGCATAGAGATAGATTTACAGAAAAAGTTGCACAATGAGATTACTATTGGCATACCAGGTTTATTAGCAGATCTAGAAATCATATATGAGCAGATCCCTTACTACTGCTCTCACTGCCAAAAACTAGGCCACTCCATTGACCTATGTAATTAAGAGGGCTAACCCTGAACTGATCACCTCTAGAATCCAGACTAGACCCCATATTGTGTCTGACTCTAGTGATAAGGTCCCAAACCCCCCTCCCAAAGTATCTCAACCTCCTAAGTTTAAAGAGGGAGGATCTGGTTTATCTATTAAAGAGAAGGACAGACTATTCAAAGCACAGGGTCAGATGATGTATGTGAAGAAACCTCAACCAGTAGCACAATTAGCACCACGGATTTCTATTTTAGGCAAAGGAAAGGAAACAAATTTGGTTTCAGATGATGCTAACTCCTCTCCTCCAAATGAAGTGGTGCTCATATCCAATTCTTGCTCAGACTCATCAAGTCCCTCTCCTAATTTGGAATTACTCACGACTGCTGAGACTTCTTGCAATCCCACAATACATGCCCTATTAATGTCCATACAAGATGAGACATGGCTCTTGCAGAATCAGAAACCAAAAAAATATGCTAAAGATGATTCCTCAATGCCAGCAGATAAGCATTTCTCCTTACAATTTTCCCCTCTTACTACTAACAAAGTTACTTTCTTCTCTCAGGAAAAAAATAGAGAAAATAGATTGTCACCATTGAAAGACTTGATTCCAGAAGAAGAAGAAGAGGAACCACTAGAAACTGAGGTGGAGAACATTCAACAGCCTAACTCTCAGCAGCAGGAAATATCCACTCCTATTCCTCAAATAAAAGAAAAACAGGCAGACACAACCCAGGTGAGAAAATCATCTAGACTGTTAGCTAAAAAACCTCCTCCTGTTATCAAGCTGCAAACTTATTTTACACAATTGAACCAGATTATTGCAGGATCAGTTACAAATAGCCCTACCAAAATTTTTTAAATGATTAGTACAACCCTAAACAATAAATTCCTTGTTTGGAATGTTAGAGGGATGGAAACTTCACTTGAAAGATTGAAGGAACTAATTGCCAGTTACAATTTTGACATTATCTGTTTGATTGAGTCTATGCATGAAAATCTGAAATGTGACTATTACAAAAATATTCTAGGCTATCAGAATTGTATGTTTGCCCTAAATGAACAAATTTGGATTTTTTGGAGAAATGATATCCACCTTAACCTGATTATGGATAAACCCCAATTTCTACATGTCTCAGTTCACTGTCAGAAACTAAATGCTTCTATGGAAGCTGTTTTTGTCTATGGACTGAGAACAAAGAAAGAGAGGGAAAACCTTTGGATTGATCTTCAAAAAATAAAAAACCCTGAGACTATATTTATTGGGGATTTTAATGCTATCATTTCCATCTCAGAATATAAGGGTCCTTCCACTCCCAGTTTGCATAGTATTAGAGACTTTGCTGCTTTTATTGATGCCATGGCTTTAGAGCATATAAATACAGTTGGTAATTTATTTACATGGTCCAATGGTAGATACCAACTCCCTCTAGATCTCAGTCCAAGTGGGAGGAAAAAAACCCCCACTATACAGAGATTGGATAGGGGTTTATGTACTCCTCAATGGAGTGTTAGATTCCCTAACTCTTCAATTTTAGTTCTAAATAAATTGTGCAGTGATCATTGTCCTCTATTTTTGAGTGTTGGTAGTGATATTAAATCAGCTCCTAGGCCTTTCAGATTTCTTAACACATGGCTCAAAAGAGAAAAATTCATAGATGTGCTAAAAGATAACTGGGAATCTAGTATAGGCAGTTCTGGAATGTTAGGATTTTATCTCAAACTTCTCAGACTCAAAAAACATTTGAAAATCTGGAATAGAGAAGTTTTTGGTAATTTGCATGAAAATGTCAAGTTAGCTGAGGAGAAACTGAGACTTGCTGAAATTGCATATGATACTGATCAAAATGAAATATTTTTGGACAGTCTCAAACAAGCAAAATCAGAGCTCTCTAGGGCCATTAAAGAACAAAACCATTACTGGAAACATAAATCAAAAGTTAAATGGCTTAAAGAGGGTGATGATAATTCCAAAAATTTTCATAACTCAGTGAGGGAAAGGAAGGGAAAAATGAATATTACTAAAATTCAAAATTCAGATGGCATGTGGATTGAGGATTTTACAGAAATTGAAACTGAAGCCATCTCATATTATTTTGAGTTGCTATCAGCAGACAACAATACAGACCAAAGAGTTTTCTATTCTTATTTTTTATCCCAGATCCCCAAACTCATTACCTCAGAGGAAAATGTTGAATTGCTTAAACCAGTCAAATTGCAGGAACTGAAGAACATTGTAACCTCTCTCTCAACAAGCACAGTAGTCCTGGACCAGATGGATTCACTTCTCAATTCTACATTAAAGGTTGCGAATTTATACAGGTAGATATTTTAAATGCTGTAAATGATTTTATGACCAAGTCTGACATCCCTAAAGGAATTGCCAGTACTTGGATTGCCATAATACCAAAAATCCAAACTCCTTCATCATTCAGTGAATTCAGGCCTATCAGTCTTTTAAATGTTTTAAACAAAAAATTTTCAAAGATTTTAATAGAAAGACTGAAGGCCCTCATGCAAAAGATCATTTCTCCACACCAGTCTGCATTTTTAAAAAATAGAGACATTAGTGATAATGTACTCTACCTTAAGGAAATGGTCAGAATTTTAGATAAAAAAGGTCCACACCCTAATTGTATATTAAAATTGGACCTTAGAAAGGCTTTTGATAGGGTGTGTTGGAAATTTCTCACAAATATACTCATTAAATTTGGCTTCCATGGACAGTTTATATATTTCATTATGAAAAATATTTCACAAGCATGGTTTTCAGTCCTAGTCAATGGTAGCCTAGTTGGTTTTTTTCAGACATCTAGGGGCATCAAACAAGGTGATCCTCTCTCTCCCTTTCTATTTAATATTTTTTCAGAGGCTTTCACAAGAACCCTAGCTTATATTTTTGAAATTGGGAGTCTGAAATATTACAATCTTCCTAGATCCGCCTCTCTCATCTCACACTTGTCCTATGCTGATGATACTGTGATATTCATGCAAGCCAATAGAGCCAATATTATTAAAATGAAGTCTTTTCTTGCTGTTTTTGAAACTGTCTCTGGACAGAAAATCAACTATGATAAGAGTGACTATTACATTGGCAAGCATGCTTCTGTGGCTACTATTAGAGATATGAACAATACTTTGGGTATGAAAAAAGGATCATTTCCATTTAAATACCTAGGAGTACCCATTTTTCTGGTAGAATAAAAAACATATTTTTTCAGCCACTGATAGAGATGATAGACAGTAGACTTTTGAACTGGAAAAATAGATGGCTCTCATCTGGGGCTAAACTGATCTTTATTAATTCATGTATATATTCTGTGCCACAACATTATTGGTCTGTCATGAAACCAACTGTACACATCATTAAATTGATCAGAAGAAGAATTTCTATATTTTTCTGAGGATCAATTGATGACAAACCAAAAAAATCCTGGAGAAACTGGAATGATATGTGCTACCCTGTAGCTGAGAATGGGATAGGTTTAGGAATCTAAAATCTATAGTTACTGTTTTCTCAGTTAAACTGTGGTGGAAGTATCAAAATGCTTCTGCACCATGGACTGTTTTATAGTTTCACTCCCTAAATCAGCACAGACATCACACACATGGAAAAATATATGTGAGATTAATGAATTTTGTGTATTGAACTCAAAATTTATACATGGTCAGGGACATTGTAGTTTTTGGAACTACAATTGGACAGATCATGGACCTATCACAGATTTAATTGACTATAACCTCACAGATATCCCTGAAAAATGCACTGTGGCTGAATTTATAGAGTTGAAGCATGATTACATACATTCCATCTCTCCCCACATTGATACTGCCCTTTTTGAATTTTTGCAGGAGGCTGAAGTGAAAGAAGACAGAAAGGACAAATTAATATGGAAGCCTTCCATAACTGGAAACTTTAGTGTCAGATCTACATACAATCAAATCAGACCAAAGAGAGATACCCCTGCATCTCTTCCTAAACTGTGGAATGCCAGAATTCCAAAAAAAGTTTCTATATTCATGTGGAAAATCCTGAACTCTCTTCTGCCTTTTGACAATGTACTCATATATTATGGTTTTAATATAGTCTCTAAATGTTGCTTCTGTAATAAGTTAGACACATTGGACCACTACTTTAATAAATGTCAATTGGCCGTTCAGGTCTGGGAAGGGGTTAATTTATTTATAGGAATTAGGACCCATATTTTTACTACCATTTGTAACAGGATTTCATATTACCTATCTCGACCAGGCCTCTCTGCTATTCAGACTAAAATGATACATAACATTGCCCTTTTCTCATGCTGGATTCTCTGGTAAGTTAGAAATAGATTTCTTTTTGAAAATATGGTTCCTTCTGTACCAGGAATTTTACATGAGATTAAAGCAATGATTTATGATTCTTTCATAGCAAAGCCATGCTACACTCAATCTGAACATGACATAGAACTTGCAAATAATGGCTATTTCCCTAAATTCAGAAAACCCCAAAGCCCAGAATCTCAAAAATTCTATGGACTAAGCCTCCTGTCAATTTTAAAGTTAATACAGATGCATCTTGGCATTCTAATGTCACGGGACTGGCAATAATTATTAGGGACTGGGAAGGGAAACTAGTCATAGCCAAAACTGTTTATACTCAGGCAATGTCCCCTTTGCATGCAGAAATTTTAGCAATTGGTTTGGGAATTAAGACTGGGGCAGAAATGAATATTGCATGCTCATATGAATCTGACGGTAAACTGGCTATCAATATGATCAAAAATCCAGACCTTGCTCCATGGAAAATTTTCTCTCAGGTACATGATATTGCACATGCATGCTCAGGTACTGAAATTCAACATATTTTTAGAGAAGGTAACACTGTGGCAGATGCACTTGCTAAGCATGCAATCACAGCTAAACAGTCTAATACTTTTACTTCTGCCCAGTCACTACCTCAATCATCATTAGGCCTATATTTACTTGACAAAGATGGGACACCCTCTCTGAGATTTCATCCACCCCGAACATGATACTACTCTCATTCTCCTCTGTTTCTTTCATTTGCAGAAGTCTATACACAGAGAAGAATTTAGGACAAGCTGGATACCTACATTACACATGAGCTGACAAGAAAGAAAGGATCTTAATCCTACTTACACTCTGGTTCTCTGCACTCCATGCTACTATCTTACAACCAATAGAGATTTTGGTCCCCTGCACTTAGATTAAAATTAACTAGGGACCAACTCAGATACATTCTATAGTAGTTTGAGATATGTTTTAAGGTCGTTTTGAGTTTTGCTTAGCAATTCTCTAATAGATCCTAAAAATGTTCTCATATCTACATTTTGTATAGGGCTCATAAGCCTAATTTTGCAAAGCATCACCAATGTTTTGGGAGTTTACTCCATGCACCTATGCTTGTTCTCGAGGCATAAGGTGTATCATAGTTTGTAATTGTCAATTTTTTTGTGGTTTGGGATGCGCAATATAATATCCCCACTTTATAGTGGTTTGCCAAAAAAAAAGGTCCCAAACAGCATCAGCAAGATGATTCTTCAGTGCATAAAACCCATCATTTTCTGCTAGAGAGTGGTCTCCTTTCTCACAAACTCACCAATCGATCTCTTTTGTTCATCAACATCTGCCCGTTCTTTTAGTTCCCATTGCTTCTTCGTAACCTAAGCTACTTATTCCCTCTCCTTTAAAATCAAGCTTGTCAAAATGTCCACAAGCAAGAAATAAGAAAATCCAATCTTTTGTCTGACGTAGCCAAAATGTTCCATACATAGACAAATGCAGCAGAAGAGCCGTTGGGCAAAAGGTTGAGATCAGAAAAATGACACCACCAAGCAGCCAGAAACTAAGGTGTAAAAACCTCTTCTATACGTAGTCCGTATTTTATTTATTTGCAGTCCGTATTTTTATTAAATAATCATATATACAATGATAATGATATATAATTGATTTGCAAGTGTATGCAATAGAAGTAGTATATATGATGCATATGTCTGATATACATAATTATTGACCATATTATATATATCGAATACGTATTTTTATTTTAGACTGCAAAATAAGCAAAATACGGACTGCGTATAGCATGCCCCAAACGAAATTACAATCACTATAATTTTTGTAATTTGACGAAAACTTCTACCCCCTTCCGTCGTCGATCGAGAAACCAAGTCACTGAAGAAAATGTTCCTTGAGGTTAAATCAAGACATAGATTTCCTAATAAAATTAGAAACACTAAACATAGTGGAATGTGTGACAATAGAAGAAGAATCCGATTAAGATTTTATTTGTGTTTATTGTATATTGCAGTTATGTCTTTAGGGTTTAGATAGTTTTGGTAATTATTATTACACCCTTGTATGTAGTATAAATACTTATGTAAATCCTAATGAAATCAGTTTGAGAATTAGTCTTTTCATAATCCCAAGTTGTATCGTTCACTTGTTGGAGCTCTTCAGTATCTTCAGAAATCACTCGTCCAGATTTGTCGTTTGCGGTTAACTCAGTGAGTCAGTTTCTTCAGGATCCTCATGATGATCACTTCTCGGTAGTGACTCGGACACTTCAGTATGTTTTTGGTATGCAACATTGTGGTTTGACCTTTTCTGCTGGTGCTTTTTCGGAGGTACTTGCTTACTCGGATGCGGATTGGGCTCGGTGCTTAGAGACTCGGCGTTCTACATATGGATATGCTGTTTTTCTGGGTGGAAATCTAGTTGCTTGGAGTGCTAAGAAGCAACCCGCTGTCTCTAGATCGATTTCAGAGTTGGAGTATCGTGCTCTGGCCAATACAGTTTCAGAAGTTGTCTGGCTTATGCATCTTCTTCGTGATCTGCGCTTTCCTCTGCAGTGTTCTCCCTTATTTCTCTGTGACAATTACAATTCTATCTTTTTGGCGGAGAATCCTGTTGCACATAAGAGGGCTAAGCATATTGATATTGATTATCATTTTGTGCGGGAGCTGGTTGTTGGAGGCAAGTTTCGTGTTGGTCATGTTCCTACATCTTTGCAGGTGGCGGATATTTTTACCAAGGGTCTCAATCGTGCATTGTTTGACTTTTTCCGGTCCAAGTTTTGCGTCTCCATCATTCCGACGCTTCTCTTGAGGGGGGGGGGGTGTGACAATAGAAGAAGAATCCGATTAGGGTTTTTTTTGTGTTTATTGTATATTGCAGTTATGTCCTTAGGGTTTAGATAGTTTTGGTAATTATTATTACATCCTTGTATGTACTATAAATATTTATGTAAATCCTAATGAAATCAGTTTGGGAATTAGTCTTTACACAATGGTTAGCAAGTTGGTGGCACTTGCTATTTACTAATGAGTAAAGCTTTTCAGGCATCAAAATTAAAAGGCTAGCATAGAAAACCAAATACGGAGAGAAAGGCTTCATAATTTGGGTGGTCATTGCACGAACAACACAATTTTGGAGATGTCAATTAGAATAAGACATATAAGTCAGTACTTTTGATAAGATTTTGTGATTTTGCTGAACAGAGTTATTCTTAACTGTCCCTTTCGTTTCAGATGTATTCATAGTCCATACTCATTAAGGAGCGAGAATAAATGCATGCAGTTCAACTTCAATGAAGATCCATATTCCGGGTGTCTTTCTTGCATAAGACATGTTAAACACATAAGAAAAAAATAAATCACATAAGACAATGCAATTTAAAATTATTGCAAAAAAACATGCAGAATCAGTAAGCATCACAACTTTCACAAACATGGAAGCAACAAGAAAACAATTCACAAGATAACAAAATCAGATCTAAAATAGCTAGCTCATAAGGGTAACCTCCTCAACGATTTCTCCGGTTGATTTCTCCCACCGCAAGTCAAAATCGTCTTTCGCGCGCGCGATGATGTTGTCTCAACCTGTCGGCCATTTCAATACGCCTTTTTCAATAAAAGGAGGAAACAAAATACTAAAAATGTCCTTCCTGTGTACAAAGTAATACCTTTAAAAGTGACAAAAAGTAACAAAAATATAAACGACACTTATTATAAGTATGTCCTACGATAGGATGTGTTTGATTGGGGTTTTATACGTTTAATTATACAGGGCCATTCTCCTTTTGATATATGTACACTTATATATTCGTCTTTAGATGTATAAGAGCAAGACATGCATATAATTAAGTGAAACATGCAAAAACAAATTATCTTAAGAATTATTATTATTTTTACAAAAATAAACTATCAGTATAACTGTGACAATAGAAGAAGAATCCGATTAGGGTTTTGTTTGTGTTTATTGTATTTATTGTATATTGCTGGTATGTCCTTAGGGTTTAGATAGTTTTGGTAATTATTATTACACCCATGAATGTAGTATAAATACTTTAGTAAATCCTAATGAAAATCAGTTTGGGAATTAGTCTTTACATGGTATCAGCAGCCTTTACGATCCTCTAAACCCTCCCCTCTTTTCTTTTCTCTCTCTCTCGGCCGCCGCAAATCCTCTCTCTCGGCCGGCAATAATTTCTGCCTCTCCCCACTCATCAAAATCCTTGCTTTCTGTATTTTTCCTGCTCTACGATGGTTTCTAGTGGACGTCATGAGAAGTTGTCTATCAACACTATTATTCATATGCTTAATACTAAACTTGATGTTACTACGTATCTGCAGTGGAAGCAACATGTCCAGTATGTTCTTCGTCCTCAAGGTTTGTTTGGCCATCTTGATGGCTCCTCTCCTGTCCTGAACTTCCGGTGCCTGTGCCACCGTCCTCCTCCACCGTTTCTCCGGATGATTCTGCTATGTTGAAGGCCAAGGAGGCCTATGATGCTGCCAAGGTGGCGTATGATGCCTGGATGGATGATGATCAGGCGATTTGTGGTGTTTTGTACTCCTCGCTTACCCCAGAAACGAAGAATGAAGCCTCCCGGTGTTACACTGCCAAGGCGATGTGGGATGCCTTTGCGAAGGCCTACCAGCATGGATCTGCGGTTGCCAAGTTCAGTCTTCGTCAACAGGCTGCCGCAATCAAGAAATCGGGTACTGTTCATGAGATTCATCTTACTTTTATGTTAATTTTTGAAAAGTTGAATACTATGGGTGATCCGGTTGATAACCGGGAGAAGTTGATTTGGTTTTTGAATGCTCTGGGACTTGAATTTAGTTCCTTTAGTGCCCCTATTGCCTCTAGAGATTTTGCCCCCTTGTATCAGCAGGTTGTTGATGAGGCGCAAGCTCATGAAGCGTTTTTGGCCAATTTAAGGGGTTCTGCTGGTCCAAATCCAACACCGACAGTTTTCATGGCAAGCTCAGAACAGCAGGGATCTACTGCCGCCGCCGCCGAACTTGTCCAGCATCACGCCTTATAACGGTAACACTCTTGTCTCTGTTGGTAATGGTGCGGGTATTTCTATTACTGGTATTGGTGATGCTCGTGTTAGTCATTCTTTGCATTTATCTGATGTGTTGGTTGTGCTTGCTATTACTAAGAACTTGTTGAGTATCAGTAAGCTAACCAGAGCGCTTGGTGCTGTTATTGCATTTGATGATCAGTCTTTTCTTATTCAGCACAAGGCCACCAGGGCAATTCTGGGTCGGGGCAGATGTGAGGATGGTCTCTATGTTTTGGACCGTGGTGAGGAGGCATTGCTGTCATTTGTGGTGAAGAATAAGAATAGAGCATCGTTTGAGACTTGGCATGCTCGTCTAGGACATGTGTCCCCTAGTGTTATTTCCCTTTTGAATAAGACTGGTTGTTTGTCACTTACTTCTTTGCTCCCTAGACCTGGTGTTTGTGAGTCTTGTGCTATGGCTAAGGGACAAAAATTATCTTTTGTTGAGAATTCTAAGCGTGCTTCTCACGTTCTTGATTTAATTCATTGTGATTTGTGGGGACCTTCTCCTGTTTTATATGGTAATGGCTTTGCTTATTATGTTGTGTTTGTGGATGATCACTCGCGTTTTACTTGGTTTTATCCCTTACGTCGGAAGTCAGATTTTGTTGATATATATATATATATATATATATATATATATATATATCCAGTTTGAGGTGTTTGTTGAGAATCAGTTTTCTTCAAGAATCAAAGTCTTTCAGAGCGATGGTAGAACTGAGTTTACCAACAATCGATTATAGACTCACTTTAGCACTCGAGGCATTCATCATCAGATGTCTTGTCCTTACACGCCAGAGCAAAATGGTCGAGCTGAACGGAAGCACAGACATATTACGGAGATGGGGCTATCCATGCTGTTTCACTCACACTTACCTCTTTCCCACTGGGATGATGCGTTCAGCACTGCGGTTTTCAACATTAATCGTCTGCCTACTCCTGTTCTAGGTAATATATCCCCTTTTGAGGTTTTGTTTGGTCGCTCACCAGAATACTCCAACTTTCATCCTTTTGGTTGTCGAGTATTTCCATATGTTCGTCCTACAGCAGCTCATAAGCTGGCACCTCGTAGTCTTCCATGTGTTTTTCTAGGATACAATGCACAGTACAAGGGGTTTAAGTGCTTGGATGCAGCTACCGGTCGTGTTTATATGACTCGCCATGCCAGATTTGATGAGACTCATTTTCCTTTCTCTAGTACTACTTCGGAGGCTCAATTTACTTCACTGGATGTCTCGTCGTTCTTGGATCCTTCCACTTCTGACTTGGATGTACCTTCTGTTGGGTCTTCTGTTGGGTATTCTCCAGCCGTGTCATCTGCTCCTTGCTTTGTGTGTCCTGAGCCTCCTGTTTCTTCTGAGCCAGCGCCACCTACAGCTGTTTTGGATGATCCTATTACCGTTGATGAACCTGTTACTCCTCCTCATTCGCCTACACCTTCGGTGTCGTCGCCTGAGTCCTCGGCTCCTGCATCCTCACCTTCAGCTTCAACTCCTCCTGCTCATAGGATGGTCACTCGTCATCAGGATGGGACACGTGTGCCTCGCGATCTTGGCCCCGACTTTGTTGTCACTGGACTGGTTGCTGAGCTGGTTGCTCAGACGGAACCTCGAACTTATCGTACTGCTGCTAAGGACTCTTGATGGGTAGCTGCTATGGATGAGGAGATTGCTGCACTTCGTCATCAGCACACGTGGGATCTGGTTCCGTGTCATCCACAGGTTAATGTTGTTGGCTCTAAATGGGTCTATCGCCTCAAGTATTGACAGGATGGTTCCATTGATCGCTACAAGGCTCGTCTGGTTGCTCAGGGTTTTTCTCAGATTCCGAGTTTTGATTTTGATCACACCTTTAGTCCGGTGGTCAAGGCTGGCACTGTTCGCACTGTTCTTGCCATTGCCACCATGAGGAACTGGCCGCTTCATCAGTTGGATGTCAAGAATGCTTTTCTCAATGGCATTCTTGATACTCCAGTTTATATGGCCCAGCCAGCGGGTTATCAGGATCCAGCTCGTCCACATCATGTGTGTCTCCTTCGGAAGGCGATCTATAGTCTGAAACAGGCTCCCAGGGCATGGTTTGACAGGTTCAGTGCGTTTGTTCGGGATCTTGGTTTTGTTGGGAGTCTCTCGGATCCGTCTTTGTTTATGTTTACTCGTGATGATGTTATTCTCTACCTGCTTGTCTACGTTGATGATATCATTCTCACAGGGAACAACAGTACAGCTATTCACCAATTCATTGCCCGAGCTGATCGTGAATTTTCGGTCAAGGATCTTGGCTCTCTTAGCTATTTTCTTGGTCTGGAAGTGACTCCAACCTCCACTGGTTTGTTTTTGGGGCAGGCCAAGTATGCTAGACACATACTTCAGCGAGCTGGAATGTTGGATGCTACATCTGTTTCCACTCCGTTTTTACCTTTGTCTCAGCTTCATAGCAGCACGAGTGGTCCTTTTCATAATCCCAAGTTGTATCGTTCACTAGTTGGAGCTCTTCAGTATCTGACTATCACTCGTCCGGATTTGTCGTTTGCAGTTAACTCAGTGAGTCAGTTTCTTCAGGATCCCGTGATGATCACTTCTCGGCAGTGACTCGGATACTTCGGTATGTTCCTGGTACACAGCATTGTGGTTTGACCTTTTCTGCTGGTGGTGTTTCGGAGGTACTTGCTTACTCGGATGCGGACTGGGCTCGGTGTTTAGAGACTCGGCGATCTACATATGGATATGCTGTTTTTCTGGGTGGAAATCTAGTTGCTTGGAGTGCTAAGAAGCAACCTACTGTCTCTAGATCGAGTTCGGAGTCGGAGTATCGTGCTTTGGCCAATACAGTTTCGGAAGTTGTCTGGCTTATGCATCTTCTTCGTGATCTACGTTTTCCTCTGCATGGTTCTCCTTTACTTCTCTGTGACAATAACAGTGCTATCTTTTTAGCGGAGAATCCTGTTGCACATAAGAGGGCTAAGCATATTGATATTGATTATCATTTTGTGCGGGAGCTGGTTGCTGGAGGCAAGCTTCGTGTTGGTCATGTTCCTACATCTCTGCAGGTGGCAAATATTTTTACCAAGGGTCTCAATCGTGCCTTGTTTGACTTTTTCCGGTCCAAGCTTTGCGTCTCCATCAATCCGACGCTTCGCTTGAGGGGGGGTGTGACAATAGAAGAAGAATCCGATTAGGGTTTTGTTTGTGTTTATTGTATTTATTGTATATTGCAGTTATGTCCTTAGGGTTTAGATAGTTTTGGTAATTATTATTACACCTATGTATGTAGTATAAATACTTTGGTAAATCCTAATGAAAATCAGTTTGGGAATTAGTCTTTACAATAACATCTACTGAAAGATATATTTTACTTCATATTAATATACAAAATTAGGTGGTAAAGAGAAAAAGAAACAAATCAATTTAGTTAATTGTTGTAATGCACGATCAAAAGAAGTATCATCGTAACTTTATAAATTCCGTCAATGAAAGGTGTCCTATTTTGTATATTTAAAATGAACGCACTTGTTTTACAGGTGCAAAACATGTGCGTGCTCATATAATATACTACCATTTTTTAAAGTTCTATCATTTTCTTATTAAAGTAACACCATAAATAAATAAATAAAGACATACGTGCTTGCTTTTCATGAGATATTGATTTTGACCAAATCCAAATACCGAATTTGTCAGAGTCTTAGACAGAGACATCAGATATTCGATCGAAGAGACTGTTGTTGGTCAGACACTCATGCATCCTCACGTAACAAGCCAGGGCAATGAAGTGCAGAAGTCCAGTAGAAAGGAGGATTTGGAAAAGACATCAGATATTCGATCGAAGAGATTGTTGTTGGTCAGACACTCAAGCGTCCTCTCGTAACAAGTCAGGGCAATGAAGCGCAGAAGTCCAGTAGAAAGGAGGATTTGGATAAGTCATCATAATTTTTTTTTCTTTCTTCCAGTTGCAATTTCATAAATGGGTAGTAATCAGTGTTCATCTAAAACTGATATTTGTAGTTAACCGTTCACAAACAGTTTTATTCTCTCTTTATATTTTCGATTTTGATTTTCGTAATTATTTTGGTTGTTAGGAAATAGGGTCAAACTCAATACCTGATAAAGTTGTGAGTTTCCCGCCACTGTTTTATAAAGTTTTGAATTAAATTTGGTTAGTTTGTGTATGTAGAATATGTCATAATATATAAAGTTTGGTTCCAAAAGTAGGTTAGTATTAATATTACATTGTTACACAGTTTCTAGACACGCGCGTGCTATACACGTGCATGACACGCACTTACATAAATACGTGCAAATACATATTCCTATAAAATTAACGCAATTCACATTGTACATTGCGCACGTTTTATTTGAAAAGAAAATCTAGCTGATTTTAAATTCATCAAAGTACATGTTTAATTAATTCATTGAATTTTGAAGTGACTTTTTTTTTTTTGGTTTATTTATTTTTCTATATATGTTTGGTTTTATATTTGTGCAGTTCAATTTATAAAAGACTGGAATATTGTATGCCGCGTGTTGCATGGTTTTCTTGGTTGAAAATTGTAATGAAATATATAAAATAGAATATCTGATAAGCTAATAAACACGTGTTAATTAGAAACACGTTCCTTTCCCAAAGGCTTTCAATTGGAATTAGGCACGAATTAGTCCTCCTTTCAATTGGAATTAGGCGCGAATTAATCCTGACTCTTTCGAGTAACCTAATACCTCAATCATCGGAAACTCTTTCTGAGCCTCGCTCTACTACAGGAAAGCTAGCATTCGGAATAGCAGTACCCGTCACTATTATTATTCTTTAATAACTTACCTTTTCTTCTCTTCTGGTCGCCTTTTTAAGGGCCAGTCGCGTAGGGCGACCGGGCCAGGCCGAGTCAGAAAGGCTTCGATGACTCAAGGTTCATATTAGGGAAAGGAAAGTGAGGGGAAGAGGGGGCAGCCTAAACCCTAATCAATCCAACGGCTTCGCCCGTTATAGAAGGGGATCCTAAACTGGATATTCGGAGCCTATAGATCCCGCGTCGGATTGATCTGACTTCCAGCCCACAAAATCTTTTTCTTTGTTTCTTATATGGATGAATTCTTCTTCTATGCCAAAATTCCAAGTCTTTTACTTTTCCCACAAAGCTTTGTTCCTCAGCAAAGTGTTCACTTCTTTTTCGCCAGGTTTCATTCGATTTGTTGTGGATTGGATGATGGAAAACCCAGCAAGTTATGGATTGAAAGCCTTCTTGATAAGTCCATGGTTCGTATTCGAGCCTCATTCATACTCTGACCAGGGCCCGAGAAGGGTCGTGGGCTCGAGTTACGCGGGGGATGGATCCACAGGTCCATCAATCCTAATCCTTACAAGGAATGCGTATATTATGAATGTTCTACAAGGAATATACATCCTCCTAAACATGGTATTACAACCATGATCGAAATATACTTTTCCTATACATGGTAATACAACTACTATTCTCATAAGAGTTGTACTCGTACCATAAATACATATCTTTGTGATCTACGGATTGTAGCCATATAAATATCGAAGGTCTGGTAAACCTTTCTATCTCATACTACATACAATACGCCTTATGCCTCATACTAACTTGAGCTTCGGAGTGTCTACCCTCGGGACACCCGAGGCTTTGTTTTGCAGGTCAGTTCGTGAGCAAGGTTCGTCGTCGAAGTGCTGGTGTCCGCCATACATCACTGCTGATGGATGTCTGGAACTTGCGCTTGACGACGAACTTGGCTCACGAACGGATCTGCAAAACAAAACCTTGGGTGTCCCGAGGGTAGACACTCCGACGCTCAAGTTAGTACAGTATGTGCATAAGGCGTATTGTATGAGTTATGAGATAGAAAAGGTGTACCAATCCTTTGTTATTTATATGTCTACAATCCATAGATCACCAAGATATGTAATTTATGGTCTGAATACAACTCTTATGGAGATACTAGTTGTATTACCATGTATAGAAGAAGTGTATTTCGGTCATGGTTGTACTACCATGTTTAGGAGGAAGTATATTTCTTGTAGAACATTCATAATATATGCATTCCTTATAAGTATTTGGATTGATGGACCCGTGGATATGAACCATGGACTTATCAGTAGCCCCAAGGTAGATCTTCAGAATTTCGAAAACTCCTATCTCGAAGGCTGGATGAGAGGCTTGCTTCCCGAGGGAAGGCCAATAACTCGAGGGAGAGTAACTCGGGGCCTTAAGCTCAGGGTGTCCTTTTAGGACTAACCTCTCGGGTTGACCCTTCTGAATATCTAGTTTCAAGTTGTTTCGTATTCCCTCAGAACACGTGGACGGCTGGGATTAATTCCTTTTGAAATCCAGATGTGAAATACACGTGGCGCGTACTCATTGGAAGGTAGAGGCAGTTTATCCCCCGTCTCTCCAAATGCTTGCATCGGAACAAGAATCGAGGTAATTACTCGCCTTAATGTTGTCTGGGTTTGGGTTAAATCTCCCAAATCATTCTCATTGTCTTCTCTACTTGAAATTTCTTCATCAGAGTGCAGAGGACGCTTCAATGCTTTTTTCCTTTCCGAAGCCCGAAATTTCTGCCCCATCACAGCCAGTAAGTATTTCTTCTTTTCTTGTTTCTTCTCTGTGTCTCCTTCTCTTTTTCCCCCTTGTTACCCCCCATACTCTCTGTTATTATGTCTAGTAGTAGTGAAACGATTTCCACCACCCGACATGATGAGAGAGATCGTATGCATGTGCTCAGGCCGAGAAGATTAGATCCTGTGACCGCTGTAGAGCCAAGGTAGCGAGTGGAAAGAGGCCTGTAGTGTTGAAGAAGAAAGCCTCTGATAAAGAGAAGAGGTTGATGGCAGCGACAAGACGGGCTCAGGTGGACGGGAGTAGCCCATGGTGGCGCGTGCGCCAGGGGGTGTACCGTCTGTGCATGGTAAGGGTAGCAGTAAGAGGTCGGTGAAGGATGATAAAGCGCGTGCAGATGCTGCCATATTTGTCGATGGTTGTCGATATTCCATTCCAAGCGACTGTGATCTCATGTATGTGAGAGATGATAGGCCTACGTCGGAGCTAGTTACTCCGACCCGAGGTGTTATCTATGGAAGATTCATACAGCATGGTCTGGCTTTTCCGTTTCCCCCACTATTAAGTAAGTTTCTGGACTATTATAAGGTGCATCCAGGGCAGCTACACGCCAATGTGATAGAGATCATAATGGCCCTGATGACTTGGTGGGGTATTGACCTCGTTGGACCCTTTCCCACGGCCCCCGTAAACTTCAAGTACCTTATTGTGGCCATTGACTATTTCTCGAAGTGGGTGAAAGCTGAAGCTTTGACGAACATAACGGGCAAAACAGTCATTAGTTTCCGTTGGAAAAACATTGTGTGTCGCTACGGCATCCCAAAATACATAGTGACTGACGATGGATCACAATTCGCTAAAAACCCCCTTCAAGAAATGGTGTGAGGATTATGGCGTACATCAAAAGCTCACCTCTGTGTATCATTCAGAAGTCAACGACCAAGTAGAAGTTACAAATCGTACCCCGGTAAACGGCATCAAAAAGCGCTTAGAAGGAGCCAAAGAAAACTGGATCCGAGCAGAACTTCCGAGTGTGATCTGGGCCCAAAGAACGACACTGGCCACGACAACTGGAGAAACTCCTTACAGTTTAGTCTATGGATCCGAGGCGGTCATCCCAATGGAAATTTGGGTCCCCTCTGCCCGTACCTCTCAGCCAGAAGATGAAGATGGCACTGTCAATGAAGAAAACCTTCGTCTCGACCTCGACCTCCTAGAAGAAAAAAGAGCCAATACTAATATCCACGAGTCCAAGGTGAAGGAAAGAATCAAGCGCTACGTACCACGACAAAAGGGTTCGCTTGGCTACCTTCATTAAAGGAGATCTTGTCATGAGGTTATACGAAAAAAGTAAGAAAGAGGTGGAAGGGAAGCTAGCCCCGAACTGGGAAGGTCCGTATCGAGTCCCAGAATCCCGTCCAGGGGGAAGCTACCTCTTGAAAACCATGAAGGGCGAACCCATACCATGAAGATGGAACGTGATCAACTTACGAAAATATCATGGAAGATAAAGCTCGAGAAAGAACCTCACAAAGGTCCGAGAACATTACAAAAGTCCGAGAACCTCACGAAGGACCGAGACAGCTACGCTCTAGCGTAAACGGGTACTAGAAAATCGAACCACTATTTCCTTTATTTTTGTTCTTAAAGTTATGAAATTAGATTGAACTTATGTTATTTACAATTATACCTATATTTATTCTGGGCAATCGCAGATTCTTTTTCTAACAAAGGGAATGTTATCCTAAGTATGACACTGATTGCTACTCAATACATTAACAACTATATGTTTGGCCAACTTATATAAAATAAGTTGTTTGAATCCAAAATTCAACTTCCAATCGTTTTGAATAAAGAAGATAGGCTCGAGATAGAGTACTTTAAAGAAGTATTTGATTGAAGTATACGGACTAAACAGGCAGACGTGCTTGAATAACAATCATCTCGAAATGCAAAGAGGAAAAACCTCAAAAAAGAAGTTAAAACTCATATCAAAGGTGTCATTACATCAGAATATGATACTTCTAAAATCCCAAGCGGATACATAGAGGAGAAACCTCGAACAAAAAAATTCATATCAAAAGTATCATTACATCAGAATATGATACTTCTAAAATCCCAAGTGGGGTACATAGAGGAAAAAAACCTCGAAATAAAGATCATTGAAAAGGTGTTACTACATTAGAATATGATACTTCCAAATATACCCGATAGGGTTATCAAGGACTTCACCAAATGTGACCCTTGAGAGGTGGGCTATTGTCAACTTTTCTGCACGCTGTGACATCAAAGGCCTTATCAGAAGCGAGACCTCATTACTATGGCGAGTCAAGCACAAGGAAGAACCCAACAATATCAAGCTGTATATTCGCAGAGTCTTCATCATGGACAACTGCGAAGACCTGATCCCGGAGTATCTCAGCTTCAAGGCAGGAGCTCCTTTCCAGTAAACCATGAGACCAAGATCCGTGGAGTGAATCTAAATCCCAAAGCTGATGAGGAGATGCCAGCAAGTAAGGTAGCAAATCTACCGAACCTAATTTGCCTTGCTGGTAGAAGGATTGGAAGCATCTCACCGAGGAAGGACAACTCAGGATGTTTGGCTTCAATGAGTCTCAATAAATCTCCTGATGTTATTATCTCCTCGGAGGGACCTAATGCATCCAGAAACTCGACCCCAGGAATCCAGCGATGCCGAGTCAAGGCTTTGAGCTTATCAGAAGCGTCCGGACGAGAAAAAAGGGAAATCATTAACTCCCTTTCCCCATCGGACCGACATAAAAGCAGAACATTGACCAGGCTCTTATGCAGCTCGGAGTCCAGGAATAAATCCCCATACTCCTCCCGATGAATCTTTAACTCAGGGCCACAACCTATGAATGCACCTCAGAGCTTAAGAAGTCGTTGCTATTCCCTGGGATCTCTCTGCAAAGACCGCTTCTGAGTCAGCTCCTTCACGGAGTCCCGATAGACCTTCATCTCGTCCTCATGGAACTTCCTCTCCTGCAGAAGACCTTATTCTCGGCCTCAAGCTGCTTCACCTTGTCCTCCAGCTGAGTCACATCTACTGGCATTGGGAGAGACGGGGAGGCACGTTCGATTCAACCGTCAAGGCCCTAATCTGACCCTCCATCTTCTCCATCACGGCCTCAAAGAGTCTGACACCTAGCATGCAGCTCCCTAACGGAGTTGTACAGGTGCTTGATCTTGGCAGTGGCCTGGTCTCCTAGCTCAAACAAACCTGTCATCAGCTGTAAAACAGAATTCATGTAAGAGACCCGATGCTTATGATGTCAAGAATTCACGCCACAAGAAAGGAAAATCACTACCTTGGAAGCAAAGGGATACTTCTTGAAGGACTTCTGAGAAGTCTTTACCGCCACTTCTCCGGGTCGACCTAAGTAGCACCTCAGCTCCTTCATAGGAGCGTCATCAAGGGGTCACCTGATCAAACTCGGAGTCATCATCCGAAGACCCCTCAGGCTCGGGCTCCATATCTTCGCACTCCACCTCCTCGGAATCCTTCACCTTCTCCTCTATCGTCCGAAGGACGACCTTCCCCTTTCGAGATTTCTTTCTCGGAGGGGAGCCTGCTCATACAATGAAGGCTATCAGCACAAGGATAATATGAAGAAATCAGGCACTTTATCATATCACATTAAAGAAAATACTAGAGGAGGATTCGCCTTGACTCCTTGGAGTTTTCCCCGGGCCCCGCTTCTGGGTCTCCTTCTTATCTCCCTGGATTTTATCAGGGAGGGTCCAATCCAGGTCTGACTTCAAGAAACTGGAAGAATATTTTGACTGAGCAACATCCAACAAGTAAGAATAGGTCACGGAAGGCCATTGCCATACCAAGCCATGGGCTCCCCGCACGAATCCTCACTCCTGAAAGACAATCTTTTCCTTCAAGAGCTCCTCGACGATTCTCTCTAGGTGACAAGGAATCTTAAAGACCTTGTCAAGAGGCACAACATCTTTTGGCTTCGAGTTCCAGTCAAGGACCTCATACTTGGTCCGATCAAAGGTCAGCCGAATATCCTTTCACGGGCCAATGTTATCAGGAAAGGTAAAGACCTTGCCTCCCTGAGGCGTGAGGGTGATATCTCGCGCTTTTCGAAAGAGAACAGCCGGAATAAGCTCCTGAATCGGTCCAGGCTCCCTCATGCCCTTTCCGAGCGCATCAGGATATCAATGCCATTATCGTAACCACTACATTGGAGTGGATCTGACAAGGATGCAGCTGATAATGCTGCAGGAAATCCCGAAACAAAGGAGGAAAAGGGAAACTCATTCCCTGCTGCAAGAATCTCCCATATATAACCCCTCGAGTGGGGCTCACCAGATTCCGAACTGGGGTGGTTTCATCCTCGAGCCTCAAATCAGTCTCGACGGGGTATGACAACCTGCATGATTTTAGAAATTGCAGGGTCTTTTTGTCGACCACCTTGGTGAGGTCACTTGCATCACCAGCAACTGGAGCCCGTTTATCAACTCGGGGCTCCATATTTAGGTCCAAACCCGACCCAGACGCACCTTCATCAACCACCGCAGTTACAACCTGCAGCGGTGTAGCGATAGTTACTTCCATCAACTCCCCAGAATCCAACTCCAGGAACAGAGTGCTTAAGTCACGAGTGGCCGGGGCTCCTTCATCAACATCTATCACTACCGTCTCTTCAACGTTTGGTACAACATTCTCTGTATTGCTAGGGGGAACGCTGGAGTTTGATGACGACATGGCAATATAGAAAATGGGGGGAAGAAAATGTGTGAAGAAGAATTTTTCTGAAGAACTTGTGAAGAGAAGAATTTTTTCTGATTGAAAACACAAAATTACTTGGGTGAAGATTGATGAAAAGCACAAGGAAAAATTACTTGGTTATATAACCATTAATTAACACGCATTTAAAAGAGTAATTACCTCGACTCGCAAAACGATGCAGGCAATTGGAAGGTTGGTCTTTCTCACAGCCAGAGGATGCAATGAGCAGATGCCACATGTCAGTTACCTCAGAATTAAAAGGATGGATTCGAACTAAGTCGTCCACGTGTCTTGATGGAATACGAAACAACTTAAAACTAGATATTGGAAGGGTCCGCCCAAGAAGCCAGTCCTAGATGGACACCCCCGATCTTAATACCCCGAGTTACTCTCCCTCGAGAAGCAAGCCTCACAACCAGCCTCCGAGATGGAGCCCTCAAAATTCTGAAGATCTACCTTGGGGCTACTGATAAGTCAATGGATCGTATTCTATACCTCATTCAGTCTCGGACCAGGGCCCGAGAAGGGTCAGGGGCTTGAGATACGTGGAGGGTGGATCCACGGGTCCATCAATCCTAATACTTATAAGGAATGCGTATATTATGAATGTTCTACAAGGAATACACCTTCTCCTAAACATGGTAAAGACAACCATGACCGAAATACAATTCTTCTATATATGGTAATACAACTGTTATCTCCATAAGAGTTGTATTCATACCATAATTACATATCTTGGTGAACTGCGGATTGTAGCCATATAAATACCAAAGGTTTGGTACACCTTTTCTATCTATTATCTTACATACAATACGCCATACGCACATACTAACTTGAGCGTCGAAGTGTCTACCCTCGGGACACCCGAGGCTTTGTCTTGCAGATCAGTTTGTGACCCGGGTTCGTGATCAAGTGCGGGTTTCAGACATCCATCAGGAAGGTGTTCAGGGACCCTCTTGGTACTATCAAACGGAAAGTTCATGATGTGTCGTGAGAAGGGAGAACGGGCAGACTGTCCTCTAGGTCCGAGGATACGATTTATCTCTTGATCGATTTCGTATTTCCCACGGGTTGGATATGTTCCTTCTTGGTTGAAAGGTTAATCAGCACTAGATTGCCACTCGTTCTGGGTCCACTCTCTCCGTTGCTGACTTAGTTCCTCGTGGATGTTTAGGATGAGCATCCTTCGTACCTTCTCCATACTTAGGTTTATGTCGTCGTCGCGGTAGTTGGCTGGGTCTGGAGGCGGCAGCAGATGTTGTTGACTGACATACAGAGGCAGACTCCGAGATAGGTCATCCAAAAATCTCTGCTGTAGAGCAGGATTTGAGAGCGGTGTGGTTCTAACTCTTGGGAGCGAGGTTTCTAGGATCGACATCCGGCCCGAGGCGTCATGCGTCTGGGCCTAAAGATGCTGATTTGGATTCAACAGGGATGCCACGAAAGCGAGATACTGGGCGTGTAAGTTTCTCATCAGAGCTCGGACATCTTCCGGAATCTTGCTTGAGGGACGGTCAGAGACGGGGTTCGTACGAGGCTGGTTCGAGATCGGAGGTTGAGAACCTGCAGGGCCAGAGGTACAATTTACGGACGCGACTTGGCGTCTTCTTCTTAACTCTTCCTCGTGCCTCTGTTCGAGGATTTGGCTATCTGATGCGTATTTTCTTTGTGATTCACGTTGTTGCAGCGGAATATATATAAAGTGCTTTCGGGATATGAAAATCGCTTGAACAGCTGTCAGCCAATTAACTAGAAACCACGAACACCTGTCATGGGCGACTCAACTGAATCTTGAAATTGAACAACTGTCAGTTAATCCGGAAAACCTCCTTTTTCTTTATAAAAAAATCTCTGTCCCCAAATTACAAGGCTGAGGCATATATTTATAACCTCGAATAAAAATCACAATCCTAACATTAATCTGGAAATAATAAATCTAATTCTATAACTATTATGAAAAATAAATAAAATCTTACTAGAATTAAAACACATATTTATAGGAAAATTCTTGGTAAGAGAATAATTCCTAATTAACCTAGTTTTCCATTTATACTCGTATCATTCTCCTCTTCTTCGAAAAGAATTGTCCTCAATTCTTGATATTCTTCATCTCCAATCAATATGAGTATGTTGCTTCCATATATTTGAGATGCGATGTACTTGCTTTTGCCAATCCCATCTTTTATCATCCTTCCTGAATTTGAATGGATTCTCCCTCGAATTCGTCCTCTCAGTGACCCCTTGTCAAACTCACAACCTTTCGAATATCGATCAAATGACACATGACTAAAGTTGTGATGTGTAGCAAAGTCACCAGTCTTTCCAAACTCATAATTTACATGACTCCAAAGTTCATCATTCTCAAGAAAAGAATTAATCGATTGATCATTCCGTGAAAATATAGATTTTGTTTTCTCAGCAATTTTGTATCGAGCTTCAAAAATCATAGGATGAACCAATTCTTTCTCTGCATCTTCCTCGTTTATACCAATATGAAGTATTGCCATGTCACTTCCATCAAGATCGTCTTCTTTAATCTCATCATGAACATTAAGGACTATAGAACATGAGTACATAACACTCTCGGTTTCAATCAGAGGAGTAGAATAATCATTAACATTGTAGACTTCGGTTAGAGAAGTAGAACTATCCTCCTCACCATCCTCAACGACATCTTCAACATTAGCATCAACACAACCATCAACATCATTCTTTGTCTCAAATTGCTTGTTACTCGCCACAAATTCAGCCACAGTTAAAGACTCTTGTTTTAACATATCGGTAGAAGGTAAGAATAGTTGATCAAGATGTTTCTTCAACTTAATCCATGAGTTGATTTCTGATTTTCCCTGAACCCTTCGCTTAAATTCCAAAATTTCATAATACAAGGATGCACGCGCTGTAAGTTGTTTTATAGCCATCTCGCACCTCGAGCGATCATCATACTCTTTAAAGTCAAAAATTATCTCACATTGCTGGATCCATTCCAAATAACTTTCTTGGTTTACTTTATCTCCAAATTTCGGGATATCCAGCTTAAAACCCTGTCTCACGAATTCTGACACAAGCGCCATCTTCTTCTCCAACGAAGCCATACGTTCTTCCATATTTTTATATTTATTCTCCATGACCGTTCACAAACTAGAATTTGTGAAAGCCTTGCTCTGAATACCACTTTGATGCGTATTTTCTTTGTGATTCACGTTGTTGCAGCGGAATATATATAAAGTGCTTTCGGGATATGAAAATCACTTGAACAGCTGTCAGCCAATTAACTAGAAACCACGAACACCTGTCATGGGCGACTCAACTGAATCTTGAAATTGAACAACTGTCAATTAATCCGGAAAACCTCCTTTTTCTTTATAAAAAAATCTCTGTCCCCAAATTACAAGGCTGAGGTATATATTTATAACCTCGAATAAAAATCACAATCCTAACATTAATCTGGAAATAATAAATCTAATTCTATAACTATTATGGAAAATAAATAAAATCTTACTAGAATTAAAACACATATGTATAGGAAAATTCTTGGTAAGAGAATAATTCCTAATTAACCTAATTTTCCATTTATACTCGTATCACTATCTCTGAACCTCCTCTCATCCTCAGTAAAGATCGAGTCGGTTCCGCTGTATCCGAGCTTGTTCTCGACGCTGAGCCCCTCTCGTTCATTCATGAATTCACTATAATTCATGTCGGTCTGAATCGAGGCTCTTGGATTCGACCTACCGTTGGATGATCCAGGACCTGAGTTTGGTGCTCCGAACGCAGTAGGGTTTGGACCGGAGGTTGGTGCTCCAGACGTAGCAGGGTTTGGACCAGAGGTTGGAGCTCTAGACGCAGCAGTATTTGGACCGGAGGTTGGTGCTACGAACGCAACAGGATTTGGACCGGAGATGTTTGGAACGTTGGAGTTTCCGGAACCCACGGTAGAGCCTGGTGGCGGTTCCGATATAGAACATGACTGAGATCCTCTTGGTCGGCCGCGTCCACGTCCACGTCCTTGGGGGGTTTGTTCCTCGTCAGGATTTTCTTATGGGCCCCTTCCGTGCATTCGGGCGCTTCGTCTAAGGTTGTTGGCTTCCAGTATGATGTCAAAAATTTGCTAAGCAGGTGATTACGATCAGTTCGGAGACAAAATTCGGTGACGTCGTCAATTAACACGCAAGTACCACCGGGTGTGCCAAATTGATGGATGTCTGGAACTTGCGCTCGACGAGGAACTTGGCTCACGAACGGATCTGCAAAACAAAGCCTCGGGTGTCCCGAGGGTAGACACTCCGACGCTCAAGTTAGTATGTGTGTAGGGCGTATTGTATGTAAGATAATAGATAGAAAAGGTGTACCAAACCTTTGGTATTTATATGGCTACAATCCGTAGATCACCAAGATATGTAATTATAGTATGAATACAACTCTTATGGAGATAACAGTTGTATTACCATATATAGAAGAATTGTATTTCGGTCATGGTTGTCTTTACCATGTTTAGGAGAAGGTGTATTCCTTGTAGAACATTCATAATTTGTTGTAATGCACGATCAAAAAAAGCATCATCGTAACTTTATAAATTCCGTCAATGAAAGGTGTACTATTTCGTATATTTGGAAAGTAGACATGTCAAAGTAGGTCAACATTTATTTTTACACTGATAAGTATTTCTCAAACCTAAATTTTTACAATTTTGATTATTCATTTAAAATGAACGCACTTGTTTTATAGGTGCAAAACATGTGCGTGCTCATATAATATACTACCATTTTAAAAAATTCTATCATTTTCTTATTAAAGTAACACAATAAAAAAATAACTGAAGACATACGTGCTTGCTTTTCATGAGATAATGAGTTTGACCAAACCCAAATACCGAATTTGTCAGAGTCTTAGACAGAGACCTCAGATATTCAATCGAAGAGACTGTTGTTGTTCAGACACTCAAGCATCCTCTTGTAACAAGACAGGGCAATGAAGTGCAGAAGTCCAGTAGAAAGGAGGATTTGGAAAAGACATCAGATATTCGGTCGAAGAGATTGTTGTTGGTTAGACACTCAAGCGTCCTCTCGTAACAAGTCAGGGCAATGAAGTGCAGAAGTCAAGTAGAAAGGAGGATTCGGAAAAGACATCATAAATTTCTTCTTTCTTCACATTGTTCATCTATTAGCAATCAGTGTTCATCTAAAACCGATATTTGTAGTTAATCATTCACAAACGGTTTTATTCTCTCTTTATGTTTTCGATTTTGATTTTTGTAATTGTTTTTGTTGCTGGGAAATAGGGTCAAACTCAATACCTAATAAAGTGGTAAGTTTCCCACCACTGTTTTATAAAGTTTTGAATTAAATTTGGTTAGTTTGTGTATGTAGAATATGTCATAATATATAAACTTTGGTTCCAAAAGTAGGTTGGTATTAATTTTACATTTTTACGCATTTTCTAGACACACGCGTGCTATATACGTGCATGACACACACTTACATAAATACGGGCAAATACATATTCCTATAAAATTAACGCATTTCACATTGCACATTGCGTGCGGTTTATTTGAAAAGAAAATCTAGCTGATTTTAAATTCATCAAAGTACATGTTTAGTTCATTGAATTTTGAAGTGAATTTTTTTTCTTTTGATTTCGGTTTATTTATTTTGCTATATATTTTTGGTTATATATTTGTGCAATTCAATTTATAAAAGACTGGAATATTGTATGCCGCGCGTTGCACGGTTTGATTGGTTGAATATTGTAATTAACTAATATATAAAATAGAATATCTGATAAGCGAATAAACACGTGTTAATTAGTAACACGTTCCTTTCCCAAAGATTGCTTGGGCATTTCACGTCGATTCTGATCAGGGATTGCCTTGAAAAATACAGAGTTAGTTCCGATAAGAAAAACAAAACGATTTTATTGTTCAAAATATGAAGAATAAACTGAAAATTAGAATTCTCTAATTTTCTTTTTATCTAAATGCATCTTATAAGAAACAAAAGACCATTCTGCAAACCCTATCCCTTAGTTGAAGCTTGTCCTCAAGCTTTTTCCAAAACAGCTCCAACTCAAATTTCTTGATTTTGCTGGATTTTTGTTAGCTCTGAACTATTGCAATAGTTTGTGGATGGACGGAAATTTTTGAGCTACATTATACTCATCATCAGTCATATATGTGATAATAAGTTGACAATACTATTTGATGATAAAGTATGCACGGTCAGGAAAGAAGGAAAAGGGGTGCTGGTTGGAACAAGATCATGAGACAGTTGTTATGTTCTGGATGAAAGTGTCAACTGTCTCAGAATAAGTTTGGATGAAAATATGCAATGGGATAGGAAGTACGGACATCCTAATTTGAATAATCTATCAAAGATCACAAGAATGGAAGTAATTAGAGGGGTACCCATGTTATCTTACAGAAAAGAAATAGCTTGTCCACCTTATTAAGAAGGCAACAGATCAAGTCTCCACACTCAAAGCTTCATCAGATTACTACTTCCCGATATCTTGAGTTATTGCATATGGATTTGATGGGTCCTATAAGTCCAGCGAATGTGTCAGGCAAGAAGTACATTTTTGTGTGTGTAGATGATTTTTCTAGATATACTTGGTGAAATTTTTGATTGAAAAATCAGAGGGTACTGACATGTTTACCAAGCTTATTACTCGGGTTAAAAATTAAAAAGGCTAGTAATTGTTTGAAAGTTGTGAGATTACGAAGTGATCATGGAAGATAGTTTGCAAACTCCAAGATGTCTTAGTTTTGTTTAGTTTAGAAATCAAACAAGAGTCTTCGGCACCAATTACTCCTCAGAAGAGTGGAATTTTTTAACGCAAAAACAAGTCGTTAGTCAACATGTCTAGGGCTATGATGACTGAAAACTAGACTGCAAATAAATGGTGAGCTAAAGTTGTGAATACTGCTTGCTATATTATCAATCGTGTTTATCTTTTACCATTTAATCAGAAAAAATCATGTGAACTACTATTGTGTGGACCAAAGCCAAATGTTGGTCATTTTCATGTCTTTGAGAGTGATTGCTACATGCTCCGGGATAGAGGACCTCTTGGAAGGTTTGACAAACAAGTTGATGTGGGCATCTTTCTTGGATATATTACAAACAGCAGGGCATTTCGTGTTTATAACAACTGAACCAGACACTGATGGAGCAAAGAATGTAGTTATTAAGGATCACAAGGATACTGGGAGTACCATCTTACTGGAAGAGGAAACTGAACGACAACCGACAACCGACTTCTGAAAATCCTATACGACATCCTCTGGTGATCAGCTTTTTCTATTGATGTTAACATCCTCGTCTAACCAGTACTAGACCTGGAAAATGGGTTAAATGGGTTAATGAAAATATGGGTACGACCCGTTTTTTATCCATTTAAAAATGGATAAAATACGGGTCGGGTAAAACCCACTTAAACTGCGGATACAAACTCACATTATCCATATGAGTTTATACCCACGAGTTTACCTATATGGGTAAAGGATATGTCTCGACTTTTGAGTTTCTCAAGGACTTTTACTTTGGAAATTATGAATACGTTATAAATAGCATTTCCTAGTTTAATGATATACTATTCATTCATCTTACACTTTTGTTTCTCTCCAAAATCACATGGTATCGTTATCAGAATAAGCAAAAGAATTATTATGAGGATGCCTGCATGTTAATCTGTGCTCATTTGTGAAAAAGTACTTAGAGAATTCAAACTTACTAGACTAATTGGAGAATAAAAATAAAAACACATTGGACTAGTTGAGGTAGAAATAGAGCAGCAGACATATAAAATTATGTACCTGTTTTCCTCTATCTTCACTAGCTCTTCTTCCCATGGATATTTCGATACTCTTAGTGGTGAAAGCGATCAACTTTCTCTTCTAGAAGGTTGTTTCGTCGTTGCTGGAGATCTCTCTCTTCCCCGACAATGAATCTTAGAAGAAGTTTCAATTTCCGAGATTTTTAACCTCTCGTAATTGGATTTTCCCGGGGAGAAAATGCGCCTGAGATGAACTTTTCCTGACAGAAATGAGGGTTTCTCCGGCAAAATCAATTGAAGGTTTATGCTAAGATGAATGATGGACTTCATATTTTACAGTGTTTTCTCTCCTCTATCGAACCCAAAATTATAAAGAAGCCTTGAATGGTGAGGATTGGATCTCATCTATGCAGAAAGAATTTGAGAAATTTATCTAAGAGTGACGTCTGATGTCTTGTTCCAAGACCTACTAGAGTAAATGTGATTGGAACTAAGTGGATATTTAGGAATAAGTCAGATGGTGATGGAAACATAACCAGGAATAAAGAACGGTTGGTTGCACAAGGGTACACTCAGGTGGAAGGAGTAGATTTTGATAAAACATTTGTTCTTGTGGCATGGTTAGAATATGTTCGGTTTCTGCTTGTCGTGTCATGTATCATGAATTTTACAGTATCAGATGGATGTCAAGTGTGCGTTTCTAAATGGAATTGTAAATGAAGAAGTCTATGTGGAGCAATAGAAGGGGTTTGAGGATTTATTTCTCCAGTCCATGTTTATAGTCTAAAGAAGGCATTGTACGGTCTTAAGAAAGCGCCCCGTACTTGGTATGGGCATTTCGCCTAGTTCTTATTACAGAAAGGCTATCGATGAAGGAGTGTAGACAACACTTTATTCGTGTTTAAACATGGTGATCATATCTTGCTGGCGTAAACATATGTCGATAATATTGTCTTTGGATTCACATCAAAGAAACTGGTTGGTAACTTTATTGATATGATGAAAGGAGCATTCGAGATGACCATGGTTTGGTGAACTCACTCACTTAATTTCAAGGATTGCAAGTTATACAGCTTGGTGAAAAGTTTTGGTCTTTCTGAAGCTAAACTGAGAAACTGATCAAGGATGAACATAGGGTTAGACTGAGAAGTTTTGAGATTGACTGAGAAGTTTAAACATCCTAGAATTTTGTGCAATATATATATATATATATGAAGATGATCAGGCTATTTGAGGTTGCAAATTTCCGTGTTAGTGATGACAAGGATTTAGTTCTAGACTGAAAACTGAAATCAGCAAACAAGGATCCAAAATCAGACTGGTATCATAAGGTTTTCATCTGGGGCAAGTTATACAAGTTTAATCCGTACGTGAATCATGCTTTGGGATTATATCATAAGAAATGCCCCAATTCAACATATCCAAAGAAGTTCAGGGTTGATTATGATGATGTAGCATTTGCACTGTCTAGAGGTGTGTTGACAGAATGGGGTGAGCGCAAGACCTTGACAACCTTTGATTTGAGTCAGAAGTACCTGTATAGAGTGGTTTCAAATCTGTGGGCTATGTCTCTAAATGTTTCTATGGTGATTGAGGAGATTGCTTGTCTCATGTATTTCATTAGGACCAACAAACCCTACAATCTGGGCTGGTATCTGTATGGCAGGATTCATGTCATTGCTTAAGATCTCAAGTCTGATGAGTATCTTATCTATCCTACTCTCATTACTGGGTTTCTCAAGTGTGTTGGGTTGATTGATGACCTTAATGACACTCTTACTTATTGTGCTATTGTTCAAGTCAACCATCGTCTATCAGAAGCTAAATAACTTGTCTGCTATCAATTTTGAATCTGGAAAAGAAGTTGAGCAACCAGTGGAGAAAGATTTTGCTAAGTCCATACGTGTTGAAATACAAGTGCATATTACATGCCGCCTTTTGAAGATTGTAGAACTGCAAGAGGAGTATGCTACCTTGGAGCCCAGAGCTGATAGCAATTAGGATGAAGATGAAGAAAGTAGCATCAACAGTAGTGGATCACAGGCATTCTGAACGCAGCTCATGTTAAAACATGGTTCAGAAACTAGTTTGGAATGATTCCTGCCCCTAAGGGAATAATATTTTGATATTTTTGTTATGTCCATATATTTTGTATTATGTTTAATTTTTCTTGATTATTTGTTTTGATGTTATTCTAACTCAATTTATCTTCTGATTGATGGTACATCAAAATCATGATTGGGTCCACAAAATGTTAAAAGGGGAGATTGAAAAGTCAAGCACTTGAATATTGGTTATTTTGTAGACAATGATATTTAAGACCGTTATGTTTAAACATCTGAATCTAGATACATTATTCAACTTTCATTGTGAATCAAAGTTGTGCGTCATGTCTTTTAATCATGTTCTACTCCGACAACTAAAGATCCGGTTACAGTCATTGTATCTAATCTAATTCCGACTTGATCATTGATGATAATGCCAATGCAATCAGATAAGGAAGTTTTTAGATTAGACATAGGATTAGAATTAGATTACAATTAGGATTACATCTATTTTATGTATTCTGTACAGTATTATAGTTCTGATTAGCTATAGACTTGCAATATAAATGGAGAACTAACCCGACCGTGAGTACTACAAGATATAACACGACAACGAGCTATAAATAGGGACGCAAGGCTGCCAAGATTTTCACCGATTTAAACTGCAGAGTATTATGCACTCAGAATTACTTCATCATTGAAGCAATTGAAGTCCTTCCACAACAAGACTTTGTTCTTCAATGGAGTTTGTAATCCAGAAGTTTTTAAACCCTGGGAGAGGTGGTCATCAAGGTGGTCACAATTCTACTTCGAGAATATCATGCACAGGTAAAAGTAGGAATTTTGCACTCTATATTGATATTATAGTGGATGGATTTTGAACTGAGAAAGGCCTCACAGATGTAACTGTTTTAACATTAAACTGCATAATTAATTTCGTGTGTTATTGCCTTTATATTTAGTTTAAACTAAACTGATGTGTGTTTAAACATAGAATTTATTGAAGTAATTTAAAGAACATAAACATTGTGATTAAATATTAGATCGATAGATTTCAAATATGATCCCATTCAAAGTATAATTACAATTTACAACTCACCCTAGTCGAATCGTTGGCATGCCTCTTCTCCTCGACGCAAATACAATTTTATCTCAACTGAGTATGACATTTATATTAAAGAAGAAAGATGCATATTTGTTGAAAAGAAGAAACAGATGTTTGTGGAATTTTTTTGGACTAAAAACATAGAGAAATATTAAAATTATATATTGTAAGAAAGGTAGTACTGAAATGCGAAGAAATTATTTAAATAGTGGCGACGATGAAGAAGCATACTGGATCCTGAGGACCGCTGCTTACACTATTATTAGAAGGATTTGTGCATTACATTATTATTAATCAAGTCGATTTGGGGCTGAAACTTTATAGAACTAAAGTGAGTTGGTTATTATTACTACTAAATAATTTGAAGTTATTCATTTGCTTTGATATTTCAATAAAAATATATTCATTATAATTGATATAGTCAAGTGAATGATTCGCCCATGCAAACGGCCAAAGCAAGTGAAAGCTTTATATAACGTAGACCTCTCGATACTCTAACCCACTCTGAATAACGCTCTTCCATAAATCAGCTGATAAAATCTGATCAGATGGGTTCCGTCGGGGATGACATCATCCAGCCTCTGCTTCAAAGCGGCAACATTACTAGGGCTAAGACGCTGGAGGAAAAGCACTCCGAACTGAGCGTGGAGCTAGAAAGAGAGCTGTCTAGGAGCGATGTGCCTCTCGGAAAGCGGCTGATAACGGCGACCGGAATCGAGCTCAGGCTGCTGGTTCGGTTGGCTGCTCCGGCAACGGCGGTTTACCTGGTTAACTACGTGATGGGGGTGATCACGCAGATATTTTCCGGCCAACTTGGGAATCTTGAACTTGCAGGTGCCTCCCTTGGTAACAATGGCATCCAAGCCTTTGCTTATGGAATCTTGGTACGTCTGCTCTAATTTTCTCCAATATCTAAATTCAATCTAAACCATTTCCCCCCCGCAATTTAAATGTTATAGCTACTTTATTTGTTACTACATATAAATTTTTGTGTTTGAAAAGTTGTCAAAAGCAGGTTGTTCTACGAGTAGAATCAGAAGCTATATATTTTGGTTCAAAATAGAACCTGATCTTATCAACTACTAGTTAAGTATAAGATAAATGAGTAAAATTTTCTTATAAGTACTACGATTCTATCAAATATAATTATAATGATTACTGTCGAGTACGTAGTAAATAAATAACTTTTAGGTACTTTTTAATTTTGCTTAATGTATTCATTCAATGTTTCAATATTAGTCTAGCAGTTAATGTCGTCATGAGTTCAATCGACACCAAGAAGAAGGGAGGTGTAAAACTTTGATTAAGATATTATCTGAGTTATCACTCAATTAAAAAAATTTAAAAATAGATAATGCATGCATTCAATTGGTTCACGCGATCATAAGGATAATATCAAACTTTATTTCATGTCGGAACTTTTTGTGCATCTGATTATGATCATCATGTTGAATTGTGAAATATATATGAAAAGAAATAACGGTCATTTGGTTTTCTCAGTATACCCATTTCACTATAATTTACCGACTGTTGAGAGGTTTTGATAGCAATAATTTTTATTTTCTTGTAAGCAATAATAGGTATTAGTTTCAAATCATAAGATTCTTTAGCATAAATATGATAAATTTTCATAGTTCGGGAAATTCAAATTGACATGAACATTATTTAATATTTTGAAATTATTTAAATAAAAAGAAAAGAAAATCAAATTTCAGAAAAAACAATCAGGTAAAATGGTCTTATGATAAAATAACTTGTTATTTATTTAAAGATTGGTGTAATTATTAATTTAGATTTAAAATATAAAGAATTAGATTATTGTCATATCAGAAGCGTTACACGAGCGATTTCATTCCAACACATTCTGAATTTCTCACCAATCTGTATTTTTATTCTTTATATTGAATCTCTTTCTACACGTATATACAAAACTTTGTATTGGAATTAATTCAGGAATACAACGAAATGACCAAGAGCATATATTAAGGTTGCACACACGAGGTGCACGAGTGCATATTTGATCAAAATCTGAATAATGGACGTTTGTTTAAATTCATGACATGACCCCTCAATCATTATTGTGTCGTCGCTTCACTTTTTGTTTGGACATTCATGACTAGGGCCTAGGGGTGAGATATACTGCATCGATCAACTGATCATATAAATTATGGGGATACTTGTTTATCGAAAATTAATTATTTTAAATTAGCAAATGATGTTTTTATATGCAAAATTATATGTTAAACATATTCTAAATAATAAAGTATAATTATATAATAAATAAGTGGTTCATTGTATTTAATTTAGACTAGCGTTGTTAATTTATTCTATTTTTAATCCCTTCATAGTCAACCGACAAATTCCCCCCTTTTTTTAACAAGAATTTTCTGTCCAAGATAACTAAGAATTCTTGGTTTGCATAAATGAGATGAATTACCCAAATCATGGAAATTTGAAAACTGGTTCTTAATTATGTAGATTAACTAGTTTTAGTTAATGATGATCGCTTTACATTATTCAAAATATAATTTGCATAATTATTAGTACAAACTTGAATAATCAAACGGAAATGATCTGGATCCGTTGCACTAATTATCACTGGTTCGTTAAATGTTATTATGAACAGTTGGGAATGGGCAGCGCTGTGGAGACGCTGTGCGGACAAGCATACGGAGCTCATAAGCTCGAGATGCTGGGAATATATCTCCAGAGATCAACCATTCTTCTAACCCTAACCGGAACTCTAATAATGTTCGCCTACATATTCTCGAAGCCGATACTCATCTTCCTTGGCCAGTCGCCGGAAATCGCTGCTGCCGCCGCCTTTTTTAGCTACGGTCTGATCCCGCAGCTCTTCGCGTACTGTGCAAACTTCCCCATTCAGAAATTTCTCCAGTCTCAGAGCATCGTGGCACCGAGCGCTTACATTTCAGCCGCCACGGTTTTCCTCCACGCGGCTTTGAGCTACGTCGCTGTTTTCAAGCTCGGACTCGGTTTGCTCGGATCGGCACTGGTTTTGAGCTTCTCGTGGTGTGTCATAGTGACTGGCCAGTTCATCTACATTGTGTGCAGTGAGAGGACGAGGGACACGTGGCGTGGATTCAGCGTTCAGGCTTTTCACGGTCTCTGGGATTTCTTCAAGCTCTCGGCTGCATCGGCTGTGATGCTTTGCTTGGAAACCTGGTATTTTCAGATTCTGGTTATGTTGGCTGGCCTTCTTCCCAATCCCGAGGTCGCCTTGGATGCTCTTTCCATATGGTAATCTTTCGAAAATCCACACTGAAACTGGTTGTACATGTGTGATTACATCAAATGGTCAGGATTTTGAATATAAAAAAATTGAGTGAAAATAATGCTATATATTTTTATAAGATTGTTAATGCACAAATGAAATCAATAGAAAGACCTAGCTAGTAATATTGTACAATTTTCTGGAGCTTATATCTAACAGAATTGAAGTGAGTTAAATTGAATTAATGTAAAAAAAAATCTATTAAAAATTAGAATTGCTATAGTTAAATTAACTTAAATTCATTGAATTATTTTCAAATTGAATTGAAATCTAGATAAACTCAGGATATCATGGCCTAATTCAAGTATAGAATATTATATAACTTCAATTCTCCAAGATTATGTAATGTAAATTGTGTATATCTATATGTGGTATTTAAGAATATTATAATGTATTTTACTCTTGTAGTCCAAAAATACTGTATGAACTAACGAAAATATCCCCATTCATTACATTCTCTGAAAAACTTAACAATATTCAGGAGATGGTATTGTAATTTCAATAGTATTTTGAACTACGTTGAGTTAAAAGCAGATTGCGTATAACACACCAGGAGTATTATTTATGATTCACAAATATTAGCATAATATTTACAATTGAAATAATAATGCGCATGTTTCACTTAATAAGATTACATTTTCTTGATTTGAAATGCTGAGGTAGGTACCGAATGCATCATATAATTTACCTATAAGTTATCTCTCTACTCTACTGTGCTCACTTTTATTTTAATAATTTGCAGCATTACTGTGTTGGGCTGGGTGTTTATGATTTCAGTTGGTTTCAATGCAGCAGCAAGGTTAGTATCTATAGCAAAGTTAAATTTTGTTTTATTGACCTCTAACTGAAATTATTAAAAACATTAAGTATGAGATTGTTTATTAACCTAATTAAATCAGCGTGAGAGTGGGAAATGAGCTTGGAGCTGGACACCCCAAGGCAGCTGCCTTTTCAGTGGTGGTGGTTACATCCATATCATTCATGATATCAATCATCGTGGCTTTAGCCGTTCTTGCCTTACGCCATAAGATCAGCTACATGTTCACCGGAGGTGAAGTTGTTGCCAATGCTGTCTCTGATTTGTGCCCAGTACTCGCTGTAACTCTCGTTCTCAATGGAATTCAACCTGTTCTGACCGGTAATCAACTAGCCGAAAAAACGCAGACTCATAAATTATAAACTATAATGTACGCTGTCTGTCTTGTTTCGTGTAGGGGTCGCCGTCGGCTGTGGATGGCAAGCGTTTGTGGCGTATGTTAACGTTGGCAGTTATTACATGGTTGGCATCCCCATCGGTGCAGTTCTTGGATTTTACTTCAAACTTGGAGCTAAGGTAGATTTGCAGTTTTATAAACATTCATGTATACTTTCATCAGAATGTTGCAGAGAGTGTTTGATTTGAAATTTCGTTACTAGGGAATTTGGTCTGGGATGATTGGCGGCACATTGATGCAAACTCTCATTCTCATCTGGACCACTTATCGAACTGACTGGAACAAAGAGGTAAATATTCGATATTGATTGCATGTTGAAGACTTATGTAAATGAAGGGTCGCATAATAAGTTCATCGGTCGTAATTGCAGGTGGCAATTGCTCAGAAGAGGTTGAAGACTTGGGAGGACAAGAAAGGAACTTTACCGAATGAATGAATACTCTGAATTCAGACGATATATGTCAATCCTTACAAGAACCAGAACTTAATTTGTCACATTTCAATTTTTCAGAACTTAATTCGGACTGAATTTTACCGCATTGTAGAATAAGTTTTGATTATTAGGCCCGGGAGCCAAATGTACGATCATTCTGAAAAAATTAAAATAAAACAGTTTAATATGTTACTATTTCTGAGATTTTGAAAATAACTATATATGTCATTTTAAGATTTTTAGGGTAAAAGTAATTCTAAACAGACACTGGGGAAAAAGCAAAGAAGACGTTGACAAAGGACGGCGGTTCAGCATACATTAATGAAAACTGTCGTTCTATTTTATTTCCGAACTCGTAAACGAAAGGCACTATTCGAATGTATAAATGGCGGTTTTGGTGTAACCGCCGTTAATTGAATCCCTACTATATATCTGAATTTGTAAACTAAATAGGAACTAATCAGGATAGAATCTACATAATTTATGAAATCGGAAACGTTCTAGGAACTAATCTATATAATACTCCCCTTATTAATACCCTCACTACTCTCCATAATTTTTCCCTATCTCCTTATCCATCTATCTCTTTCAAGATATCTCTTTTATATCCTTCCAATCAACACCATATCAGTTTCATCTTCAACCATGAATTGTCTCCTCCTTCTTCTTATTCTTATTCTCAGGCGATTCTCGGGGGGTGGGGGATATCTTTTCCCTATCACCTTATCTATCTCTCCCTCTTTCAGATCTCTCTTTTATCTCCTTTCAATAAACACCATATCGGCTCCATCTTCAACCATGAATCGGCTCCTCCTTCTCATTCTTATTCTCAGACGATTCTCATGGGTAAAAATACGTTTTCCCTATCTCCTTATTTCTCTCTCTCTCTCTCAAGATCTCTCTTTTATCTCCTTTCAATCAACACCATGTTGGTTTCATCTTCAACCATGAATCCACTCCTTATTCTTATTCTCAGGCGATTCTCAGGGGGGAAATATTTTTTCCCTATCCCATATAGGGAAAGGATCAAGAGACTCCCTTGTTTTTACTCTAATTTTCACTCCAAATGCTACCCCTTGGATTAGATTTAATCTAGTGGCACTAGTGGAAAATCATCGATATTCGACGGAGAGGCACGGTGGGAAAATGAGATTTTCCGAAACCCGCCGTGTAATAGGTTTACGAAATCGAAAAAGACTCGAAAACAGAAGGGCTCTTGTCGCTGATTGATTAGCATGTCAAGACTTAAATAACCCGCCGTGTAAGGTACGTTTACGACATCGGAAAAGTTTGCTGATGGATTCGGAAAAGAATTTGACAGATATCTCTGGACCGTCCCTATCCTATCCTATCCTTATGTTCAAAATCCTGAATTCTTATCTTCAAAATTCCCATTTTTTTTCCTCCCCATCAATTTTTGGGTGCAGAGGGGATTGCAGGGCAAAATTTCCTTCACTCTTCCTGTCGGTGCCTGTATCCTTGTAGTTTTCCGGCCGCGTTCGAGGATGGCTTGGCCGTGCTGAATTGGCTGGGGAAGCAGGCAATTCGGGCCGAGTGTGATGAGTCTATGGGAGTCGAGACTGGGAGATTCTTCAATGGTGGTGGGAGGTCGGAGATTGTAGATGGATTCGGGAGCGTTGTTGAATCGTGGCTCGCAGCTCACGCAGATCCTTCAAGGTAGCTTTTCAATCTTTGTTTATTGTTTCATTCTTTGTGCATTGTGGAAATGTAGATGTTAATTATTGTTTACTAGGTGTGTTCTTCTTGGAGTAAGTTGTGGTGCCTGTATCCCCGCGGGTAGAATTTCCAATCAGGCACCTGCATTTATTAGTGACAATTGCGTTGTCGTGGTCGACATCTATAAGCACACTCCTGTTCCGTCATGAAGCTTCGAAGAGATGTGCATTCTGGACTCTGATATGTACGAAGAGCTTTTTCCTCAGCTTCCAAACACCAGGGCTTGCCGGGTTCAAACTTGCAATCTTGGGGGCTTCTGGAGGCATTGTGATTTCGCTGGCCGATTGGGCCGGTATTTTTTTATCAAATGCTTATACATTTCCGAGTTCGAAAATGGTTTTTCGCAATGATTTCCGAAATCGGAAATTAAAAACATGGCGGGGAAAAACCGCCGTGCTTCGCAACCGCGAAGCACGGTGGCTCAACTAACGGCGGGGAATCCCCACCGTGCTACCCCCGAATCCCCGTCGTGCTTCTAGTCGGCCTCCACTAGTGTGGTCATAATTAAATATATTTTTAGCCAATTAGTTCTAATTAACTTCATTCCCAAAATTACTTTCATGCTTTATATTCACCTTCATCTAGCTCTTCATCGCATCAATCCTTTTAAAAAAACCAAACCCAGATCAATCAATCAAATTGCAATTTTAAATGTAACAAGATCTTATATAGATTGAAGTGTGTGAAGTAGAGGTATTGAAGTAGAGGTATTTTTCAGAACAAAATCCATGAGATCGCCAAACCTAGGGTTTGTTGGGAATTGGCTCTGACAGTTTGTGTTATCGTTGCAGGCAGTTACTTGTGTTATCGTTGCAGGCAGCACCAAATATGTCAGGCTGGTCTTTTGATTTTGTTGAAATACTCTTTTAATTTTTCCGTTTCATATTGATGATTCGTTTCTAATCCACTCTCTTCAATTCTTTCCGCCACCGGTGTTGATGTCTCCCTTCACTGTAAGTTCTCTGAATTTTGGGGAGCATAAAGAACAGTGGAAGGGTATGAGAGAATCACCAAATTATACGGTGGAGAAATTTACTGTGAACTCATCGACAACCGTCGGGCGACAGAAGTTGAAAAGGACTGGATCCGAGAAGGACTGTTTTAATACAATTTTATGGGGCGAAAAAGAAGAAAAAGCAAGAAAATTAATTTTGGGAATGAATTTAAATAGAATTAATTGGCTAGAAATAGATTTAATTATGACCAGTAGATTAAATCTAATCCAAGTGCTAGCATTGGGAGTGAAAATTGGAGTAAAAATAAGGGAGTTTCTTGATCCCTTCCCTTATATATAATAGGGAGGGGTTCCGTTAACTCACTTATTTTTACTCAACTTTTTACTCAAAATCACAATCCTTCCCTCTAATCTAATCTAACGATCAGAATTAAATCATCATTTTCCTAATTTTTTCAATTGATAATAATATTATTTTCTTTTTTTAATCCCTTTCCTTCACGATCCATTCCCTTCTCCCCATAGCTTCTTTCGTGACTTTCTTCATTAACCAGGCTTCCAAAAACCTAGATTCTAAAGAAAATAAAAAAAATCACCGAACCACCCTCTAAACGGTTCAGAAAAGCATGGCAGAACTCTTCTGACGCGGACCAGAATCATGGCGTCTCCAGGGCGGAAATACTGGTGCACCGCCCACTTCACGGTGAAGGCAGACTTGTCAGAGAGGTCGACTACGATTCAGATCCGGTGAGCAGCGCCGGCGGTGGGGCTATCAATGGAGGAGGGGGTGGTAGAGGGAGGGAATCGCGAGGAAGATGAACATACTTTTATTTTGGCTAGCGGCGGGAGATTATTTCCTATGCGGTGGCGGAGTGGTGGCGATTGGGGCTCTGCATCTCATCGGAAATTAGGGTTAAGAATTTTGGGTTGGCTTGTGCTTCTCGTACGATTTGACTGGAGTAGTATTCCACTACTATGATTCTTGTTACTATTCTTGTTACCCATAAACAAATAAAAGTCTATACCACCCCAATCCCTACCCCCAACACGAAACCCCATCTCAGTCAAAAAACTACATATTCTTTTTAAATCTCCGACCACCCCTCTATGGATGGTTCGAGCGGGTCGCCACCGCTCGGCACCGCCACTGGAATATCCGGCGAGACAACCCTCGATCCGGCCGGAACGACGCCGGATCCACCAGCCCGAGACCGCCGCCGACAAGAGCTCAAGAGGATCGGGCTGGAAAGTCAGCTGCAGCTACCGCACGCCGCTGCTCTGTGGGCCGCACGATCCGCCCGGAAAGAGATTGGTCCGGGACCAGTGAGGACAAGCAGCTCAGACGGACTGGAGGGGCACACCGCAGAAGACAAGGGCATCCAGATCCGTTTCGATCGGGGATGGTTCTGATCCGGGCAGCAAAGTCATCGGCTCGGGCCGGTTCAGGTCGGGTCGGCTCGGCTCGGGTCGGTCGGGCCGGGCCAGGCAGAGGTTGGACAGATTTACACCGGAATTGGCACAATTAGACTGAGAATGTGTTTTTACTTCTTTTTCCCCTTTTTAAAATTTATTTTCAGTCTTTTTCGGGTATATATTAATTGATGTTTGTACTAAAATATTGGATTGAATGTGATCTGCTAATCTTAGTTTTCTGACGGGTCCTTTTGCTCAGTTAAACTTTGATTAGATTCCGATCTAGTTAGTACAGTTAGGAGAAATCCAAGTCACAATACTATTGAATACTATTGTTGGCGATACTGCTACTAGATTTGTAGACCAGTTAGGCTTTAAGCTTATATCGAGTTAGATTACATTTACTCTATCCAGTATTTGGCCACCAGCCAATCAGACCAAGATTGGTTGGGATTGCTCTAGTACACATATTAATATATATATATATATATATATATATATATATATATCCATTTTTAGATTTTTGTGATTTTTTTCTTAATATTGCGCTGTAGAATATCACCTTTTAAGAGAAATCTTTATAGTAATCTCTAGTTAGGCTCTTGATGAAACTTTCCTATTAGTATTATGACTGGATAGAACAACTCGGTATGCTTTACATACTACTTTGCTGTCCAACCTTGTGAAGACTTGCTATCTTCCGATGGTCCATAGGCCACCGGGCTCAATGGGTAGTCGGTTGAGGTTCAGGTAGAGAGTATTTGTTATAATAGAACCGAGTTTTCTGTTTTGACTGTGAGAAAGTGGGATGGTGAATTCTAACGAGGTATAGAATGCTGTACTTGGTGATGTCTATACGTAGCAGAAGGAGGGAAGTCTGGTTTTTAGCTACAGAGATGACTTAGTTTTCTTGTAATATTATTAGACACATCTCTGATATCTCACTTTGCTTCCGATATTAGATCGGAGTATAGCTTTCGGGCAACAAATTGCCACAGTTACCCCAACAGGGTTTCATGTGTAATATTGGGTTTCAAACCTGATCATGTTATTATATTACTTTTATTAGGGTTGAGGAGCCGTGAATAATCCTCCCGTCCACTTGGATGGTTTTAACTTTTTTTAAAAAATACTATTAAGAAAATGACTTGATTAATATTTGATTTATTAAAAGTTTGAATCATGTGACTGCCATTCCATCTGTGCACAACCTAATTCGGAAGGATGGAGACGTTTTTTATCTAAAATGGGAATTAAATCCTATGATGAATTAAAATGGGAATTAATTAAGGAATAAAAGATAAATTTAATTTTAAGATAGAGGTATAAAAGGAAAAGGGGAGAAAAATAAGTGCAAATTTGTGAGCCACAAGTTTAGATTAAATTGAAGGGTTTAGATTTTGAGTAAAAAGATGAGTAAAAATAAGTGAGTTAACGGAACCCCAAGATCTCTCTTTTACTTCCTTTCAATCAACACCATATCGGTTTAATCTTCAACCATGAATCGCCTCCTCCTTCTTCTTATTCTTATTCTCATGCGATTCTCGGGAATGTTTTATCCCTATCTCCTTATCTATTTATCTCTCTTTCAAGATCTCTTTTTATCTCCTTTAAATCAACACCATATCAGCTTCATCTTAAACCCTGAATCGCCTCCTCTTTCTTCTTATTCTTATTCTCAGGGGAACTACATAATTTACGAAGTCGGAGTTTTAGGAACTGATTTATATAATACTCTCCTCCTTAATACACTCACAACTCTCCATATTTTCCCATATCTCCTTATCTATCTATCTATCTCTTTCAATATCTCTCTTTCATCTCCTTTCAATCAACACCATATCGGCTTCATCTTCAACCAGGAATTTCCTCCTGATTTTTCTTATTCTTATTCTCAGGGGAATTCAGTTTTCTTCGCGATTGGGGTTATCAGAAGATTTAGCTAAACTTCACAGGTAAGCTTCACGTCGGTCTTTGCCGGAGTTGTGATTTCGGGATTTGTATGCGTTGGATTTTGATGCGGACAATCAAGGAGTTCAGATTTTCCGATGAAAGAAGTTGAATTTCTGGCCAGAGCAAAAGAGTTGACTTCAACTTTAATGTGTAGATCATTCGATTCAGGCCGAAATTCAATGAATTTGGATGATACTTTATGTGATTTTAGTGTATCGGGGTACGATCTAATCGATCCACAACTACCTATAATTTTGGGATAAGGTTTTCATTCACTGATTTTGATGTCGCCGGCCAGATTGGTCGGTGTTTTTTTGTTAATTACTCCCTAGTAACTTTAATTTCCGAACTTGTAAACTACTTCCAAATAAACATTCGGATTGTGAAACGTCTACAGCGCGCGGCAGATATAACACGTTTACGAAACTGGAACTATACTGTTGGTGAGTGTCGTTTAACTCACACAAATAATTCCTGCAATACGCTAAGAATATATAATAAACTAGCACGATGGTAAGCAGGGTCGAATCCCACAGAGAACGGAGTAATCAAATTCAATTTCCTAAGATCAAATTTGGTGTAGTCACCACACTTTATAATTCAAGATTGATTTTCTAATAACTTAGAAATAAAATAAACTATATTAACTACTAAATAGAATCAAATAAAAGAAACTAAATTAACTACAAAAGTAAAATAGCAAATAACCACACGAAAGACATCCGGCTTCGAATAATTCCTCACTAGTTATTATGATCGATCATTGATTCAGAAATAAATTAACACCCATGAATCTATCAGTTATAGGACAGCAAATATTTGCTAAACCATCCCAATTCTTCCTTACATTCTCGATAGCAGGCAAGTATTTGCTGAACCCACTATTTCTCTTATTAAGATGTCCCCATAATGTATTCGCTAAACCAGATACACATCTCAACAGCATGAAGCACGAAAAGGACCCAATATAAACAATCACCCAAGTATTCGCAAGTAATACATTGTTCACTTAATTGTTCCACATCCCCGTTATTGTATAGTCTGTATCAGTTATCTATTGTATAGACAGGAATTTCGCTACTTAAATTAGCTTTAACCTAATAGTATTCAAGTTGATCAGACTTAAAACATCAGGTATAAATGCATACAAGAACAATCAAGAATTCATGGATGTCATTATAAACACATTTAGATCTCACAAATCATAAAACTAGCAATTCATTATTTTACGCCGAACAAACAATTAACTAAACATAATAATAATATAAAATAAATAAGAAATCAAACCAATCTACATTAGACGAACGATCAAAAGCTTCTGATTAATCCAGACCTGCCGTCGGCTCCAAGAACATATTGAAACCCTAACTAATTATTTATTAATCTAATAACCTAAAACCTCATTATTCTAGGCCGCTGGAATATATATACTCCAAAGATAAAACCTAAGAGCAAGTCCAACAGTATTTCTATAATAGGGATTTTATTTGAATATGGGGAATTTGAACCCTTTTTGAACTCCAACATCTTCTCCATCTCATTCTCCATAATAGGAAATTTGAGGAGAGAGAAGATTTGATTCTCCAAATTTGGAGAAAGAGGGAGAAGATTTGGAGAACCTAAATTTAATGCTACTTTGCATTGTTTTTTGTTATTTCACTCATCAATGGTTTCTCTTCAATAATTTTAAATGATAATATCTTAATATAATTACAATAAAATTTTATCAAAAATACATATTCTAAAAATATGCATAAACATGATCGTAATAAGATCTCATATGACTATTTTTGCATGTACATATCTATTGATATTTAATAATCAAATATAATATATTTTTAAATATAAATTTAATAAATTAAGGTCATAAATATATTTATTTTGACGTTTTATAAGTCATAACGTTTAAACTAAATTTTTTTATTAAACATTTTATTTCTTATGGTTGAAAATAATAACTTGTAACAAATAATTAAAAAGAGATGAGTCTAATTATTCATATACATTACAAAAATAATAATATTGTAATTCGTGATGTGTTATTTTTATAAAATGTGTTTTTATCATTTTATATTGTAGAGTAAGTAATTTCAAATATGAAATATTAGTGTAATATTTATTTTAAGTTAATTATTTATTTGTTCATCACTATTTGGACTTATTGAATATATGGTTAAAAAATAAAAAACAATAGGATAAATGTATAGTAATAAATGTCAATAAATTATAGAGAAAGAAAAATGAAGAAACTGTTGGAGTTGAGGTAAATAAATATGGGAAATATGGGATTTGCTTCTCTATTATGGAGAATGTGAATGGAAAAATTGTTGGACTTGCTCTAACATATTTATGCGAGGCATGTTCACACTACAGGACCCACATGCTTTATTTAATATTTAACTAAAATAAATAAATAATAATAATAATATAACTAGTAATAATTCAGTCCAAATAAATTGAGTTAAAAATTTTCAACGTCTTCACTCTAATTCTTTAATATTGCCAGCTTATTATTTCTCCTCTTTGAGTATATTGGATCGCTACCTCATTAAAACCCGGTGGGAAAAAAGAGTATAACGAATCACTTCATCTAGGCTCCAAATTCTCCTTCAGTTTCACATCAGTCCGGGTCGACTTCACCGAGCAATTTAGTGATCGTTACACGAAGCACAACTCTGCCAAGTGAAGGATTCCGGAATAGGGGTCAACTGGATTTGCATCCTTTCAGTTTCCAAATTGCTCCAGAATCGTCAAAACCGCATCCTTTGTGCATTTAGCTCCAATCTCTTCCATCAATCGAATCTGCATAGAAAACACACCTAAAGTGCACATTAATCTCGTCAAAACACAATATAAACCCTAAAAAAATGCATTTTTATATATAATTCAATATTTAGATCATGTCAAGTTCATCTTAAATTCTGCACATTTCAATTAAGTTAAGCTGAGTTCAGCAGATTTCAGCGGATTTCAGCGGAATTCAGCTGGTTTCAACGGACTTCACCTGGCTTCAGCAGACTTTAGCGGATTTCAGCTGGCATCAGCAGACTTCAGCTAATTTCAGCTAACTTCAAAAAAAAATTCTGTTTTCACTAAATTGTTTTTAAATAAAATTTCCTACACAATTCAAAAATATCAATGAAATACTTTTGTTTTGATTCATCAAATGAAGTTACTTGTGAACATATGTTTCTTCAATATATTTTGTTTTAATTTATCAAATAAAGTTACTTTTATTAGTTCTAATTTATACTCGAAATTAACAAATTTAACAATAAGGGCATGTTTAGTACAACTTATCTGAATATTTTTCAGTTCAGTTCATTGTTTTTCAATTCAGTTCAGTTCAATTCAGTTTAGTATTTTTCAGTTCAGTTCAGTGCATTATACTTTTATTAAAACTTAAACAAAATATATGTTAATCATTCAGTCCAGTTCAATCCAATTCTGAGAAATTATAATTTATTTCAATTCAGTTCCCCGAAAATATACTTTGACGATTTTAAGTTTATATTCAAAATTCAGTTCATTCTAGTTAAATGTAGTTCAATTGAGTTCATTTCAGTTAAGTATAGTTCAATGCAGTTAAGTGTAGTTCAATTTAGTTCTATTTTCTGTTTCTCTACCATTAGATAGAGATTTCCATTTGATTTCTATTTCGCGCGGGTTGCAATATCCATTTGATTCAGTTCAGATCAGTTCAGTTCAGTTCAGTTCATGCGCATTAAACATGCCCTAATTACGAATATGTACATTAACAAACAAAATAATTATTGCGAAATCTTTATTATTTGATCAAATAATTACTGCGAAACAAAATCTTTCATCTTTTCGATTTGTAATGATATGTGTAATTTTTGAAAAACTATTATACAAATAAAAAAATTACTTTAAAATCTTTATTATTTGATCAATTTTGAAGTTGAATGTTTGAACTCAAATTAACAACAACAACAACAACAACAACAACAACAACAACAACAACAACAACAACAACAACAACAACAACAACAACAACAAATAATAATAATAACAATAATAACAGTATTATTATTAGAACATTTTTGTAGTTAATTTCAGCAGACTTCAGTAAATTTCAACAGACTTCAGCAAAATTCAGCTGACTTCGGCGAACTTCAGCACATATCAGCAAATTCAGTTAAGTGAATTTCAGTTCAGCTGAACTTGACAGGGCCTTACTATGCAATCCGTATTTATTCATAAAATTTCATTAATATCATCTGTATTTATTCAAAAGTGAATGTGGTTCCCATAAACAAGGATATATCATATATTTCAAATATAAATATGATTGCGAAAATAATGTTAGATTGTATCAATTACCCAAAAATATTACAATTGATTCAGTACTATAAACTCAGGAAAGTATTTTTTTTAGTATTTCAATGTCGTGTCGCTAGTTACAGAATCCTGTCCCAGAAAAAATTTCAAACCGTCTCTGGTTTCGATCGGGAGGTTGAACGGTCCGCTGAAGTCGGGTCAACGAGAGCACGCTTTGGGGCACTCGCTTTCTACATCGAAGCCATAGTCGATAAAGCAATATATTGCATGCTGCATCAATCATGCAATTCTCATTCTCATCATTCATGCATACGAATTTTTTTATTTTTTTTTGAAAAGCAAGTGGGACTCATCTCATTAATAAATTAGGAGCATTACATCAGTTTTCCTAGGATCTGACCGCATAGCGGGTAGTCTCGATGGACTATTAAGAAGAAACCTAGCTAAAAAAATGCGCATCCCTAACTAAACAAGACTCGCTCTGGGCTCACACAAGGTGGGGTGAGCCTCCCACAAAGCTACAATGAAGTAGACTCATACACAACAATTAAGTCTGTTCGTGATCCAATCGCTCCTTGGTGTGGGTTGACGGTCACATGCCATACGGCACCCTGCTACTCGACCCATCTTGGAATAAAATAGTGTTGTGTCGCCTCCGGACTACTGCACCCGCTGTACATCTCGCTGTTGAGTCCGCTAGTGGATGTCGTCTGTCGATGGAGAAGTGTCAACTGCGTCTCCGTTTTTTTTGTAACAGCACCGGTACTGTGTCGCCGTTTTGTTTGTGCAGCACGATACTGCGTCGCCTCCATATTTATTCAGTCCGCCTTATTCAAAGACCATCTCCACCGGATTGCCTCAACTCCATAATTCCAATAGGGAACGCATTGGAGGTTGAAACTGGATTTCTCCACACTCAGTTGAGAATGATCTGTCCCGCTGAAGGCACGGGCTCGGACCCAGCAGTGTTGTCTGGCAACTCGCAACGCCAATTCCAAGACCGTAACTGCTGTACCCTACAAACAAAAAGAACAGAGACCACCGCAACAACAGTTGTTCTTGCTCCTCTTTAACACTTTGCCCTCATTCTTCAACCCCACCGTAGACTACCAAGAGATTCTAGGATAGCTGCAGTCTACCTAGAGTTCTACCCCTCGTAGAAGATCGGCAAGGTTTTGGATTCAGTTGAAGTGACTTGAAACAAGACAAGGTTGGGTGGACCTTGGGGGAGGCAAGGAAAAACTAACCAAAAACTGGCTAAAAGAAACAGCCAGGTAGGCAATCCAGGGATGGATAACCCTCTCCCTATTTATTTTATTCTGTGTTTTAGGTAGCTACCACTGCTCCATATTTCATAAGAAACTCTAGGAGGTAATGGCCGAATTTCTCCACTCAATAGTGAGTAACACCTAATCCCATCTGGGAGGTATCAGGTTTATACACAGAATGTAAAGGAAAGGAAAAAAGGAAGTAAAACCACCTCCTCGGTCTAAATGTGTCAATTCCAGCAGAAACTTACAAATCTGCCCGAGCCGACCCGAGCCGACCCGACCCGAGCTGAGCCGGCCGAATCGAGGAACCGATCAGCAGCCCAAGGATCCGCGCCTTTTGGGGGCCTCTCCGATCGGCCAGAGACTAAGCTCGGCCGGATGTTGGCCCGTCCTTTCGATCTGCCTGGGTTCCCCTTCTGCGTCGCGGCCGCGTCGTGTGACCTCGGCCCTTCTTCGACTCGTCCTGGGAGGTGCTGGATCACCGCATCTCGCTGCCTCGTTGCTGCGCTCGTCGGAGTTCCGGCGACATCCTGGGCTGGGTCGTCTGTGTTGTGCGGGGGTCGTCTGGACCCGTAGTTTGGTCGGTGGAGGTGCTCGTCACCGTCAGAATGGGCAGATCTCGCCGTTGACCGGGCTGCCGAGCGCGGCTTCGGCAGCATCTTGGCGGCGTCAGGGTTCACTTGGGAGCGGTGGCGACCCGCTCCCGGATCCGACGGGCTGACTAGACGGCTCCGGTCGGCCGGATTGTGGCCGTTGACCTAGCAAATCTTGAGCTCTGGAACTGTAGTTTTCGAAGGAGAGAGATGGTTTTGGGTATAAGAAAAGGAGGGGAGGTTTGAAACGGAAAGGAAAGGTGCAGGGGGAGGCCGCCGGCCGGTGAAAGCACCGGCGGCCTCAACTGTGTACAGTAGATCTGGCTTTTCTTCGGGAGAGAAAAAAGGGCTCACTTTATGCATACGAAATTAAGTTAAGCATGCATGAGGTACATGCGGTTGGGTGGAAAAGTAAGAGATATAGGCCCGTCCAGTTGAACTACTAAAACTACTTGTTGGTGGTTAAAACAGCTAAAACTGTTTGGAACTACTTGAACTGTTTGGAGTCGTTTGGATTATTTTATTATTTTATATGAATGAATATTCGTATGTGGTTTAAATATATAATATTTCATTGACAACAATTAAAATAACATTTTTAGTATACAAATTTCAAAATATTTTATTTCTTTTCAAAAAAGTACAAGTCGGATGAAATCAACTGCTTAAGCTGCTTAGAATTGCTAGCCGCTAAAACTGTTTGGAAGAAGCTGAACTGGAGAGGGCCATATATGCGTGAGGCTGTGTATGATGGAAAGGGAATTAGTTTGTTCAACAAAATTTGCAGTTTCAAAACAAGCCGTGCATAATTAAGCAGAATGAACTAACTGTAAATGAGAAGAGTGAACAATTTGGAGTCATATGCCAAAAATTAATTAGACCAATGCCTTAAGTCTGCTTAGGCTTGGTGTAAACAAACAAATAGTCGCACACAGGATCGGCTGGTCATACTCAAGTTTCATCGCCGAAAGTTTGACCTGTTTTGTCTCAATTGCGTAGCTATAAATGCGTTCCAGATCATCCTTCGCCCAAATAAGCAATTCACGTCCATTATTTACAATAGCAAAAGGTACCATCTTTGGAATGGAATCACTGATGGAATAGAGGTAAGTCCAGGAATCCTCAACTCCATATTCTTTCATCATCCATACATCCAAGTGTCGCGGATTCTCAACCTCCCGGTAAAAACAAAGACGGCCGCCCAAACACGATAGTCCTGTATAGTTTGTCGGTAAAGCTAAATTGAAGAACTTTTCATCAGTGAAATCAAAACCCCAGATTTTATCAGTCTTGTGAGGTTCAAGTCGATGAAAGTGTATACAGTTAGTTCCCTCGACGAGTTGAGTTGGGTTTTACTCGACTTTTTGGCCTCGATTTTGAGTGGCTTCCAATGTGATTTGGATTCGGTTCTTGGTGGTTTTGGATTCTCCTCTGTGAGTACTACAAGAAGCCAAAGAAGAACCAAGCAAATGTGGTCGTAGATCCCGCCCAGGATGTGGACTACATGGACCTGTGCGCTGTGATCAGCGAAATGAATTTGGCAGACTCCAACCCGAAGGAGTGGTGGATTGACACAGGCGCCACGAAGCATTTCACCTGTGTCAGGGTGGCCTTTTCAAGCTTCCAAGCTGTGGAAAATGGCGAGCCAGTTTACATGGGCAACTCAGCAACCTCTGTGGTTAAGGGACGTGGCACTGTGGTGCTGAAGATGACGTCCGGGAAGGAGCTTACCTTGAAGAATGTCCTGTATGTGCCTGACATTCGCAAGAACCTTGTGTCCGGTTCTCTGTTAGATAACCATGGCTTTAAACTAGTGATTGAGTCTGGTAAAGTAGTCTTATCTAAGAATAATGTGTTCATTGGTCGTGGCTATGTGCTTGACGGCATGTTCAAATTGAACACTATGGTTGTACCTTCCAACAATAATGAAATGAAAGCTCCTTATTCTGCTTACTTGATTGAATCTTCCAATTTATGGCATGGTAGATTAGGACACGTGAATTATGACTTAATCCGACGATTGATGAACATGGAAAACATTCCATATTTAAAAATCCATCAAAGTCACAAAACTTGTGTTGAGACGAAAATGACTAGAACTTCGTTCAAACATGTTTTAAGAAATACTAAACCGCTGGAACTTGTTCATAGCGACATTTGTGATCTCAAGTTTGTTCAAACTAGAGGAAATAACAAGTATTTCATCACTTTCGTGGATGATAGTACGAAATATTGTTATGTGTATTTGCTGAAAAGCAAAGATGAGGCGTTGGAGAAATTCATTCTCTACAAAACTGAGGTTGAAAATCAACTTGATAAAAAGATCAAGGTGATTAGAAGTGACCGTGGAGGTGAATATGTTGAACCATTTGGGCAATATTGTGCTGAAAAGGGCATTATTTACGAAGTCACTGCTCCTTATTCACCACAATCAAATGGTGTAGCTGAACGGAAGAATCACACTCTTAAGGAGATGATGAATGCGATGCTCATAAGTTCAGGGTTACCACAGAACATGTGGGGGAGGCTATTTTGACAGCCAATTATCTTTTAAATAAGATCCCACGAAAAGATGAAAGCAAGACTCCACAAGAGTTATGGAAAGGTGTGAAACCATCTTTTAAATACTTAAGAATGTGGGGGTGCCTTGCAAAGGTTATGATACCACCTCCTAAGAAGTTAAAGATCGGACCTAAAATGGTTGACTGTATCTTTATTGGATATGCACATGAGAGCAATGCTTATTTCTTCTTAGTATATGAGTCTCATCATCCAGAGATTCATAAGAACACGATTATGGAATCAAGAAATGCTTCTTTCTTTGAAGATGTGTTCCCCGCGAAGGGTAGGATGGGTTCGTCAAAACGGACTCACGAGTCTGTAGATGATGGTGTAGAGATTCCTGAAGATCTTGAGGGTCAAGAGGAACATGTGGATGAACTCAGGCGAAGCAAAAGAGTTAGGACCAAAAAGTCTTATGGTCCTGATTACATAACATACATGCTTGAGTCTGAACCTCAAAGCTATAAAAAGGTTGTGAGCTCGCCTAAGGGACAAATGTGGAAAGAAGCGATTATGAGTGAAATCGATTCTATTCTACATAATCATACTTGGGAGCTAGTGGATTTATCTCCAGATTGTAAACCTCTAGGCTACAAGTGGGTCTTCAAAAGGAAGATGAAGACTGATGGAACCATTGACAAGTATAAAGCGAGACTTGTCATTAAGGGTTATAGACAAAAGAAAGGTCTAGACTATTTTGATACCTATTATCCTGTTACGAGAATATGTTCCATCAGGATGATACTAGCGATCGCTGCATTGTGAAAGCTTGAGATTCATCAAATGGATGTAAAGACTGTCTTTTTGAATGGAGATTTAGAAGAAGAAATCTACACGGAGCAACCTGAGGGTTTCAGTGCTCCCGGCCAAAAAGGGAAAGTCTGCAAATTGGTAAAATTATTATATGGCTTAAAACAGGCACCAAAGCAATGGCATGAGAAATTTGATAGTGTTGTTTAAGCCAATGGTTTTAGAATCAATGAGTGCGATAAGTGCGTCTATGTGAATGACACTGATAAAGGATATGTGATTCTTTGTCTGTATGTAGATGACTTGCTCATTGTGGGTAGTAATGATGTAATGATCAAATCTACCAAAGCAATGTTGAATTCTCGATTTGACATGAAAGATATGGGATTGGCGGATGTGATCCTAGGGATCAAGATCATTCGTAGTTCTGAAGGTATTACCTTGACCCAATCTCATTATGTTGATTAAATCTTGGATAAATTCAACAAAGATGACTCTCAAACATCGCCTACTCCAATAGATCCTAATATGCATCTATTCAAGAATAAATCTGACGCTGTTAACCAGTTGGGGTATTCGAGAGTCATGGGAAGTCTGATGTACTTAATGAATTGTACCAGGCCAGACATTGCTTATGCTGTAAGCAGATTGAGTAGATATATGAGTAATCCAAGTGAGACTCACTGGAAGGCTATAACGAGGTTGTTGAGATACCTTCGTTTTACTCGTAACTACGGTATACAGTACACGAGTTATCCAACAGTACTTGAGGGATATACTGATGCCAACTGGATACAGGATATCAAAGATTTGAAATCCACTAGTGGTTATGTATTTCTACTAGGTGGTGGAGCAATTTCTCGGAAATCTACAGAACAAACTGTTATAACTCGATCCACTATGGAATCGGAGTTTGTTGCCTTAGATAAGGCTGGTGAAGAGGCATAATGACTTCATCAGTTTGTTGAGGATATCCCGAGATGGCCGAGACCTATATCTGCGATTAGTATCCACTGTGATAATACATCTGATATAGATATGGCTCCATCTGTGATATATAATAAGAAAAAGTGTCGTCATATCAGACGGAGACACAGTTCTATTAGACAACTACTCTCAACTGTAGTGATCACGATAGACTATGTTCGGTCAAGGGACAACATAGCTGATCCCTTAACGAAAGGGTTGAATCGAGAGGTAGTTGAAACATTATCAAGAGGAATGGGACTAAAGTCCATTAAATGATGTGGTTACGTATGTGGACACCCAACCTATCCGATTGGAGATCCCATGGTCTAGGTTCAAAGGGACAACTAAACTGCAAAGACCCATCGACGTTCACTGTGGGGGTTTTATACCTCCTATCCTATTCCTGATGAGAAATAGTGAAAGATTAAACGCTTTTATTGTTAAGCATTAATTGCGTTTAATGGTTAGTGAGGATAAGCCTTCGTGTGCTTTTAATGATTCACAAGTAATTCTGTTATTCGATAATCCCAAGTTTATGGTCGAATTTCCTGAATTTCGATTCCGAGATTGATAATTCCAGATCTTTGGTCTACTTTCAGAATTCAAGGTTTAAGGATTCGTTCCTTAGTAGAGAATCACCTATGTAAGCGAGAAGTGTGTCCGCTTCAAAAGGGAATAGTTGGGACGCTATTTCATAAAACACTTACAGAACCAGGGCGGTGTTCATGGCTTTTTTAACGAACACAACCGAGGAAAGAGCTGAGGCTAGGACAGATGGTTGTGGGAAGTGCATTGTCGTTCACACGAAACGGTTGGGGAAGTTCAAAGACATCGCGTTTGACTTCCTATCAGTGGGCTAAGTGTACTCTTTCAAGGGAAAGTTCAAAGGGTAACACCTACTTATCCTATGCAGCATCTATGCCGTCGATAACGTATCTATCACATAGTCATACTCCGTGTCTGTCAAGATTGTCTGATGCCTGCATCAATATCTGATTCATGTGGGGGATTGTTGGAAAATTGGCTTTTGAGTTGGGTTTTACTCGATTTTTGGCCCTCGATTTTGAGTGGCTTCCAATGTGATTTGGATTCGGTTCTTGGTGGTTTTGGATTCTCCTCTGTGAGTACTACCACTACTACAATTTTGCAGCATTTAAGGCGGTTGGTCCTTCACGTTTCAAGGCAGAAGACAAATGTCTTCTCTGGTATTGCCTTAAAATCTGAAAAAGCTTTAAGGCGGTTCCTCTTCCGCCTTAAAAGTTTACTGATTTAAGGTGTTTCTTCCGCCTTAGATGCATGGGCTTTTCGCCTTTAACGAGTGTTGCGACATCGCAACTGCAACTAATATGAAACCCTAACTCACCTAGTTGCGAATTCGCCAGCTTTAACGCAAAGTTGAAATTATGTGTGAGTCTGACTGGTTACGACAGCACTTGGCGAATCGCTAAACAAAACCTAGCAAGTTCGCTACATAGATTTTAGAAAGGGTTTATGGTCTAGGGTTTAGGGCGTCACTTGAGTAGTTGCGAGCACAACAAGTGATCGCAAGGAAATGACTAGCAATACCGCTAGTTACCCTAAAACCCTAAATCGCTACTAAATATTGCATGAATTTAGATTTTAAACGATGGAACTGGCGGTATCGGTTGAGCTTCGCCTGAATCTGTCCTAGTGAGTTCGCTACAACAATCTCTTATTATTTAGTAGCGAGTTCGTCAGTTTTCTCTAATGCATGATTGGACGACGTCGTATTATCTGAGATTAGGCGATTTTAGTAGTTTATTGGCGAGCTCGCTAACTTTCTCGGCAGGCCTGACGAGCAGACCTGCAAGAACGCTGGGTCGGAGACTGGAGAGGCAGTGGCTAAGGAGCGACAGAGTTGCGAAAACGCTAGTAAATTGTGACTGAGCTTGGTTTCTGTAGATTGGTGGCGATATCGCTTCTATATTTCGCCAAGTCTGACAACTGATGTTGCGATAGCGTTAGGCACAATATTGGTTAGACAGTGGTTAACCTAGCGAGCCAGGTGGCGAAAGCGCTATCTAAACTTGACTGCTGTCGAGTGCGCATGTAACTCGCAAAAATGTTTTGGTGCTTGACGAGAAAGGTAACGAGCTCGCCAGGAAAAAAGCCTAATACATTAATTTATGATTTTTGGTAAATTTCCCGCACAAATAGTATAAATGGCATATCTAAACCTTTCAATTGCAAGATATATGTAGTCCACTAAATGGCAAACACAAAAAACTCATAAATTATAATCCTTTGTATGTATAACAAATTTAGTAATACGAGTTAGGTTTTACATGCATCCTTACGTGGTACGTGTGGTCTAGATATGAATCGAGCTCTAACGATGACCAAGTGCTTTGCAAGTCTATCTCTCCCCAACTCTAGCTCTTTTTTAGTGTATGCCGATGAATGTCTTGGTCACGCTCAAAGAGACGTATTGCATGAACCTACAACAAACTTAGAGCATAAAGTATCGGAAGAAGTATATAAATACGGACACAATCAAGTAACACATAAATACCACTAGGTTAAACAAAAACACTTACATTTGATGTAGGATTAGTACAGTATCGGGAAGGGTTTGTTTGTGCCAAAATAGGGCAAAATCTTCCCAAGGAACAACCACTTCCTTTGCCTCGCCAAAAACCTTGGAATTGGCTACAAAATAGTACACAGATTCACGGCTATGATGAACTAGCATGTCAAATAGTGTGCGAACAAAACCCGGGAGAGCTTTCATGAAACCCACACACTCATTAGAGAGAGGAATCTTAGGGATTGGGAAATTAAGGTCGGCAGTCTCTGTTGGATGCTTTGGTTCTTGGGGATGCATGTTGAATGAGCATCTACAACCAACCACGCGGGCCATACGAAAAAAATCCCAAACCTTGACCAACTGTTGTGCATTCATCATCCTCAGTCACCGGCAACAAGGCATCTTCTACAAACACCTCAACTATGGATACCCTTACGAACCCCTTAGGGACTTTTGATTTGTGATGCAAAGTCATATGAGGATAGGAATTCCCATTAGCAACGTGTATTGGTTGAGAATTATTACCTCTAACAACGTACAACTTGCAAGAATGGGAAATCTACATTGAAGGAAAAAATTAGTTTGTTATAATAGTTTTTTCAAAAAGAAGTAGATGATTAAGCGTAATTAATTTGAATGTAAGGCTTAGACAAGGGTAATAACCTAACCTTTGTGGTTGGTTTGGGAAGTTGTATATCAACTTGCAGAAGTTGTATATCAACTTGAGGTTTACTAGGAGCCAATGGTGTGCATATGTTGATGTTGTCTAATGGAGGATTTGGTTGGTCAACCTCAGCTTGGGGCGGGGATGGATGGGAGCCTCTAGATGATGGTCCATTAACTTGATTTGTTAGACACAAATCATCGGGAATAGGATAACTCACAAAAGCACAAACATTGGCTAAGATGGGTTTCAAATTCTTGACCTCTTGCTCAGATTTTTTAGCTTGGCTTAAGGCTACTTGGAGTTTAGAGGGTTTTGGATTTTTGCTACTACGTTTGATCCCAAAAGCTTCAATTTGGGTCGCATATCCACCTATTCCCTTTGCTCTTCCAGGATGTTCATCCTTGCCTAATGCTCTATGCAAGACATCATGTTTTCCCACCGGGACGAATAAACCCTGTTCCACTTCAAGCCCTACCTCATCCTACTCACAATAATAATAAAACAAATTGGTTGTCGTATTTTAAATACATTGTGACGTTCTATTTTAATTTTAGTAACATTAATGGTTTTGATAAGTATGTAAACTTATATAACACGTACCACTCGATCGGCAATTCTCTTTGCCTCGTCGCTTGAGAATTTTCCGTCGGCCTTAATTCTACCAAGCACGAATAATTGTTCTCAAGTATATTGTGTTGGGTCTTCGGCCATGATTGGTTTTTTGCCTCTTCTAGGGGGGTGCCACCATCTACTAGTTCCTTAAACTCTTTATCGTATTTGTTTTTTGATGTCTTCTTAAACTACTATTTCCACACCCAAATATCCACACCGTCCACCGGTGTAGGGCATATTATTATAAGCAGCTGCTTTACGCTTATCATCACCCACACCCTTTAAGAATTTTATTGGTTAGTAAGGATACACTAATTTAGGGAACAATTAAAGGTGTATAGGAAAAAATTTAAATTAAGCAAATTGAATGTTAGTACTAACCTTTAAATCATTTTCTAGCCATCGTGCCTTGAATTTCTCCCAAGTGAGTGGCACAATGTGATTGTAACGATCCTTAGGATGTTGACCAAACCTTATGCCCTTTAGGTTTATGTACTCCTTGGCAAGAGTATATTTATACTCGCGATGCGACTTTGATGCAATTTGTAATGCCTTCTTCTTCACTTGATCATAGGATTTGGCTTCGATCACAAAGGGTCGCTAACATTGATATAGTATAAATGGTAAGTCCTATTAATAAGGTATTACTAAATAGAAAAAAATTAAAATGTGAACTTCACCTTGCATTCCTTCCACACACCCCTTTTGATAGCGGGGTCAAGAAGCCTCCAATCCGTAGTGTCTAGCGGCACATGTGTCCTACCTATTTTCCCACACCAACTAGACCATCTCTGGGCATCATCGTAGGGCGCAATAGCTACACCGATGTCATTAAATTTGACATGTGTTAGAATTTTATTGTCGATTCTTGTCTCTATCTCGCGACAATGGGTCCTCATTTGTTCTTCTTTTGAAGTGCGACTAAGCTTCCTTGTTTTACGTTGTCGCGAATCGCGAACAACATTTTCTCCACCGCTAGATGAGTTCGAAGAAGTCGAGTTTGTTGGTTCACTCATTGTCTTTCCTACGTATAGAGACCAATTTGTTAGTGGAAATGACAAAACATATATATAGTCCACATTCCCCAATTAATGAATGCCCACAAACATGCCTAAGCATATGCATTAACATAAAAGTTAAGTATAATTTAGGTTTCCTAGACACAAGTACCTAAAACCAACAAAATGTAACAATTTTAATGGACATAGTGGTGGTTAATTAATAATGAACCATACCTTTAACACTCCAATGAATACATAAACCCTAATGACCCTTACAAGTCATAAAATAAATGTCAACCACAAAATACCCATACCTTTGCAATTCACAAATTGGTAGATGTAGAATTGATTGTAGTGTTGATTATGGGTCTACCTTGTTTGTCCTTCTCCTACCCATACAAATGGTACTACTAAATTCCAAACAACAAGTACAAAATCATAATGGCTAGCATATGGATATAGAAACAAATAGTTGAGAAGTAATTGCCAATCTTACCAAATTCCTCTTGTAATGTGTGTGTACTTACACTATGGATTGACCCACTTGAGATGTAGTTGAATTCATGGAAGGGTTTGTGTAGATTTGATGGAAGATTGATGTGAAAAGAGTAGAGAATATGTGAAAAGTTGAGAGATTTGCAAGAAAAGATTCGAGCATAGCAAAGTGATAAGATGCCAAAATTGTGGCCCTCGGCCTGGGAAAAAGGTTGTTGTCGACCTAAGAGAGCGTTCTTGCAAACTCGCTTGTCGTTCGCAACAGGTTACGAGCTACATGCGATCTCGCCAGTCATTAAGCTAATGCCTTGATTACACTAACGATGGTAACTAGCAAATTCGCAATTAAATCTTTTAACTAACGAAGTCGCAAGTGTCTAAGTATGATGTAATTTATCTTAAATTACTTCTAATTTGAATGCTAACACACTTGTTCGTTGCCAAGAATTTGATAACCAATTTGACTTTGTAGTAATATTGAACTTGAAGTTATGAAATTAGTTTCATTGATTAGAATTACATGCGGTAAGGTGTTTACTTGTGACCAATGCATGCACTAATCAGTGTTGTATTAGCAAGTGTGTGTATGACAGTAGTAATGCATATCATACTCTATAGTCATGTAGATCGTATATACAAATGAAGTTATGAAAATGCTTGCCGAGTACGAGCTGGTTGAGACAAAATTAAATGATACATAAGGAATTGTGACACTGGTGTGTAATTAGGTTGATGCAGTTGATAATCAATGTGAATAGATTATGGTATCGAATCAGATATTTTAACAACGATTAAGATCAACCTCAATAACGTTGGTGTTGGTAAATACTGCGTGAACTAAGTACATGTGGTCGTCACGTATATGTAATGTAAAAGAAGATAATACCATTGTTGATCTAATCAATGTGTATATATAGTAACAAATGGTTATTACAAATGAATTAACAAATGCTTCAAATATGTGTGAAGTTCGACCACTGTCATATCCACTTGGCTATTAAACCACATGTGTGACGCAGCATGAAATAATTTATCAATCATACATGTTGTTACCTTCCATATGGGGCATCGATAGACATGGCCGACCTTTTACTTAATTAAAAGAAATAATTAAGTAACTGATAAATGTTCATTTAAGAAAATTTTATATCCTAGCTAGAAATAACAAATATGATTAGATAAAGACATTTAAAGTTGAGATTGATTGCTTGCGAGTTCGCTACTTGTCACGCTAGATAGTATAACCCTAAACCCATGATACCCACAACCCTAAACCATGATACCCACAACCCACAAAAAATGAACCTCATCTGGCGAGTCCGTTGCGATATCGCCAACATATGTAAAACACAAAAAAAATTGGGTTTGGGGCTTAGGAACCAGGGGTCTGAATGTGGTAGTATAGTAGTATGTATAGTATAGATTGTATAGCAGATCAAATGTAGTGTTTCATGCTCAGTTTGCGCGGGTCGGCGACTTATCGATCCATTGAGAAATGTTGACAGTTATATACTGAACAATAAATCTATGAGTGGCCGATGTGGGAAAAATGTTGGCGAGTTACTAGCGACATCGCATGCGTTGAATAGTTTTTTTGTTTAGCAACTGACGAACTCGCAAGATATAAATAGTATTAGCGAGTCAGGTGGCGATGTCGCTAGTGTTAAAAGTATATTAAAAAAATTAGGGATCTGGAAATTAATTTTCCCCCAAATTGCAATCCAGACGACGCGGCTGCGATTTCGTACCCATAAACCTCCGACAACATGCCTCCCAAAACCAGAGGTTTAAGCCGTGGAACGGGCAGGGGCCGAGCAAGTGGCGGTGCCGGAACGAGCAGTGCCCGAGGAACGGGCGGTGCTGGAACCTGACGGCGGCGAGTTGAGTCTGAGGCCGAGGCAGTACAGGCTCCACCGACAGCAAGACCTGAAGCAGAGGCCGGAAATCAGCCCGGAGCACAGTCTGCCGGCGGTGATGATTCTCAGGTTGAAGATGAAACCCCTGAATTCTTCAACAACCATGCAAGGGCTAGGTATGAACGCTTGGAGTCTAGGCTTGTGATTAATAATAAAGTTTTTGATAGTACAAAAGTGCCTGAGCTTCAACTTGATTATGTGCTAGACCACTTTAGGGCCCAACATTTAGATCAACGTTACAGCTTCCCGATCCCATTTACTATGAAGAATTTTTGCAATTTTATGCAAATCTAGGGTTAGAGGATGGAGTTGATGATATAACAACCATTGTTAGAGGGGTTAAGTTTAAGGTTGACAAGTTTATGATAAATAGTGTTCTGAAATGCCCTTATAAGAGGCGTACTGACCTGAGACCAACCAAACCCGATGGTCCCTATGAGGTTTATTATGAGCAGCGATTCCCATCGGTCAGCCCTAAGCAGCCCTTGAACATGGTCGATATGGGAAACAAGTGGTTTAAGAGGGCCTCAAACAGTGCAGGTAAAGCGAGGTATTATCCCATCTATAGGCTCACCGAGGAGCAACGGTTAGTTTTTGAACTAATCTGTGGGAATGTGCTATCGAGTCTTGGGCACGCATGTGAGCCATCGTTTGCTTCTCTGACAGTGTTTTATTTCATCCTAGAATGGATTAAGATAAATCCGGGCTTCACAATCCTCAGCCACATGCTAAAGATGGAAAGGCACAAGAGAGCGGCTATTCCATATGGTGGTTTAGTGATTGCGCTTATTAGGAAAGCTGATATCTTCCCTAGAAGCTGATTACCAATGCAAATCGTGCAAATTATGCACTGAGGAACATGCGGCTGGAGTTGAAGGCTGATGGGAAGTATGCGTTGAAAAAGGAAGCAGAAGCAGCGGCTAGGCGAGCAAGGGGTGGATCTGCTATTTCAGGTATAAAGAATCTAACAATTTATCTAAATTTTTACATATGTTGTAGATTTACCATAATGTGTATGTTGATATTTGCCTTCAACCTTTATATTTGGCAGATGCTGTTTTTGATGCTCGTGGCCAATTAGTTGTTAAGCTTGGACAGTTGGTGAATGAGATCCAACTGGCGCAGAAGCAGTCAAAGGAAAACAACGACAAAATAAATGCTTTACTTGAAAGTGGAGATTTAGAGTGCGACCTCAGTGAAACTGAGGAAATGCCAGACTTCAGACACAAATTCAAGGATTCTACAAGCGTGCCAGGGCCAAGCATGGAGAAGCGTCATCCAAATGACGCAGAGAAGTTGGATGCTAAGAATGTTGATGGAGTAAATGAAGATGATGACGAAGACAATGATGGGGAAGAGTCTGAGGGCGAGGATGAACATGAGAAAGCTGTGATGGAGAGAAAAGAGAAACTCATGGCCGAGCAGCCGTTGTTGGATGTGGAAACGACACATGCAGTCGAAGCAGGCACCGTTCATGTGAATGAAGATGAAGGGGACAAGTGCAGTGATCCGGCACAACCAAACAACGATGCAGCAGACAAAATGAGTAGCGAGGAACTCCTTGAGGTGTTAGTGAATGGTTTGTGAAGTAGTAGTTATTAAGTAGTCGTTGAACAATATTGTCTTGTTATTTGTTGAATTTGGCACATGGTGTAAACTTGACTCTTGTTTGGAATTTTTATTGCTTAAGAAGCTTGACATTTCAGTGTGCATTATCAGTTCAAAAGAATGCAAACTAATTTTTTTTGTATGGAGTATAGAAACTTGCGAGTTCGTCTGCTATCATCTTGACTGCTAGCGAACTCGTCAGTTGTCGTACAAGTTCAACAGAACCTATCATGCGTATACCTAGCGAGTTCGCTACTCACCAAGCGAAAATGCTTGCTAAGTCGCTTTTAATTTTCATAACAAGCGACGGTGTGGCGAAGTCGTAAGTTGTCGTACACATTCAACAGAACCTATTTAGCGTATATGTAGCGTATTCGCCACCAGTTTAGCAATATGTGTTGCTAGCTCGCTAGTATATTTCATAATAAGCGACGACGTGGCGCCTTAGTTACCAGCGTGTTTGTAACTGGCGAGTTCGCCAGTTGTAAATATCAGTCAACAGAGTTTCATAAGGTTAATGGCTTGCGTTCTCGCTAGATCCTAGCGAGGTGTGTGGCGAATTCGTAACATATTCACACAGAAGCACACAAAAAATGAACATCAAAACGACATCGTGTGAGACTTAGCTTTATGGCCTGGCGAGATCGCAAATAGCAAGTCAACAAGCTAGCGATGTCGCCACTTTCACTGCTATATATAAGAAAATTGTTGGATCCATTTAATTTCATATGCGATCCCCAAATTCAAACTGCTCAAACCCTCGAATCAACTTGTTCGACCAACCTAGCTGAAACCCATGGCCAAATCAAAGCAACCAGCGCCAGATCCGAGTGGGGTCAGCCGGAGAGAGGTGGCATCATCATCTGCCGGTCCAACCGCGGCTTCTTCTTCCACTGCTTACGACAAGTTGATATTTGTAAGTTTACTGGCTTCAGATGCTTATGTTGATCTTATGAAACATGCTCAACTGCTAGAGTGCTATGTGTTGGATTTTGATCAAATTAAGGACCTAGGTTTAACTAGAGTGCTAGAAACTTTTAAAGAACATGAGTTGCATGAACTTCTTGGTGTGAACTATCCCGCTCATAAGGATGAAACTTGTTAGTTCTATGCCAATTTTCATCAACTTATTGAGGAGGAGAAGGAAACAGGGCGGTGGTTTACTAGGGTAAATAAGAAGGATATGGAAATAGGTGAGGAGTTTTTTAACAAGGCTTTAGGTGTATCCTATGTTGTCGAGGAGGATTACAGTAACCCTCCCCCAGATGGATTTTATATACGAGAGAAGTGGCCCGAAACTGATGGATTTGATGAAGCCTACTTAAAAAAGTTAGGGGTGAAATATTTTGGTAAGGCGGAGGGAGATGAATTAGGCAAGCCTCGAGGATACAAGCTTGACAAGTTGACTTGCCACCAACGGATATTGTATGAGATGATAGCCAGGTCAATTGTGCCGAAAGGCGGCTGGATAACGGAGCTTAACTATACCACTATTAGTATATTTTACTGTGTCATGGAGGAGTTTAGGTTGAACCCGGGCTATGTGATATTTGAGCATATGCGACAAAGTATTGTAGAGAATAACCGTCCAGTGACAAAGCTGCCTTATGGTAACTTCATAACAATGTATATCACAACCAACTTCCCCAAGATGAAATTGTCTGCGAAGGTGGAAGATTGTGTGTTTTACACTCTTTCCTACTTTGAGAGGAAAGGAAAATGGGAGTTGGTGGATGGTGAGTGGAATGAGGTGGATGAAAGCGGCAAAGGTACGTACCGTTTGGAGCTAGACAGTCGCAAGGTCCGAAAACAAGTACAAGGTATACTAATCTATTCCCTCACAATCTTCATAGTTTATTTTGTTTGTGCTATATTGATCTAATATCATATTATGTGTGAACTACTGAAACAGAAGTACCAGCCGAGGCATATTATAAAGGCCTAGAGGACACAGTTGACTTGATGAGGCAGCAAATGGAGAGCATTAATCAAGAAAACTGGTTAACTACAAAGGTTATCCGTGGAATTGAAAGGGCTCAGGCGAGGAAGAAGGCCAAGGAGAATCCAAAACCACCGCAATCTGCACCTACTGAAGACTAGATTATTTTCTAAACCTCTTGTTGTTTCATGTTAAGTACCATGTTTTGTTGTTGCGAATGAATTGTAAACATGTGACTTTATCATTTAAAATTCTAATTTTAGCACAATTGATGGCATTGTAGCACATTTGATGGCATTTTTGTGCATTTTAATTTGTCATTTTCAAACATAAATCGAACAATTTTGTGTGTGTTATATAGCAAAATTTACAAACAAATTAGTGCTACACAGTTGCGAACTCGCTAGCTGATAAATTACATATTAGTGAAGTCGATACAAGCTAGATCAGGGAGGCAGAGCCTAACAAGCGAAAAATGAACCTACATTAGCGAGTTCGCAAGAACAACGCTAATTCTGCCGAGTTCGTTAGTGATTTTGCTAAATAATTACAAACTAGCGAGTATAGTAGCGATATCGTTAGCTATCAATCTTGTTACCTAAACCCGTTTAGTTCATAAATTCTTATGGACATGTAACGAGTTCAAAAACTTTAAAAAATTAACACGGTTACAACATTAAAAAATGTTGTAAAGTTTTTACACAAATAACGTTCATAACGACTTAATCTTCTTCTTCTTCTTCTTCTTCTTCTTCTTCGTCACTTACACTACAAACGGAGGTACTTTTAATCACACATTTTAATCACACCAAGATTTTACTAATGTGATTAAAAATAATTAATCACAATTATTTAGATTTGAGTGTCATAAATAATATTATTAATCACATGTTATGTGACTAATGTAAATCTACTCACATAAGCTACAGTAGTAAATTTTGACTGTGAGTAATTAGTATTTATCACACTAAATTTTAAACTATATAAAAATAACAGTTAGTGTGACCAATAGTTTTAAATATATAATTAAACTCACTGGATATAAAATTTAAGACAAAAATGAACCACTGAGGACTAAAGTGCACTCTACGGGGTTTTATTTACAAACTTCAAACAATACTAAGGACCAAAGTGTAAAATATAGCTTATTTATGAACTGATTATACGAGTTCCTCACAGTCGCAGTTCTCCCCAATTTTTCAACCCAAACCGTGCTCTTCGAGCAGTTGGTAGGGATCCGAGCAGTTGCAGTTGGTGATGCAGTCCGACCAGATTTCCGACAGCCTCAGCTTCAGCGGCGCCATGAGCAATGACGACGACGAGATGTCCCAGTCGGCGTTGTCCTCCTTCAAAGCTAAGGAGGAGGAGATTGAGAAGAAGAAGATCGATGTCCGAGAGAGGGTCCAGGCGCAGCTCGGTTGAATTGAGGAGGAGATTCTCCATTCTTATTGTATCAACGTTGCAGGTAATCATGATAATCTTCACTGCTTATAATTTTATTATAATCATTACAATAATTGCTCTTCTTTCTCCACCATTCCTAGGGTTTAAGAGCAGAGCTGCTCAATCTCCACCATTTCGGTGCCGTTTTAGCTCGCACTGATCATGGAGCCACCGCCAGGTTTGTCACTGCTTCCATGATTACCCTGCATTTCTCTCCGTTGATCGCGCGTGTTATTTCTTCAGGATTCCGACAAGCTTTTCTCGACACCGCTTCCAATGGAGATCTGCGGTTGCTCAAGAGTGCGTAAACAATCTCTTTCTGTTTTTTTGTTGCTGTTTTGCTTATTTCAGGGCGCCAATTTTTAAATTTTACTAGCTTGAGCCAAAACAATTCTGGCAAAACTCTTCATTTTGTTAGATATATGATTGTTGTTTAGAATTCTGTATTGATGTTTCAATTCAGTTTAACAGGTATAGATTATATGTTAGTTATCGAACTTTAGTACTCGTGCTTGATGAATCTCTGTTGATATTTATTCAACCTCCTATGTATTTGAATATGTGATTCATGTCGAATTGTTGATCATGTGTTACTTATCGAGGATGATATTTATTTCTTTGCAGTCTAAAAATACACTTTTGTCGACTTTCTTGTTCCCTGACCAAATTGTGTGGCTTGGTATGACTGGCATTTATAAGGTATGGAAGAAACTCTCATTAGTACCTGCCCTTTTGATACTAGATAAATGCTGAAGGTTTTTGTTTTTAAAAAATCTGATGAAACTCTCTTGATTTTTACTCTCTCAATAAGAACAAAGAGCGTGTTGAGCTCCTTGGCAGAATATCACTGTATTGCTGTCTGAGCTCATCTGTGTGTACCACTTTGGTTGAGGTTTGTGGTTCAGTCATTTGTCTACAGTTTTCTTTGTAAATCTCCATTTTAGTTCACAACCGACTCATGAGTCTGATGACGTCTTGATACTTTGCACCGTGCAGCTAGGTGAACTTGGCAGGCTTTCAGCATCAATGAAAAAGCTAAAGAAAGAACTCAAGGATACTGACAAATACAAGGTTTGTATTATCTCGAGATGCTTATATTTTTCACTCTCGCTCCATTAATCATCTGCTCACAATGCATTTCTCCTTACTTTTGGATTAATTGATTCTGCAGAATGAGCAGTATCGTCCTAAACTAGGGAAGTTAAATGACCGATCCCTAGCCTTGATTAAAGCTGGACTGGATTTGGTTGTTGCAGTTGGCTTGCTTCAGTTGGCACCCAAGAAAGTCACTCCTCGTGTAACTGGAGCTGTTGGATTCACCAGCTCTCTGATATCTTGTTACCAGGTAACACCCTCTCTTATATTAACTTACGGAAATAGTCTATACTTACAAGATCCTTGACAAAAAAAGCCGATGTAAATGTGCTCTCTATAATATTCAGATGCTTTGTTTCCAATTTTGCAGTTGCTGCCTTTAAAGCCGAAGGCCAAGTCCTCTTGAAGTACACCATGGTTTCTAAATCTGTAGCAGTCTAAAGCCGAATAATTACTATTTCTGTTTAGAGTTTGAAGTCGTACTGCTTTAAAAATGGCTGTCTGCATTGATACTAGCCTCTCATTATGTGTTGTCTCGTACAATTCATAATAAGATTCTCTGTTAGTAGTGTTGTTTTTTCTCAATCTAGAAGTGACTCTTAAGCAACTGGGATTTGTTAATCTATGTGTCTGAAATACAAATGTATGTTGGGGAATGATTGTTGGCCTAATGACATGTGAATGTCAAGGGATCTGTTTTTTGAAGATTTTCTGAAACAAATTGGCTTTTACATCATCAATTCATGTTCAAGCTGTATCCTTTGCTATAGATATTGTTAGAGAGCTTGTTTATGAAGCTAAGTTTACCTCGGTTTATGAGTTAGTATAGTGTATAATGTGTGTCTGATTTGGGGTGTTTTTTTATATAATTTAAGAGCTGAAATTGAGACCTTGCCTGGTTGTCTTTGCATCGTTTTCTGGTGGTCCGAAAGCCTGCATGTACAAATTCCTTCAGGTGAACATTTACATCAATATCTTACTTAACGAAGAAAGTCTACAGCTTTAATGTTTTCCATAAGGTTTTTTAGCATAGAAAAAATGAGTGTAGCTGTCGTGGATAACTTGATGTAAGCTGATCTTGTGTGGCATTGCGTGTCTGAACTTTCTCATTCTTTTGATTACAGATAATTGAGCGAAGCTGCGAAGAGCAAATCTATGTAGTACTTTCTATGTCCTCTACAAAGTCATCTTGCACCATGTTATATGTTCTTAAAGTTGATGTGTGACTGAGGTTAGATTGTTGTCATGATCATAGGATGAGTTCCAGCTTGTAAGCGGGACTGTATCTCGGGGTTCATCTTTGACTCCAGTCCAGTTGATTTCACTAGTGACTTGGGCAAGAAGTTTGTTTGAAGATGTCGAGTCCTCCTCTCGTGGTCTCCTGGATTGCAAATGGAATTGCCTCCAACCTCGATGCCTTATTCCTTAGCAGGTTTGAAATGCAACGAGCTGAGTATTGGCAGACTATATATGCTACCACAGTGAGTATTCATTGCACTTAGTTAGAATAAATAAATCTTTGGTAATGCATACTCATATGTTCTTCACTAATAATGCATTATTATCCTGTAGAAGGTTTCTACAAAGGTTGGCGGTGCTTTTGCTGCAAAGGTTGGCGGAGCTTTTGCAGATGAGGATGCCCATGGAGAGGTGATGAAGGAGAAAGAGACGATGCGGACTGGAAAGTGCACAAGGCTTTTGCAAATTAGGTTAGAGAAGCAGCTTGGATGAAGGAGACGATGAAATGCAGAATCTGCTGGAGAACTGAAGAGTAGCAGTGCAGAAAATAGTTCAGGTCAAAATTGCAAATATAGATAATTTTGGCCCAAACTGAAAATATAGATAATTTTGGGCCAAAATTGTAAATATAGATAAGTTTGGGGTAAATGAGTAAATATGGATGTTTTTGGGAAATTTTATAAATACATGTGGTTTTGGGGCAAATTTATAATAAATTGAAAATTTGGGTCAATTTTTAAATATGCAAACATTCTGGATATATTTGTAAATACTATAGTTACAGGGGTTAATTTGAAAATATAAAACTTTGAGACAAAAATTGCAATTTATAAAACTATAATTAGTCACACTAATTATACTTTTGGGAGTAAGGGTCACTAATAATAAATTGGTCACATATCAATTATGTGACGAATACTTTTGGTCACACCCCATTTGAGTGTGATTAAGTATTAACCACACTGCAGTAATGACACTTTGTTCATGAGTGTGACCAATAATTTTAGTCACACTTTTTTGATATTTAGTCACAAAATATAGATGTGACTAAAAGCGACTTGATTTGTAGTGTTAACTTCTTGTTCTTCTTTTGCTTCCTCTTTTGTTTAGTCTTACTATTCTTCTTTGGTTGCTTTCTCTTCCTTCCTGTAGTCTTTCCTGCAGGGTTAATCCACATTCCCTCCTCGTGATCCTTTCGACAAATAATCCTAGCAACTATGTCATCGTCTTCTTCCAATGTCTCGTAAATCAACGATGGGATGGTTTGACTAGAAATGGTGCAATCATCGTCAAACAAACCATCACCATAAACAAAGGTTTTCTTTCCATCTACCACGACCTCCCATCACATGTCTACCAGATCTTTAATATAAAACACTTGATGGGCTTGTGCTGCCATTATGAAAGGATCTTCACTTGAGCCTAGGATTTCTCGATTCACTAGAATCATCCCTAACTCCTCCAGACGCTTACCTTCTGCTTGATCAACCCACTGGCATTTGAATAATGCAATTCTGACATGAACAAAATCCATTTCCCAGATATTAGTGATTGTACCAAAAAAAAGCATTCTCCCCATGCAAACCACCCTCTCCAGGTACTGATACACCACTATTTTGAGTTGCTGATCTATCATCGCTCTATTTTATACCAAATGTGTAACCATTTATGTCATACCCACTAAACGATGTAACTGTGCCGAGTGGTCTCTTAGCCAACCATTTGACGACCTTTGGATGGTCATCCCCATTCTGCACATGAATTTTCAACCAGCTAGTGAAATCTTGACAGTGTAATTCAAAAACCCGAGGCCCTGACAAACTAGGATGCGCTGCCCTAATCTCTGCTAGGTGAACATAAACATAAGGACTCACAGCGGAATGGTTGCGTAGAATATAAAGATGGGCTTTAGATATCTTATCTGAGGAAGGGCTGAACTTTGACCTATGCCGTAGTCCAACGCCATCAGCTCTCCCATCATGCCTAGCTTTTGGAAGCCCTATTGTTGGAACATCCTGTAAGTATTTGGTGCAGAATTCGATCACCTCTTCAGCCACGTATCTCTGTACAATACTTGCATCTGGACGATACCGATTCTTAACAAAATGCTTGAAAATGCTCATGTACCTCTCAAATAGATATATCCATCTTAGATAGACGTGACCACACAACTTTACCTCCCTTACAAGATGGACTATCACATGAATCATTATGTCTATAAATGAGGGGGGGGGGAATACATCTCCAGCCTACACAACACTTCTACCACCATAGTTTGCAGTTCATCCAACTTACGCCGACTTACCTTCTTTCGACATATCTGTTTAAAAAAAAAACATAGGCGACCAACTGCCTTCCGAACGTGGGGAGGCAAGTATCCACGGAGCGCGATGACATTCAAATCCTGTATCATATTGTGACAGTCGTGCGATTTCATTCCAACCAATTTCAAGTCAACAGTTGATACACAACTACTAATGTTTGAACTATAATTAGAAGGAACTTTCACTGATTTCAGAGTTGCACAAAAACTTTCCTTCTCTTTAGATGATAATGAATAACAAGCAGGTAGTAGGTAAGTTTTACCAACTTCTTCTTGCACCGGTGCAAGGGCTGTCCTTATGCCAAGATTCACTAAATCCTTTCTCGCTTTCAATCCATCCTTACTTTTCCCAGGAGTATTCAACAACGTCCCCACCAAAGCCTCACATACATTTTTCTCTATATGCATCACATCCAGACAATGCCGTACATCCAAATGGTCCCAGTAACGAAGTTTGAAGAATATAGAACACTTTTTCCAAATGGAAGGTTATTTGTTTTTCTAATGACCCTTGCCTAAAACATATTCCATTCCAGACACCTTGCCAAAAATTTCTGAACAGGACAGTAGGACGGGGGCTACACAGTTTTCTTCCTCACCATTAAACCACTTCTTAGCACGCCTCCACGGATGACTAGCAGGCAAAAAACGTCGATGACCCAAATAAACAGGTTTCCCTCCATACTTTAATTGACAATGGCTTGTATTACTCTCACATAACGGGCATGTAAAATGACCTTTCACTGAGCACCCTCAGAGATTTCCGAGCGCGGGAAAATCATTAATGCTCCACATCAACATCGTTTTAAGTTTAGACTCAGCATCCCCACGACTACCATCGGGAATCACCATACCTAACTCAAATAAGGATGATAACTCTTCAACAAGAGGTGCTAGATAAACATCAATGTCATTTCCAGGTTGCTTAGGCCCTGAGATCATAGTGTTTAAAAACACATATTTTCGCTTCATCATCAACCAAGAAGGGAGATTATAAATAACAAGCATAACAGGCCATGAACTGTGGGTACTAGACATGTTACCAAAAGGATTCATGCCATCTGTGGATTGTCCGAGTCTCACATGTCTAGGTTCATTAGCAAATTCAGGGTACCTAGCATCCATCTTCTTCCACTGATCACCATCTGAAGCGTGAGAAATAATATCATCTCCCTCTCGTACTCGATCGGCATGCCATGTTAATAGTTTCGCATCACTTGCATTTGCAAACAGGCGCGCCAATCGTGGTCTAAGAGACATGTACCACATTACCTTGGCGGGACTTTGCTTTGTCGATGTTGTCACTGTTTCCCCACATACCTCAACTCTACCTTCCTTTTTTTCCACCTTGACTCACCGCACACCTTGCAATTATCCCTCACAGAATCATCTCTCCCTCTATACAACATACAATCATTCGGGCAAGCATGGATCTTTGTAAACTCTATTCCCATGGGACATAAGATTTTCCTAGCAGTATAAACCCGATCAGGACACAAGTTGTCCTGAGGAAGCAACTCTCTAACTAACTCCAACAACTCAGTCATTCCTTTATCTGAAATCCCATGCCTAGCCTTAAGGTTCATCAACAACAATGTTGCACCCAACCTTGAATGGCTTGAGCCAACATATAACTTTGTCGCTTTATCAGCATACATAGCCTCTAACATACTTTTCTTCCCCACAAATTCCATAACAACATCATCGCACATATCAGACAACTGTTCAATATACTTCAGCCTTTCCTCCTCGTTTCCCTCATCCACCCCGATGTTCTCACTCCCATAATTGCCCTCACCATGCCATACCCATTCTGTGTACGATTTGTCAAATCCTCTACAGATTAAATGTTCACGCACAACAAGAATATCTTCGTATATAGCGTTATTCCTACAATCCCTACATGGACATCTAACCCCACATATACTCCTCAGCTTAGAATGTCGCAACCCAACTCCTAAGAATTCTTCAACCAAATCCAAATATTCCTTCGACAACCAAGCATTCTTATTCATAATGGTTTCACGATCCATAATGCACGACACGGCACAAACTCTAATCAACTTAGAAATAGTTGAACAAAACAAGTAACCCACAGCGTTATAGCACTCCCAACCTACAATTAACATCCAAATATCACAACATCATCGCCACATAAGAAATCATGCACAATTTTTTAAGAACACAACATTAACAAACAAACAACCACATGGTAAGGCGGAAAATAGCTTACCCACCACCTTGCATACGATCGGAATACATAACAAAGGTTACCTAATCAAGCTTATGGTATTCAAAGGAAAAAATGAACCTTCAAGCTTTCAAATGTATAATTTTTTGTCAACACATCCGCTAGGAAAGCTTCTGTTTTATTCTACTGTCTTGACTCTTGCGAAATCGCAAGCATGCACGTACATCTACCCATTTTCTTAGCGAATTCGCTACTCATATCTTTACTACTTGCGAACTCGTTCCATGTTCACATTTTTTCATGTTAAAAATGGCGAGTTCGCAACTACTACAGCCTGATTTTGTTTTTGTAAGCGAGCTAGAATGCGACAGCGTCACCTACATGAATTACTTACTTCCACTGCTACCGAGATCGCTAGCTAAAATAACCACAACCGTCCATTACATGCGACTTCGTAACTAGTTCGCCTGACTTAGATTACTGGTTGTGAATTCACAAGCAGTAAGGGTTTTTTAAGGCGGAAATGAAATTACCGCCTTAAATCTTCAATTTTCACGTCAGATACGACTTCCGCCTGTTAAACGGTCGTTTCCGCCTTTAAAAGTTTTTAAATAAGCTAGCGAGTTTGACTTGCGAATTCGCAAGTTAGTAGTAAGGCGGAAGATTTTGATCCCGCCACAATCGCCTTAACCTTGTGCCTTAAATGAAGGTGATTGTAGTAGTGTACAAAATCGACTATTTAAACACTCAAATCAGATCAACGGTGAATGAGATATCGATGCTCAAAGTTGATCTCTTGGACTGAAAATAATTGACGAATTGGGCCGAACTTGGGCCTAATTTTCAGAAAATGAATTCAATTATTTTCCATAGTTGGGCCTAATATTAAATTCGAATTTTCAGCTGATTAATACAAGCTGTTGAGATAAATTCGAGTTTGTTCAGATAATAGAAGATCAATTCGAATATTTTCTGATTGTCTAAGAACATTCCAACATATTTACTTACCAGTAATAGTAATTAATTATGGGAGATAATCATCTCAGCATATTTACTTACCGGTAATAGTAAACTAATTATGGGAAAGAATTATCTCATAATCATCAGACATATCATTTTCTGATTCTGGTAGGGTGTCTAGTGCCTATAAATAGAACCCTCTAAGTTCAGAATTATCATCCCATTCTTCAGTTGACAAGTCCTGAAGTCTCAATTACTCTCTCCCTCCTCAGTCTAAAAGGTCCGACTTTGTTTCAAGCCTTTTTTCCTGTGATTATGTGATAGATAGCCATTGGGCAAAGTGCGAGTACGAGGTACTGCTACTTTTTAGTAGGCGAGTACCTTGATGGTTTTACCCTGGGGGACGAAGGCTTTACCGGGCCAATTTCGTTTCCAGGGCTTAAGCTGCTTAGAATTGCTAGCCGCTAAAACTTTTTGGAAGAAGTTGAACTGGAGAGACGTTGTGTATGATGGCAAGGGAATTAGTTTGTTCAACAAAATTTGCAGTTTCAAAACAAGCTGTGCATAATTAAGCAGAATGAACTAACTGAAAATGAGAAGAGTGAACAATTTGGAGTCATATGCCAAAAACTAATTAGACCAATGCCTTAAGTCTGCTTAGGCTTGGTGTAAACAAACAAATAGTCGCACACAGGATCGGCTGGTCATACTCAAGTTTCATCGCTGAAAGTTTGAGCTGTTTTGTCTCAGTTGCGTAGCTGAAAATGCGTTCCAGATCACCTTCGCCCAAATAAGCAATTCTCTTCCATTATTTACAATAGCAAAATGTACCATCTTTGGAATGGAATCACTGATGGAATAAGGTGAGTCCAGGAATCCTCAACTCGATATTCTTTCATCATCCGTACATCCAAGTGCCGCGGATACTCAACCTCCCGGTAAAAACAAAGACGGCCGCCCAAACACGATAGTCCTGTATAGTTTGTCGGTAAAGCAAAATTGAAGAACTTTTCATCAGCGAAATCAAAACCCCAGATTTTATCAGTCTTGTGAGGTTCAAGTCGATGAAAGTGTATACAGTTAGTTCCCTCAACGAAAACATTCGCAGATGGTCCATTGAAGCGAGAAAAGTAAAGAGTGCCAGCCACATTCTTCTCCCAATCATTAATCTTTCTCCAACTATTCTTAGTTGAGCTATAAATCATAACTTTGTTGGGATTACTAAATCTAAGTGCTTTGAATTCGTTACTTACGGAATCATGTCCCAAAAAGTACATATCATCAATAATAGTTTCAGGAAGCTGAACGGTTCGGCAAAATCCTATCAACGGATTCCAAAACATGAGACTGCGCCCTATTTCATGATAGCAGAGAATACCATTACAAGAACCCACAAGCTGAGAGCATCTCTAATGGTTGCATTTTGGACTTGCTTGGCAATTTTTATAAATTATTAAGCACTAGCTTACCATTGTTTTACTCTACACAAGCACTAGCTTTGTCAAGCAACTAGCCTTGGCAAGCAACTAGCTTGAGTCTCATTTAGTAGACCCCACATCAATAATTCAATGTATTTGGTTGTGTATTAGAAATATGTGGGGTCATACAAGCTAATCTATACTATTGCTAACCATTGGAGATTTTTGCAACTTGCTAGCAAATTAGGTTGAATTAATGTAAACTACAATGTAGTGTAGCTTACCGTTGAAGATGCTCTGAGCCTCGTAACGAGGACACTCTCTTTGAGGGAGGTTCAAATTTAATGCACGGACATTGGTCGAACAAAAGTCAACGAGACTGTGAGTTTATTCATTTAGTGAGTTTATTCATTTATCGATAAATGAATAATTCATTCATTTATCGAGGTTTAACTATGGAAATGTAATGGACGTCGAACATCTTTTGAACTATCCAAACGAGAATGATGTTGTTATGGAATTGCCAACCGACGATGAAATTATTGAGTCTGTACTGAATGATGAGAATGATCCAGAACCAGATGATAGTAGTGTCCCGCCAAATGTGTCATCCAAACAAGCATATCAAGCGATGATCACCTTGCAAAACTATTTGCTACAACACGAGCAGACTACTCCCGAAATTTTGTTTGCGCTAGGAAAAATCAAGTATGAGATGAATTTTGGTGGGAAAAAATAACAAAAAACTATAAACACTTATTTTGTAAGAACTTGATTTTGATTTATTATATGAACATTATTGATTGAAAAATATATTTTTAATATATATATATATATATATATATATCTTAGGAAATGTGGTGATTATTCATTTATATATACATAGGGTCTTAAAGGATTTAAAAAAATTTATTCATTAATGCATTTAGCGAGATTATTCATTTAGCCCCTTAGCCCAAGTCGGGACCGGGAAAAATTATTCATTTAACGAGGTTATTCATTTATCGGATATTCATTTATCGAGATTTAACTGTAATGGCTGGTTCGCTTGACGATGCGTCAGGATGCCTCCGGGAGAGTTCGGGACTATCAACTAGGTCCCGATGAAACTTTGATAAACCACGCACTTTGTAAAGCACATTGGCTGGTAGCTTAACCAATATTTCAATCCACGTATCTCCAAGAATTTCTGCAACGCCATTCTCATTCTTCATTACAGAATATAATCACAATATTATATCCTATAAGAAACCAACAATAGATATTTATTAAAAACAATATACCTGCACCGGAATAATCTCAGCAAACAAACTTTTTTTAAAGGCGGATGTCGGATTTGATGTGAAAAATAATGTGTTAATTAGGTGGATATTTAAGTTCCGTCTTAAAAAATGCTTACCTCTTGCAAGTTCGCAACCTATGATCTATGCTACGCGTACTAGTTACGAACTCGCACATTATGAACGCTTGTAGTGGTTTGAGCAAGCTACTGGCTTGCGATATCGGCAGCTGTGAAACATTAGGCCTAAGATTTGATCATTAGGCCCAGCCGCCCGGGAGCTAAATGTATAAGATCTTCTGAAAAAATAAAAAGTAACAAGTTTAACGATATATGTATTACTATTTCCTGCAATAATTTATGGCATTTTTGGCTATTTTCAACAAAACGTCGTAAGTTACGAATTCATAATTCTATTGGTTTATTTTTTACGGCATATTAAGGATCTGCTAGCTGTAAATATATATTAACAATATATTAACAATTTACGTAATTTTCTAAACAACGCCGTAAATGAATATAAATTTCGAACTCGAAAGCACTTTCGTAATATACTGTAGAAAGCAAAATACAAACAAAATTAGTTTCAAACTCACAAGTTGTCTTGGAACTTTTAAGTCATGGAGAAAATATATTTATCGAATAAAGGATGAACAAAGAGATTCCGGGTGCTGTCGGCATCTCGCTGATCACTGTTAAATTGGAGGATGACGAAGGTTTCGAGGAGGCGTCACCTGAGGCGGACGCCGAATAGCAAAAGTTTGGAGAGTTTTAGGATTTGAGATTTGGCTAGGGTTTTAAGATTGGTTATATGAAACCAACCCCTACCAAAAGAACGGCCCGCCGGAAGAAGAATTGCAGAATCAACAAGCCCACCAATCCTCTTTCGCCAAATCATCCAGTGATGGCTCATCTTCCTCCCGCGGTTGTCGTCGGCAAAAAAATATAGTTCCTGGCCTACGTACACCAGTCTCCAGGGCCTTATCCCAAAGGCCGTTAATCAGACGATCTAGTTACGATAAAAGAGTTTGAGCTCGATTTGGAGATTTCCGAGAAGTTTTATGAGACTCGCAAAACTCTCCGCACTATCTGCGGCTCTTATTGTCGGTGCCAAGTAAGTAGCAGTTTTCTTGATAAAAGTTAAAAAAATTCATTTGGTATTTGGAATAACTTCTGTAATTTGATGAATATTGTTCTTTTGAGTTTCTTTGCAGTAAAATTTATTCTTAGCTAGTGTTGTATTAGGATAATTTAGGTGGATTTGCTTAAACTGATAAATATAAGAATAAAGTTTGAGGTTTTAATTAACTAGTTGATTTGGTTTAATGTTTTATGCTTTCTTGATTAGCTAGAATAGCTTCTATGATTAGAGTAATGCATCATAAGGCTTTGGTGGTTTTAAAGGAATAGTTTATGAATTAATGAATGTGAGAAATTGGATCTTTGTTGTTGAAAATAGTTTGTTTCAGCTACAAATATTAGCTGAAACAAATTTCAACAAATTGCTCCAACACACTGACTTTGAGGATATTAACAATGATCATAACCTAAGTATGTAACTATTAACAATGATCATAAGCTAGTGCAATTTTGCCTTAACTTTTATAGAACACTGATAGGTGTAGTCCAAAATTACTTTTGCAGTTCATATTTGTATTTAAAAAAGTACCCAGTATACCTTATTTATGGGAGGCACATTTACTCTTGAATAAATACTGAGGTTATTAATGTCACTTTATGAATAAATACGGACTGCATAAGTAAATACTATACTGCACAGTTAGTATACTATACCCTGGGGATACGTATCCCCAGGCCCTTATATGCAAAATAATTAAATAGAATATTTAATTTAATTATGAAATTCAGATAATCATTCCACATTGCCTTGTTTTATTAGAATTCTTCTCCCACACCCAAAAATATTGCAACCGCTTCTTAGTTTGCGGTTTCTATATTTATCACACAAATCTCACAAAATTTTGAAAATCTTTCTTAAATCAATCTGAAAATTTTCTCTGTTCGGCATCTTTTATTTATATCCTATTTGCAGAAAAAATGCTATAGAACAAATCCAACGAAGCAATTCTCTAGATCATGGAAATTTTTTTATTCCAGTAAATGGTAAGATTTAATGTGAAATTTGTTTTTTTGATCATGATGATTGTGTATGCTATGATGTTTTTAAAAATCAATGTGCAAATTGGAATTAGTTTAATGTAAATGATTTTGTATTTATTTTGTTGATATGATTTGTTAAATTAGCATTGTGTATTTATTTTTGGTATGCATGCATTTTAGTTTCAACATATGTGCATTGTGTCATTATGCAATGGGTGTATTTCAAAGAGAATGAATGTGCATGATAAATGAATTGCCTGTGCATTTTGAAATATTATTATTTGTTTTTTTTTGAAGGAGTACCAATTTGAAACCGAAGAAGAAAAAGGAAAAGAAGAAGTCCCACAACGAATATTTGATGATACATTCCTATTTGAAAGGATGTGGTGCTTCCGAGTTTGAGAAAGAATGAAGAGAGAAGATCACGACGAGGGTTGAGGAAAATTAAGGATCATTCTAAGAGCAAACCCAACAGATATGGCATAACAAAGTTTTTATCCAAATTTTCTTTTTTTTGTCACGTTTGGGCTTCCAACAGCTACTCTATCATGTGCTCTAAAATAGAGATATTTTAAAAAACAGAAATACGTACTGCAAATGGGTGGAGCCTCGTTGATACTCTAAAAGTTAATTTAGTCATTAATTATTACAATTATTTTCCTTTTTAATTAGTTTCTTCCCAGAAACACATCAAAAACCATGTCGCAGGCTTCGAAGAGACCGACGGAAAGAAACTGACTTTCCGGCTGCCAGCGCTGCCCGCCGCCTGCCACCGTAAATCCGCCCGCCGCCTGCCACGGTATCTCCTCCGGTGTCTACTTCCGAAAGGTCAGTTTTTCTCCACTTTCTTAAACCCTATGAGGAGTTTGTGTGCCTGATAAATATGAATACTTTTTTATTTGTTGGTGTTTGAATTGGGTAAATTTGGAGAACGATGTATTCAACATAGATATATGCTTAAAATCGTGTTTAGATAGATTGAGTTTGATTGGGTTCCATTGAGTTTTATTATGTTTAGATTGATTAAGTCTCGTGTTTACTCATTTATGTGTTATGGTTTTCTTTAAAAACTAAACTTTGAACTATGTTGGGATATTTCAAGCTGTTAAAGAAAGAGTAGTGCTATTTTATTGATTGGTGAGGACACCACCATAATGGCTTTAATGAACACAATGAAATATACACAGTAGTGAAGAGAAACCAGAAATGGAATGAAAACAAAAATGGTTAGATTCATGTTTAGTTTGCCGGTCTGAGTTTAAAGGGTTAAATTATATACTAGTTCTAATACCCGCCGTACGATGTACGGCATTATTCTAATTTAAATATTTATTAAATTAGTGGTAATGAAATAATTTATTGTATAAGGCGACATCATCATACCACTCAAAATTTAAAATGAAGTGATTTTCAAATTATTAATTTAAATTTCATTATTTTAAATTTACTCACTACAACCCAAAAGATTACATCTACAACGAGTATTTAAATAAGGATAGTTCTCATAAATTTCAATATATAGCAAATTGCATCTGCATTAGTGTCAAATATATATTAAGAAATTTGAAATCGAATAACACTGATTCCTAAGAATTTCACACATTAAAAAAAAGATGAAATCAAAATTAAAAGAGTGAATTGGAGAGAGAGAAGTTTGGTGGGTGCAAAAGTGGAGAAATTGATAGTCGAATGAACATGAAATGTGAGATGTGGAAGTTAGCCGGAAGAAGAAAACTGTAGTTAAGCAGTTGCCGAGAATTATGTGATAATGTGGAGTTAAAGAAGAAGCGTTTGTGTGTGGATGTGTAAACATTTTATAAAACTCAGTAAAATAAATATAAAAATAAAAATAAAATAAAATAAATGTTGTAATGAGAAACTGAAATACAGGGAAAACAAAAAAGATAGTTACAATTATTTAGGATGAACTAAAAGATAGGAATAACAAAAAAAAAAGATAGTTACTATAATTTAGGGGTTACTATTATGGTAAAATTAAAAAGAAAATTACTATTATATAAGTTATTACTATGGTGAGAAATTAAAAGAAATGAAAATAAAAAATATAATTATTATAATATAGGAGTTTAATCACAACATATTTAGGAATTTAATTATTACTGTTAGAACTAAAATGAGTTTGGTAAACTGACAAAAAAAACACAAAACATAGTTACTAACTAAAAAGACCGAGATAACAAAAATAATTATTATAATTTAGGAGTTACTATAGTAGTAAAACTAAAAACAATCACTATTATGTAGGTTATTATTATTACTACGGTGAGAAACTGAAAAAAGAAAAATAAAAAATATAGTTACTATAGTTTAGGAGTTTACTCACCACGTAAATTGTTTTACTATGGTTAGGCTAAAATGAGAATGGTAAAATGAAAATTACTATTATTTAGGGATTAATCACAGTAGTAGATAGAATCTACGGTAATCCGCTAAACTTTGGTCGTCCACTTTTAAGAGAACTACACAGTAATTTAAGACAATATGTGTGTATATGTATATATGCTCTCTTAATCTGTCAGAGTTTCTTAATCTCCCTTAAGCAAACTCAGTAGAGTTCATACATGGATTACAACATACATTAAAAAAAGGGCATTGATAGGTGCAGTCCTGTATTAACTAATGCAGTCTAGTATTTTGGTTGAACGGACAAAAATACCCTTGGTATTATTCGGGTATAAATTTGCCTTCCTTCGTATATGCCTTTTGTCAAATTTTCTGATCTCTTCGTAAAAGCCAATCAAATCAACTCCAACCCTGAATATTGTCATGGGGCCGGATTTCTGTGATCGAGACTGTTGACTCCGGCGATAATCTCTACCTGAGTTGGATGAAATCCAAACTACCGAGGATTGTGAGATGGGGAGGTCCATGGATTCCGATCTGGGACCATCAAAACTGAGGAATCGATGAATTATGTGATTGAGAGAATACAAAATGTTCTGGGCCAGATTTCCATGACCTCCATTTGGATGAAATTGGGAAATTTGGTCGGATGAGCAGAGTCCAGGTGAGGGAAGAAGATGACGCAGGACCCGGAATTTTATATTAAATTTGTACATGTTCCAATCTAAGCAAATATTAATTGGTAGAGCAAGTGGTAACGCTGACATGTTGTTGGATATCTCTATGACTATGAGGTGTAGAGTTCGATGCTTAGGGTGTCTTTGGTTCGCAAGATTTTTGAGAGTCTGGATTTTGTTTTGGGATTTTGAGAGTCTAGTTTTGCAAAATCCTTGTTTGGTTGGGTTGAGTTTGTGAGTATGAAACAAAATTTTTGATTGGTTTTTACGATTTTGCAAGTCTGGATTTTCGAAAACTTGGTGAACCAAACAAGATATTACAAAACTGGACTTTGATAGTTCAAGTTTTGCAAAAACTTGTCCAACCAAACACACCCTTAGTTTTTGTTTTTTTTTGTTTTAAATTAACTTAATTTACATACTATATTAAACTTACCTCAAAACATCAAATTTTACAAAACTCTTCTATTAACACTTTATTATAAAGTTGAGTTTAACTAATCAAATATCAAATCTTATTTGATCTTATTGCACTGATTAAATTGAGCTTATAAAATTAAATTGACCAATATTACGTATACCTTTAGGGCCAGTTTAATACGTCCAAATTGAATTAAATTGAACTAAATTGAAAAATATTAAATTAAATTGAGCTGAATTAAACATAACTGAAATGAACAGAACTAAAATATATTTGAATTGTTTTGATAAAAATATATTTATATTCAAAATTTTGATTACAAAATAAGCCATTTAAATATAATAAATTGAACAAAACTGAACAAAACTGAATTGTAAAAATAAATCACCCCGTTAATATAACTAAATTAGCTAAATTTTATCAAATCATACTCCATCATAATCGAACTTAATAAAACAATCCTAGATAAAAAAACATATTTGAGCTGAAATATACTAAAATGGACTTTATGGAACCGAATTGATGATTCAACCCAATGTACTGATGTAACCAAATTAACATATGTTGTATCAACTCATTTTTCATCAATATCAAACTTAATAAATCGAACCTAGCTTAGTGAACTGAAATAAACTGAAATTCACCAAACTAAAAAAGCTGAACTAACAAATAAATGCATTGATATAATTACATTATCAAATTTTATCAAATCATATATCAACAAAAATGAACTTAATAAACTGGGTCTAATTTATTAAATTGAATTGAATGGAATCATACTGAACTGAACTTAACTGAACTGAATCATACTAAATGAACTTAATTGAAGAAAATAATCAATGCATTGATATAGGCTAAACGAAGAAGCATTTTATCAAATCATAATTAATCGGAACCAAACTTAATAAACTGAACTTAGCTTAATAAATTATATCGAACTAAACTTAAATAAACTTAATTGAACAAAATGAAATTGAATAAACTTAATTGAATAAAATGAAATTGAATAAACAATTCAATACATTGTTGGAAATCAAATGGACATAGCAACCAGAATTTGACAATCTACCTAATAGTGGAGAAACTGCAAATCAACAATATAAAATAGAACTACATCACCATAATTCAATTTAGTCCAATTCAATGAAAATATAATTTAACGATTTTAAGAAATATTATATAGAAAGAAAATAGAAAATAGAACATTGCCATCCCATATTTAATCATTGCCATTCCATAGTGTAATTATTTCTAAAAAAATAATAATTAGAATAATAAAAATTAAAAAAAAAAGGAAATCAAAAGTTCAAAACCACCTCCGGAAACTTGAAAAGTGAAAAGTTGAAGATATAAATTAGAGATGAGTTTGGGTGTAAATGCATGGAATTTAATTCTTCAGGAGATTAAATGCATGGGTTTGACTGAAAATAGAATGAATAAAGTGGGGTAGTTTGTAAGTTGGACCTAGAATAAATGTAATTCAATTAACTGGGTAAATAGGGAAGTTCATGTACAAATATGGACTATACAAGTAAAGTTGGACTGCATCTATCAATTGCCTAAAAAAAATCAATCTTTACTTTAACATACATAACAAATGTAGTTGTCCTTATTCCCAGTTATAATATTCCTGGGATTCTTGGTAATATCCCATCTAGTATTATTGTGTTTTTACTGCATCAAAATGCAAGATAAAACTGCTAGGATATGGTTTGATTTTTGTCCAGCTAGCCTAGCCTGAGTCTGCCTCTCTTTTTTTCTTTTGTTATTGTAGCATCATTCCCATAACTTGTGTAGCTGAATATCTCTGCAATCTTCCCATAACTTGTAAAAAGATGGACCATTATTTCATTAAGTTTTCGTGTGCAGGTGGAATAACATTCATCGTCTTATTTTTGTAGATGGATGATTCTCAGATGAGTTTCACAGGTCTTATGACAGAAGAATTTTTTGTATCTGACCTCAATGAACAACCTCAAACTAATGACTGGCAGCCGGAGACTTTTCGCGGTAACGATGAAGGTGCTATTGATGATGGAATACATGATACACCCAGCAACAAGAATCGACAAGCAAACTTTTCTATTGAAGAAGATAAGCTAGCTTCTGGTGTCAGCATGGCTTTATATTGGCATAGATCCGGTCAAGGGGCGTGAACAAAAACTAACAACATTCTGGAAAAGAATTGCACAATATTTTGAAGAAAATAAGAAATGGTCCACCGAGCGGAGTGAAAAATCTCTACAAACCCGTTGGTCTAAAATAAATAAGGAAGTGACCAAGTATTCTGCACATTATTCTGCTATTCATAATCTACAAAGGAGTGGGGAAACCGAAGAGGGAAGGGTATGATTTCACAGTCGTAGATTGAAAAAACGTCGATGACCCAAATAAACAGGTTTCCCTCCATACTTTAATTGACAATGGCTTGTATTAATCTCACATAACGGGCATGTAAAATGACCTTTCACAGAGCACCCTCCGAGATTTCCGAGCGCGGGAAAATCATTAATGCTCCACATCAACATCGTTTTAAGTTTGAACTCAGCATCCCCACGACTACCATGTATGGGAAGAAAAGTATGTTGGAGGCAATGTATGACGATAAACAGACAAGCTTATATGTTGGGGCTAGGCATTCTAGACTGAGCATAACATTGTTGTTAATGAACTTAAAGGCAAGGAATGGTATTTCAGATAAAGGAATGACGGAATTGCTAGAGTTGGTTAAGGAGTTACTTCCTGAGGAGAACTTATGTCCTGACAGGGTTTATGCTGCGCGCAAGATATTGTGTTCTATGGGCATGGAGTTTACTAAGATTCACGCATGCCCGAATGATTGTATAATGTATAGGGGGAGTGTTGATTCTCTGAGGGATGATTGCAAGGTATGCGGTGAGTCGAGATGGAAAAAGAATGAAGGAAAGGTCGAGGTATGTGGAGAAACAGTGACAACATCGACAAAACAAGAACCTGCTAAGGTGATGTGGTACATGCCTTGAAACCGAGACTGGCGCGTTTGTATGCCAATCCAGTTGATGCAAAATTGTTAACATGGCATGCCGATAGGGTTCGAGAGGAAGATGATGATATTATATCTCACGCTTCTGATGGTGATCAGTGGAAGAAGATGGATGCTATGTACCAGAATTTGGTGAGGAACCTAGACACGTGCGCTTAGGACTATCTACTGATGGAATGAACCCTTTCGGCAACATGTCTAGCACCCACAGTTCATGGCCAGTGATGCTTGTTATTCATAATCTACCTTCATGGTTGATGATGAAACGAAAGTATGTTCTTTTGAACACTATGATCTCGGGGCCTAAGCAGCCTGGTAATGACATTGATGTATATCTAGCGCCTCTTGTTGAGGAGTTGGAATCCTAATTTAAGCATGGGATTCATATTCCTGACGGAAGTCGAGGGGACGCGAAATTCAAGCTTAAAGCCATGTTGATGTAGAGCATCAATGATTTCCCTGCGTTGGGTAACCTTGGAGGGTGTTCTGTGAAAGGTCATTTTGCATGTCTAGTATGTGAGAGCAATACCAGCCATTGTCAATTAAAGCACGGTGGTAAGCCTGTGTATCTAGGTCATAGACGATTTCTACCTAGGAGTCATCCGTGGAGGAGTGCTAATAAGTGGTTTAACGGTCAGGAAGAGCATGGTGTTGCCCCCGTCCCATTATCAGGTTTTGAAATATTTGCAAAAGTATCGGGCATGGATAACGTGTTGGGAAAGGGAAAAAAGAAAAGCACTCAAACTACGATTTGGAAGAAATGTTCGATATTTTTCAAACTTGGTTATTGGGAGCACTTGGATGTGCGCCGCTGTCTAGATGTCATGCATATAGAGAAGAATGTATGTGAAGCTTTGGTTGGGACGCTCTTGAATACACCAGGGAAGAGTAAGGATGGATTGAAAACTAGAAAGGATTTAGTTAATCTTGGCATAAGGACGTCACTAGCTCCCGTGCAAGAAGAAGTAGGCACGACATACTTACCACCTGCTTGTTATTCCTTGTCATCTGAGGAGAAGGAGAGTTTTTGTAAGACTTTGAAATCAGTGAAGGTGCCTTCCAAATATGGTTCGAATATTATTAGTTGTGTATCCTCTGCTGAGCTGAAATTGGTGGGAATGAAGTCGCACGATTGCCACAATCTGATGCAGGATTTGAACGTAATTGCTCTGAGAGTTTGCTTGCCTTCTCACGTTGGAGACGCGGTTGCAAGGCTTTGTTATTTTTTTAAACAGATATGTCGCAAAAAAGTGAGTCGGCGTAAGTTGGATGAATTGCAGGATATGGTAATTGAAGTATTGTGCAGGCTAGAGATGTATTTTCCCCCTTCCTTTTTTGATATAATGATTCATTTGATAGTTCATTTGGTGCGGGAGGTGAAGTTTTGCGGACCAGTATACTTGAGATGGATGTATCCATTCGAGCGGTACATGAGCATTTTCAAGCATTTTGTTAAGAATCGTTATCGACCAGATGCCAGTATAATGCAGCGATATGTCGCGGAAGAGGTAATAGAATTTTGTACCAACTATTTACAAGATGTACCTACTATAGGATTGCCGGTCTCTAAACACGATGGTAGATTGGATGGTGTCGGACTACGCCATAAGTCTAAATTTAGCCCTTCTTCCAATGAAATATCTATAGCCCATCTCTACATCCTGCGCAACCATCATGAAGTGAGTCCTTATGTTGATGTTCACCTTAATAAGATTAGGTCAACACACCCGAGCTGGTTGGAACCTAGGATTCTTGAAACTCATTGGAGCGACTTTACTAGTTGGCTCAAAATACATGTTCAGAATGGCGGTGAACACCCCGATGTTGTAAAATGGGTTGCAAAAGAGACCACTCGGCACAGTCACATCGTTTAGCGAGTATGACATCAATGGATACACGTTTGGTACTAAGTGGAGTGATGATAGATCTGCAACCCAAAATAGTGCCGTATCAGTACCTGGAGAACGTGATAATGGTTTTTTTGGTACCATTACTGATATATGGGAAATGGACTTTGTTCATTTCTGAATCGCATTGTTTAAATATGAATCGGTAGATCAAGCTGAACGGGTGCGCTCAAAGGATTTAGGCAGGACTCTAGTAAATAGTGGAATTCTTGGGTCTAGAGAAGATCCATTCATCATGGCGGCTCAAGCTCATCAGGTGTTCTATGTGGAAGATCCAATTGATCCTCTTTGGGAGATCGTTGTTGATGGAAAGAAAACATTCATCTATGGTGACGGCTTGTTCGATGATGACGGCACTGTTTCTAAAGACACCATTCCGCCCTCTGTGTACAAAACTCTAGAGGAAGATGATGACATTGTTTGTGCGTCGGTGTGCAGAATAGATCATGAAGAAGGCATGTGGATTAATCCTGCAGGGAAAACTACAAAAAGGAAGGGGCGGAAACCAAAGAAGAAGAAGACCAAAAAAAGTAAAAAATATAAGTAGCATATTTGATTATCATTGGTTTTGAATACTGTGTTTCTGTCAAATGTTTGTTTTAATTCATGGTAATTATAATTAAAGTTCATTTGTGATTGAATTTAGGATAATAATTCATGTATTTCATGTAATTCAAACAAAAAAGAACCTTTCTTTAGCATTAGCGACTACGTAACACCCGTCGCTCAATACCAATTTAGGTGAACTTGCTCAGTAGCATTCTCGTAACTCAATCTTGTTTGTTACGAGCTCGCTAGAACCGGCTTCAAATTGAAGATTAGTTTATGTCTCTTCATTCTGATAGTTACGATCTCGCTAGGTCCCTTTTTTGTTGATTTTATTTGCTAACTTGCTCAGTAGCGATTTCGTAACTCAAGCTTGTTTGTTACGAGCTCGCTAGAACCGGTTTCAAATCGCAGATTAGTTTCTGTCTCTTCATTCTGATAGGTTACGATCTCGCTAGGTCCCTTTTTTATTGATTTTATTTGCTAACTTGACTGTGGCGATGTCGCAAGTAAGTCGTCACTTCAGAAGAATTTAAATTTAACTCATTTGTAAAGATTTGTTATATTAAACAAAACACAATTTAATCATTACTAATATAAGTACATATATTAAAATAGAAATATTATTCAAGAGATATAAGAAAGAATTAATCGATACTAATTTGTTTGAGACACAGAAAAATAGAAATAGAAATTCGAGAATTTAGTATAACTACTAGCCAACACAGAATGCTAATCTAATCATCCTTGCTAGGAGGTGGGGTCTGTTTTGGAGCTGGTGGATCGACTTTTGTTTTTTTCTTGGCATGCGCCCTCTCAATTCCACGTATCACCTTCTCCGTTATCCAGCAATTTTGATTTATTTTGGCCACACGCTGCTTCATAAGGTCGACCGTGTCTTCTAGCCCCTTGTAGTACGCCACCGAGGGCACAGCTGTTCATGGAATCAAATCAAATTGAAGAATTATGTACTAAATAGCATGTGATAAACCAATGAATAAGAAATGTAGTGAGGCGTACCTTCGACAGTTTCTCTTACTTCTTCTGGATCAAATTCAAGTGGTTTTTTGGATCCCGCCCCTGCTTTCTCCCACTTGCCGTCAACCAACTCACATTTCCCTTTCCTCTTGAAGTAGGACATTGTGTAGAAGCAACACTCTACCGTATTAGGAGACAGTTTCATCTTAGGGTGCTCGTTGGTCAAAAATCTAGTAATGAAATTACCATATGGTAGCTTCTTCACTGTTCTACCATTTTCGACAACACTGCGTCACATGTACTCGAATATCACATGCCCCGGGTTCAACTTGATCCCCTCCACTACGCAGTAAAACATGCTTACCATTGTGTAGTTCATCTCGGTGATCCATCCTCCCTTAGGAACCACAGACCTAGCAACCATCTCATATATTATCCTATCCTCACAACTAAGCTTATCAATATTATACTCCCTAGGCTTCCCTAAATTGTCCTTTTGCCTACCAAAATACTTCTCCGCATATTCTGCCACATGCTCCAGGTCGAGAATGGCATTGTCGGGCCATTGTTCCCTACAATAAAAACCAGGGGTAGAAGGATCGCTGAAGTCTTCCTCTACAGCATAAGACACATTTAATACCTTGTTAAACATTTCCTCCCCGATCTCAAATTCCTTCTTATTTACCCTAGTAAACCACCTTCCCGTTTCCTTTTCTTCCTCGATAAGTTGGTGAAAATTAGCATAAAACTGGCATGTTTCATCTTTATGTGCTGCGTAATTCAAACCTAACAGCTCACCCATGTCGTGGTTTTGAAAGACTTGCATCACTTTCTCTAACCCTAGGTCTTTAATTTGATTGAAATCTACCACAATACATTCTAGCAAGTCACTATTCTCCATGAAATTCAAATAGGCTTCGGAAGCATCAAAACTTACGAATTTGGCCTTGTCATATTTGGTAGATCTTGAACTAGCAGCCTCAGTCGTGATTGCCGGTGCCTGAGATGAACCCGCCTGTGTCGGTGGTCGCCGAGCTGGTACAAACGGATTGTGTGCAAGCTGCTTAGTCCTAGCCATTCTTGTTGGGAGATTTGAGCGTGAGGGTTTCTGTGTTTGGGTTGGATTCAATTGAATTTCTCGCGTTTTGATTTCTGAAGATCCCCAATTTTTTTATTTATATAACCGACAGTAGCGACATCTTAACTTCCTAGCTTGGGGTATAACAATATAGCTTACGATTTCGCAAATCACTCGTTAGAGTTTAAAACGACAATGTATCAACACGTTTTGAATTCAAAAAATCCCCAATTTTTGTAACTATATACCAGACAGTAGCGACTTCTGAACGGCATAGTTTGGGGTATAAATATGTCTTTAGCGAGTTCGTAACTTTCTCGTTACACTGTAAAACGATAGCGTATCACCAGTAAGAAGGACAGGATGAACTCAACTAGGTTACGAACTCGCTACTTAATCGCTTACTAGTTACTATATCGCTAGTTGCCTCGCGTGCTAGGCTCTGTTGAAGTTGTACGGGTCTTAGCGAGTTCGCAAGAGACACGGAAGAATTGACGATTTTGTAACGATGTCGTAAGTTTACTCGCGTGCTAGGCTCTGTTGAAGTTGTACGGGAGTTAGCAAGTTCGCAAGAGACACGGGAGAGTAGGCGATCGTGTAACGATTTCGCTAGATTCATTTTACTTTCATTTTAGTAGTAGGCGACTAACCTGCGAACTCGCTAGAACCCAGTTCACACTAGCAAAATGTATATTCTCACAATTATAACCTATCAGATCAATGCCCACTATATTCCTCACCCCGGCTTCAACTTTATCATAATTTTTCTTGGTGAGCACACTCGCTACATTGTTGTCATGTACACTTCGAGCCAAAAAATAATGCACAAGGCAGTACATCTGTAACTAGACATTTGTTACACCTGAGTATGTGATTAGGTCTTCTTCACTGTATGGCCCAAAAAATTCCAAAGCCGGATGGAAAAACAATGACATCTGCCCCACCTTCCCTCCTGCTCTAATATAGCCTACTGGATCTAACAAAGGAAAGACAAGAAGATAAGCTGGTTGTGGCCGAGGTGGAGCTAGCTGAGAAACTACGGAGGGCTTGGCAACTACTACTGCATAACTTAGTATTGGATTTCCAGAAGTGCCAGCAGAGCCAGCAGTTTGTTTCAGTACTTTGCTTCCCAGATTTATCACTCGAGCTTCGAGCTTCAGCACCATATAGAAGAAGCATTAATAGAGCAGACAAACAAGATGAGTAGTGTTAAACGCATGAACAATGAACAAGAACATACATTGGCACAGTTCTTCAATTCCATTGGATTGTAATCATATAACTGAGATGTGTACTCAAAGATTGACAGAACACTCTAAATGATTGACCGAAATTCATCATAATGTTGTTTAAGAAGTGACTAAAAAACATTAAACATTATACTCCCTCCGTTCCGGTTAGGGATGATTAAGGGGCGAGTCTTGGGCTAATTTACCTAAATCCGACCTGCCCTAATGAAAAAACGTCTGATCCAGATCCGACCCATATTCGTAGGGTCTAAAATTTAAAGATCTGTACCCATATCGACATGGTTTAAGGGTCTTAAATATATGTCTTTTATCTATAAATTTGTTACTTTGATGTTTTAGGTTTTAAAATGAATATGAATAATCTCAAATGTATCTACTTTGTGACAATCAATGCATAATAAACATCAAGATACTCAACAATTTAGAAAATATCAATCGGTGACCATATATTATCGGGTCACCCTTATTCGTCACTAAGAGTAGTCAAATTACTCAAGTCATGTGTCCAAAATCAATCTGTGGCCAAATTAAGTAGTTCCAACAACCATAAAAGTGCCGCTATTAATGTTGCAATTAATTAACATTTTAGTCATATGACGCAAATGTGTCCTAAATTTGCTTCAAATTTAGTAGTGTGTAGTGTAATTAAGACATATTTTTTATGTATAATAAATGTTTTGTCGTAATTTTGGGACGTCATATAAAGTGACGCAAACATGTCACACCAATTGTGACACAAGGGAAAGAATGACACATGTGTGTCACAAATTTGCAACAATTTAAGGATTGTGTGGTATATTTAAAACATGTTACTTATGTGTCGCAAATAATAAGAGGCAATTTAATAACATTATATGAATTGTCGCATACATGTCGAAAGCAATGCATCACTCCAAAAAAAGTGATGCCATTCTGCCACAAATTCACAACAAAATTCATAAATGTGTCACATAATTAAAAGATAATTTGATAGCGTCGTAACAATATGTCCTAAATTTGGGACACTTCATTAATGTGACGTATAAGTGTCATAAAAATTACGACATAGAAAGAAAGTGACGTAAAAGTGTCGCCAATAAGTAATATATTGATACAAAGTGTGGTGAATTTACGACTTTATAAATTGGTCGCACAAAATATGGCGCAAAAGCCTATATTTCTTGTAGTGAGGGTTTGGTGATGGAGGTTTTTGCAGAGTTAGCTTTGATGAATTTCCCTAGCTGGTTTCCCACATGTACAAGCATAATATGATTATAGTAATACAAAGACACATCTCTTACCGTAGCCCGTATAGGGACGACCAGAGATTCGTGCTCCGGTGAAAATTCCGGCGACCACTTCAGCTCTTTCATGGCTGCTCCGGCGACAGTCCAGTAGGATTATAACCAACAACGTTGGTAATCCTCCACATCCTAACACCGGATCAACGCATGTTTGTAATCAAGAGATCCAAGATGGAACAGGCCCCTAAAACCAATAGCTTGGAACGCAGCTTGGATGTTGAGCATGGTCGGTTTGGTCCTCTGAAATTTGTCAAATAGAACATTCTGGTAATGGTTAGATAGGGTTTGAAGGGAGGCTCTGTCATACATGCGGACAGTCTTTCCGTTGAATGTGGTCATTGGTTTAATTTCGTGATTGAAAGGTAGATTAGAGAAGGAATTTGCTGATTGGTCGGATAATATCTGGTTGTATCTTTTTCCGGCGGTGGAGCCACCGGAGAGGGGCGGGGTTACCCCCATTATTAGACCGTTACCAGACCGTTGTGGTGGTACGTGTTGCAGTGTTTAACGGTAATAAAAACGGATACTTTGATCATGAAATTATGTGTCCCGGTTCTAAATTCTAGAGAGAAGGAGAAGGAAAATAGTAGAAAGAAACTTTGATCAATGTTCATTCCTAAAACTTGCTTAATTTAGTATCAAGTAAAATATCACCATTAGAAAATAGTTATAGATCCGCCTGCACATGATTATGCAAGAAGAAACAAAACCATCATGCATATGCGGGGCCTCTGAATCTACAGATCGAGGCGGTGGAGGTGAATTTGTGATGGTGATCCGGGCTCAAAAAATAAATGTAAAACCAGATTAGAATTTTACAAAACTCTCCTGGCTAAACCCAAAATTGGCAATAAATCAAAAGTCAAACAAGCTAATTAACCATATATGATTGACAATAGTCTTCATAAAGATTAGGAAAATCAGATCCAATACAATATCATTTTATATATTTAAAAAAAGATCTGAAGCATTATTGTATTTTCTTCATCACATGAGTTCTAAACATAAGAAATTCTTTCCCCAACTGATGCTGAAAAATATTTCCAGCCGCAACTTAATAGATCCAATTCAATCACATTTTTACATATAATAGAAAAAACAAAAGAAACTCAAACACATTCAACAGCCTAGTGATACTCATGAAGCAAAGCATCGGCAGACTCTTTAATCAACTCCCAAGCCCTGTATATGTGTCGCTCCTCGGTTAAAGTAGCCCCAACCGCAAACCGCAGTATGTAAACCTCTCCGATCTTGGTATGCGTCATGTAAGCCCGGCCCGTAGAATTCACACGCTCAATCAGCTTCTTGTTCAGCATTTCCAGATACAATTCACTGCACTGTACTCCAAACGGTTTCGCCCTAAAACACACGAGCGAAAACTCACGAGGCACAACCATTTCAAACCGCGGGTCAGATCTTACAAGCCCTTCGAACAATTTCGCCATCTGGACGTCAGATCGAATGTGATTCTGAAGATTCGCAACGCCACAGCTTCGCATAATGAGCCATAATCGGAGTGATCGGAATCTTCTCCCGGTTCCGATCTGCCAGTCCTTGAAGTCAACCACAGACTCGAACTCGCTGTTCTTGTTCCTCAAGTACTCTGGATTGGTACTCAGCGCCTTCACCATCAGGCTAGGTTGCTTGACCCACAAGCAACAACAGTCCAAGTATGAGAGCAGCCATTTATGAGGGCTCAAACTCAGTGAGTCAACCTTTTCGATCCCATCCAGATGGTGGCGAAACTCAGGGCATATGCACGCGCTGCCTGCGTAGGCGGCGTCGACATGGATCCATGCCCCGAAACCGCTCACCACGTCAGCGATCTCGCCGAAGGGATCCACAGCGGTGGTGGAGGTGGTGCCTACGGTTGCGCAGATGAATAGTGGGACCAGCCCCTCTGCCACGTCAGCTTCAATTTGAGTACGGAGAATCACAGGGGACATGGAAAAGTTGGATTCTTTAGTGGTTGGGATGACTCTCATATTGCATGCAGATATTCCGGCCAACTTGAACACCTTCTGGGTAGATGAATGCGTTTGATCCGATCGATAAACGACAAGCTTGGCCATATTTTCAGCTCCGATTTTCTCAAGAGCGTTATCCCTGGCGGCGATGACGGCGCAGAGGATGGCCTCGCTGGTGGTTCCGTGAAGGACGCCGCCACCGGTGCCGGAAAACATAAAGGATTTGGGGAGCTTGAGCATGCTGGCCATCCAATCCATAACCACCATTTCCAGCTCGGTGGCGGCCGGAGAAGAGAGCCAGTTGAACCCGACAGAGTTGAAGCCGGTGCACAGCATTTCTCCTAGGAAACCCGCGGTGCTAACCGTGGATGGGAAAAACCCGAAGAAATTAGGGCTCAGCCAGTGAGTAATCCCTGGAATGATATCTTTTTCGACGTCTTTCAAAATGGTTTCGAGAGATTCAGGCAAGTATGGAGGCTTTGAAGGTAGGGTGTCTTTTAGGTATCCAGGTTCAACCTGGCTCAGAACAGGGTATTTTTCAATGTTTTTGTAGTAGTCTGCTATGAAATCGACCATGATGTGAGCTTTTTTCCTGAAATCTTCAGGATCAAGAGGCTTGAATGGGGTGAATAATGAAGTAGGACGGGTAACATCATTGGAATCAATGCTGCCCATTCCTCTCGAATTACGTGAAGGATTTTTTGTACAGAAAAATTGTTGGATACAAGTTGGACAGGGGGTGTGGGCGTTCTATTAAAACTTTGCTCAGTATATATAATGCCCAATCTGTGCAATAAATAAGTATGGATATGCAATATTTGTCCAACCTAAAAATTAATTTTAAATTTAATTTTTTAAAGTCAAACCGACCCAACTTTAACAATCAATATTTTTATTTCTCAATGTTAAAAAGTTAGAGTAAAATAATAATATAATAAATTCAATAGTACGATCCTATATATTAAAATTTTAAAATAAATTGTTATGAACTAATATGTAGGTGAGCTTTATTTGACTTTGAAAAAAAAAATAAGTACTTTTAATTGGAAGTACAAGTACATGTTTTCCTGAGTTTAATGGTTGAACTGAGATGCACAACTTATAAATTCAGATTTTGGGACCTTAATATTTATACGAGCTGCTATTGATATTACAGTGGGACTTATTAACAATAATGGGTTCAACAAGAAACTGAATTAACATTTATTATATGTGGTTGATTGATATAATCACTCTGTTTTGAATAAATAAATGTAATTGATTTTTCAAAATAAAATTGAGTTTTATGGTTGAACTGAGATGCACAACTTATAAATTCAGATTTTGGGACCTTAATATTTATACGAGCTGCTATTGATATTACAGTGGGACTTATTAACAATAATGGGTTCAACAAGAAACTGAATTAACATTTATTATATCTGGTTGATTGATATAATCACTCTGTTTTGAATAAATAAATGTAGTTGATTTTTCAAAATAAAATTGAGTTTTTTAAAATTATTAATTTATCATAATATGTTATTATTATTACGAAATATAGTATTATAATTTTTCTTAAATATTTTAATACATGTAAATAAATATATATAATTAAAGTTGAGTTAAATCATCAACTTTGAAAACTCAAGGAAGAGAGTATGTTTGAAACGGTAAAAGAAGTTTATTAAGTCAACAAAATGTATGAGGTATGAATTAGATACTGCATGCATGGTCTCTGTGTATTTCTGTGGTTGGCAAGTAGATACTAGCCGTTAATTGTTATCAGTTTTGTTGACATAGACACTCGATATAATCATATAATTCTATATGTTTGTTTGATATATTGCACTTGGCAAATTTTTGTTTAATACTAACGAAATATCTTTTTTTTAAAGTTAAATCACTCATGAAGTGGGGAGAATTTGTATTAGGTTTCCCAGACCATATGTGTAAAGAGTATCTGATTGCTTGATTAGAATAAGGCAGAAGCATGCCTATATATAGTTACATACAATGGCCTAAAGCTAAATACTGAAGCTAGCTAAACCCTAGGCACATAAGTGCAATATAAAAAGTACATACATAATTAATAAATCAGTCCTCTAATTCTTCTTGTATTGTCACAATATGGCATAACTGGCCAGAGTTTTGATACAAGGACAGAAGTCCTAAAAAAGCACTCTAGTGCTTTCAAAAGAATAGAGCTATCTAACTCTATACAAAAGATAACCAGACTACCTAAATCTAAGCCTATTAGAGAATTGCAAGCAAAATTCAAGGCGGCTCTGGATTAGGAAGAATGATCAAAAGAATTGTGTACAAGAGTGGGCACAGCCATTTCATATGAAGTGAAGTAAACCTTGGCAAATCCAGGGGCCATATGAGTTGAGGGGTGACTTAAGACAAACTGTTGAGGAGCCTAACATCTGATTGAAGGCATTTGGGATTGATCCAGTAAAAATGTGGCCTTGATATCAGATGGCAACAATTCCCAGGTAAACATCTGAGTGCACTTGTTGGTCAGAGCAAACTTTGCAAGTCCATCAGCCACCAAGTTGCACTGTCTAAGAGCATGTTGCGCTGGTGCCTGAATGAGTCTGCTTGCTTGATCACATAATCTGAACAGCTTCCAATGAGCTGTCACTGGGTTCTTGATCATGGATATACCTGTGAGAGAGTCAGATTCAATGCAGAAAAGATGATGGCCATAAAATGAACCAAATTGATATCCAGTAATAATTGCTTTAATTTCTGCTTCAAGTGGAGACTCGGCCTTGCAGAAATATGTGCCTACAGCAATAAAATTAGCAGAAGAGTCCCTTAGAATGTACCCTAAGCCACACTCAGACTGTGTGCCACTAAAAGAGGCATCAACATTCAGTTTAAAACCTAGGTCTGGCCTGGACCATTTCAAGATTCTGAGCTTTGGTTTTGGTGGCTTTTGGGTATATGGGATAAAAGAGGCTGAAGCTAACAGCACATCCATTCCCTGGGAGATGGTAATAGGGGATGCAGCCAGTGATAAGTGCAGTGTGTGCTTTATCTCTTTTATGATGACTCTACTATTAGGGGAGATTTCTTCAAAAATATATTTGCATCTGGCTTTCCACAAAGACCAAACTATTATACAACATAAGATTCTTATCATCTTAGCCTGGAAGCTTGACAATCCACTGTATGTCAGATAATAGGATAATCTATCCTAGATTGCCCTAAATTGGATATCTCTAATACCAATAGAAGCTAACATTGTTTTCCAGATACCAACAGAGAGTGCACACTTATTGAAAAAAGGATCAATTGAGTCTGAGTGTGTGCAGAAATGGCATTTTGAAGCCATATGAAAGCTATAGTGGCATAAAACCTCATCAAAAGGCAAGATAGAGTTAAAGAGTCTCCAAACAAAGAAAATAATCTTTTTTGGTACTCTAATGTTCCAGAGTTTAGCCAAAGAATGAGAGGATGGTCTGTGATCATGTAAAATCTGGTAAGCAGATTTAAATGAAAAGGAGCCAGTAAGTGAAGGTTTCCAGACAAGCCTATCCTCTCTATGTGGAAAGAGTGTGAGATTCTGTAGTTGGCTATATATCTGAGGGGAGACAACATCAAGAAATTGTGGCAAATAGGTATGCTTGTGGGTGTAGAACTGAGCCACAGTACAATTTAGAGGTATGTCTGTTTGGTCTGGAGGAAAATGGTCAAGAAGGGGGCCAAGGCCAGTCCAGTTTGCTGACCAGAAGTTGCAGCTACCCTTGCCATGTATAACCAGTGAATGTTTTTCACATAATTGGTTAACTTGGCAGATTGTGAGCCATGTTTGTGAGGATCTGGAAGAGGTTGGGAGGGATTGAAGAAAATGTGTCCATAGGGCTGAGCCATTTTGGAACTTCCACCAGAGCTTGACTAAACAAGTTTGGACAATGTGGGGTATAGACCTAAAGCCCAAGCCATTTTGCTGCACAGGAAAGCATAGCTTGGACCATTTTCTCCAAGTTTTTTTTGCCCTAACTGCTGTTGATCCCCACAGAAAGACAGAGAACATTTTCTCCAAGGTTTCAATTATATGGAGGGTAGGGGACATGACAGTGAATATGTGCTGGGGGATGGCATAGAGGACAGGCTGAATTAGGGTGATTTTTCCCCCAGTGGAAAGCCAATTATTTCTCCAGAAACTTAGCTTTTTGCTAATCTGTAGCAACAAAGGTTTAAAGTAACAATTCAATAGCTTCCCTTGAAATATCTGGCATCCCAGATATTTAAATGGAAATGAACCTTGCTTCATACCCAGTATATCTCTGATCACATTTGTTTTAGCCAAAGTAGCATGCTTACTTAAGAAAAAATCACTCTTTTCATAATTTATTCTCTGCTCAGTGACTTTTTCAAAAATAGCTAAAAAGGCTTTTAAATTGATCAGTGTCTTCCTATTTACTGAGATGAAAAGAACAGTATCATCAGCATAGGAGAGATGGGATAGTGACATTACATTCATTGGAAGATTGTAATAATTCAGCTTCCATTATTAAAAATGTAGGCCAAACTCCTTGAGAATGATTCTGTGAAGATGTTAAACAGAAAAGGAGATAAAGGATCTCCCTGTTTAATGCCTCTAGATGACTTGAAGAACCCCACAGGTTTGCCATTTATCAGGACAGAAAACCAGGCCTATGATAGGTTGTTCATAATGCATGAAATCAGGTTTTCATGAAAACCAAATTTTATGATAATCATTCTGAGGAAGGGCCAACTAACCCTATCAAAAGCTTTCCTCAAGTCTAATTTTAAAATACAATTAGGCTCTCTAGTTTTTCTATTTAAATGTCTAACCAGCTCCTTAAGATACAGGACATTGTCTGAAATGTCCCTTCCTTTCATAAAGGCAGTCTGATTAGGAGAAATTATGCCATTCATGACTGAACTCATCCTGTACATTATGACCTTAGAACAAATTTTGTTGATTACATTGGAGAGGCTGATTGGCATGTAATCATCAAATGAGATAGGGGTGTCCTATTTAGGTATAATGGTAATCCAAGTTGCAGCAATACCCCTTGGTATTTCTGCACCAGTCATGAAATCATTCACTGCCTCCATCAAATCCAAAGAAATGATATCTCAGGACTTTCTATAAAAATAGGCACTGTAACCATCAGGTCCTGGAGTGCTACTTTTATTTAAAGAAAAAAAAACCTGTTTCAATTCATCCAGAGTGGCAGATTTAATAAAATCCCTATTTTGTTCCTCAGTAAACAAGGCTGGGATTTGTGTAAGAAAATGTGGAGCAAAATGGAGATCATCTTGTGTCTGCTCACTAGTAGCAATTTAGTGTAGTATTGAATGGCTTCATTTTCAATATCAGCCATGTCATTTAACCAGATCCCTGCATCACTCTTTATTTTGGAAATACTCAACTTTGATCGTTTTTCTTTTAAGGAGTTATGAAAGAATTTAGAGTTAATATCTCCCTCCTTAAACCATTTAACTTGAGTTTTATATTTCCAGAAGTGCCTTTGCTCCTGAATGGCTTTTTTCAGTAGGGCATTTTTGTGTTTAAGGGAGATTAGTTCCTGATCACATTGATTATGATAAAAAATAATCTCCTGAAGCCTAAGTGCCTCTTCAACCAATTCCACATTTTTGTGTACATTTCCAAAAACTTCCTTATTCCAGACCTTTAACTCCCTTTTTAATCTCTGTAGCTTTAGAAAGAACTTAAACATACCAGATTCTGAGATAGGGAGGTTCCAGTTAGACTGGATAAAGTGTTGGAATTCTGTTCTTTTGTACCATGTAGAGATAAACCTAAATGATCTGGGTACAGATTGTACTTGTGTGTCTATTCTAAGGAAAAGTGAGGAATGATCTGAATTTTCTCTATTAAGGACTAACACTGAGGAGTTTGGGTACTGTGTATTCCATTGATGGTTACACAAACCCCTATCTAACCTCTCCAGTGTAGGTTTTAACCTTTTATTAGTCCAAGTAAATTCATTTCCCACTCTGTGAATGTGAACTAAAGCCATGTCATCAATAAATTTCTGAAAATCCCTCATACTCCCAAGAGATGGAGATGAGGGACCACTGTAATCAGTTAGAGACAACATGGAATTATAGTCACCTATGAGGAATGTAGCAAGATCAGGTGTGGCTTTGAGATCAGACCACAAAGCTTTTCTACCTTTTCTTGACCTTAGACCATATACAAAGACTCCATGCATGGACACATTAATGGCAGTTTGTTGTATTTTAACATGCATAAATTGAGGATTGTCTAGTGCCAGTGTGAGTTGGAGGTTATCTTTCCAGAGAATCCACATATCACCAGAAGCAGAACAAATACAATTTGGGAAATGAAGAATATTTTTGTAATGATCACACTTAGAACTAGGATGTTTAGGTTCAATTAAACATAACAGCTCAATGTGGTTATCATTAGTAAGTAGGATTAATCTATCAAGTGCAGTCTCCATTCCTTGTAGATTCCAAACCAAAACATTTATTTTATGATTGTGTATAATCATTAAAAATATTTTTAGAGATTTTTTGATGATGTCTTTGAAAAGGACATTGTTTTGTTAAACTGAGTGAATAAAGACTTCAGTTTAGCTTTTTGTGCAGAAGAAAGTTTGGGAAGTTTAGAGCTTGATACCTGCTCCTCCTTTGAGTTTGTAGAGTCAGTCTCTGATAGATAAGCCTCATCATCCTCCTAGGAGTGATCCAGTAGGGGGTGAACCTATTTCTATTTCTATCCTGTGAGAGAAAGAGAAGACTGTCAGCTTTAAAATGTGGAGGGGAGATGTTCTGCAAACCTGATGCAATGGCATTGTCATCTTTTGCATATCTGTTCCTCAACTTTGGCTTTGAAGTGACCAGAGTGAAAGGATCTTCTTGTACTGATGGTGACTGATGCCTGTGTAGAGTGGCTCTCCTCATGGATTGAGTGAATGGGGGAACTGTATGTGAGTGAGAGGATGAAGTGGTGCTTGTAACTGGTGTAATTGGAAAGTTATTTAAGGTTGGAGTAGCAGTTGTAGTGACTGGAAGTTGGTGAGAGGAGGAGGCTTGTGGCTTAGGGGGAGAAAGAGGTACAACTTTGGGGTTTGGCAGTAATGTTGATGGGGTAGTATCAGGGGTTGTAAGGTTTTGAAGAGTTGTATCAGTGATATATAGAGAGGGATTGGTGGCAGCACTTGTAGTAGCTTTAATGCTTGGTAACATTTTGCTGGAGTTCTGAGCTAGTTGCCATTTTTCGGTCCTCTTTTTTGCTGGCTTTTTCTTCACCACTCTATGAAGTTTCCTCATTCCAAAGGAGATGTGCTGTGGATCCTTGCTCAGTGTCTGAGGTGTGTTAGACTTGGGGAGAGAATTGGTATCAATATTGTTGGAAGTTGAGGGGAGTATTGAAGGGGTTGGGACAGTCACTGGGGGTTTTAGGGTGGGAGTAGTCTGTTTGGCAGCAGGGCCTTGTTGAGATGGTTTATTTTTGTAGTTTAGGCCAGGGTGAAGCTCTCTGCATATCTGTGTGTTATGGCCAACTTTCCTACAATGTGAGCAGTAGGTAGGGAGGTTGTCATATTCTAACTTAGCTTTCTGACAATTCACAGTAGAACCAAGCCTAATTTCAGTGGGGATTGGCTGTTGTAAATCTATTTCTACGCAGATTTTGATAGCAGAAGGCCTGGTGATAAGTTGTGTAGCAGCATCTATCTTAATAAAAGTGTCTATGGTGTTGCCTAACTGCTCCAAAACAGCCTCATTATAGTAGTAAACTGGGGGTTTGAAGAGAGTTACCCACTGGTACAATTGAAGACTCTGTATCAGTTGAGAAATCAGGAGTCCATCTCAGGACTCTCATTGGAAAACCATCAATTGCCCAGTTCGCCTTCATCCAGCATCTCTGGAAATCCAACTTGTCTACGAAACGAATCAGTGATAAGTCCATGGTTCGTATTCGGACCTCGTTCATACTCGGACCAGGGCCCGAGATGGGTCATGGGCTCGAGATACGCGTAGGATGGGTCCACGGGTCCATCAATCCTAATCCTTATAAGGAATGCGTATATTATGAATGTTCTACAAGGAATATACATCTTCTGAAAGATGGTAATACAGCTATCCTAAACATGGTAACACAACCATGTCCAAAATACACTTCTATTATACATGGTAATACAACCTCTATTCCCATAAGAGTTGTATTCATACCATAAATACATATCTTGGTGATCTCGGATTGTAACCATATAAATAACCTAAGAGGTTTGGTAGACCTCTCATCTAATTTCATACTTTATACTTTACGCCTTAAGCAAATATACTAACTTGAGCATTGGAGTGTCTATCCCCGGGACACCCGGGGCCTTTGTCTTGCAGATCAGTTCGAGAGCCTGGTTCGTCGTCGAAGTGTTGGTGTCCGGCATACATCAATTTGGCACCCCCAGTGGGACCTCTCACACTCATTGACGATGTCGCCGAACCTTGTCTCTGATCTGATCTAGTGCATCTGAAGAAGCAACTTCTCTGACAACATGTCTGAAGCCGAGCAACCCAGACGTAGCGCCCGAGTGCTAGGGCAAAATCCAGAAGAGAATCCAGAAGCAGAGCTACCCCCCAAGGACGAGGACGAGGTCGAGGACGCGGTCGACCCGGAGGATCTCGCACACGCTCCACCTCTGAACAAACTCCAACGTTCCAAACTCCTTCAGTCCAAATCCTGTCGTATTCGGAATACCCCTCTCCGGTCCAAATCATGTTGTGTCAGCCTGTCAGGAGTGCCACCTTCTGGATCGAACCCTGTTGTATCAGGAGTGCCACCTTCTGGATCGAACCCGGTTGTATCAGGAGTGCCACCTTCTGGATCGAATCCTGTCAGATCTGAAGTACCGAACTCAGGACCAAGAGTCTCGATCCAGACGGACATGAGCTACAACCAACGCGTCAACAACTCAGAAGACCTTGACCAAGAGAATAGGTTTGGATATGACGGACCTGATTCGATCTTTACCTCAGAAGAACAAGCACTAAGAGATCAACAAATCATCACGGAAAAACAACAGGAGGAGGAGGAAAGACAAAGACGTCTTAGGGAAACCTTGAGCCGGACTGTAGGACATAACCCACCAGGTTCCGGGCCATCTTATATCAACCTTGACTCAGAAACCCCTCCAGAAACGATCCCTGAAGGCGTCCGAACGCTGATGAGGAACTTACAGGCCCAGTATCCTGATTTTGTCGCATCTTTGATAAACTCAAGTCAACAACTCAGTGCACAGATGCATGAAGCTCCAACCTAGTATCTGTCTCAGGAGCCCAAACTACACCACCTGCTGATCCTACTCAGCAGCAAAGACTCCTCAACGACTTATCCAAGGATCTACCGCCTTATAATGCTCAAAACAGTCTGCCACCACCTCCTAAGGTATCTAATTATCAGGACGAAGTCACAGGATTAAGTAGGGAGGAAGTGAGAAGGATGCGCATCATCAACATTGAAGAAGAGCTCAGACGCGAGAAGAGGGAGCGAACTTGAAGCGAATGGCAAAATAGCGCGATCGGCCTTACACTCAAGATGGAGCCTACCCTACCCGAGGTAAATACGAAGTTGACCAAGAAATCACACGTATCCTCGGACCCGGAGGACAAGCTGCTCGTTCTCCTTTCTCGTGGCATATAGTGAATCTCCCCTTCGATAACCACAAGAATGTCCCAGAGCATTTACCCACATACGATGGCACCAGCGATCCTAGAGAATTTCTCTCGGTCTTCTTTAAGACCTTAGAAACCAGGAACTTCCATGAATTGGAAATATGCAAGATCGTCCCCAGTTACCTCCGAGGGAAAGCACAGACATGGTTTACCCAGACAAAGCCAGAAAGTTTATTTGATTACTGGGATTTCGCCGAATTTCTTCTCCACACTTTCTTCCAGAAGAAGAAGTTCACCAAGTCCCTCGGAGATCTGGGGTATGTGGCCCGCCTCGAAGGAGAGACTGTGATAGAACACTATCATAGGTACATGGATCTAGCTACAGAGTGCTATGATCGGGATGAACGCCTCCTGATAAATATGTACCGGATGAGCGTGGATGATGACGTTCTAAGGATGAAGCTGGCAACAAAAAATCCAACAACCATTCAACACCTCCAGGCCATCATGGAAAAGTATGCTAGCAAATCAAATGCCGTGACGGACAAAAGACCCCCAGAATTCCTTATGGACAGAAAAGAATCCAGGGCGAAGATACCGAAGGTCGAGAAGACTGACAACGCTCCAAAGACCACCTTCGAGTCATACACTCCTCTGGCGAGATCTCGGGCTGAAATTCTATCCATTCACAGGCACCTTTTAAAGGACCCACCCGCCATGAAGGAATCAGCCGAGCGTCAAAGGTCACCAAAGTTCTGCCAATATCACCGAGATCGGGGGCATGATACCGAGGAGTGCTATCAACTCAAGATCGAGATCGAGAAGTTGATTCGCCAGGGAATTGTGCAGCAAATTGCACCATCAACAACCAGCAATAACCAGGGGAACCAGAGGAGGTATGGGGGAAAACCCTAGCAGAAGAAGAAGGATGGTTACCGCAATATAACAACAACAACCAGGGCGGCGGAGGCAACAACCCTCAAGATCCTCCTCCACCACCGCCAAACTAAGCCAACCGAGTCATCAACGGCATCAATGGCTACACAGGAGAAACAATTTCCTTGACTAAGCTGAAGGATCGTGTGCGAGCCATACCCCACACTGAGCCAGTCAACAAGAGGCTCAGCCCCGAGGAAACTATTACCTTCTCGGATGCGGACGCCGTGCCAAATCAGATGCCTCACTCGGACCTCTCATCATCTCAGCAAACGTACAAGATACTCTGGTAAAAAGAGTCTTCATGGATGATGGGAGCGGGGTAGAAGTAATGTTCCAAGACTGCTTCCAGAAGTTGGGATTTACTAAAGATGACCTCAAACCTACGGGTCCGATTTCGGGGTTCATAGAAAATCCGGTAATACCTCTCGGGGAGATCACACTCCCCGTCACAGTAGCAGAAGGAGCCAAGAGCCTAACTTTATACTGCACATTTGTGGTAGTAGACACTGTCACACCCTTCAACATTATCCTTGGCAGACCTTGGATGTGCCAAGTTAAAGCTGTATGGTCTCCCTACCACCTGATGCTAAAATTTCCAACACCACAAGGAGTAGCTTCAATCAAAGGAGATCAAGGAGTGGCACGTTCCTGCATGATCACGGCCATCCGTGATGCCAGAAAAGTGAGCAACATCTCGGCCGTTACCACTATTCTCGGAGATCTGGTCCCCGATCCTGATCTCGAACAACCCATGGTGTTCCATTTTGAAGAAGAGGCCTACAACGAGATGACTACACTATGGCATAAACGCCACCACCAAGCCTTCCAAGTGGGGGAACTGGTAATGCCAGTTGGCCCGTGGTGCACCAACAAGCTAGGATGAGCGCTGGAGTCGAGGACCAAAAGACCATACAAAATCTCCGCAGCACAATCCGGTGGATTCTACCTCTTGCAAACACGCGAAGGAGAGCACTTAGACCCTGTCATTATGGCGCCCTTCCTACGCAGGTACCTCGGAACTAAAACCAAGTAGACCTTCTCCATATAAGGATAAACTACTTCAATAAGGCCTACGGGACAAGCTCCTTTTCTTTTCATCTTTTTACATTTTCATACCCGAGCTCCCAAACTCGGGGTTGTCTTTTATAATTTTACCGAACTCTCAAATTCGAAGAATGAAATTTCTTTTCAATATATATCTTCTATTTTATTTTGAAGCAGTCCATACTCTCTAAATACAAAGAGAAACTATGCCTCACAAAGCATAAGTAAAGACTGCTGCCTAAAGATTTATACACTTATAAGTGTATGATTGATGCTTATCTAATATGAGCTGTTTAGACTACGTGTCTGAACTACAATCATCTTAGGCCAAAATAAAATAATATACTTATAAAAAGTATATACGGGTCATGCAAACTCACAAAGTTTGGAATACAACTCTCCATGTGATACTCCGATTAAGGTACACATCACTATTTATTAAGGCTATTCATAAGCCTAAAGAGTCAATCTTCTCAAGGATTGCAAAATAAAGACTTTTATAAAGGCAAAATCAAAAAGTGTTATTACGCTACGAAACTTCTTACACCTCGTGAAGGTCTTTAAACACAGGGGTACGACCCCGACCGCGAGAAGAAGTAGAGGCACGACCTCGAACACTCTGGAGGCCACAGCCCCAATTACTTTCTTCTGCTATCCTCATCAACTGAGAGGACGTAGGGGATCCACCTCTATTCTCTATAATCACAGGCCGAGCAGGAGAGTCAATAGAGCCACGAGCTCTAGGAATAGGTGTCGCCTCTCTGCCCCTTCCATAAGGGATCCCTCAAGATTCACCCCCTTGGACATGAGACCTTATCAAAGATCCTGAATATGGGACACCAGAAGGTCCACCTATCTCCCTCCTTTAAGATCCTGAAGGTATAACAAACACACCTTGAGCCTCTAGTTCCTTTATTTGGAACCTGCAAGCGTTAAGCTCGGCTTGGCACATTCTCAACTCATCTATCCTGGAGGCAATCTTGTGATTCACAGTAATATTCTCATCTCGGAGGTCAGAAATACCATCCTTCTCGTGACTTTCACCCTTGATCTTCAATAAGTCACTCCTGACTTTCCTCCATTCTTGGTCGTACTCCTTGTTGGTGGCCAAAGCTTTATTAAGCGCTTCTTCTACATCCTTACACCTCTTCTGAAGATCGCTCACTTGCTGATTCAGTTCAGCTCTCTGCTCCAAAGATACCTTCAGCCCGCCACGAAGACTCTCACATTCTTCTCGTACTATGCTGAAGCATTCCTTAGATTCATCCAAATCTTTCTTCAGTTTTTTGCTCTTCTGAAGGATAGCTTCATACTTGACCTGCAAATCAGCACACGCGGCAGAGCAACACTGGACATAAAGGGAGGTAAAGACCAATTAATTCCAGACAAAACACATGTTCAGAATACATGAAACGCCAAAAGCTGGCGAAAAGAGAAAAATATTGAAATAAAAGACAAGGCTCTAAGGAGTTACAGTCTTCTCCTGCTCATCAGAAGTCTTCGGATCCTCAAGTGAAGTTTCCACAGCCGGCTTCTCCACCAGGAACGTCAGCTCAGGATACAAAATGGATAGCTTATCCTGGAACTCCTCCAGAGTTAAAGCCCTCTTCAAAGATTCCAGAATAGACAGTAGACTGGTCTCAAACCCCCCGATCTGGCTAAACTTCGCCCGAAACTCCTTCAAATTCTCCGGCACTTCAGGCCAAGTGTAGGCAGGGGCAAGACATCCTTGAATCTCTTCATTGAGAAACCCCTTCAGAGGAATCCAAATCTTCGAGAGCTCGGATTTATGGTAGAATTCATCATACTCTTGGCGATGAGCCTCCATCTCTGGACAGTTGAGGCAGAAGTCTATTATCAACCAAACTAGCCGCCTCTGGCTAACGGGATCAGCATACCGGTCTCTCTCCGCTTCCACCAAAGCCATGTTCCTTTTCAGTTCTAAGAAGGAACCATCAGACAGCTTTTTTGCCTTCTTCAAGGCTTGATTCTCCTCTTCCAAGGCCTTTATTCTGGCCTTATTCTGAGTCCTCTCATTCTGGAGATGCTGTAGCATATCTGAAGGTTCCTTAGACCTTTTGGACATCTCCTCCTTCATCAGCTCGAGCTCGGACACCTGCCCTTGAGAACGGTTGTACAGTGTCCGAATGGAGTTGTACATATACTTAATCTGACTCACAGACTGTAAAAGAAGATAAAGAGGGTTAGATAACTACATAGCTAATCCTATCGAAAGCTAAGCCGAATCATACCTAGCTAATTTCGGGACAGCCTGGTACCACCTCGACCAGAACTTCAGAAGGAGGAGGTGACACATACTTCTCGAACTCTTCCAATGGTCCGAGTTCGAGGCTTGGCTTCTTTGGAGACTTGTCCGCAGAGCTCCCTGAAGCCTCGAGATCCCTCTTCCTCTCATTACTGTTCAACAGCCCCTTTGATTCAGCTATCTGAGACAACAAATTTGCTGCCTTGTTCGCCCTAGAAGCACCCACTGCATATACAAGGAAGGAAGTTAGCGTAAGAAGCAAGGGAAACGTTGTAAATGAGAATATTACACAAGAAGAAATACCCTCTCGCAATGCATCCGAATCTACCATAGCATGACCTCATCAAAATTATCAACCATGGGTGGGAGGACACTAGAAGTCCGACACACCTCCTTTCTCGGACATCTGACTAGGGCTGAACCCTCATCCTCTTCCTCATCTGATGGATCTAAAGCCACAAGAACAAATAGGCAATATGCCTCCTCAATCACCTTATGCTGGGATTTAGTCTTCTTAGACCCTTGAACCAGTCTTTTAAACCGACGCCCACGTTGAGCATCTTTCATCAGACCCGAGATCTCCTCATCTACCTCTTTCTCGGATACTTCATCTCGGGCAGTCCTTTCTTCTAAGGCCCTATAGGCCTGCAACGCCTTGGTTGCACCAACTAGATCCTGCTCCATAGACAGAAGGGTTTCATACCAATCCATCTCAACACCTTCTGGCTGGTCAAAATGTGTCAACTTCAAGAAGCTGCAATTTTGAAGAGTACGGCCGGATAGTTGATTCAACCAGTCATACATTTCTATAGGCCATTGCCAACCCATTTGATGATCTCCAGATACAAACTTACCCTCTCTAAGTTTGATCTTATCACTTACCAACTCCCTAGCTATATTGAGCAGTTGGCGGGACGACTCCACTTCTTGCCAGATCTCATTTTGAACCTCTTCATTCCAATCAGGAACTTCATATTTGGTTCGATTGAAGGTCAGTTTTACCTTATCCCACTTCCCACAGTTCACAGGAAGTACAAAAAACTTATCTAAAGAGGTATCCCGAGAGGTCAAGGTTACGTTTTGTTTAACAACGGAAACCTTATACATGGTCCGCAACAAGGAGAGACTGGGATAGTAACCTTTACGAGCACACCAAGTTATTATGGCCATAATGATTACTATCACATTGGCATGTAACTGCCCTGGATGCAACCTATAATGTTGAAGAAATTCATCCAACAGTGGGAGAAAGGGGAAGGCTAACCCATGTTGCGGAAACCTCCCATATATGACCCCTCGGGTTGGAGTTACTAATTCAGCTGCAGACTTGTCTTCTCCAAAGTACATGAGGTCAGCATCAGCAGGAATAGAGAAGGGACAACCTTCTGTGAAGCAGCATCAGCGCGTGCTTTATCCTCCTTCAGCGACTTTCTACTACTACCTTCGCTAGCCATGGATACTATACCTCCAGATGCATGCATTACCATGGGGCTATTCCTCTCTATCTGAGCCCTCCTGGCCATTGCCCTCAACCTCTTCTCTTCCTCAGAGACTTTTTTCTTCAAAATACTACAGGTTTTTTTCCCACTCGCTACCTCAGCTATGCGGCGGTCATGGGAGCTACTCTCCTCAGCCTGAGCTTCTACATACTCTCCCTCATCATGATGGGGGATGGAAATTGTTTTACTATTATTACTCATGATTACAGAGAGTATGGGGGGAAATACACACACAGAGATAAAAGGAAAAAACAGACACAAGCAAATGCGCAGAGAAAGAAGATAGCACTTGGGGCTTTAGAAATTGATGAAGTACTGATGCGTCTTCTGAACTTGGAAAGAAGAAATTTTCGAATAAGAGAAGACAATGGGAATGATTTGGGAAACTTAATCCAAACCCAGACAGCATTGAAGACGAGCCATTACCTCGATTCTGTTTCCAATGCAAGTAATTGGATGAGACGGGGGACAGACCATCTCTGCTTTCCAATGAAGACACGACACGTGTACCCACCATCTGGATTTCAAAGAAATTTAATCTCAGCCGTTCATATATTTGATGGAATACGAAAGAACTTGAAACTAGATATTCAGAAGGGTAAGCCCGAGAAGAGAGTCCCCGAAGGACACCTCGAGCTTAACACCCCGAGTTAATTTTCCTCGAGTTATTGGTCTTCCCTCAAGAAGCAAGCCTCTCCTTCAACCTTTGAGATGGAGCACTCTATATTCTGAAGATCTACCTTGGGGCTACTGATAAGTCCATGGTTCGTATTCGGACCTCGTTCATACTCGGACCAGGGCCCGAGAAGGGTCATGGGCTCGAGATACGCGGAGGATGTGTCCACGGGTCCATCAATCCTAATCCTTATAAGGAATGTGTATATTATGAATGTTCTACAAGGAATATACATCTTCTGAAAGATGGTAATACAGCTATCCTAAACATGGTAACACAACCATGTCCGAAATACACTTCTATTATACATGGTAATACAACCTCTATTCCTATAAGAGTTGTATTCATACCATAAATACATATCTTGGTGATCTATGGATTGTAGCCATATAAATACCCTAAGAGGTTTGGTAGACCTCTCATCTGATCTCATACTTTATACTTTACGCCTTAAGCAAATATACTGACTTGAGCGTCAGAGTGTCTATCCCCGGGACACCCGGGGCCTTTGTCCTGCAGATCAGTTTGAGAGTCTGGTTCATCGTCGAAGTGTTGGTGTCCGGCATACATCAATCAGCACGTGTCGGTGGTCGATGGCACCTAACTAGTAGCTGCCGGTGAAATCTGCAGCCTTAAAAGCTTCTTCGATGGAAGTCATAGAAGGCCGACCTCTACTGAACTTGCCAATAAGGGCGTTTCGGTATGGCCGGCTCAGAACCTCGATCTGCTTCGGCGTGAAGATGCACGCTAGCTCCCCTTTGAATTCAGACGTAGCCTTGATTTCCGGATTGGTCGGAAGGGCCGCCGAGAGGGGAGGGGATTTGGATTTTAGGGCATTAAGGAAGGTCTTTTGGCCACTAGACGAGGATGGCTCCGCCATGACGGCGGAGCAGTGGTGGTGAGAGAGCCGTTCACGGCGGGCTGACGGTGTCAGTTACCGTTGAACGGATCTATTCTGTCGGAAAGTGAGTGAAATAGTAATAATTGTAGAGAGAGGTGAGAGTGTTTATTTTAGAGAGAGAGAGTCAATCGCATGAAGAAGGATGAACTTTGATGAATACTAACTAAATATCATCGTGCGTTGCATGATATATTTAATCTATTTTTATGTAAATATTATGAACAAACTTATGAAGATGATGATGAAGTGTGTTTAAAGAAAAACTCTTTAAGATAATTAACAAAATTATAGTGGCAAATTTCAAAATATTATGAAATTGTCAATCTATCGTAATTGCCAGGTTATTCATCAAATGTAATTATTATAAAATAATATATATTAAGATCAAAATGTAAGAAATTTATTTAATATTAAGTTAATAAATAAATATTTTTATAAGTACACATTTTAAGGAAAAAATGCTAGCGATCCATGCATAATTAACATAGAAATACTATAATCTATATTTATAGTCTAATATATTTATATAATCTATGGTGATCTTGTAGTAATACAGAATATTTTCATGCATATTCCATATATCGCACATTCATGTTTTCCTTTCGCAGGCGTGTTAATTAAAAGAAACAAAAAAAGAAATGTATAAAAATGTTAGGCACCGGAATATGGTGAACTTGCGGTGGTTGTGTGGCGGTTTTAGTCAAAACTACGTAGTTTCATCATTTTCAATGCTTTTTATTAATTTATTTATTGACGGAGCAATAACTCTTCTAGTTCCCTTTAAGATTATTGTTAGGTGGGTATTTATTTGGCACCTAAACTTAATGACAAAGATTAATGAAATATACTCTATTCTTCTTAGGGCCTGCTTGGTTTATATAAGGGAATGAGAATGAGAATGGGAATGATTACAGGGGAATAAATATAGAGGGAATGATTATATTGTTGGTGTTTGGTTTGAAAGGGGAATGATTATCGTTTCTAAAAATAGCATTTGGTTTTTCTTCAGTTATAATATTGATGCCTAATCACAGAGGAATTAATCCATTAACATGGTATATGGGATTAACGGGTGATTGAACAATATAGGGGAATGGAAGTTGGCCCTCATTAATCATTACATCCAACCAAACATCAAAATCTTCTATCAAACACATTAACGAGTCTGATTACCTTTACCAAGCAACCCTTTAGTCAAAGCATTTGATTTTTGAAATCAAAATTATTTTGGCCATTAATTTTCTAAATCATGTACTATTAAAAATAAATTCTAAAATACTCACATATTTATATAAAAAATCAATAATCAATCAAAAAATTTGTTTCGATTTTGATAAGTCTAGGATAAGGAAGCAAATAAAGATACTCTTATACCTCTCAGAGTATATACAATTTTCATGTAATTAGAGTTAGCTATTTACTTACTTTAAAAAAAGAGTTAGCTATTCACCTAATCAAATCATCTAAACTAGTTATGTTTTAAAATATTTTACTCTATCTATCCGCTAGTGCTAGAATTACTATCATATTATTTTTAATTTTCAAAATACGTGGAGCATTCTCCACTATCCATTAAAATACTATTACATTGTCTAGGTAAATTTAGCTTTAACTACGTAGTTATATTTAGAGCATCCCAGCCACTGTAGGTGAAATTAGCTATGGCCAATATTTAGCGCATGTTTGACGGAGTTCATCTATAAAATAGTTCATTTTTATTTAATTTTTTTATATTTTTTCAGTTTAGTTTAGCATATTTATATTTTTTAGTTCAGTCTTTTTATATTTTTCAATTTAGTTCAGTATTTTTAAATTTTCCAATTTAGTTTAATATTTTTAATTTTTTTTTCAGTTTTGTTCAATTCATGTTAATATTTTTATATTTTTTCAATACAGTTTAGTTCAGATAAAAAATTTTATATATTTTTTTTTTCAGTTCATTAAATTTCCTCTATATTTTTTATTCTAGCTCTCTGAAGTTTTTTCAGTTTAGTTTAGTTTATATTCAATATGATTTAGATCATATCAGTCAATTAATTTTTGTAAATGTGATTTAATGCAATGCAAAATAATGGAGTCATACTATTTTTTGCATATTTACTTTTTGTTCAATTCATAGTAGTTCAAATCAGTTTTTTTAAAAATTGTTGATGCTCAATAAACCTTGTTCGATCAAATTATTAAGTTCAGTTCAAATTAGATCAATTAAATTTTGATTACATTTGATTCTATCCTATCCGACTTAATTTAGAAGTAATATAACTCTTTTTTATAAATTTAATTTTAATTCAACTCAATTCAATTTTAAACCTTATCAAATCAATTCAAAATTAGTTCATAAGGAGAAAACGATCAATTCAAAATAGCTATACAATTTATATTTGTTATAAAACTATATCATTGAGAGAATTCAACTTAATCTAGCATAAATCATTTTAGTCAGTTCAATTCAATTTTGTTCAGTTCACTTTAATTTGATCCAGTTCAATTCAGTTCATTTAATTTTGTTTAGAACAAATGTGATTTGATAAATTTGAGTTTCATTCAATCGTATAATTACTATATTAAATACCTTCAATTATAATCGGTTCAATTAGTGCTTACTAGATTAATACAATTTCATTCTTTGTAAATACGATAAAATGGAGCAATTTTAGTACGCTAGTGGTTCTATCATATATCTGAATATTTTTTTAACTAGTTCATTTCAATTTAATTAAAATTAAAATTAAGTCTATTTCAATCATGTACAATTGTAAATTGATCAATTTCAGTTTAATTTAGTCATATTGTTAGTCTTATATTCAAAAAAAATAGTCATATTTTTATTGTCTTCAAACTTTACTTCAGTTTAATATTATTAAGTTATAAGTATATATGATCTGATGAAATATAGTTGCATTTAGTCATTGTTTCAGTACATTACACTTTATTCCGTTCCAGGGACTGATCTACAGCTACGCTGGATATGGCTGGAGCCATACCAAAATTTAGAGAACTAGCAGAGAATTAGTAGGTCGGAATGAATTGCTGTGGTTTTCGTTAAGTAGAGCCATATCTTTCCGCTGTTTATTCTGGAGAAGGAAGGAAAAGGATGGAGAAGGAAGGTTAATTTTTCGCTTACCTTTTTTATTTGATTTTTATTTTATTTCCCTTAATTAAACAACGTAGTTTGGGAAGTAAATAAAGAAAGAGTTTTGCTCAATCAATAAATAGGATCGAGTCCACCGCCTCCTTCACGCTATGCCATTCGTTTCACACCATACATAACACCCTGATCTCCTAAATAATTTCTTTTTATGAATTTAAGAATTGTAATTTGTATAGTGATTTGGGATTTTTAATCTAGTTTATTACACAGTTCTTAAACATTTATATTAAAATTGAATGTTAAATTGAATAGAATAAATATGACTCTTATCTTTTAATTTTAATTGAGTTGTAATTGTATAAACCTTAATTCTCTTTTCTAGGTGATTCTTATAAATTTTATAACATCGACAATAAATTAATTTTACAATGTTATTAAAATCATTGCCTCCACTTCCTACTTATATGAAAAAAGCATAACATTTAAAAAATATATTAATTTACAATACAAAAATATGAAAAAATATTACTGAACTGCATATAACAACACTCAATTTTTAGTTATTGTTTTTTGTAAAAATAAATTAGTGTTATTTAGCCATACAATTTTAGCGCTTCTAGATCCGCCACTGTTCCATTCCATTTATATTCAATTCAGTATAATTCAACTCATTTTATTTGTCAATAATGAATATTTTTACTGGATTTAATTTTTTTCAGTTCAATTCAAATAAATATATTAAAAATAATTCAATGCATTTCAATATATTCCATTTTATTTTCAGTTCAGTATTTTATATTTTTCAGTTCAATTCAGTTCCATTCAACACATTTATATTTGTTTCAGCTCAGTTCAATATATTTATATTTTTTCAGTTTGGTTCAGTATAATCATATTTTTTCAGTTCAGTTCAGTACATTTATATTTTTCAGTTCAGTTCAGTGAAAATTAAGCTCCAGCAAACAGATCCTTAGTAGCTATACATATATAACAAGTTCAATTTTCAATTTTTTTAAAATCACATATCTATTACATAAATACATATTCTAATCTGGAACTATGGGTCTGTTTGTTTGAGCTATTTTGTAAAGTAGTTCACTATTTTAGTATTTCCAAATCAACAAGCCTTGTTCGATTAAAATAAAATTGTTCTGTTTAAATCAGATCATTTAAGTTTCAATGATATTCAGTTTCATTCATTCGTATATTTGATGTGTTATTCAGTTATAATTAGATTCAATAAGTTTTTACTAGATTAATGCAAGTTTATTATGTGTGAGTACAATGAAATGGAGCAATCTTCGTACGCTAGTGATTCAATCATATATTTGAATATTTTTTGAACCAGCACATTTAAATTCAATCATAATAAAGTATATTTCAATCATGTACAAATGTAAACTGATCAATTTCAATTTAATTTAGTCATATTGTTATTGTCTTTGATACATTAAACTTTACTTCAATTTAGTTAAAATAAATGTAATTTGATGAAATATAGTTGCATTGAGTCATCATTTCAATACTCAACACGGCCCTGTCAAGTTCAGCTGAACTGAAATTCACTTAACTGAAATTCGCTGAAATTTGCTGAACTCTGCTGAAGTCTGCTGAAGTTCCCTGAAGTTCGCTGAAGTCTGCTGAAATCCGCTGAAGTTTGCTGAAGTCCGCTGAAGTTCGCTGAAGTCTGCTGAAGTTTGCTGAATTCTGCTGAAATTAACTACAAAATGTTATAATAATAATAATTATTATTATTCTTATTATTATTAATTTGAGTTTAAACATTCAACTTCAAATTTGATCAAATAATAAAGATTTTAAAGTAATTATTTTATTTGTACAATGGTTTTTCAAAAATTACACATATCATTCAAATCAAAAAATGAAATACTTTGTTTCGCAGTAATTATTTGATCAAATAATAAATATTTCGCAATAATTATTTTGTTTGTTAATGGACATATTCGTAATCAGGACCTGATTAATACGCCTGAACTGAACTGAACAGAACTGAATCGAATAAATATTGCACCGAATCAAATGGAAATCTCTATCTAATGGTAGAGAAACATAAATTCAAGAACAGAAAATAGAACTGAATTGAACTACACTTAACTGAATTGAACTACATTTAATTGAAATGAACTGAATGAACTTCATTTAACAAAAATGAACTGAATTTTCAATATAAACTTAAAATCGTCAAATTATATTTTCGGGGAACTGAATTGAAATAAATTACAATTTCTCTGAATTTGATTGAACTGGACTGAATCATTAGCATATATTTTGTTTTAATTTTAATTAAAGTATAATGCACTGAACTGAACTGAATTGAACAGAACTAAAATGAACTGAACTGAAAAATAATGAACCGAACTGAAAATATTCAGATAAGTTGTACTAAATAGGCCCTTATTGTTGAATTTGTTAATTTTGAGTATAAATTAGAACTATTAAAAATAACTTTATTTGATAAATTAAAACACAATATATTGAAGAAACATTTGTTCACAATTAAATTCATTTAATAAATTAAAACAAAAGTATTTCATTGACACTTCTGAATTGTAGGAAATTTTATTTTAAAATAATTTAGTGAAAATAGGGAATTTTTTTTATTTACCTGAAGTCTGCTGAAATTTGCTGTAATCCGCTGAAGTCCGCTGAATCCAGCTGAAGACCGCTGAAGTCCGCTGAAGTCCGCTGAAGCCAGCTGAAGTCCGCTGAAATCTACTTAACTTAACTGAAATGTGCAGAATTTAATCTGAACTTGCCAGGTCATTCCATTTCTAATCAATTATGTACATTGTATTTGTCAATAATGAGTTTTTTTATTATATTAAAATTTATTTCAGTTCAACAAAATCTATTAAAATTAATTTTCAGTTAAATTCAGTTTATTTCTGTATTACTTTATTTTTCATCAGTTCAATTCAGTATATTTATATTTTTTTCAGTTTAGTTCAACATATTTATATATTTTTCGATTCAAATCAGTATATTCATATTTTTGAACTGGGCTTATCTAATAAATACAGATTGAATAAGTAAATACTGTACTGCATATAACAATTATAAAATTCAAAATCTAGGAGCGATATTTTCTGTGTGGATATTTTTTTTCTTGAAAAACTTTGGAATAATTCTGAAGTCAAATCTATCTAACGTTTCCAAATTAAGGATGATGAATTTTAAAAGGAGTAATATAATTTCCCAGGCAGGCCGACGATCACTCCCATCCAAATAGTATGACGAGCTCTGCAACAAATATGAACATGAATCATTTCTGATTATTTGCGTTCTTCTGTTTATTGAATGCCTGGTGTAAGAACCATATATAACTTTGTTTGTAGATGGAATATTGATGGATGGTTCAATTCAAGTCAAAAAAATTGTAAAAAGCATGCTTAAATGTGCTGGACCAGCATATCTGCAATTATATTAATTGGCACAACAAGTGTAGCTAAAAATTTGGGACAAGTCACTGCAATCTCCATCGTCTTGATCTTGAATCTCTTGATAGGTTCGCTTTCCTGTGCAATTAAATTATCGTTTTTTTTTTGGCAATCAACTCTCTCTGTAATGAAAGAACAAGATTACTTCTGGCTTCTGTGCCATAATTTAGGGCCCGGCCATAATTATAGTATTAATTGGTTCACTAGCTCAATGCATAAAAGAAGTTCAGATTGTTGGGTATAAACAATGAGAACAATAGGGTGATTGGGATAATAGTTTGATAACGATAGAGTCACGTAACACTCTCGCTTTCCTTTGAGAATATTTCGACCCAATTAGATTGGGTTACACGAAATTCCTCGTAGGATAAAACTATCGCTTCATTCTTGATTCTAGGCTGGAGTCAAAAACTGAGTATTAGTGTTTCTGGACATTGTATATCAGAAAATCTGTGTTTCTCGTTGTCGTTTATATATTTCAGTGTTACATGCATCATGCATCACGTCTCGTGACATGCATCAAAAGCCACATGTATTTATAACCAACACCATTGCACCAGATTGCATCCGTAAAGATACCAGTCGGGAAACTGCATGCCAACTGCATACATACCAACTTTATCTAAACAGTAACTATACAGTAAACCATATACTAACTTCATTCAACTCCTACTTATGTACCAAACCAATCTGAACCAATCTGAACAGACACATGTTTGATACCATTCTGTTAATTAATACACGTTCATTATCCTAGAATTAACTCTGAATCGATGCAACACTTTAATTTAATATAAATCACACACAGATAAATAAATAAATATTTATCTTACAACCGTAAACTCGTAGATAGTTTTTACAAGTGTGCACTCCGCACCACCAACCTTAACATCTCGAGTTCACTATCTCGAATCCAGTTATACTTAAATTAAACCGGTATTTAAACAAAATACCAACAATCCTCCCCCGTTTAAGTATAATCCCTGACTCGGAAAATCCTACAATACATCAAAACCAAACAAGTGCATGAATGAAAATGTCTTATAGATTGAATTTTCATCTTAGTGAATTACATATTCCAAATGCTTGAGAATCGGGGTGTCTAAAAGATTGAACCCTTCAACCCATTTGAACACTTGAAGATAAGACACGCACAAGTTCAAAACAGCTCAAAAGTTAAATCGACAATGTATAAGCCATGTGTCCATATCCGTTCATGAGTGCATACAAAGCCAAGCACGGGCTTCTTGAAGCGGCTACACTTCGCATTACATATAGGTGAATCTTTTTAATCGTACACATGCATATGTACTTTGTCAAAAGATTCATTAAGAAGTTAAACTTCAACCTCTGGTCTCTCATGCATGTCCAAACATATATCTTTCGGGATATAATATTATATGTTTCAATCTTAAACAATGGGCCTTCCACATAAAATTTAACTCAAGCGTCGTACCAGAGCGAAATTGGGTATACCACCATCAAAGATTTAAATAGGTTTAAACATCCCGATAACCGACTTTAGAAAGTCCCTAGCTAAACCACTTCGTCAAGTGGTCTGCTAAACTGTATCAAACTTTTATAACAATCCAAGTCTCTTAACTTAACCTTAGACTTGTCATTCTTGCACCTTTAGATATTTATCTCTATGTGCAAAATCACAAATGACTTCCGTCTTATCTTTAGACTTACTATTTGCTATGCGCAAATCACAAATGGTTTCCGTCTTCTACAAGAGGCATAGTTTCTTTTATTTTCAAGATGAACTTGAAATCCTTCCATAAAAATGGAACCTTGTCGAATAAAATCACCGACAAAGAAATCTATCCATTTCCAAATTGTCTCGAACCACAAAACAATTCACAAGATCAAAGGCTATTCAAACCTTGTACATCTCAACAAAAATTTAGATTTTCCCTCCAAATCATAATTTTGTTCCCAAGAATTTCCTTATATTCTTGAAATCATGATTCTTTTCCGAATCAACTATTTCTTATTTTCCAGGATATACATTAATAATCACAAGTATTTTACTTGCACAAACTATTATGGTCAAATAGCGTGTCATCCCTTAGTAAGAAATTTCCACATAATTTATCATCACATAATAATGGCACCAACATCAACACATTTACCGTGTACATGATGAACTCAAGCCAAAAATATCATGGAATCAATTTACCAATTCCAAACATTGCCCTTTTCATTAAATCACTATTTATAAATCAAATAGCTCCAAGTATAATTGGCAAACGAATTAATTCATTTTACCCACCACGATTTCTTGTTTGCTTTAATCCGGTAGAATTTCATGCATGCACAAATTATAAATGATATGTAAACATTTTCATAATTTTCATGCACATGTATTCCATACATAATAAATCATGATTTACTGTCACTTATAAAAACTAGTACTAATTAACACCATAAACCATGCACTTGACAAATTAATTTAATATGTCATCCTCCATGTAAAATATACACATGCCAGTCAATATAAGTTGACAAAATCATTTTTTTTCCCTTAATTTTGATTAATTTCACACATGCAATTTTAGTGAAATTCACTTAACTTATATTAAGCATGCATCACCATATAATCGAATTATATTACTCGTGCATTCTGATCACATTGCATGCAATTTCAATACTAAGAATTAATTCATATCGAGCACCAGCAATATACTAAATTATTTAATTTATTTATCATGCAATGCTACCTTAAATCATCCTTTATTAATAACAAAGTTACTTAATTGATTAGCCGGTCAACCAAAAAGACACAATTTGGTTTACAAAATGCAACATACATATCATGCTTGTAAACATATTAATTTTCACATGTATCCAGGTTACAATATGTTATAACCAAAAAATGTGACCAACACATTCGTAATTGATCCTGCAATCCAAGATTGCCAAAAACATATATCTCGTGCTCTATGTTTGTTTCAACATATTTCGAATATTAATATCCATTCAAGATATCATCAAATATATTCAATTTGATCAAGAAAATGTCATTCTCTTTCATACATAAATATCATGCATTATTACGTAAAATAAAAAAAAATCGACAAGCAGTTTCACAGACCGAGTTACTTATAATATTAACTTAATTATAAGTGATCAAGTCTGACAGTTTCCCGGATCAACCAACCAATTCATTTAATAAAAATGAATTCTCGACATTTTAATTATGCCTAAATCAATAACCATGATCCGTACTTTTACGAGAGTTTGATCACATCAGTTCAAACACAACTGCTCAAAAAAATAATTTATAACAAAATCATGCAATTTACAATATGTAAATATCATAATTACTGACCACAAAATGAACCAAGACCATCATTTTCTTTTCCTTGAATTCATGACCCACGAATCATACAATAAATATTGTACTCACTCATCCACAAACACGTATAAGTACATTTGAAATAATATGGACTAATCACATATTCTCAAATTTAATTAATCAATCCACATGCAACTTTGCCATTGAAAATAATTATTTAGTTACAAATAATATTCAATGTATAAACCATCTTCATGCATGTCCATTCATTCAAAACAAGATGAGTAATTCACATATAATTTCAATTAAACTCAATGTCTAACCTTTAAATAAATAAACTGTCCATAAACTAAGTAGAGTGAATTTCAATTTCATCGTGCCTGATTGCCCATGACACACAATTACTATTTACTTTGAATTTAATCAAGGATTGAATTCATGTCAAATCCACCCTTCAATCCATATTGATAACAATTCTTACAAATTAAATTCATCAATATGATCATATAAAGTACCATCATGTATCATCGAGAAATTACCAATTCCAAAAGGCTAAATTTTAACTTTTTGAATTGAATTAACTATGTACCGTAAAAATTAATTTGATTAGTCACTGCAATCTCAACCATTTACAAATAACCACACAATTACTGTCGCCAAAATGATTAACCTCATTAATAGTTTAAATCAACTACAATTATCACGGCTGCAAAAATCAAAAGAAATTAACCCAATTTCTTTTATATTATTTCATTAAAATAATATTAATCAATCGGAAAATCATGCAGTGCTTCATCAAGATTATCGAGTGCATTCAACACCGAACTAAATTTATTAATTTCCATTTAGCTAGTGTAATACAAATTGCTCTAATAAATACACAGAGAGCAATTCAATCCTTTGATAATCTGCACAAGTATAACATCATGTAATATAAAATTACATACTAACAAGACGTTTTTCTTTCAAAACATTCTTGTTCATGTTATCTTCCCCTACAGAAATTCTGTAAGATTTCACATACTATTTATGCATATTTAAAATTTTAACATCAAAGTGTCATACATCGAACGTAACTGAATGCAGCGAATGCATTAACCGTCACAATATTGGTTCCGTGAATCAGACATAACATGATTAACTGTATACATGTATCACACGTACTATCCAAAATGTAACTACGATGCATCAGACATACGTAACCAAGTAATATACACATTAACTGTCACATACTCCCATCTTTAGGTATATTTAACATTATAATATCAAACCGTGAGTTATACACACCATCCAAGATGCAACTATATGCATGCAACGCGTTAAAAGTCACATACTCACATGTTTATCCGTATATATACTGTCTTTCACATCAAGTCATGAAACATAATTTCATACGTACCAAACATTTTCGCATCGAATAAAATAATCATATTTGATCAGTATAAATCTTTTTTCAAAAATTCACACACATGTATCATTCAACCATTCAACCACAGTCAGATAATTTACAACGCAATTTAATTATCACTCGAATATATACCATCTCATTTGTGTTCATGGAATCAAGTATAAGTGATGCTTACAAATTAAAACGTTACTTCAACCACATGATTTATTTAATTTTAAGAAATCATGCAGATGAAATTTAACCATCGACTCCAGATAAACATAACTAAATAAAATATGTATAAACTTATCTTTGCATCCTTCGCTGATCGTTGACAGTGACCAACGTTTCATCCTCAAAATGTATTCTTCTGTCAGATACACACCACATACAACCATATATTATTATCACAAAACAATACTCTTGGAATCACTATACCTCGTATCAATCCAACCCAAATTCATCATACTACAAACACCATTAGTTTGTTACAAGTACGATTCCATTATCACAATCAACAACGAAAATATTCTCAAAGATTGTTGGGTATAAACAATGGGGACAATAGGGTGATTGGGATAATAGTTGGATAACGATAGAGTCACGTAACACTCTTGCTTTCCTTTGAGAATATTTCGACCCTATCAGCCTGGTTACACGAAATTTCTCGCAGGATAAAAATATCGCTTCATTCTTGATTCTAGGCTGGAGTCAAGAACTGAGTATTAGTGTTTCTGGATTGTATATCAGAAAATCTGTGTTTCTCGTTGTCGTTTATATATTTCAGTGTTACATGCATCAGGCATCACGTCTCGTTCCTCTTGACATGCATCAAAATCCACATGTATTTATAGCCAACACCATTGCACCAGATTGCATCCGTAAAGATATCAGTCGAGAAACTGCATCCCAACTGCATACGTACCAACTTTATATAAACAGTAACTATACAGTAAACCATATAGTAACTTCATGCAACTCCTACTTATGTACCAAACCAATCTGAACCAATCTAAACAGACACATGTTTGGTAACTTCGTATGCAACCATTCTGTTAATTAATACATGTTCATTATCCTCAGAATTAACTCTGAATCGATGCAACACTTTAATTTAATATAAATCATACACAGATAAATAAATAAATATTTATCTTATAATCGTAAACTCGTAGATAGTTTTTACAAGTGTGCACTCCGCACCACCAACCTTGTTATAACATCTCGAGTTCACTATCTCGAATCCAATTATACTTAAATTAAACAGGTATTTAAACAAAATACCAACACAGATATTGTCGGGACTCGGGATTGCTAGTGAGTTCAAAACACAAAATCGAGAAATTTTATTGAAGACTTGAATCAGAACAGAAAGAATAGGAAGAAGAAGATTATAGAATTAAGAGAGAGAGAGAGAGAATGAAGAAGGTAGCCAAAATGTTTATGTCCGTTTCAAGGATAACTCATCACTCATGTGTTGTACTTTCATATTCCTGTTCCTTCATTTCAGATTTTGGTGGCGAAATTATCCCCTAAATATAATGAATTTAAAGAAACTACATAGAAACCTGGAGTCACCATTCATCCCTAAACTTTGGTACCCATCGAATTTAGGTTATGCCTGATTATCATCCTTAAAAGTACAATTAATCAAAATCTCTCAACCCATCTTTTTAAATAAGCTCTGCGTGTAAATAAGAAATTCTAGCTGATAAGTTCCCTCAAAAGTGTAATGGAATTTATTAAAAGAATTAAAACCACACCATGGTGGATATATATATATATATATATATATATATATATATATATATATATATATATATATATATATATATATATATATATGGGCTCATCACATCCTAAAAAGTAACCACGCAGTACAAATATTCTCCAGAAATGGAATTAGAATGAGAGTTTAAAAGTATGTCTATTTATTAGCCCCCTCCATACCCTATATGAACATCTACAGATAATTTTAGAAAATGTAAACATGCATATTAGACATTCTGGCGGTAACACCATAACTAACTGGCGGTAATAGCCTATCAATCCTAATACTAGTCATTATACTAGAAAAGAGGGGTCTAACAAGGTCATCATGATTATAACCAACAGCGCTTTTAGAAAATTCTAGACTAGCATACTGGCTATACGGGCTGGCGGCCCAAAAATGTGATCACTCCCTAAAAAATCTCATTCCTCGTCATATACTATCGTCCTCTCTATGTCAGTAAGAGATTATCTCATTCTACGTTGTGATCTAATGCGGGAACAACCTATAAGTAGGACATCGTCTCATTTCTTGTGGTATGTCTCCCTATGACAGTAAGAGACTTTTTAACTCGTTCAAGACGCCGATGAGCTGCATACTCACATCAAACAGATATGTCAAAGATACTTCTACCCGTACAGACTACAAATCTAATTCAGATAGAGTCGCCAAAGGGAGAGTCAATACTTCCCTTGATTTGAATTTCTCCATCTATTGAATCAGATCTAAAATCACCGTAGTTTTTTCAATCAAAAGTACCAGTCGGAAAAAGTACACTGATAGACAACAGATCAATATACAATTATATTGAATATCCAATTTAAAGCATATCACTATTATTTCAAATAAATCTTTAAAAAAGCAAAAATTCGCTAAAAATTAATTAATAAAGGAAAAAAAACACCCCTCTCCTTCTAACTGTGCCAAAAAAGTAATGAATGAGTTTCAGTTGGAGGTGATATTAGTAACTTTTTATTTTCTAATTGAACGTCGATACTCAATTCAAAAATATCACAAAATGAATACCAATTTCATAATGAGTATATTCGATAAACACAACCAAAATCATACTCCATATAACACTAACACTCACAAATCAAGGTAAGAAATAAGAACCAAAACCACCTCAAAAAGGTCAAATCCAAAAATTTAAAGAGACAACCAAATCAATAGAGTTTTTTCCAGATTCGAATTCCAATACTTCATAACCTTAAAATCTCATCGTTTAGATTGTAGGAATATGGGTTGGGAACCAAAATTTTAGCCAATTCTAATTTCCGAAAATCCTACCATGAGAATAAGGATTTCAAACAACCATCGGCAACAAGAAGAAGTACTTAAATATATACTAATGAACCCACAATCACAGACTTACAAACACAACCAAACAATCTCAACAATAGCCCAAGTCATGACGCGAGATAGAGATGACATATTTTTTCCTATTCTTCTAATAAAATAAGAGAATCACTAATAAATATACGAAAAACTAGTCGTGGGATTGTGATCTTCGGGATCACCAACCCAACTTGTATCAGAATAGGCACAAAACTCTAACAATGATGAAAAAGAAAATGGTATGCTGCGAAGTTTATTACCCAAGGGTATTAGAGAATGTGAAGCCCGATGAACTGATTTAATTAGGGGCAGGTTTCATATTTTTTTTATATGATATGAAATCTGATAAAGTGCGAAATCTAAAGTGCCAAAAAATTTGTTTGTGACCCCAAAATACAAGAGTCTCCGGTTCTAAAAAATATTGAATCATGGTCCTCTAAAATATATGTTTCATGACCTCTTAAAAATAGAAAAGTAGTAATTATGGGCGCCCCGAGAAACATATAAATTTTAATCAACTGTCATAAACTGGACACTTTTTATTTTGGTGGCACGAACAATAATTTGGCACTTTAGGACCATATTTTGAGAGGCATGAAATGCCAAAGGTTTCACCATCCTTAAGATATGGAGTAAGATCAAATGGTGGAAATTAAAAGAGCAATAACAAGGAGAGGATGTGAATTAGAACGCAGTCATGGAGGTCGTTGTTGTTGTTGCCTTGCTTGTTTGACATTATTTGTATTTTGACTTCTCCGCCATTGCTCACCTAGAGGACATTTCGTGGGGTTTCAATGTTCAGAGTACCTATGTATATAAGGGGGCAAAGAACTTCTGTCTCTTTAAGAGAATTGCGATATGTATAAAGGGAAGAGAGACGACCCAATGCCCTGAGAGACTGCCCAAATGCTCGCAGGGGATCTTTAACGTCCAAATCGAGCATAAAACGATAGCAGATTTGAAGAATTCCGGCGGTGCCAACTGGCCAAATTGAGAAGTTTATTCAAAATTGCTACGTTGAAATTATACTGTATCAATAAGTACGATTGAAAGTATTAAAGAGTTTAAAAGTATAAAGTCGAATAACAAAATTTATAACTAATTAAGAATATTTTAATTAATTTTTATTAGAAAAAAGTGCTGTTGTACCCCCAAATATTTAAAAAAGTGCTAATGTACCCCTAAATTTTTCAAAAGTGCTACTATACCCTCAAACGTATAATTTGGGCAGAATTTTCTTTTGCCAAGTGTAAAATGACAAGAATACCCTCACTATTATTTAATGGTAAAAAAGAAAAAATTTATGATGAAAATGCTCCAACCAAATCAATGAATAATCCTCCCCTACCTAATTATTCATCTAATTCTCGCTTCCTTTTTTACATTCACACCCAGTTAAGAAAGGCAATCCAAATCTATACTACCAGTCACCGTTACTTTATCGGATGAAAGCGTTTGAAGTCGAGTGGACCAAAATCACCGTGCCCAGAAATTAGTGTGAGTCGGGGGACCGAAACCGCCACACCCATTAATAATTAGCGTGACTAGCTCAAGGTGGCGAGATTATGGTAATTTCACCAATGTTTTCAGTTTGTTGAGTTTTTGGATAAAAATGTTAACTTTTTTCAATACTGGTCTGCTAGATTTAGTTCGTTTTTTACTTATTTGCAGTCCGTATTTTTGTTATATAATCATATATACAATAATTATGATATATAACTGATTTGCAAGTGTATGCAATAGAAGTAATATATATATATATATATATATATATATATATATATATATGATGCATATGTCTGATATACTTAATTATTGATCATATCATATATATCAAAGACGTATTTTTTTGGACTATGAAATAAGCAAAATATGGACTGCATCTAGAATTGCCGCTTTCAATAATATTGTGCATTTATTTTGTAATTCAGTGATATTGATTTCTTGAATTTTTTTTTTTCGTGCCCATGAGCATTTGGGTCAAGGGAAAAAAAATCAAACAAGTGAGGGTAAATTTGTCTTTTAGTTCAAAATGTTGTTGTAAAATTGGTTTTAGGGGTACACTTCTTTATTCAATATAATTATAGTGGTACATCATCACTTTTGAATTACTCGGGGGTACATTGACACTTTCTTATAAATTTGGGGTACATGAGCTTTTAACCCTTTTTATTACAAGGGATATATAAGGAGATGAGATATGGGCAAATAGTTCTACCATTCAAAACAAATTAAATCCTAAATTATTTTTATACATACGTGACTAATTAAAATTAAGGTAACTTTATAGTTTATATGGAGGCTCAGATAAAAGAACTCTAAAAAAGTATAAACATAATTAATTGTTATATAATTTATTTAAAAAAAGTAGAATCTAATTCTTTGTATTAGATTATAGGTATGTTTGTCTGAACTTTTCAGTAATCTAGTTTAGTTCAGAATTTTTTATTTTTTTAATTCAGTTTAGTATATTTATATTTCTTTAGTACAGTTTAACATATTTCTATTTTTTCAGTTCAATTTACATAAGTATTTTTATACTTTTCAGTTCAGTTCAATTCATATAAAAGTTTCCAATTTTTTCAGTTCAGTACATTTCCTCTATAGTTTTTATTATAATTCTCTATATTTTTTTCAGTTCAGTTCAATCTATATATCTTCAGTTCAATTCAGATCAGATCAGTCAATTAATTTTTTCCAAAATGTGATTTAATGCAATCCAAAATAATATAGTTATACTGTTCCAGTATACATACTTTTTATTCAGTCTCAGTAGCTCAAATCAATTTTTAAGAACTTCGTACATGATATGCGACATATATATTAGTATTTTCAAATCAACAAGTCTTGTTTGATCAAAGTAACCAATCTGTTTAAATCGGATCAATTAAGTGTTGATGAATTTCAGTTTCATTCAGTCGTATATTTAATGTTATTCAGTTATAATTCGATTAAGTTAGTGTTTACTAGATTAATGCAAGTTTATCATCTGTGAATATGATGAAATGGATCAATCTTCGTACGCTAGTGATTCAATCATATATCTGAATAATTTTTTGAACCGTTCATTTCAATTTAATTAAAATTATAATAAAGTCTATTTCAATCATGTACAAATGTAAACCGATCAATTTCAGTTTAATTTAGTTATACTGTTATTATATTCAACACATTAAATTTTACTTCAGTTTAATTCAATCTAGTTATAAATAAATATGATTTGATGAAATATACTTGCATTTTGTCATCAGTTCAATACATTAAACTTTATTCAATTCCATTTCTATTCATTTCAGTACAATCCAGTTCATTTTAATTGGTAATAAGGAATTTTATTTACTATATTAAAATTTATCTCAGTTTAGTTCAAATAAATATATTTAAATTGTTTTTCAATTCAGTTCAATATTTTTTATATTTGTTCAGTTTTGTATTTTTATCAATTCAGTTCACCGAGAACGAACAGAGAACTTTGGTTCCGCCCCTAAAAAAGGCTAAAACCCCTCCAAAATCCCATACCCTAACCCCAACCCCAACCGGAAAAAATGGCTCTGCGGCTGAAGTGCCGATCACTCTCAATCTCCCAACTAAATCGTTCACTCTCAACAATGGCAGCAGCAGCAGCAGCAACAAGGATAACAAGAGCGTCACCGAAGCCCGACTCTAAATCCCCTCTTACTGCCAGAGATAAGTCCCGCGCCGCCCTCAACCGCGTCGTCGCCGAGAACGACCCCGACCGCATCCTCCAGATCTTCCGCGCCACCAGACTTACTCCAGAGTTCAGCCTCGACCGCCTCGCCTTCTCCAAAGCCATGGCCAAGCTCAGCTCCACCCAGATCCGCCACTTGCTCGAGGAGTCCATGACCCGACCCGACATCAAGACGGAGAATTCCGCAGCCCATTTCCTCGTCCTCTACGGCCAGGCCGGGCTGCACAAGGAAGCCATCAAGGTGTTCGACAAAATGCCTGAGAGGGGGCTGCGCCGGACTGTCAAGTCCCTCAATGCGCTCATCACGGCCTGCTTCTACGCCGGAGACTATGACGAGATGAAGAGGGTGTACGCAGAGTTCCCGAAGATTTACAGCATTGAACCGAATATTGGTACGTATGATGCACTGATCAAGGGATTATGCGCGTCTGGTGATTCGAGCTCTGCATTTTCGATTCTTGATGAGATGAAGAGCAAGGGAGTGGCGCCGGATTCAGCCACATTTAATGCAATCATGGAGAAGCTCTGCAAGGATGAGAGATTCGAGGATGTGGAGAGACTTCTGGAAACCATGAAAGAGCATAACATAACTCCTGGGATTACTAGTTACAATATCAGGATTAAAAGCTTGTGCAGGGTCAATATGTCGAAAGAGGCCATGGCTTTGCTGGAAGAGCTGGAAAAAGAAGGGATCAAGCCTGATATCCTCACCCACACGCACCTGATCCATGGTTTTGGGAAGGAGGGAGACTTGGAGAAGGCCAAATGGCTGTTTAAGAGGATGGTGAAGGCTGGAATTAACCCCAACTGGAAGGCATATTCTACACTGGTCTACCTTCTGTGTCAGGGGAAGGATTTTCAGGCTGCTGCGGTTTTCTGTAAGGATTGGATTGCGGGGGGTTCGGGTCCTGGTTTTAGTAACCTGAAATCCCTAGTTGAAGGGCTTGTTGAGATATCCATGGAGGATGAAGCTAAGGAGATCATAGGGATGCTCAAGAAGGAGTTCTCTGAAAGTTCTGATAGGTGGACTGAGCTTGAAGAGTTATTGCCATGAATTCTAGATCTTTGACAAGTAAAAAGACAGTTACTTTGTACGTATTTCATTGTTAAAGATGGTTTTTTTTCTCTCTCTTGAATCTGAAGTCTGAAGATGGCAATTTTGCATTTCCTGCTTGGACTTTTCAGAGCTTCGTGTTCTCGTCTTGTAATGGAATCATTTCCATGGCACAGATGAAGGTTCTCTTACAGATGGTCAATCCTTCTTCAAGTATTAACTAACACATTTTGAGTTAAACAATTTATGCCATGTATTTCTCAAACTTTTTTTTTAAGTAACAGTTTAATATATATCAGGATCATCATGATATAGGCAATATCAGGTATCAATTAAATAACGACACATCATCTTTAACTAATTTATGATACTAATTTATGATTGGGTCACGTGTTCAATCATTACCCAGACGAGTTTAGCCATTCTAAATTAGGGTTTTAGAAATTTACTAAAAATATCTTAACCAATTAAAACATTACAATTGTACACGTGTCATTATCTCATTGGTGCCTGATAAGGCCTATATCAGGATCATCCGGATGAATGTTATTCTCGTAAAGTAAATCACTCATGGAGCGAGGGAAGTTTATATTAGGCATCCCAAGCCATTTGAGGCCAATAAATTGGCAAAAGTTACAGAGAAAGGCATAGAGCCTGTACAGCACAAGTGCCACAAAAATACCTAGAGCTAAGAGGTAAGGTACAAAAGGATTACATATCAACTATTTGGCCTTTATTCTATGAAACCTATTAGTGAATTGGAATCCAAAACGCAAGGCGGTACCATAATATAAAGGCAAAAGGCTGACAGTAAGCATACTACTAACTACAGAAAAGAGAAACAGTCATCTTTCAAATAAGGATCTGAGTAATTTGAAAATTATTGCAGCATTCAGATTTGGCAGAACCATGGAAACTTATCCTGTTCTTATGGAGAGCAGCTGGACTTTATCCAACATTGTGATGGCTTTGACTTGAAGAGGTAGCTGTGACCAGAGGAAGGTTTCCTCTGTCTTGGACTGAAGAGCAATCTTGGCAAGGCAGTCAGCTGGTAAATTGGCTTGTCTGAGTGTATGAACCAGTCTGACCTTGAGGCATCTCTGAGTTTCATCACAAAGAGAAAACAGCTTCCAATAAGCTGTGACTGGGTTAAGTATCATGGAGATCCCGTTAAGGGAATCAGACTCAATAGTGAAATTGTGCTGACCATAATAGAAACCAAATTCGAAACCTGCCCTAATGGCTTTGATCTCAGCTTCCAATGATGACTCAGTTGTAGTGTACATGAACTTTGCTGCCACTGTATCTCCCCATTCATCTCTCAGAATCATCACTATGCCACATTGTGAATCTATCCAAGCTGCTTCCACATTTAATTTGAAACCAAAGTCTGGTTTTTTCCAGGTAACAGCAGACAGTCTAGGCTTAGGGAGCTTTGTTGTGGCTGGAATAAAAGGGGCTGTAGCAATATCTTTATCTATATCTGTGACTGCATAGATGAGCTGAGCAGCAAGAGAATAATAAAGAATGTCCTTAATTTCATGGATGACCTGGTTTTTATTGGGCAGGACATCTTCATAAATGATCTTATTCCTATATTTTCACAAAATCCAACATATTATACAAGACATCATTTTTATCAGTCTAGCTTGAAAGCATGACAGACCAGGATGAGTTATATAATATGAGATTCTGTCCCAAATGGAATCAAAATGAGAATCCATAACACCTATAACAGCAAGCATTTCAGACCAGATTTGAGAAGCAAATTGGCAGTTGTTGAACCAATGATCCATAGAACCATTATCTTGACAGAGATGACATTTAGAAGCCAATTGAAACCCATAGTGATTCAACACTTCATCAAATGGTAGAAGGGTGTTGAAAAGTCTCCACATAAAGAAGATAATCTTTTTTAGCACTCTAATTTTCCAAAGAATAGATAGAGAGTAAGAAGTACCTCTGTGATCATGCACTGTTTTATATACTGACTTGAAAGTAAGGTCACCTCTGAGGGATGGCTTCCAGATAAGCATGTCCTCATTCTGAGCAATGGTTTTAGCTGAGAGCGGGAATTGTAGAACTTCATGTGGAACTGCATTGGCCAGCTGAGGGATATAAGCATGCTTGTTGGCTATGAATTCAGCAACAGTACATTGTGGAGGAATGTCAGTCAGGCCTGCTGGGAAGAGATCCTGAAGTGGTCCAAAGCATGTCCACTTGGATGTCCATACATTGCATAGACCTCTTCCATGGATTACCAAGGAATGATGCTCACATAGAGAGTTTACAGAACATATTCTTGCCCAAGTGTGTGAATTCCTTGCAGCTGGAGAGAGGGAATAGATAAATTGAGTCCACAGAGCCAAACCATGTTGATATTTTCACCAGAGCTTTACTGAGCATGAAAGAATGATGGAGTGTAATGATCTAAAGCCAAGACCATTTTCTTCCACTGGGTAGCAGAGTTTCTCCCATTTTCTCCATTTCTTGTTAGCTTTTACCTCAGTAGATCCCCATAGGAAATTAGCAAACAATTTCTCCAGAATAGAGATAGTGTGTCCTGTTGGAATCATCACTGTGAAAATATGCATAGGAATTGCATATAAACATGATTGGATTAGAGTGATTTTTCCTCTTGAAGAGAGCCATTTATTTCTCCAGTAGCTCAGCTTCTTTTGTATCTGTTCTATCAGAGGAAGAAAGTGACAGTTTTTTGCTTTTCCTTCAAATATAGGGCAACCTAGATATTTAAAGGGAAAGCAGCCTTCTTTCATTCCAAGGATATTCTTCATCTCATTCCTTTTAGCAATTGTGGCATGTTTACTGATGAAAAAGTCACTTTTGTCATAATTGATCTTCTGACCAGTGACTCTTTCAAAAACAGCCAAAAAAGCTTTTAATCTTATTAGTGAGATTTTTCCAGCAGATAGAAACAAGACTGTATCATCTGCATAGGATAGGTGAGAGATTAGAGTAGCATTTCTGGGAAGATTGTAATAGGTCAGCTTCCCAGTTTGAAAAATGTGAGCCAAACTTCTTGAGAAAGCCTCGGAAAATAGATTAAACAAAAATGGAGATAGTGGATCTCCTTGTTTAATTCCTCTGGAGGCCTGAAAGAAACCCACTGGTACCATTTATTAAGATGGAAAACCAAGCTTGGGATAAGTTTTTCATGATGCATTCCACAAATCTGTCATGGAATCCAAACTTTTTTAGAACTTTTTTCAAGAAGGGCCAACTAACTCTATCAAATGCTTTCCTAAGGTCCAGTATAAGTATACAATTAGGAGTTCTGGACTTTCTATTTAAATGTCTCACCATTTCTCTAAGGTAGATAACATTATCAGCAATGTCTCTACCTTTGAGAAATGCAGTTTGGTGAGGAGAGATTAGTTAAGGCATGATAGGTTTCAATCTATCCATTAACAATTTTGAACAGATTTTATTTATCACATTAGATAGATTAATGGGCCTGAAATCATCAAATGAAATAGGAGTATCTCTCTTTGGAATTATGGTGATCCAGGTAGAGGCAATACCCCTGGGAATGTTTGCACCTTGTAAAAATTCATTTACAGCAACTAGTAAATCAATAGAAATACAGTTCCATGATTTAATATAGAAACTTGATGAGAACCCATCTGGTCCAGGAGTACTGTGTTTATTTAGAGAAAAAACTACAGTTCTCAGTTCATCAAGTTCTACTGGGTTTAGTAAGGTGCAGTTTTGTTCCTGAGAAACTAGTCTAGGAATTTAAGAGAGAAAGTGATCAGAGAAAAGATCATTATCTGAGTTTTGTTCACTGGCTAGGAGAGAAGTATAGTACTGAGTTGCCTCAGATTCAAGGTCCTGCATCTCTTCTAACCAGATCCCTGCCTCATTTCTAATTTTTGCGATGCTAAGTTTTGATCTTTTCTCCTTCAAAGAATTGTGAAAGAACTTTGAATTTACATCGCCCTCTTTCATCCATTTTAGCTTAGCTTTGTGCTTCCAAAAGTGTTTTTGCTCTTTTGTAGCCTTTTTAAGCTGAGCTTGTCTAAGTTTCAAGAGGATCAGTTCAGAGTCACATGTATTGTGATCATACTTGATCTCCTAAATTCTTACAGCTTTTTCTGCAATCTCCACATTTCTATGTACATTCCCAAATGTTTCCCTATTCCATATCTTAAGTACCTTTTTTAATCTCTGTAGTTTGAGATAAAATCTCAGCAAACCAGATTCAAAAATAGGTAAATTCCAATAGTTTTGGATCAAAGATGGAAAATCAGATCTTTTGTACCAAGTATTTAAATCTGAAGGACTTAGGGAAAGATAGCATGTTACTGCCAATTTTAAGCAGTAAGGGACTATGGTCTGAATTATCCCTATTGAGAACTAGGATAGAAGAGTTTGGGAATTTTGCATTCCAAAGATGGGTGCAAAGTCCCCTATCTAATCTTTCCAAGGTTGGATGCAACCTTTTATTAGTCCAGGTATACTCATTACCAACTGTGTTTATGTGGATTAATGCCATATTGTCAACACACTTTTGAAAGTCCACCATACTACCCATTTTTGGAGTAGAAGGTCCACTGTATTCAGTGATTGACAACATAGCATTAAAATCCCCAATAAAGAAAGTGTCAGAGACTGGAATGGATTTCAAGTCTGACCATAGAGTTTTTCTCTCTTTTCTTGTTCTTAGCCCATAAACAAAAACACCATTCATATTGGTATTAAGTTTATGACTCTGAATATGAACACACAAAAATTGTGCATTGTCTTGTATCATGGAGATAGATAGAGTATCTTTCCATAGCAACCAGACATCATGAGTGGATGAATGCATGTAGTTATTAAAATGAAACTTATTCCTATAGTGATCACATCTAGAATTATCATGCTTAGGTTCAATTAAACACAGTAGTTCTATATGATTGTCTTTCACTAGATTAGTAAGTCTATCTAGAGCAGTTTCTATATCTTGTATATTCCACACTAGACAATTAATTTTCATGGTTGTACTAATCATGGAAAATATTTTTGAATCTTTTTGATGAAGGTCTAGAAAGAGGCATGACCTTATTCATTTGAGTGAAATAGTTTCTCAACCTAGGCTTATCAGAAGTTACCTGAGAGGAGATTGATTCCATTTGAGAACTGGAAGTTTCCAATGGCTGACCAGTATCCGGTCCATCCACATCCAACTGAAGAGGTGAAAATCTATTTCTGTTTCTTCCCTGTGAGAGGAAGAGCAGATTTTTAGCTTTGAAAAAAGGAGGGGAGTCACTATTCAAACCTGAGTGAATTCCAGTGTCGTCTTTAGCAAAAGTTCTCCTTAGAGTTGGTTTGCTTGAGACTATCTTGAAAGGATCCTCAGGTGAAGAGGCCTGGGTCTGAGTAGGTTCAGAAACTATGTCTTCGTGTATTGGAACACTTTCTTCTGTTGCTGGTGCAGTGAGTCCAAGAGCAGCATAGCCTGCAAGAGGAGAACTAATAGAGGGAACAAGATTAGTTAGAATCCTAAGCTTCCTGGTGAGATTGATTTGTTCTGTGTCAGAGGAATGGATGAGGAGAGTGGTGTCATAGGCAGTGGGATTGGTAATGGCATTTGTAGTAGCTGAGATGATAGTGAAGGCTTTAGGGTTATGATTGGAGGAGGAGGGGACAGTCTTGAGTCCTGTAGCAGTCTTCCTTGGTTTGTTTTTTCTTTTTGGTTTTTTCTGCATTTTAAAGGAGACAGTCTGTATAGGGTAGGAGGATGAGGCATGGTTTTTGGGCTGTGGAGGGATTGTAGGTTGTGGAGTCTTATCAGTATCTGTGATGGGAGTGTTGCTAGTGGTGGTTTTCTCAGTGGGAGGTTTTCCTAAGGTTGGGATAGGAGGATGAGGAGGTCTAGGCTCAGGATTGGCCCTGCAATTACCAGAATTATGCCCAAGTTTCCTGCATTTCTCACAATGACTAGGAAGATTGTCATATTCCAGTTTAATTTTTGGACAGTTTACAGTAGACCCAATTCTCATTTCAAAGGGAATAGGCTGCATAAGATCAATCTCAACACAAATTTTGATAGCCGAAGGCCTCGTTATCAATTTCGTAGCAGCATCAATCTTAATAAACGAACCAATATGATTACCTAGCTGTTCAAGTACCGACTCATTATAATAGTAAACAGGAGGTTTGAAAATTGTTACCCATACTGGCACGATTGAAGATTCCGTTACCGTCGAGAAGTCTGGAGTCCACCGGAGAATTCTCATCGGGAAACCTTCGACCGACCAATTGGATTTCATCCAGCAGCGCTGGAAATCCTCTTTTTCTGCAAACTTGATAAGGATATGTCTATGATCCAAAGCCCCAAGTTGATACTGACCAGAGAAGGCCGTTGCCTTGAAAGCAGCTTCAATCACCGGCATCGCCGGTCTCCCTTTCCCAAACTTGCCGTTTAGGGCATTCTTGTATGGGCGCGAGAAGATCTCGATCTGTTCTGGGGTAAATATACATGCTAATTCTCACTAGTGCACAAGCATAGGTTTCTCGGCACACATTTCACGGCGTTTTGGCCAGATTTTGGCGGAACCGCCGAGTAACTGGGTTACGAACTCGTAACCTGCCGTTCGCCTAGGGCAGAAAAAAAACACGGCGTTTCACAATTAAAACAAGGCGTTTTCCAAAGTGTATTAAAAATGTCAATACTAGGCGAACTCTGAACCGTGTTCGCTGATAGGCGAGTAGAGTGACGAATTCGCCAGCATTACCCGCCTGAAATAAGAATAGTTGTTCGCCCATACATGCTAAGACGCGTTGTAGTTGCGAAATCGCCTTGTATTGACACCAGCAGGCGTTACTGAAGAAGCGAACTCACCTATAGTTATGACCAGAGGCGTTTCAGTTTACGATTTCGCTTGTATTAAAATGTAGCGGGCGAATTTGGTGGCGAATTCGTAACAGTGTCGTAGCTGGGTGTATAAAAGCTGATTTTTTGCGGGAATGAAAATAAAAGAAGTAGATAAAATAACTCTCCTTTTGTTTTGTCTCAAGTTTTGCTCACATTTTCAGGCCTTGATTTTGCCCAAGAACACAAAGGTATGAGGTTTTGATATTTTTGTTGATTGGTTGTGGAATGGGCAAACTGTTTTTGATTAGTGTATGTGCTTGTTTATATGGATTTGTAGAGTTCTTAGGGTGCTAAATTTGTGGAATGTTTGAGTGATTGTAGCAAATCCGTTGTTGATAGTATCTTGTTAAGCATGGGTCGTAGTGAAATCATGTTGGAGAATCAGCGTCTCTCACAAGGTTATACGGATTTGATTCAAGAGTTTATTGATGTTGGTTGGAAGGATTGTGTAGAAAAGAGAATGGGTGGGCTAAGATGTCCTTGCATAGATTGCCTTAACAACGCGATTTATGAGGATGTAGACGTTGTGCGCGAACATTTGGTTTGTAGAGGTTTTGATCCTACATATACAACATGGGTTTGGCATGGAGAAGGTGCAAGTCATAATGATGTAGAGTTTAATGTTAAGCTTGGGGCAGATGGATTGCGTTATGATGGTTGTCTTGATGAAATGGCGGAAGACGTGGCAATGGATTGGGTAGGAAAGCCGAGCATGTTAGCGGCGATGTATAATGATAAAGAGACACCATTGTACAAGGGTTGCAAACATTCCGTTCTTGGTTCTACGTTGTTGTTGATGAATTTAAAGGCGCGCCATGGAATATCTGACAAGGGGATGACTGAATTGTTAGAGTTGGTGAAAGAGTTGCTACCCACTGACAACTTGTGTCCTGATCGAGTATATGCTGCTAAGAAGATATTATGTCCTATGGGAATGGAGATGCAGAAGATTCATGCATGCCCTAACGATTGTTTGTTGTACAGGGAAGATGACAAGGATAGAGATACATGCCGAGTCTGCAATGAACCTCGGTACAAGTCAAAGGTGGGGACCGTAGAGGTATGCGGCGAGAGTGTGACGCCGTCTAGATGTAAAACGCCGGCTAAAGTAGTGTATGACCTTCCGCTGATTCCTCGACTGAAGAGGTTGTTTGCAAATCCTGAGGATGCAAAGTTCCTAACATGGCATGCGGATAGGGCTAGGGAGGACGATGACATTATTTCACATGCCTCGGATGGAGATCAGTGGAAGAAAATGGATGAGCGGTACCCTGAATTTGCTGCTGAGCCCAGGAATGTGAGGCTAGGCTTATCCACTGATGGCATGAACCCCTTTGGTAACATGTCTAGCACCCATAGTTCTTGGCCAGTTATGGTTGTGATTTACAATCTGCCATCGTGGTTGATGATGAAACGTAAGTATGTGTTATTGTCCATGATGATATCTGGTCCTAAGCAACCGGGTAACGATATTGACGTGTACCTAGCGCCTTTGATCGAAGATTTGCAGAAATTATTCGATGTGGGTGTTCGGTTACCTGATGGCAGTCGAGGTGATGAGGAGTTTAAACTGCAAGGAATGTTGTTGTGGAGTATAAATGACTTTCCTGCATTAGGTAACTTGGGGGGTTATTCAGTGAAAGGTCACTTTGCATGTCCCATATGTGAGAGCAAGACTAGTTATTGTCAATTGAAACACGGTGGTAAGCCGGTGTATCTCGGGCACAGAAGATTTCTTCCGACGGGACATCCTTGGAGGCGAGCAAAGAATTGGTTCAATGGGAGAGAAGAGCATGATCCCTCCCCAATCCCTTTAAATGGAGAGGAGGTTCTAGAAAAGGTTACTGGGATGGATCATGAATTTGGTAAGGGAAAGAAGAAGAAGGCGTCGAATAGCAGTTGGAAGAAGTGTTCGATCTTCTTCAAACTAGATTACTGGAAGCATTTGAGAAGAACGTATGTGAAGCACTTGTAGGTACGCTGATGAATACCCCTGGAAAGACAAAGGATGGCTTAAAAGCGCGGAAAGATCTTGTACAGCTTGGTATCCGATCGTCTCTAACCCCTGTAGAGGAAGAAGGTAAATCTTATTTACCTCCAGCTTGTTACACTATGTCGACCGAGGAGAAGAAGCGTTACTGTAATGCTTTGAAGTCTGTTAAGGTTCCAACAGGTTACTGTTCGAACATCCGTAATTGTGTTAATACCAAAGAACTGAAGCTGGCGGGATTGAAGTCACACGACTGTCATAATCTTATGCAGGAGCTGAATGTTATCGCTCTACGAGGATCATTGCCTCGTCACGTGAGGAAGGCGATATCGAAGCTATGTTACTTTTTTAAGTGCATATGTCGTAGGCGAGTGAGCAGGCAGAAGCTGGATGAGTTGCAGGAAATGGTGGTGGAAGTTTTGTGTAGGATGGAGATGTACTTTCCCCCGGCCTTTTTTGACATAATGATCCACGTGATTGTCCATTTGGTGAGGGAGGTAAAATTATGTGGCCCAGTTTACTTGAGATGGATGTATCCATTTGAGCGGTACATGTCGATTTTTAAGCATTTCGTGAAGAACAGATATAGGCCTGATGCTAGTATAGTTCAACGTTATGTCGCAGAAGAGGTTATTGAGTTTTGTACCACAGTGGAGATCCCAAATGCTAGGCACGATGGTAGAGTGGACGGGCACGGGCTCAAGCATCATAGTTTGTTTAGTCCTACCGCCGCCGACATGGATGCTGTCCATTTATATATCCTCAGAAATCACGAGGCGGTGACCCCTTATGTTGACATACACATGGATCAGATTAGAGTGTCAAATGCATGGACTGTCGGTGATGTGAGGATCCTGGAAAAGCATTGTGCCAATTTCGTTCGGTGGCTGCAAGCTCACATTCAGCAAGGGGACCATCCTGATATTGTCAAGCTGTTATGTAGAAGACCCCTCGGCACTGTTTCCTCTTTTGGTGGGTACGACATAAACGGTTATACTTTTGGAACCAAATGGTCGGATGAGAGGTCAACTAACCAAAACAGTGGTGTGGTAGTACCAGGTGAGGCAGTTCATGGATGCGAAGCATACTACGGGACGATCACCGACATCTGGGAGATTGACTTTATCAGTGCCACAATTCCAGTGTTCAAGTGTGAGTGGGTGAAAGAATGTGGCGGGGTGCGGAAAGAGGATTACGGCACAACCCTGGTGAATCGCAGTGTTCTTGGCTCTGAAGGTGATTCGTTTATCATGGCGTCTCAGGCGCACCAAGTGTTTTATGTGACGGATCCACAGGATAACCGGTGGGAGATTGTGGTGAATGGTAAGCAGGCGCTTCTTCACAATGGCAATGACGAGGATCGCAGCTTTGGAACAGATATCGGGGACCTTCTGGGTTTAGAGCCTAATGAAACCTTAACTGAAGACGAGGCGAGTTTGAAAAGGTATTTTGCGCGGAACGATCACACGGAGGGCATTTGGATCACCAATGCTGGAAAACCAACGAAGCGAAAGAGGAATCAACCAAAGAATATGTAAACATTAGTATGTAATTGGAAAAACCTTAAGTTTTCAGCATATACATTTGGTATGGACTGAATTAGTATTCATGTATGCTTGAAACGTGTTTCACTCATAGCATAGGCGTGAATAAAGACGACTTCTCTTGTACAAATCGCCTGTAAGCGTTACTAGAGGCGAAATCGTATCCCTATTCGCCAACCTTGAAACTACGTCGTTTTTGTAGTTTTACTTTATGCCTTGGCATTTAGGTGGTGGCGGTTCCGTAAGCCGTCTCGCCTGTTACTGGCGAGTTCGCTTCTTGAGTCGTCTGTTAGACTCTGTTGAAATAGGCGAGATTAGAAGCGAACTCGCTTCAGTTATAACCCCACAAGCGAATTTGGTTGCGAGTTCGTTTCTGACTTTACATAAATAGTATTTTAGTACTAGCAACACTATAAAAGACTATATCGACACCGGTTTAACACATGAACAATTATATCTAATTTAAACAATAAGCGCATATGAACTGTAAGCACCAAATTTTATTGAATAATGCAATCAAAACGAAAAAATCGTTAAATTGTAGCAATACAATTTGAAAAAACGTCCCTAGACTACATCCACATGTCTAGGAAGAGTTGTCTCCGCCTGTCTGGTCTTCATTGTCAGGAGTGGCCGCCGAAGGATTTTTTCGGGCATATGCTTTTAGAAAACCACGAAGCAAGTGGCTGTTCTTCCACCCCGTCTTGCGGAGATTAGCAAGCTCTGTCCTCATCGCGAAGTTCGACTCCTCAAGCCCCTTATAATATGCTTCCGCACTCACTAGTAAATGGAGAACATTGAAAATGTTAAATTTAGATATTGAACACAATATAATGGAACTTAAATATAATTTGTATCCCCTTACCTCCGATTTGCTCAGGTTCCGGCTCCACGGCCTTCTCTCCGTTTGGCTGCCAAGTCCCTCCAACCAATGACCACTTTTTCTTCTCAAAGTACTCCTTGGTGTAGTACTCACACGGCTTGGCGGTGTTGGAGAATTTCAACTTCGGATGCTTGGACCGGAGGAACATTGTTATGAAGTTTGCGTAGGGCAACTTCTTAGCCACCGTATTGTTCTCAACCACGCTGTCCTTCATGTGTTGAAACATGGTGTACCCGAGGTTTATCATCACTTCCGAGGCCAACAAGTAGTAAGTGACCAAAGTGGTGAAGTTTGGCTCTTGGAGGTAACCCCCTTTGGGCACAATATTGGTAGCCACCATCTCATACAAGATCCTTCGCTCGGGTGTAAGCTGTCCCAGCTTGTACTCCTTTGGCCTTCCAAGCGGACCTAACTGGCGGCTGAAGTGCTCCAACCCCAATTTCTGCAAATTCGCGGCTGGAAAGATCGACTCACTTGGCCAGTCACCCCTTATGTAAAGGTCCACTGGTTCATCATCGTCCTCGTACGTGTTCTTGAGGGCTGCATTGAACAGTTCAGGACTTATTTCGAACTCCTTCTTGTTGACCTTGGTCTTCCACTTATCAGCCACCTGTCGGAAATTAGCGTAGAATTGCATTGTCTCCTCTAGATAACCCGGGTCCTTCACCTTCATCAATGTGTCCGCACCCAAATAATGTAGCAAGCCCCACACCCCTTTCAAGCCTAGCTCTTCAACCTTACTCTCATCCACCACAAGTAAGGTGTTCAACTGCGACTTAGCATCCTCAAAACTCCTATACTTGAGGTAAGCAGATTCACTGACAAACTTAGTTTTATCAAAAACTATAACCTCGCTCGATTGTTCAACCTTCTTCTTTCCCCTCGGAGCCATGTTTCTAATTAACCAAAGTACCTATCAAGAATACCTAACATCAATCCTATTCCTATGATTGAACCCCAGTTTCAACAAAGAAAATCAACAGAAAGCTAAAATACTGATGAACTTAAAAATTTGAAAACATGGCATCCAGATTAACAATGAGTAAGATGAAACGGGTCAGGAACTTACCAGATGTATGGAATATGGCAGTGGGGGAGCAAATTTCCGGCTTGACGGTGGCTGGTCGGCGGTGGGTGAGCAGAGGAAGCAGCGATTTTGCGTGAGTTTGGGGGGAAAATTGGGGATCTGAGTTTTGATCGACAGGGCCCAACAGTTGACTATTTATGTTTGTCAACGTTACGAGTTCGCTGGTAACTCGCCTACAGGCGATTTAAGAGGCGAGTTCGCTTGTTTGTTATTATATCAATTCAATCTTGTTTCGAATTCGCTTGTAACTCGCCTACAGGCGAGCTGGCAGGTGAGTTCGCTTCATTGTTAAAAAATATAGGCCTTTGGGCCAGGGATCTGATAGATGCACTCAACACTCTGATTGCTCATCACTGTATAGTATATGTATGGTGTATGTATAGTATATGTGTATATCATGCATGGTGTTTCATGGGCAGTTTGCGCGGGTCGGCGACTTATCGAACCATTTAGTTTTGGTCACATATTTAAACTGATCAGTTGGACGCTACTCCACCGATGTGGGAAAATTGATGTGACGTGGAGGCGAGTTCGCTTGGCCACTCGCCTCCAAGCGAATTGGATAGGCGAGTTCGCCAGTATAAAAACAAAATAAATTCTGTAACTAATATTGAAATAGGAGTATATATGAATCTTTATGTAATTTCAAATTGTTTTTTTGTACACATTTGCGATCAACTATGAACTTGGTAGGTCGAATTCTGGATGTAGTATACACTTTCATGTCCAATTTCTTTTAATCGCTCACGGTTTGACCAAACTAGATCTCGAGTTCGAACTCGTTCGAATATGTGGCGCAGTCGACTCGAACTATAGTTGGCTTGTTCCAACTTCACCTGTTCTATTTCCGCTGAAAGCTGTCCCATCATCACGACCATTCGCTCACGCCACTGAAGTTCCCGTCCTGCCAAAACACATCAAATCCATTAGAATATTGTATAGGCGCAAACAAACAAATCTAATAAAATACCAAGTTTGGGTAGAATCGACTTACCCGGACTCAAAACACCACGCGCACTTGAACTCGAAGCACCATCCTTCTTCTTCTTTATGACCCCATCGGCGCCAAGTGCCAATCCCTTGCTACGCAGCCATTTCTCGGTGTAGTGCATAACTGGCTCTGGCCGACTAACCGGTCTAATACCCTTCTTCTTTATCATCGCCGTGATAAGCTGGCCATATGGGATCGTTTCATCAGATTTGTCCTTGGCACGCTTCAGCATGTACTTCACAATCGCGTACCCTGGATTGATCTTCAATCCCTCCATGATGTAATAGAACAACATCAAATTGGCAATAGTAGGCTCGCAAGGGTGACCACCCGATGGCATGACATTCGAGCATATCAGCTCGAACACCAACCTCTGCTCCTGAGTGAGAACGCCAATATTGTACTTCTTTGGAGTACCTTCCACCTTGCTACGCGACTTAAAGTATTTTCTACGCATAGCAACGGGTTCTAGGGGGTTCAAACTAGACAAAGATGGGAAGTTTTGGGTGTGGTAACACTCGTAAGGACCGTTTGGATCTAACGGCCTTAAGTGGTCAACCGACACATACGGGCAACCTATCACCTCATTAATCAAATACTTATCAACCTTAAACCTTACTCCCCTAACCATTGTCTCCCCCTCTTCGGCGTCCTTTGCAAAAGTCATATTTGCATAAAACTGTAAACACTCATCCTTATGCACCGGTTCTCTCGACATCAACATCCCTTCTAGATGCGTCGCCTTAAAATAGTCTACAATTTTACCAAACCCTAACGACTCTATCCGATCTTCATCAAAAACCCTAGCATTCAACAAGAAGCGACGAGAAAATTGTTCGTACCTAGTCTCGGCCTTTGTGCTGACGAACAGAGACGTCTCCTCATCCTCCTCAGTCGCAGGGTTACCCGCCGGATTCTCGGCTGGCCCACCAGTTTCAGGCGGGTTCCTGGTGGCGGTGCGGCGGTGCGGCGACGGACTGGTGGCGGTGTGGCGGTGCGGCGACGGACTGGTGGCGGGTTGGCGGTGATGGGAGGTTCCAGAAGTATGGCCGCCAGTTTCAGGCGGGTTCCTGGTGGCGGTGCGGCGGTGCGGCGACGGACTGGTGGCGGTGTGGCGGTGCAGCGACGGACTGGTGGCAGGTTGGTGGTGATGGGAGGTTCCAGAAGTATGGCCGCCGCCGCCGCCGCCTGTAGATCCACCGGCCGGGCGATCGCGTCTCCGGCGAGGTTGAAGGTCGGCGAGTGTCTCTTCACGCATTCCGGCCGGCTCCGCTTCGGGTTGAGCAGTGGGGGTGGTCTTCTGGCGCTTGGGGGCTGGTGGGGTGAGGGTTTTACCGGCTGATTTGCTCCGGCCCATGGTGTTGCAGGGATTTTCCGATTTGGGGATTTAGGGTTTTGCGGGTGGAAGTTGGGGGGTTCTGAAATCGCCACCCGCAAAACTTGTTTTTGTATTTTTTTTTTAAAATTAAAATACGCCGGCGAACTCGCCTCTTCCATTCGCCTGTAGGCGAAATTTGTTACGAAATCGTGTCAGGAACGTCGCGCGTGGATTTCACTATGAAACGAACTCGCCTGTGTGTTCGCCTATAATTTCAACCAACTGGCGAACTCGCCTCAATTTTGTTTGTAGGCGAACGTTGTAGCGATTTCGCTTCTGTACAATCATCAAACCCTTAACCCTAAACCCTGAACCCATGCCCGGGAACCCACACGATAAAAACCAAACCCATTTATCATCGAGATTGGGAATGACAACCTTCAATCAAGCGAGTAGTGCGTAACTCGTCTAGACTCGAGAACTATATTAACCATGTTCGAGTCGACTCGAGAACTAGCGAGTTAATAATACCATACTCAACTCGAACTCGTTATTATTTATCGAGTATCGACACTACTTGCGAGTTCGAACTCGAATTGTTTTTTTCTCTTTTTAAATAAAAATTTTACTACTTCTATACTATGAAAATTTCTAATTATATATATGTGCGTTTAAATACCTGTTCAATATTGAAATTATTAGCATCCTTAGAAATTATTAATTTAAATACCAATGCAATTAATTAGTTTATTCAATATTGAGTAGTAACAGAAAACTAGCTAGATTAGATGATTGAACTAATATAGTATAACCTAATAATATTATAAACTTGCAACTGATTATACTTACCGAGTTACGCACGAGTTTTTCAAGTCGAGCTAGATCGAGTCGTGTTTAGTCCGAGTTTTGACCGAGTCGATCTCGAATTACTCGCGTGTTGACTGACTCAATTACCACCCCTATTCTCATCTAAAACTGGATACTTTTCGTTCATTAGCTCCCGAGATGTGTGATCGCGAAGTCGGCTCTTTAACGGGGTAACGACGTTGCCTGTATGTATAACATCATCCAGACTATGAGTAATACCACATGCATTACAGAAGAACTAAATGTCTACACTTTCAGTCTGAAGTTGTCAAATACATGTATATTCGGTGGTGATCAACACGTGGCTAATGTAGAAAGTCCTATTGCTCGTGTCTGCACTAGTGTAACATTTGGTTAACGAACTAATGGTATTAACCCGTAGTCCCATCATATATGTATCTAAACAGTTTATGCCAAATGCTTTACAATAAACATGGATATGGATTAGAGTTAACAATTTCAGATACCTCTTCATAGGACTATATATAACATGTCACAACAATTCTCTTTCATAACAGACGTCATCGTTGCAACCAACTCAAGTAATATTATGTGCAGATAAAATCTGATTTCATTTATAAGTTTTCATATTAAATTTTAATATACATCATCTCATGAAACACACAATGTTAATATTAATTGCATAACAAAGTAGCAAATATTCAGAAAATAATTATTATGGGTTCATCAACTTGCTAGCTAGCGATACCGCAAGGGATATTCGCCTCTAGCCGATGCAGGTTGCGGTATCGTAACCTGGTTAAACAGTAACCGACCAAATATACTATTCAGGCATGTTTTGTCCAACTTTACCATACTATATATATCTTTTATCCCGGATTTTGCTAACCTCTTCACCATTTTCACCATTCATTCCCATCTACCCCTCCTTCTCTCTCACCTTATCCCCCCCTCAACTTCCATCTCAAATCCTTGCATTCCAAATCCATTCTTGCCTCATTTCTTGGTGAAATCTCATCAAAACCAACCACAAACTCACCCTCAAATCTAGCACATATATTTTGTGTGAAGAACTAAACCCTATAAAGCTTGTAACCCACCAAAAACCCCAAAATCTCCTTCAACTTTGGTTGAATATTACAAATCTCGCTACTTTGTGTGTCTAAGAGCAACAAACAACTAATATCTTCTTCTACAATTAAGGTATGAGACTCAAATTTGAAGTATTATTCAAAGCACATCTTATTTAGTTACTTTTTGAGATATATTGGTTGAATGGCATGCTTGAGTAGACATTATCCATGCTTAGTCCCTATCCATAACATATGTGTTTCATGACTATGTTAAAATCAAATTTAGAAGCCATAGCTCCCTTTATTTGTTACTTTCATGTGGCATTCTAACATGTTAGCCTACCTTAGGTTCACTTTGGTTATACAATTCAACAAATCCATTTTTTCCTTGTTTTAACTAGTCATGCTTGTGTTATTTTACTTCTACAACTCATTCAACATGGTTTTGTTGTTGTTTTACCTAGTCATAATAGTGCTAATTAGTTAAGATTCTATTTCTATCCATCCTTAGATAGCAATGGTGACCACTTCAACCACTTCAAGTGCCCAACCAAAGAAGCGAGGTAGCAACTCGAAGAAAGGCCTACAAGTCCGCTCACATTGTCGAGTTCTACAAAGAAGAATGAGAAGAGGAGAACTAACACACATAGGATTTAATGCTAAGGGTGTATGCAACCGACCAAAAAAAAGAACGTTCAAAATGGTCAAGTTGGTGTGGCCGAGTTGGAAGAACGTTTATTGAGATAACGGAGGATAATTGGAGAACCGTCCCATCAAAAAAGAAGGAGGAAGTTTGGGTAGAATGCCAAGTAAGTAACATTTAACCTTTCAATGATCTATCTACTCAATATTATACCTCTTCATAATATGTAGACATAATACATCCTACATATTTTGGCGTAGCGACCTTTTGAAATAGAATCTAATGACATGGAAGTGGTGAGAAAGAAGGCATTCAACATCGTCTCCAAAGCTTTTCGCGAGCACAAGCATGCTCTAAGAAAAGACTACTTGTATGAGAAGGGAAAGAGGCTAGGTCAAGATCCAAGGGACCGATACAATCATATTACAACCAATGCGTGGGAGGCCTTCAAGCAAGCATCGCTTGAAAATAAGACTTCGGTGAGTCACAAACTATAACTTCGGTGACATAACCTCCTCTTATCTATTACATTAATGATGACATGTGATACGGTATCTTCTTGTGCAAAGGGGAAATGGGACAAGAAGGTCACATCGGCGAAAACAATAACAATGCCATACACCGGTGGTAGGTCGGGGTATTTGGGTGTAGGTGAGAAGGAGGGGCTTAGGGAGAAGGAGGAACTAGTGAAGGAGTTGGTATTAGGGGGGATGGACGAGGCGGAAGCTCGGTATGTCGTAGTGGAAAAGGACGCCGAGGATTATACTAGACAAAAACTCTTCGTGTTGGGTCGAATTAGAGACTCGGATGGTAAGTTCACTTCGGAGGATGCCGAAAAATGTGCAAAGAGGGTGGTTAGTCTATCTATCTTACATTATCTTACTATCTATTGTAGTCTTATTTATTTTTGTTGTTGCTTTCAAATATTCTTCACAACCACTTTCACCTAGTACAACATATTTGATAATAGGAACTTCTTGAGCGCCAAAAGGAGGAGGGTACCTTTATCCCGTGTGGGAAGAAGGATGTCTTGAATGAGGCTTTTGCTCTTGGGAAGAAAAAGGAACACCCGGGAAGAGCATTAGGTGTTGGAGGTTACGCGACACAAGAAGAGGTTTTTGGGATTAAGCAAGGTTGGGGCAATCCTAAACCATCACAACTACAACGAGCTTTGAGCGAGGTGGCGGCGACAAAGGCGGAAATGAAGGATTTGAGGGAGGTGATGAAAGACATAGCATAACACACCAACTATCCCCACATCGAGAGGTTAGGAGGTACACAACCACATCTTCCACCATCATCAAAGGGTTCTCAAGCATCACCTCAAATTGTGGAGGATGAAGGTGAGAATGTGGAAATGGACGAGGAACTAGTGCCTCCTACTCCACCTTCATCACCCATCAAGTTGAATGCGGCGCATTCCATTCAAGTTGATAAGGTTAGTACAAATTTTGCTAATTTAGAACATCGTTGGTTTCTAATCTCTTTCTAAAAATAGTTGGATGATGATTTCTCTTGTGCTTTCATTTATGATAGAACCCCCCTTGCAAGCTATATGTTTCGCAAGGTACCAAATCAAAACCACTCCATGTCGCCAATGGCACATGCGACCCAAGTGCGGTGAAACACAATCGTGTTGACATCCCCGCAGGATTTTTTAGTGTTCGCATTACCGATGTTTTGATAGAACAACAAATGCTACCTGTGAAGGAGTCACCGATGGTGAGAGTTGGGGAGGCTAAAGGTTTCCTTGTTCTATGGCCAAAATGGTTGGTGCTTGATGAAAAATCCACCTCCATACCCCGTAGGAAACCACAAACTCCATAAAATCCACAAATACCCGTGCATGCCTTGCCTATAGCTAGACAAACATTAGACCCCATGCTCGTGGAGTTTATGAAAGCCCTTCCACCCTTCGTCCGAGTCTTTTATGATTTGATATCCTCGCACGACAAGAATGCATGCTATGCCTTTCTCGGAAATGAAAGGTGTTTTACCATGACAAAGGACATCCACGTACCATGGGGGATTTTGAATATTTCTGGAATTTCAATGAACTTCCCGCCACCATTCTTTGCCTCAATCAAATGTAAGCCATTTGTATGTGTTTCATGAGTATACTCAATTATCAAACCATATATGATTACATCCTCGTCATGATTGTCTACTACATTCACAGGTTCTTGCATCACCATGCCTATCACCGGAGCAAGCATTTCATTGGATTTTTGCATCCAATGCATTTGCAAGCTAGTATGGAGAGCAATAGGCAAAGACTTGATTACTTGAATTCTACTCTCTCCGACAAATCAAAGAAAATATGGATCGGACCATATCTCGAGAGGTATACCTTACAATTTGCTCTATTACTCATGCTAAATATATTGTATTTGCTCTACTGCATTCTTTTTTTATGACCATTATGCTTTCATGTGATTTGTAGTGATCATTGGAGCTTTGTTGCAATAATACCCGCTTTAAAGCAAGTATATTGGATAGACCCACTCCACCGCCCTCCATCACGAACATTCGCCGATCTCCTTGATAATGCAATTCTTCAAGTGAACGACAAAACACTCCTTGACTTCCACCTTATAAACATTCGGGTAAGATGTTGTGCTCATGCTATCACGTCCTTTCAAAAATCAACATTTGCGTTTAAAGTACCATAAGTATAGTAATGTTTTATGTTTTAAACACTTTTGTAGTCTAGGAAGCAATCATCGAACTATGAATGTGGCTATTACACAATGATCTTTGGTTTGATGGTGGTGGATGGTGTTCAAAAAGACATGCTAGATCTTCTAAAGGTACGCTACACGCGTCTAATCTCATTTATATTCGTCGAGATTTCCTAATAAGCGTTATTTTCAATCATAGGTATTCGTGGATGATATCACTCCTTTCTCCTTGCAAGAACTTAACGACGGAAGAGACCAAATGGCTAAATATCTGGTCCACAACCGTGCGTTTACCATTGCAAGGCCACAGGTCCCTAACCTCCCCAAGGCATGAAAAAGTATTGTCTCTCTTTTTGGTAGGGGCTTGACATTGGTATCGCACTTGTGTGCTTAGGTTATGCATCTTTAGTATTAGTATAGGGGCGTTGGATTTGAATTTGACAGGTTTATGTTGAGTCGGGTATCCCGATTCATGTTTCGAAAGAAACGGGTCAATTTTAACAAATAATTACACAATTCTGTCTTGCAAGCAAACGAATTCGCTTCCTTATTCGCTTCTTGTCGAATCCAGAAGCTAGATCGCTACCTGGCACGCCTTCTACTACAATATAACAAGCGGTCATACACACGGCCTCGCCTATACATTCGCCCACAAAAGCGACGTCGCCTGGCTACTCGCTTGCTAGACTCTGTTGCCCCTGGCGTGCCTCAAACGATTTCGCCTCCAATATTCGCCTATACATTCGCCCACAAAAGCGACACCGCCTGGCTACTCGCTTGCTAGACTCTGTTGCCCCTGGCGTGGCCCAAACGATTTCGCCTCCAATATTCGCCTCCATAGACGAATTTAATAGGCGAATTCGCCAGCCACATTCCCTACAACAAATAAGTACACGATGTCGCCTAACAATCGCCTCTACTGGCGATCTCGTATCCCACCCCGCATGTGTCCCTCTGGTCGACCAACATTTTCAGCTGGCGAGTTCGCTGTACATTTTCGCCACCCCAACAGAGCGATGTCGCTTTTCCTTTTCGACCACAAGCGACATAGTGCATGAGACCGTAACTCCATAGCCATTTCCACATTTTTCAAATTTAATATTCCCATTTCTTCCAGCGAATACGCCAGCGGTGTCACCTCCCTCACCCAAGCGAGTATTGTTACGAGTTCGCGTCTTCATTATTAGATAGAGGCGACCGACAGAAGCGATTTCGCCTCAGGAGGCGAAAAGTGGAGGCGAGTTCGTAGCACTCACATTTAAAGACACAAGCGACATGGGTGGTGAACTCGTAACAATAATACAGGGCGTTTTTTAACAGCTGCACACGGCGTTTTAAACCGCCGTGCGCAGCGTTCGTTTTTAAGGCGTTTTTGAACCGCCGAGAAAAAGTTCCATTTTACGGCACAACCCGTTACGGCATTTCCAAAACGCCTTAAAGAGTACGACTGAACCGCCGAGAAGCGTAAGGCAGTCCACTAGTGTCTCCCTTATACTCAGATATAGCTTTGATTTCAGGGTTGTTTGGCAACTCAGGTGAGAGTGGGGGAGATTTGGATTGTAGGGCGTGAAGAAAAGTTCTTTGGCCATTGGTCGGCGGCGGCCCCGCCATGGAGGCGGGGCGGTGGTGTTGATTTTTAGTGACCGTTTACGGTGGTTCTGTCAGGACAGAAGCCGTTACAACGGATAAATTGTCCGAAAAGTGGAAAAAGTTTGTCTCAAAGTTAGAGAGAAGGAGGAGCGCGGATTTTTAGAGAGAGAAGCATAACGATTTGCAGCAAAATTCAATTAAGTGTTATGTATTTCTCAAACTTATTAACCCTTCACATTAATTAGACTAATCAATTAATGCCAACATAGGGTATATGTTCTCCTCGATGTGGTGAAGTATAAATTAGAAAGAACTAATTCACGTTTTCAATTTTTTTTTCAAGCAAGTAATTTACTTTTATTTTAAGAGTTGGTCTCTGGAGTAACCGTCTATATTATAGCTATAATATAGACCAAGGACTACATTACAATATGGAAGGAAGGAGGTCCTTATTTGCAAAATTTGGGAAAAGTACTATTCACGGCACTATTCACGCGCACTGTTCACGCAAAGAATACTTGTAAACACAAAAGAATTCAGGTTAGAAAGACAAGTTTCCATATTATAAACATCAGATTTTAGGTACATAAAAATTAGAGTGTTTAGGTTAAATAATGTTGTGTTAAGTATAGTCAAGTTTCACCAAAGTATTCAGCCTAAAAATTCAATTTTTCACAATCATCACAGTTTTCAACTTAAACAATCAAGTTTCACAACCACAGTTTTCAGCCTAAAAAATCTAGTTTCTACAATCACTCTAGTTTTCAGCCTAAATTATTAAGTTTTCACAATCTTCACAGTGTTCACAATAAATAATCAATTTTCGCAAACACCAAAGTTTTCAACCAAACCAATCAAGTTTTCACAATAAAAATCATTTTCAACCTAAACAATCAATTTTACAACCACCGCAGTTTTCAGTCTAAAAAATATAGTTTCTACAATCACTGTAGTTTTTCAGCCTTAATAACCAAGTTTTCACAATCACAGTTTTCACATTAAAAAAATCAAGTTTTACAAACACCACAGTTTTCACAATAAATAATCAAGTTTCAACACAAATCAAGAAGCCTAGTTTTCAAGTTAAACACATAAAATTTCATATGCAGATAGAAACCACATTAAACAGTCAAGCTAAACACATAAAATTTCATAACAAGACAGAATCCACATTAAAATGTCCAGTTTCCAAGATAAACACATAAAACTTTATAAGCAGAAAGACATCACATTAAACAGTCTAGTTTTCATTGTAAAACACATAAATTTTCAAACTAAATAATCAAGTTTCCACAATCTTCACACTTTCAGATTAGATAATCAAGTCACACCACAGTTTTCAACACAAATCACAGAAATCACAGAAATCGGAACTAAATATAAAACATACATATTCAAATGATTTATGTGAGAGCACAAATCTGATGAATCATGACATAAATCACAGCAATCTGAGCATACATAGACATCACAGAACATATCAACAGCGAAACAGCAGATCCTAACATTATCAGAGCAATCAGAGCATAAATCGGAATACAAATCATCACAGCAACCGAAACCACAACAAATCAAAACCACAGCAGATCAGACACGAGAAGTTACCAGGAGCCGGAACCGATCGGAATACGAGTTGAACGCCGACCGGAAGACGAGTTGAAATGATCGGAAAACGCCGAGTTGAAGCGCCGATCAGAGCTCTGGAGAATTTGGGGGAAAGGGGAAAAGACGCGTTTCAGAATTTGGGGGGAATGGGCATATCACTGTTCACGTGTGTATATATTTATTAGGTTTCGGAAATTGCATAAAAAGGACCTGCCCAAAAGTAATTTGCAGGATGGGGGCCGCGTCCATTTATAATTGCAAAAACAGACCGTCTATATTATAGCTATAATATAGACGGTCTATTTCAAGACTAATCTTTATTTTAAAGGCAATAAATAAAACTGTCAATTTAAATCTGAGTAAATTCTTTTTTTGAAATATTAATTTTCTTAAATGATTTGGAACTTATACCATATTTAAATTATGAGTTACTTTCTTGTAAGGCAAAGGGATCTCATATGATTTCATACAAAACTTTTGGGGTGAAATCGTATGATGCTACTAGTCTGGTATGCTATCAGTCTGCTCCTGAATACCAGCTGTGGGGGTAGATTAACCCGGGGTGAGTTGGAATCCTAGCCCGACGTCGCTCTCTAACCTAAAACCTGCAAAACAGAGCCCCGGGGTCTCCTGAGGGTAGACGTTTCGGCGTGATGATGAAGGTTGGGCTTTTTGCAGAGGAGAGAGAATATGAATGAATATAGAGAGTATCTAAGTCTGATAGAACATACCTTTAACTGTTGGTCACTCCTCTATTTATAATGGCAGAGTGAAGAGAGGGTTTAGCTAAGTGGTCCTCCTAATGTCGCGTACTCGGGGGTAGGAGGTCATTATCATGTCCTTCCTGTCCCCGGGTGAATCCAACATAGTTGATATCACGCAAGGACCACTTGTGGGCTGGACTCTCCCTTCACCTCTGCCAGTCTGGTTCATTGACTCACTTATGGGCCTTGGCCCATATCACCACTAGCCCCCCAGACCCTGGGTTCAGGAGCTCGGGGCTTCCGGGAGCCTGGGTCTCCATTGTAATAACAGCCTGGGCTGCTGGCCCAACTTGGCAACGTGTTCACACGCCTAACATGTGCTCGATGCGCGCGCTTCCTCGCCGTATGCGCTGCATTTAATATTCATTATTGTGTTCTCGAGAAATGGGCCTGCTTTTCCCAACTCCCAGAAATTCTTTCTCTTACTCCCTCTATAAGTATCGCCACACATGCCCACTCTATCATTTGTTTGGGCGCTGTCGCTTTCTCTCGTCGTTTTCTACTCCTAGTCTCTTTCTTCTTTTTTCAGATATGAGTCAGCGTGCTCCTGCTACCGAGGACGATCACTCTCTCGATATACAAGACTTGCCTCCTTGATCTAGCAAAGGAAAGGGCCTGATGACATCCAAGGTGACCGTTCTTTATGGTGCTCCTGTGCCCCCCGATCCTAAGGACCCCGGGGAAACCCCGGTGCACGGGGATGTTCGGGAATTGGTAAAGCGGATGTATGTCCTGCTATCCTATAATGCAGGAATCAAACCATTCGAGGGTGATATGGAGTCCAGGGCTTGTGTACCCAAGCATCTGTTCTTTCATGACCTCACATTCCCCCTTCCGCCGTTGTTTACCGAATTTCTGAACTACTATTATATCTCCTCCGCTCAGGTGCATCCCAACGATGTAAGTGTGATGCTTGCCTTTCTCTACTCTTGCCACATAGGTGGGGTTACGGGTAGTATCGGTCTTTTCCGGAGCTTTTATTACATGTGCAACACTACGGTTCCTGGGGTGTTCAATGTCCAGCGTCGTAATAAGACGAAGAAAATCTGCTCCGGTCGGCTCGATTCCGTTAAGACCATAGACTGGATGAGGAACTACTTCACCTTTGACACCGAGAAGTATCCCACCCCCGAGTGGAATCAGAAGAGAGTTGCCGAGATGAAGGGTGCTCTCCTACCGGCCCAATACCGCTTGGTGGCCGATAGTTCCAACCGGGTGGCGGAGTTTTTCGTGAGCCTGAAAGATTACCAAATGTCGGGAGGCTATGAATTTCCCCGCGAGGCGTATCTTCCCGAGGTCTTCACCTGCCAGCGATTGTACTCCAAGCGGAGCCTGTGTAAGTCATATTTTTATTTGTATCATCCCGTTCCACTTTCGAGTCTCATTGTAATTGTACATCTATGTATCACCTACATCCCCCAAACCAGCGATAGTCCCGAGCGGGGCGAAGTCCAGTGAGGGGTCGGCTAAGGCTTCCACAGATAAGAAAAAGAGTAAGATCGGGGCTGATCAAGAAGCCTTGGAGTCGAAGAAAAAGAAGGCGGAGGGTGAAGTGTCTAGCCTGAAACCCCGGGTCCCCTGGACTCCGAGAAGAAACCCGAATCAGAGACAGAGGCTCCGATCTCCAGCAACCTGGCCTTCCCGGTTCCCTCTGGTGGAGGGACCCAATTAAGAAGAAAAAAATAGAATCCCACTCACTCCACTCTCTCCGGAACCCGAAGAAGGAGCAGCTGGACAAGTCTACTGCAGAAAGTCGCTTGGGGCCGATCCCTGAGTCAAGAGAGGGGTCCTCTTCCCGCACCGTCCTATTGGATGATACCCAGGTACGCGCAGGCTAACATCGTTGTTGTTCCATTCATACATGTCCTTATTATCATCTTCTTACATGCTTCCTGGTTTAGGATCATACATCCCATCTACTCAACTACCCCGGGATGCATGAGCTGATCAACGAGGCCTGTGATTCCAGGGTGGTAGAGCTCTCCCAAGAGGTGGAGATGCTCAAGTCCCAGAACGCGACCCTGTATAAGGACCTGCCTGTTGCTCATCGGGAACTTGCCACTGTGAAGAAGGATATGCTGATCGCTGGTGAAAGGGGCTTGGCTCCCGCTCAGAAAGCTTTATGTCTGGCTTTTGTTGATTGGGTGTTCAAGAGCGGTTCTTTTGAAGAAAAGCTTCTAACTCTTTGCGAGTCCTCCAACGAAACCATCATGCACTCGGACTACAAGTCGGTCCGGGAATACCTTCCACGGAAGAGCAGGGCAGAGTTCCGACATACCTGGTACCGTCCCAGTGCTGAAGGACGATTCAACTATGTTGTGGACTAGTTCATGAAGGAAGGTCTTGTTGGGATCTCTCCTGGGGTCATCTTTGCCTTTGAAGGCGCTCAGAGTGTCGCGGCCCGGGGATATCACCTCTTTTGCCGAGGTTGCAGCCAATCTCTCCCGGGACAGGATCCATCCTGGCTTGGATGATATCACTGCCCTGAAAACTATTGAATCCCCCGTTTCAGCAGAGGAGATCGGTGGGGATTCCAATGAGGAGGAAGTTGAGTCCCCAAATTCTAATGGCGATCAAGTGCCCCCGGCTAATGAAAAGGCCTAGGGGTCCCCTGTTCAAGATGAAGTTCAGGATTCCCCTATCCAGGAGGCAGAGGAGCAATCACCAGGGACCGATGATGCCGAAACTGATTTAGAAGTATAGATTTTAGATGTATTTTTGGTTTTTTTCCCTTTGTATTGGGTTATCCCTGGGCTCCCCCACTAAACAATGCTCTTTTGTCTAAACAATGCTCTTTTGTCTTTAGGGTGGGATGAAGAGCTCCGGGGATGAGAGCGATGATTCAAAGGATGTAAGGGCCTATGCTTTTTTGCTTTATTCTTCCTTCTTAATCATAACTTTCCCCTTTTCGAAGCCATCTGTTATTTTCTAAGTTGTATGTATGTATGTTTCATTTGACTTGGTTTGTTCATGTGTTTCGAAGCCTCGGGATAATCCTCCCGGTGCTATTCCTGCCGGTTCTCGGCCCGCTCCCCCGGAATCCGACCGGGAAGCGGGTCTTCATGTCCCCAGTGCATGGAGTTAGAAGAGCAGTTGAGCCGCTGGCAGTTAGACGGGATCCAGACCCGCTACCTCTTAGTCCACTCGGGGATTGGGTCTGTGATAGATGAATTCCCGAACGTAACTTCGCTCATCACGAAGCTCCGAGAAATTTCTAATCAGTTTGGCTCACTCTCCCGGTGCCAATCCTTAGCTCAAGATCGAGTGAACTATGTCCTTGATGCGGATGCCACTATATCCATGCAGCAGGCTGAGCATGACGTTTTATTGTGACAATCTTAAGTGACTGGAGAAGAGGGGTGACCCGCTCCAGAGGAATTTGAAGTTGGAAAATAAAAACCGTGAGCTTGCTGCCCGGAACTTGATTCTTCACGAGAACCTGGTCACTCTTCAGATTACCTATCACCTAACCGGCTTGCGGCTCGGGAGGGTTTCTCCCCCGTTGTACACTAATTTTCCCCGCGAGGTGGGGTCATTACTTGTGCGCATGTTTCGAATGGGCTGGAATGACCGCAAATCCCGGTATCGCCCCGCTTTTGAGGAAACCGCCGCGTATTGGCAGCGCCTACAGGAGGGCCGCTACTTGCCCTCGTCCTTGGTCCTTATTCCCATTCGGGCCTCCGTAGACTATACGGTTGAAATATATCTCGTGTACCGGGTATCAGTTGATCCGGAGGAGTCCGCTCGGAGAGTTGCTCAACTCTGGGCAGACGCTGCACAGATCCGGGCCTTTGTTGCCTCCGAAGACACCAAAAAAGAGCAAAGGCGCCTTGCCCGTGAGAGGAGTAAGGGGAAGCGTAAAGTTGTGGCTAAGAAAAAGAGGTCTCCCCGTGCTCAGGGTCCCATTATCATTGGAGCCCACCGGAGGGAGTCCTCGCCCGATGTTTCGTCCTCGGATGAGGAGTTCGAGCCTTACGATGAGGCTGGTCCCTCCGGTGTTCCTCCTGGTTCTCCCACGGCGGCGGCACCGGGGGATACGTTGAATCACCCTGGACCTTCCAACCTTGGGGAGGTACCCCCTCCCCAAGATGCACGGGTTCCATCTCCTGACAGCTTGGACACCGATTGGCCCCATTCGCCCGCTACCGGTAGTTAGGGCTAAGTTATGTAGGTAGTTTTAGCCAAGTGTAGGTGTTGTAATTTTAGTGTAGTGTGTTAGCACGTTGTAAGTTTGAATAACTCATGTGTTTGAATAACTCTTGTATTTTCTCGGGCGCTTGTTCAAGCACCCTGTGTTATAATCTTGTTGTTTCTTATGTCTTATGTGTGTAACGTGTCAGGTTTTATTACCACCACTAGCCCCCCGGGTGCTTGTTCAAGCATGCCCGGTTTTCTTTTCTGTATTAGCCCCCCAGGTGCTTCTTTTCTGTTGATCACTTGCTGACTCTTGTCATTCCTGCGCATGACCCATTCTCCCGGGACAAATTGCTCCTTGCATACCCGTCTGTCATAGTACTTCTTGGCTCTTTCCTTCACCCGATCCTCATGGAGCGCTGCTTTTTCCCATTTCTCTTCCAGCAGGTCTAGGTCCAGTTATCAGTTGTCATGATTCGCGAGCTCATCCGGGGACATCGTGCGAAGACTAGGTATTCCAGCTTCGGCCGGGATTACTATTTTGGCCCCATAGACCAGACTGTAGGGCAATTCCCCCGTGGCAGAGCTTTCTGTGGTTCTACAAGCCCACTAACACTCGAGAGTTCGTCAACCCAGTTCCCCCTTGCACCCTGAAGACGCGTCTTAATCTCATTGACAAGAGTCATGTTGGTTACCTCGACCTATCTGTTAGCCCGGGGGTGGTAAACCGAAGTTAGCTTCTGCTCAATCCCATACTCCTTGCACCATGATTTGAAAGGATCATTCTCGAATTGCGCCCCGTTATCTGTAACTATGAAACAGGGTATCTCGTAGCGACAGATGATGTTTTTCCAGCAAATTTCACGCAAGTACTTCCCCTGATGTTGGTCAGCGGGGCAGCTTCGACCCACTTGCGCTGAAAAAATCCACGGCAACTATCAAGTATTTAAAGCCACCGGGTGCCGTGGGAAAGGGGCCTACCAAGTCAAGTCCCCATCGGATGAAGGGGCAAGTCCCGGATATCCCGATCAGTTCCCCCTTAGGGACGTGAATAAGGGGTGCAAACTTCTGACACTGTCCACAAGAACGAATGACTTTCTGGGCATTTTCAAACAACGTGGGCCAATAATATCCCGTGCACATGATTTTCCGAGCGACGGTCCGGGCTCCTTCGTGTACTTCTTTCTACAGATGGCTTCCATTGAGACCTTCGTGTACTTCTTTCAACAGATGTCGGGCCCCCTCCTTGTCCACGCACTTGAGCCATGGTTGGAGGTATCCTCTCCGTATCAACTCCCCGTCAAGGACAGCATACCGGGGGGACTTGACCCGGATCTTCCGGGCCTCAACCTTATCATCTGGCAATTTTCCATCCTCCAGGTACTCAATGATTGGTGTGATCCACGACTCCGACTCCCTTACCTCTACGACTTGCTCCGGCTGCTCGTAACCTCGGACAATCACCATCTCCATGAACAGGTTCCGGTCTTGATCCGGCTTAAGCTCTAAGAGGCCAGCTTAGTCAGTGCGTCAGCCTTACAGTTTTCCTTCCGCGGGATCTGCGTAAGTGAGACCTGGAGAAAACTCTGAATTGCCATCTTCACGGTCTCCAAGTATCGCTGCAAATTTCTTTCCTTGGCTTCGTACACCCCGTTGACCCGCTGCACCACGATGGCTGAACCGATGTAAGCATCCACCACTTTTGCACCCACCTCATGGGCCAGACGCAACCTGGCCAGGAGATCTTCGTACTCTGCTTCATTGTTGGTAGTCTTTAAATCAAATTGTAGCGCATACCGGTATTATTTGCCTCCGGGGCTTACCAACACCACCCCGGCTCCGCTTCCCCGGACATGGGAAGATCTGTACACCTGCAGCTTCCATCTCGGTTGATCTTCTGCTGTACCTTCCTCCGCATTGTCCTCCATTTCCATCAAGAAATCGGCCAGTGCTTGACCCTTGATGGACTTTCTAGCTTGGTACGTAATCTCGTGCTCCCCGAGCTCAATTTCCCACTTCATCATCCTGCCCGATGCCTCTGGTTTCAGCATAACCTTGCGAAGTGATTGGTTAGTCAAGACCGTAAGGGGATGCCCTTGGAAGTACGGGCAGAGCCTCCGGGGCGCGTGTACCAGGGCCAGGAGCAACCGCTCCAAAGAGGAATATCGCGTCTCCGGTCCCTAGAGCGCCTGGCTTACAAAGTATACCGGGCTTTGCGCCCTTCCCGCTCCCCGGACCAGGGTTGCACTTATCGCATGCTTGGTTGATGCCAGGTATAAGAACAGTTCCTCCCCAGGCAGTGGTTTACACAAGGTAGGGAGGTGGCCCAGATATTCCTTCAGCTCCCTGAACGCCTGCTCGCATTCGGCGGTCCACTCAAACTTCTTCGTCCGCCTTCATGTTGAAGAAAGGTAGCTGCTTCTTCGCCCCCTGTGCCAGAAACTGGCTCAAGGCCGCCAAGGACCCCGTTAACCGTTTCACATCTTTTACCTTACTTGGGGAGGGCATGCTCAGGATTGCGTTAACCTTCTCCAGATTTACATTAATTCCTCGATTCGACACCATGAAACCCAGGAATTTACCGGCTGCAACTCCAATGGTACTCTTTTCCGGGCTCAGCTTTAGGTTTACCCTGCGCATGGTGGTGAACAACTCCCGGAGGTCCTCCAGGAAGGAATCATGTGTCTTTCTTTTGATCACCATGTCGTCCACATATACCTCCATATTCCTCCCGAGCTGGTCCTTGAACAGCCGGTCTACCATGCGCTGGTATGCGGCTCCTGCATTCTTAAGTCCAAATGGCATTTTCCTATAACAAAAAGTATCAAAGTCAGTAATAAATGAGGTTTTCGGTCGGTCCTCCAGGGCCATAACGATCTGATGGTATCCCCGGTGTGCATCAAAGAAGGCCAGGAGCCGGTATCCCGTTATCGCCTCCACAAACTGGTCGATGGATGGAAGAGGGTTGCTATCCTTAGGACAACACTTGTTCAGATCCGTCAAGTCTATGCACATCCTCCAGAACCCGTCATGCTTCTTCACGAGGATCGGATTAGCGATCCATTCTAGGTAAGTGATTTCTTCCACCGTGCCTGCATCCAACATCCTTTTAACTTCTGGCCGGACAAACTCTACCTGATATGTGGCCAAGGCCCTCTTCTTCTGCCTAATTGGTTTCAGATCCGGGTAAACGTTCAGCCGGTGGATCGCGAACTCCTCCGGTATTCCTGTCAGGTCCTCCGTTCCCCACGAAAATACATCCTCATATTCCTTGAGCAGGATTCGCAGCTCCTTCTTCACGTTCCCCGGGAGGTGTTTTCCAACACTCACCTTCCCCGGCGAGCCTACCTCCATGTCTTCCACTTCAAAGGACGCCAGGTCACTATGTACTGCTCCTATTGTGTCTTTACTCCCGGATCCTTCCCCGGGCTCTAGGGTATGCACTCTCCCCGCTCCCCCTGCCATGGCGTCCTTTATGGCGGTCAGCATGCAACTGCGAGCTGTGGTCTGGTTTCCTACGACCGAAGCGATTCCTTGGTCCATTGGGAACTTCATGGTCAGGTGGTAGGGCGAGCATATTGCCCGTGCCTATGTCAACCACAGACGACCTATGATCATGTGGTACGGGGAGGACGCGTTAATCACCGCGAAATTGCATAAGGCTGTACACCACTTGTTAACATTCATGTGGTCAACCGGGATCACCCGGAGTGATATCATCCCGAGGGGGTGGACCGTGCGGCCTGTGAAACCAGATAACGGGGACAGGCATGGTTTTAAGTTTTGTCAGCCAATGTGTAGCTGGTCAAAGCAGTCAACAAACATGATCTCCACGCTACTTCCGTCGTCTACAAAAACCTGTTTTATCAACACCCCATCTACCTCCGCCGTGACTACCATGGGATCAGAATGTGGTATATGTGTCGGGACCGCATCCTCATCCGAGAATGTGATAGTCTCGCTGTGTTTAAATCTTTTCCCCTGGATCTCTCCTGGGGGAACATACCTACTCTTTGTCTTCACTGCCGAGAGCATTTGAGACCTGTCGCCTACCACTCCGTTGATCACATTTATCATCCTAGGTGCCCCGGGCCCGGGCACGCCTTGTCTCTAGGCTTGGGGGCGGGGTTAGGAGCAGGGTTAGCCTCCACCGCTTGACCTCTCTCCACCAACTTCTGAATATCCGTGCGCAGGACTCCGTGGTGTGCCCGTACGACTTATGAAACTCACACCACTTCCGCGCATTGGGCGGGGCCGGTACCCCTTGTATCACTAGGGGATCCGTGAACAACCCCCGATGAATGGCCAGAATCTCCGTTTTTGTCTTAGACAGGGGAGTGTATGTTGGCCGAACCACTAAGGTTTGTCCCCCTGGTGCGGGCGCTACGGCCTGAGCCGGTTGGCGTTTCACTATATCCTAGCGAGGCGTTGCCCGAAGGGTGGTGGTCTGAGTGGTCGAGGCTATAACGACCCTTTGCTCGAAAAACCCGATCGTGTTCATACGGGTATGCTTGGCCTCATGGATGGTGCAATGCATCTCCACTGTCAGCTGAAGGTGGTAGAACGTTCCCGGCATGTTCTTCATCAACTCGATGTAGAACATCTCATCCCTCAACCCGTTGACAAAGTTTCCAATCAGGGCCTTCTCGTGCAGGTGTTGATCTTGTACCTTCATGTATTCAGCAATATACCGGACATAATACTGCCAAGTAGACTCCGTTTCCAGCTGACGCATTGCTAAAACAGTCGCCAGGTTCACAAAATTTGTCTTCATAGCTGCATACCGGTGGACAAGAACGGTCACAAAATCCCAGAATGTCTTCAATGATCCCTGGGGAAGACTCTAAAACCAGCTCAACCAACTGCCCGGAGGTAGGAAGGCAATAGTTTGCACTGCAGCGGCTCCTCGATATCCCGGGCTCCCATAACATTGAGGTACGTATCAAAATACTCCTCAAGATCTCCATCTCCGTTATATGTTGGAACCCCGTCTAGAGCCTTGATCCCTATTGGCCACTTGTATTCAGGACCTCCGGGACCCATGAGGAGTGGGGGCGCATCCCCCGCTTTCCAATCAACCTACTAAGACGTTTTTCAATCGAACCATTGTCGAACGGAGTATCATAGCCGGTAGGGTACATGACCGTTTACTGACCGCCGTAGTAAGGCTGGGCGTGCAGATTTAACCCATCCTGGAGCACTTGTTGACCCGGGAGCATCTGCGCCCGGGAATGCCTGCTGACCCAGAGGCATCTGCTGAATCGGGGGAACTCCCCCAGGGTTGGTATGAACTCCTCCCTCTCTTCCTCTATCCTTCAAGTCCTTCTCCAAATCCACCACCTCTGGGGCTTTGGTAGATGCGGCTGCCTGGGCCGCCTTCCATGCCCGGATTCCCCAAATTCCGCGGCATTGGTATGGATGGTGTCCGGCCCTCCTTGCTCGTTCTCTCACGGGGCTTCGTCCTTGGACCCCGTGTATTCCTCCTGATCAGATCTTTCTTCATCCCCGAAGGTCTCCTAATTCTGCCTCTCCTTATCCTGCCGAGCTTTTTCCCTCTAATCTTTTTGCACCTCCCCGAGGGTGCGCTCCGGTGCTGCCTTCTTCCCTCCACTATCAGAATAACACGGGCTCGTTTCAACGAACTGTGAACTTTTTGTTGATATGTAGCGCGTTTCAATGGTTATCACTGTTCATCACTCGAATTTTCATGGGTCAACAAAAAAATTTCAATTGACCAAAGGAGACTTGCTGACATGGTAGAGTTGACTGAAAGGAAAGTTGAATTATTTGAGGGCCCCAAACTAATTTCAACGAATCAGATATCATTCGTTGATATCCACCAGTCTGACCAAAGCAATCATTGAATATGTTGACCGGGCTGAAAAAGTTTTGTGGGGTTTGATGGGTTTTGAATAAAGGGCTTTTGCAATGGGCATGGCCCAACATATATTTCATCATTTTTTACCGTTGAAATGAGATTTAGCAAAATAGCAACAGTTAGCAACTGCGATGGTCAATTAAATTTTGCAATTTGTTTGACCACCAAAATATTATTTCAACGTTTCAGGTTATAATTCGTTGAAATAATAATTTGGGTTTTTCAGTATGTTGATCGCCTCATTTTGAGACCAGTAGTTTTGGATTCTCAAGCGGGTTGGTAACGGATTTTTTCAAAACTTTTGTGCGAAAAAAGCCCAATTTCAAATTTAAACACTTATCAAGTTAAGGAAGAGCCACGTCACTCTCGTTTCAACGATATAGTTAGCGTTGAAATGTATAGAAAATTGAAAATGGCATAAAACATCAAATGTTTACTTTTAGAACTGAATTTTTTATATTTATGTTAATTTTATTTTGTGAAAGACAGTTTTTAAGTAAATTTACTTTGGTATTAGTTCAATGAAAGGTACATGTAGTGAAAAGTATAATATCAAGAATTTGAGAAGCACTACTAAGACTATACCTTGTTACCTAAGTATACATATTTTAGAGCAAGTCTAACAGGTTCTCCATTCACATTCTCCATAATATAGAAGCAAATCCCATATTCCCCATATTTTTTTACCTCAACTCCAACAGTTTCTCCATTTTTCATTCTCTATAATTTATTGACATTTATTACTATACATTTATCCTATTGTTTTTTATTTTTAATCATATATTCAATAAGTCCAAATAGTGATGAATAAATAAATAATTAAGTTAAAATACATATTACAATAATATTTCATATTTGAAATTACTTACTCTACAATTTAATATGATTAAAATACATTTTATAAAAATAACACATCATGAATTACAATATTATTATTTTTGTAATGTATATGAATAATTAGACTCATCTCTTTTCAATTATTTGTTACAAGTTATTATTTTCAACCATAAGAAATAAAATGTTTAATAAAAAAATTTAGTTTAAACGTTATGACTTATAAAACGTCAAAATAAATATATTTATGACCTTAAAATTTAGTAAATTTATCTTGAAAAATATATTATATTTGATTATTAAATATCAATAGATATGTACATGTAAAAATAATCATATAAGATCTTATTACGATCGCCTTTATGCATATTTTTTGAATATGTATTTTTGATAAAATTTTGTTGTAATTTTATTAAGATATTATCATTTAAAATTATTGAAGAGAAACCATTAATGAGTAAAATAACAAAAAACAATGCAAATAACATTAAATTTTGGTTCTCCAAACCTTCTTCCCCTTTCTCCAAATTTGGGGAATCAAATCTTCTCTCTCCTCAAATATTCTATTATGGAGAATGGGATGGAGAAGCTGTTGGAGTTCAAAAAGGCTTCAAATTCCCCATATTCAAGTAAAATCTCTACTATAGAGACACTGTTGGACTTGCTCTTAGAGTCATATTTCCACCATAGTTGTGATCAATGTACTCTCATTACTAAATATGTTTGAGTATATTTGAGTGTTTCGTAGACATTCTAACATAAAGAGTACATAAAATAACATTAATATGAATGTTCAATTCTATATAAAATTGAAAAATGGCATAAAACATCAATTTTTACTTTTAAAACTGATTTTTTTTATGATTATGTTAATTTTATTATGCATAAGACACATTTTAAGTAAATTTACTTCGGTATTAGTTCAGTGAAAGGTACATGTAGTGAAAATTATAGTATCAAGAATCTGAGAAGCACTACTAAAACTATACATTGTCACCTAAGTATATATACTTTAGAGTCATATTTCCACCATAGTTGTGATCAATGTACTTTCATTACTAAATATGTTTAAGTATATTTGAGTGTTTTGGAGACATTCTAACATAAGAGTACATGAAAATAGCATTAGTATGAATGTTCAATTCTATATAAAATTGAAAGATGTCATATAACATCAAATTTGGACTTTTAAAGCTGAATATTTTTGATAATTATGTTAGTTTTATTATGTATCAGACTGTTTTTATGTAAATTTATTTTGGTATTAGTTCAATGAAAGGTACATGTAGTGAAACTTTAGTGTTCAGAATCTGAGAAGCGCTGCTAAGATTATTGGTGTCCATGAAACAATCTGAAATTTTCTAACGTAGGTGTCCATGAAATAACATTGATATCAATGTATAGTTCAGTAAAAATTTAAAAGCTGTCATAAAATATCAAGTTTTGACTTTTAAATTGAATATTTTGATGGTTATGTTAATTTTACTATGCATAAGACACTTTTTATGTAAATTTACTTTGGTATTAGTGCAATGAAAGGTACGTGTCGTGAAAGTCGCAGTATCAAAAATTTGAGAAGCACTACTAAAATTATAACTTGTTACTAAGCATATATATTTTTGAGTCATGGTTCCACCACATAGTTGTGATTGATTTCACTACTTGAAGAACTGGCTACAAGCCTACAACGTCCCCAATTAACGGTGGTTTAATGCTTCCACCGTGCTTTGTTTCGTAATTAGGCCAGCATGGCACATAAAAATAAATAACGGTGGTAATCGGTAGATCACCGTGAAAAGAAAAACAATTAATGTTGTATCTGAAACACGGTGTGTAAATACATACAGTGGTTCGAAAATTACGCCATGTAAAGTTTTAATTTTGAATTTTTAAAAGAAATTTTATATTATGTATATAAATCTGATCCGTCAATTAATTTACTTCATTTAATCTCAGCCGATGATACTTTACATATATAAAGAAAACCTTATCCCCCTATCCTCTCTCAGTCTGCATCTGCATCGCATTCCCCCAACCCCATCTCTCTGCCCAGACGCCATTGCCTCCACCACAGAGAACCAGCACCGGTGTTCTTCGATCCCGGTGGACATCCGCACCGCCGCCGCTGCCTTACTGAACCACCTTGACGTCGGATGCGCTGGCTGGAGACTCGTCGAAGCCGCGGCGTACCCACTGGCTCACCGATTCAGGCCCGACCTGGGCTCTCCGAACCTAGGTTGATACTTTATACCTAATCATCTCTTCTGATAAATACTTATGATTCATGTTTTGGTGTTAAATAGGTCCTCAGAGATGGGAGATGGTCTGAGCAGGAAGCAACTATTCTGGTGCCTGGAGATATCGTGAGCATCAAATTGGGAGACATTGTTCCCGCAGATGCTCGTCTTCTCGAGGGTGATGCTTTAAAGATTAATCAATCTGCCCTGACAGGAGAATCCCTCCCAGTCACTAAGAGCCCTGGGGATGAAGTTTTCTCTGGCTCCACTTGTAAGCAAGGAGAGATTGAAGTTGTTGTTATTGCTACCGGTGTCCACACTTTCTTTAGAAAGGCTGCGCATCTTGTCGACAGCACCAACAATATTGGCCATTTCCAGAATTGAGTGAGTTTTGATTGGTTGTAAAAATGAGATTTTTTTTGGTTTTGGGATTGAGGTTGAGATGGTGTTTTTCATGCTTGTTTTCTGTTGGGATCGTGAAAAGGTGGAGACTTTTTGGCTAATATGTATTGTAATTTTAGATTATTGGAAAAAGGTTTTGGTTGAATAATTTTGTCTGAAGTTCTGAATCATATCTTTAGTTTGATTCTTTTGTACCGTAAATTTTCTAGATTGTTCGGTGTTCTGATTTTGTGCCAGTTGATTATATGTTGTGCATTTGGCATTTTTTGTTCTGTGAATGTTGAGTTCAAGGTGTTATTTTGATTAGTTTTTGGTTTCTTGTCAGTTTTTCTTTTTGGGATGGTTCTATGGCTTTGCCGCTGTTGTTATAGTTTGACACTCTTTTACTGAAGGTTCTATGGCTTTGCTGCTGTTGTGAGAACAGGTAATGACCCCTCTCTTTGGGCAGATGTGCTCAAGTATTTTGGTGAACTTGGGGAAGATTGTTCGGAGGAAGTTATAGAAGTTTTGATATACATTGAAAGGGATGACATTCTACAGCCGATTGTTGTACTTCAGACTCTTCTAGGAATCAATGCCTTACTCTTTCAGTGATCAAGGATTACATTGCTCGCCAAGTTGGACTATGAGTCAAAGCTAATTGAAAAGGATCGAATTGAAATTGAGAAATATCAGGTTTGCAATCTGTTAAATCTCTTGCATCTTATTTTTTTTACTTCTAAGTTCTTTAGTGGTGTGTTTTTGTGTGTGTCTCTATGTATCAATCTCTAGGTCATGTCTGATTAGGAAATTGAACAGCTGTATGAGCAAGCAACGTTTGTGAGGCTGATTCTATTTCCTTGTCCCTTTTTTTCTTTTCTTTTTTATATTTACTGCTGCAATATTCCTGGAACCTCCCAAGCTCTGTCCTGATGTCAGTTAATGCATTGCCTAAGCTACTCTCAACCTTAGGTTCTTGATTTCTAGACGGATTTGGTGCAGGGCCCCTTATAGTGTGAAAATCAATGTTGAAAATACTCGGTTAATTTTGCGTTAGGCGTTGTATATATATAAAAAATTGTCAGGACATATAGGATCATAGAGGCCGTCACTTTCCTTCATGGAGTATGCTTTATAGCTGGATAGTGTAAAGGGATCTTCTTGTTTTACCTACCTCAGTGATCTTTTTTACCGATGATGCTATTATTAAGAGGATAGATTGATTGCTTTTTCAGGTAACCAGTTGTAAGCATGAGTATCATTTACACTGCATTTTTGAATGGTGAGCTTCTTCTTTGGTGAAATGTAATGTGTTTGTAATCTGAATTCTGTTCTTATTTTAGCGTGTCTTTTCTCCTATCCTTTTCAGGTCTCAGAGAAGTAGCGAGTGCCCGATATGTTTTCAGCTTCTTGCCTTAAAGGATCCCACCGATTATGCTGAAAGTTTGTTTTTCGTGTCTCTAATTCCTGCTTTTGAATGATAAATTTCATAGTTTTGAGCTGTTTGTTTCTGTCTCTAGATAATGGATATCTTTCCAGAACATTGAAAATGAAATGAGCCTGCATTTTAATGTAGTCTAGTCCTTACTTATTTTGTTTAATTCTAATGTGTTTTTAATGGTTCTCCGGCGCCACCAACATCTCTGGTTCTCCACTTCAGGCGAATTTTGTTGCCCTCTCCACCGTCGAACATTGGCACCACCTCTGGATGTCCACTGTTAGGGCCGAGCATCCGGCTGACCTGATGGCTCATCAGGACCAACGGCTCGGCCCTTTAGCACACATGGCGCCCGGGCCAGCCCGGACACGGCATCAGATCAGAACCCCAGTTGTCTGGGCCAGGCATCTCGCCATCCTGGATGACTCATCCCGGCCCCTCGACACACATGGCATCCGGGCCAGACCCGATCGCGGTTAGAACCCTACTTGGCCTGGCAGGAGCATCTTCCCATACAACCTGTTAGGGTCGGGCATCTCACCATCCCGCATGGTTCATCTCGACCCCTCATCCTGCATGACGATCGGGCCAGACCCGACAGCAGATGGCAGCTTTACCTGACCTGGCAGAGGAATCTTCCCAGACCGCCTAACGGCGCGGTCTGATCAGACCAGGTCAGTTGTCAACACCATATATATATCTCTTCCTCAACAAGAGAAAGGTAAGTTGACTAAACACAATCAATCACATCCCAACCCTCCGAACAGTCTACTGACTTAAGCATCGGAGCGGGAACGGCATTAAGCCACCCCGCCCTGACCGTGAGTGTTCATATGGTCTTAGCAGGTAGATTTCATCCGTCATCGAGGCGGATGAAGAGACGCTGCAGCACGGCCTAGATCGACAGTCCAGGCCACGGTCAAGCAGCACCGTTAACGATCTGGATATTCCTCCGAGGGATTTCCCGGTCGTAACATTGGCGTCGTCTGTGGGGATTAAACGCCTAGTCACCCACGCAGCTCGGAGATGTGAGCGAATCAGCCTCCAACGAGCACAACTGAAGCACATCTCCAAATCTGAGCAGACAAAGAGCCTCTAAGTTGGCTTCTTGGTAAAAAGGTACAAACTTTCACCAAAAAATGCCTTCTTTAGAGCCTAAACTTTCAGATCTGTTAAGCACAGCTTCAAGAAAGCTTAAACAGATCAAGCCCATTCTTTTTTAGCCAAAAAGGAGACGACTTTCACCAAAAAATTCCTCCTTTAGAGCCGAAAATTTCAGATCTGTTAAGCATAGTTTCGAGATAGTTTAAACAGATCAAGCCCATCCCTTTTTAGCCAAAAAGGAGATGGCTTTCTCCAAATCTGTTATGTATACCTTCAACAAAGTTTGAAGAAAGCAAGCCCATTTCGTTTTTAGCAAAAAAGGGGAAGACTTTCACCAAAAATCCGACCTTTAGAGTCAAAAACCTTCAGATTTGTCAAGAATAGCTTCAAGAAAGTTTAAAGACATTAAACCCGTTCATCTTTAGCCAAAAAAGGGAAGATTTTCAACAAAAATCTGACCTTTAGAGCCAAACCCCCATATATGTGTGTAAAAAGCCATTGAAAAGAGGAAGAAGAGGATATCATGCATCTGCCATATTTGTGTGGTACAAAGAGACGATCCTGAGAAAAAAAAGAAGGGGAAAAAATTTCTGCAGTTTGACTTCCTCTAGCTGATGCATCAAACCACCCAGATGAGCGGACCGGACGCCCCGTCCAGATGAGCGGACCGGACACCGTGCCCAGATGAGCGGAAAGGATGCCGAGCCCAGATGAGCGGACCGGACACCGTGCCCAGATGAGCGGAAAGGATGCCGAGCCCAGATGAGCGGACCGGACGCCGCGCCCAGACGAGCGGAGTAGTCGTCGCGCCCAGACCAACGTATCGGTCGCCGTGCCCAGAAAAGCGGACCGGTTAGCGCAGACGAGATAACATATATACGAAGGTCATCAGCGATTGGTCATGATATACCCACATCGGTAAATACCATCATGGTCATAGTTCATCAGGCCACTTCAACGAATACCACATAGGCCAGTTAATCAGGCTAGTTCATCAGGCCACTTCAGCGAATACCACATAGGCCAGTTCATCAGGCTAGTTCATCAGGCCACTTCATCAGGCCACTTCAGCGACATCGGCTAGTTCATCAAGCCACTTCAGCCACGTCGCCCTGTCCATCAAGTCACTTCAGCCACGTCGTCCAATTCGTCGACTCTCTTCGGCGACATTTCCCAATTCGTCGACCCATTTCAGCGACAAGGCCAACCACCCGGTTTATCGATCATGTCCACTTCCCAAAGCCGTTTCATCAACCCAGTTCAGCGGCCTCATTCGCCATCCAGAGCTTATACGGCAACAGTGCTTCATGTCAACACTCATCCAGACGCAACTCCTACCAAAGGACGATTAGGACTGCCAACCCAGGTGATGACGCTAGTTAATGAAGCCCAGGTGAGCCGACCAGATGACGACCCATCCAGGATCAGGACCAAGGTGATGACGCTGAACGCATGGCAACCTGGTGAGCCAACTAGATCAGAAACGTCTCTTAGACAGCTGAGCCAACTAGGTGAGCCAATCAGATGACGAGGCCAACCCCGCTCTGAGCCGACCAGATGACGAGGTCAACCCCGCTCTAAAAAGGTACCTCATACCACCCAATATTTCTAATGCTAGTCTCGTGACATTTTCTCAAGCATAATTCTAGAGAGATCACAATGTTTTCCCTAATAAGGGAGTGGTCTTAGGGAAAAATATTTACCCGTGCAAAATTGTAGTGTTGTTTTCTCCCCCACTATTAATGTATTTCAAGTGCTAAGTTCATGGACATGTTTCCCCTTGTTTATCCATTTGAACCTTATTTCGAAAGTCGAATGACAAACTCGAAATTTGCAACAATGGATACAACGAAAGGAGGTTCAACCCACCGACCCGGCCAGCCGGACCGGGCGGAGAGGACACATGGCACATTTTACACCTACACTGTAAAGCGTCCGGGATGCATCTTTGTTAACGAGCCAGGATTGTTGCCTGGAGAAACAAGGGTGTACTTCTGTGCATTTTACTCTCAAGGGCAAGTCGGTCGACACGGTCACGATCGTGACCGCCGGGCCGGGACTGAGGCTTAGCCGCCCTTCTCGCGCACCGAACATAGGCGTGGTCCTGTTCAGACGCGAATATGCGAAAGGGGCAGACCATATCCTTTCCCAACCACGGGTAGCAACCGTTTGGGAAAAAAGGTGGGTTTCTTCTTCATTGAAGACCCATGTCGGGCAAGGACCGATAAAGCAGAGTTTGAGACTTAGCAATACCAACTCTAAATAAAAAATCCCAGGAAAGGAATGACCATTCCACAAATCTTGGTGGCTTGGAAAAGGTTTAGCGACTCCCAAGTTTCAGGAAATTTTGCCCGGAATTCAAGGCCATGCGCGCCAACTTCCATCAGAACCAGCAGGCATCCAGGACCGTCCATCCGGTCAAGCCATCCCTCTTCCTGAAGGGGACGACCCATGTGGACAAGATAGCCCATCCCACTTGGTGAACGGTAAATGAAACAATCATTATAAGCATGCAGGTTGTAAACTAATGAAGAAATGCTAAAGTGACGTAAGCTTAACAATTTACTATGCAAACATATAATGTTTCAAAAGAAAACAAGCATAACCAAATGTATCCCCTTATGGGTTATTACATAACCTGTAAATTGTTCAAATGGCAAAACGCAGGAAAGGAAAACAAAAAACCCAACTGGACTGGTCGCCTTGGCCGGCAGACCAGTCAACCCAAGAGGGACGACACGCCGCAAAGCGCATGCCCTTCCAGGATCGCCATCTTGAAATCGTGCGAAACATGGGAGGTCTCCGTGACCAACGCCAATCGGCACAACGAACATGTACAAGCAATATGCTATCACGACCCAGGTCAGCATAAATCAACATGCTCTTACACGCATCACGACCCAGGTCAGCATGCTAAGCACAGTTGAAAAATGCGTATGCCTAAGATAAGATGTCGATCCAAAAAGGGCCAACTGCCCAGATCGCGGTTCCGACTGTCAACCCAGGCCGAGGCTTTGCCATCCCGGATCGCGGTTCCGACCGCCAGCCTGGGCCAAGGCTTTTGCCATCCCAGATCGCGGTTCCGACCGCCAGCCTGGGCCAAGGCTTTTGCCATCCCAGATCGCGGTTCCGACCGCCAGCCTGGGCCAAGGCTTTTGCCATCCCGAATCGCGGTTTCGACCGCCAGTCTGGGCCAAGGATCTGCCATCCCAAATCGCGGTTCCGACTGTCAGCCCAGGCCGAGGATCTGCCATCCCGGATCGCGGTTCCGACTGTCAGCCCAGGCCGAGGCTTTGCCATCCCGGATCGCGGTTCCGACCGCCAGCCCAGGCCAAGGCTTTTGCCATCCCAGATCGCGGTTCCGACCGCCAGCCTGGGTCAAGGCTTTTGCCATCCCAGTTCGCGGTTCCGACTGCCAGCCTGGGCCAAGGCTTTTGCCATCCCGAATCGCGGTTTCGACCGCCAGTCTGGGCCAAGGATCTGCCATCCCAAATCGCGGTTCCGACCGCCAGCCTGGCCCACCGCTGTGCCATCCCGGATCGCGGTTCCGACCGCTATCATAGGCACGTTTATGCTATTCTAGATTGCGATTCTGATCGCCATCATAGGCATGTTTCTGCCATCCTAGATCGCGGTCTCGTCAGCCATCATAGGCACTCTCCTGCCATTCTAGATTGCGGTTCCGATCGCCATCATAGGCACGTTTCTGCCATTCTAGATCGCGGTTCTCACCGCCATCATAGGCACGTTTCTGCCATTCTAGATCGCGGTTCTCACCGCCATCATAGGCACGTTTCTGCCATCCTAGATCGCAGTCTAGTCTGCCATCGTAGGCACTTTCCTGTCATCCTAGATCGCGGTCCCGACCGCCATCACAGGCACATTTCTGCCATCCTAGATCGCGGTCCCGTCCGCCATCATAGGCGTTTTCCCTGTCATCTTAAATCGCAGTTCCGACTGCCATCATAGGCACGTTTCTGCCATCCTAGATCGCGATTCCGACCGCCAGCCTGGGCCAAGGTTTTTGCCATCCCAGATCGCGGTTCCGATCGCCAGCCTGGGCTACGGTTCTTCCAACCTAGGCCACGGTTTCAACCGCTCAATATTCATCAATCATCTGCAGCTCCCTCTTCTAGCCAACGAGAGCTCTTCAACTCTCACTAGAAAGAGGGAAGAGAGACCAGATAGGTCGTGAAGCCGGACAGCCGATCCTGCCAAGTCAAGGGAAGTCCGGAACAAAGATCAGCCCAGATGGAGCGTCCAGTTGACGAACTGGAAAGCCAAGTGGTGTAATGGTTGAGAGAAGCGGATAAACCAAGGAAATTAATGAATGAAGTCACTCCGATAAACCATTTGGCCTAACATGCCGAAATGCAACATGCCAAGAAACGCAAAGGCCGACAATACAATTCACCTCAAGAGGATTACGAGTCAAGGTGTAGCAAGAAGATGAAGGCCCCCACGACCACGGTCACGGACCACACGTGGCTATGAACCTGACCAGAGATCCCGCTTGATGATCAATCCTCACCAGGTTAAGGAATCACGCAGCAACCCAGATTGTGATGTGGGATGCCGAACCAATCTTGTCCAAACGAGGAGCCCAGATCCAGAAGTTGGGTTACCAGATGATACTATTGAAGGCAGTTGCCGGATGATGCTATTCAAGGCAGTTACCTGATGGGGTTATTCACGGTGGATCAAATGTTAAACTCAACAAAATGAGAAGTTCGACTAGGATGCTTCGGGCGTCAGCCCAGACCGACCTACCAAACCAGCTGGTTCATCCGCCAAGTCCGTCCAACATGTCTGACCAACTGGCCCATGCCACAGGACGATGTGTACCGAAATTGCAAGCATGCCCACGACCATGGCCTCAAAGGAAATTGTCTCCACCGAAAGCAACATGGTCTAGGCACAAATCCACGAAAACCTATTTTTCCCCGACAAATATGGCGAACAAAATATTGAGTCACAAAGCGGTAGAGAGATCCAGAATCCCACTGCGACAATCAGTTGATGAACCGGACGTCTCATCGAGGTGGCTCGCCAAGACAATGATGGAACCACACCAGCAGTCCGATCCGCCCATCCCGACGGGGCACCATGGCAACAGGACATCTACAGCCAAACTCATCAACCAGATCAACGATCCGGGTCAAGTAAGAACCATCATGGTGAGAACACGACACGGTGCAGAATCATCACACCTACCTACGACCCAGACGCCTACCCTAGGCGACATCGTGATCCAGCTCCATGGCCAAGGCTGGCAAAGCCCGTTCGGCCCAAATGGAATACATTGCAAGTAAAAAAGGGGCACGTGACCAAGAAGTGGAGGAATTTTTTTACCATGAATCTTCCGACGGCGTGAACCCTGCTTGTTCAAAATGGTCCAACGACCCAAGCAACAGCCCTGCGCTCGAACCGTCAGTTCAAGCTTGGACTTGGGGGGACTTGTTAGGGCCGAGCATCCGGCTGACCTGATGGCTCATCAGGACCAACGGCTCGGCCCCTTAGCACACATGGCGCCCGGGCCAGCCCGGACACGGCATCAGATCAGAACCCCAGTTGTCTGGGCCAGGCATCTCGCCATCCTGGATGACTCATCCCGGCCCCTCGACACACATGGCATCCGGGCCAGACCCGATCGCGGTTAGAACCCTACTTGGCCTGGCAGGAGCATCTTCCCATACAACCTGTTAGGGTCGGGCATCTCACCATCCCGCATGGTTCATCTCGACCCCTCATCCTGCATGACGATCGGGCCAGACCCGACAGCAGATGGCAGCTTTACCTGACCTGGCAGAGGAATCTTCCCAGACCGCCTAACGGCGCGGTCTGATCAGACCAGGTCAGTTGTCAACACCATATATATATCTCTTCCTCAACAAGAGAAAGGTAAGTTGACTAAACACAATCAATCACATCCCAACCCTCCGAACAGTCTACTGACTTAAGCATCGGAGCGGGAACGGCATTAAGCCACCCCGCCCTGACCGTGAGTGTTCATATGGTCTTAGCAGGTAGATTTCATCCGTCATCGAGGCGGATGAAGAGACGCTGCAGCACGGCCTAGATCGACAGTCCAGGCCACGGTCAAGCAGCACCGTTAACGATCTGGATATTCCTCCGAGGGATTTCCCGGTCGTAACATCCACCGTTATGAGGTATTTTTTGTTTTCTCCAACTTCCATGTGTGTTTCCTTTATGGTTTAAGTTTTTTGTTGATTGATTGTATGGTCTATTGATTATGAATGCTTAGTTGTATGCTTGTACATGTTCAAAGTTGTTTAAGGATGCTTGTGGAATAGGATGTGGTTGGTTAAATGGGCTGGGAGAAGTGTTTGGTTCTTATTTCATGTGTTTGCACCTATTTTAATTGCAGAAATATGATACAACTATTTAGACTCCCGTGATGAGGGTTATGTTTATAGTTATGAGAGTGCTGAGGAATTGGGAAAATTCAAGAATATCTCCAGGGAGCTGTGCAGTATATGGCTTTGGAATTTGGAGGTCGATGGTGATACTTGCTTTTGTATTAACGTCAAGGCTATAGCATATGAATAGAAACTATATGTTCAAGTAGAAACTAGTTTTTCAAGTTCAATCCTAGTTATTAGTGTAGATTGTAATTGAATTGGTGTAACATGTGTTATGTAACAATTTGAAATTTTAATAGAAAATTTTAAATTCTGATTTTCTATTTTGATTTTCTATTTCATTATAATTTCAGCACCAAATTCGGGGAAATCAAAATTCCATTTTCACCAATATATATTTTTTAATAATATAAGTTCAACGGTTTCTAAAATGTTGATACATTTGGTTAAGTGGAATGTTTACTCAGAACGTGGATGCAAATGTGGAATGCGTGGTCCCCCGAAAAAACATTTCAATAGAAAATATGAAAAACATGAGATATCACCGAAACGTTTCGACCGTCGATATACCCAAAAAAAATTGTTGAAACAGACGCGTTTTTTCTGATAGTGCTCTACGCTTCTCCGTCACTGTTGGCGCCTTCTCTGCAGCCAATTGGGCAATCTCCTAGAGCACGCTGCGATAGCGGCAGCGACCCTCTTCGTCTTAGGGTCGCCCTCCGCTTGATTGGTCTCCGACCCCCACCCCCCTCTTCAAGTCTTCCTTGGTCTACCGCGTGGCATGGCGAAGCACAAGATGTCGAATCCCAATGGGTGTGCCAACTGATGCTACCAGTCTGCTCCTGAATACCAGCTCCAAGGGTAGATTAATCCGGGGTGAGCTGTAATCCTAACCCGCGGTCGTTCTCTCACCTAAGACCTGCAAAATAGAGCCCCCGGGGTCTCCCGAGGGTAGACGCTCTGGCGTGATGATGAAGATTGGGCCTTTTGTGGAGGAGAGAGAATATGAATGAATATAGAGAGCATCTAAGTATGATAGAACATACCATAACTGTTGGTCACTCCTCTGTTTATAATGGCAGAGTGAAGAGAGGGTTTAGCTAAGTGGTCTTCCTGATGTCGCGTACTCGGGGGTAGGAGGTCATTATCATGTCCTTCCTGTCCCCGGGTGAATCCAACATAGTTGATGTCACGCAAGGATCACTTGTGGGCTGGACTCTCCCTTCACCTCTGCCGGTCTTGGCCCATATCACCATCGTAATTATTATATTTTAGTTACTTTCAAATCAATATATTATATCAACTACAAATCATTTTCCTCTTCATCAAATCATCGTCGCTCATCACCAAATCATCGATGTTCATTACCAGATCATCGACGTTTATCGTCAGATCATGAACGTAGCTCGGATCATCAAATTGACCTCATTCTCGGCATCAATCTGACCATCAAATTTGTTCGATCATCAACAAAAATAATCATCAATAATCAAATCGTCAAAATCGACTTTAATCATCATTCATCAACACCAAATCATCAATCTGATAATCAAATCCACCGTCATCATCAATCATGTCATAACCATCATCAATCATAAACATCAGATGATCAACTAAAGTATAAACATAATCAAACTGTCAAATTAGATTCCCGAAGATTTATAGCTCAGATCATTGTGACCTCATTTTCATATGTATACTCGGGCACTAACATATATCATCGTCGTGATCAATCGATCGTTCCGATCATCATAAAAATCGGAAATAATCAAATCATCATAACTAAGTATTAATTATCAATTATCAACATCAAGTCATCAATAATCATAACCAATATTCAATTATCATCTTCATCATTACCAATATCATTCATCGTCTTCAATCATCATCATCAAAATCATCAACTATCAAGCCAATATTCACATCATCATCATCATCATTAACGTCGAAAATCAACAATCCACAATCAAATTATCAATCATACAGTTGAGGCTAGTTATATAGCAACGATAAAATTATCAAATTATCATTCACCGTCTTTCATCGTCAAATTATTGCCTCTACAAACATCATCATAACCAAAATGGTCACCATCATCATTATCATTAACGTTGATAGACTGTCCGCTGTAAATCCCACAACATGGCGACCCTCAATGTATAAATAACTACAAAGGATAATTCACAGACTGGAAATGATGATGATGGTCGGAGAAGGCGGAGGAGGGATTGGGGTCGACGATGACGGAAAAGGAGCACATGTTTGACAAAGTTGCGACGCCGAGCGACGTAGGACACAAAGTAATTTTGAATATTTTCATATACTTGCTTAATCAATGACTCCTAGAGATTTTTAGGAAGAAGTTTACATAAATTATTCATTTTTGAAAATTGTGATCCATCTGTAAAGTGTATAATAACCATAAACTTGATACCAAATACCCCACAAAATTTTCAAATTGAATTTTCCACCAAAATTTACTCTACAAGAGGCAAAGATTAAGGTTAAAAATAAGAATTTTTATACAATTTTTTTTTTCATATTAACAAACACAAACTTCATTCATTCATTAAAAACAATGTAACATATGTATTCAGCCACTAATGAGTCCAACATATTTCAAATTTCAATAAGTCACTAAGATATTCTCAGAAGAATTCGAGGGTTCCAAAGTTTAGCACGGATCATGTACCCACCATGCATTACATGTGGCCTAAGAGGTGGAAAACACTCATATATCCAAGTTTGAAGTAGGTCAAAAATCAACTTAATGAACAAGCTCCCGCTATACTACCAAAATCTAATTGTCGATACAAGTAATCAAGTTTGCTGATTCCCATGAGTCTTTAACTTCAAGTACATTTATCGTTTCTACCCATTAATCACGTACGGAGAATCTCACCTGCAATGGGTAAGAGAAACTATCCCTTCATGGATACTCCACCAAAGAAGGAGAAGAAGAAGGTGCAAGCACCATCACCTAAGGTTGCACACTGTGGACTTTGCGGTTGCTACTGGGAAGGAGGCCAGGAAGCTGTGAACTCCCTGAATTTTGATGTCAGAGATGCTCACAATGCTGATGTGAAAAATGTCATGCACTAGATGCCACCGCCCTCACCGTAACATAATCGACAGAGGTGCACACATGGCAGAGTGCAAGTGGAAGGGACAGTGAGATTTGAGAGGCAGATTGAGACTAAGATGTCATGGGGACAGTTAGATTTGAAAGGTAAGTTTGAGACTAAGATGTCATGTTTGGTGTTTGATGTTTGATGGTGTTAAGATGTTTGGGTGGATTTGTTACATTTGACTGATCATGTACAGCGGTTCTTGTTTTGTTTTAGTAAGTGTGCATTCTGGCAAAAAAAAAAAAACTTCAAGTACATTTATAACTTCACATATGTTAGTTGTCCAACCTCATAAAGCTATCACTTTTGTCAACAAACAAAGTGGACCCCAAGGGCGTGTTGAAAAACCTATTCAATTCATCTTCGTGACGTTTATTTCTTCCTTCACATGCTTTCATAATAGCATTGATTTCAGTTCAACCACACTTGTAGTACAAATCTCTTTCGTTTCTGGATCTGTGTCGACAGTACGTAGCTCCCAAAACTTCTACTGCAAAATTAATTGAAACAACTTAGTAGAACCAACAAGACCACCTTTCAAGTTTAATCCCAGTGTAGCATGATAGTCATCTTTCCAAATGGAAAATGATAGGTGTTTGTATTAGGCTGCGACCTCTCAATAAATGTACAAATCACTGCGATTTCAATAAATACTATTAAGCTTATATTCCAATCTGAGAGTAGTGACCAAATGTTTCGATGGTGACCTTATTTGTTCAAACCAGTTGTATAGCTAGGAATAACATGTACTTTAACTTTGCAATATCAAGATACCACGATCATTTCCATCCCACATACTACTTGCAACATGATCCCAAATATCATAGATCAGTTAGGATCACATGGACCGCTAATCATTGGACAATATACTTGTTATATCTCTATATTTTTCTACACATTTTTCCCTTCTAACCGCTTGTAACCTTAATTTAAACATCAGAATCATCCTCTTCGGAGTCGCCATCTCGAACATCCACATCCTCATCCCAATCCTCATCACCGAGTTCAAACTTTAACTCATAGTATTCATGAGAAGTCATGACTAGTTCAGTAGAGTTCATGGTTGGTGTAACTCCTACTTCATCCTCTTTGCCAACTTTGGACTAGGCACTTTTTGCTAAGCGTGAAGCTCCCCTATCCCCTACTCGTTTCCCCAATTTTTTTGATAACATCTTTACATCTTTCTATCAAGTTTTATTTCGTATCATCCTATCCATAATTCTAAAATTTAAGATATCATAATGATAAATCATCATGTATTAAAATGGTCATAACTGATTGTGACAATCCAAGAAGAATTGGAGGACTGCTTTATTAATTATGTATGTACTTTGTATATTGCACTTATGTGCCTAGGGTTTAGCTAACTTCAGTATTTAGCTTTAGGCCCTTGTATGTAACTATATATAGGCATGCTCCTGCCTTATTCTAATCAAGCAATCAGATACAGTTTACATGGTATCAGTCGCCTGACGATCCTCTTTCCTTAAACCCTAGTGTTCTTAAACCCTCTCCCTCTATTTTCTTCTGCGGCCGCCGCCGCTCTATCTCTTTCTCCCCATTCACGCACGCACACAGGCTATTACACAGCCTTCTCCCTCCCTTTTCAATTCAAAAATTATTCTGCCTTCTTTTTTGTTATTCTACAAGACGATGGCTGCTACCAAGGATGATACTCTTTCGATCAACACGATGATTCATCTTCTCAATACCAAGTTGGAAACTTCAACATACCTGCAGTGGAAGAAGCAGGTAGAGTATGTGTTCATGCCCCAAGGCTTGTTTGGCCATCTGGATGGCTCTACTCCTCGCCCTCTCGTTCCCGTGCCGCCAACGGCCGCCTCTTCCTCCTCCTCACCACCGGACTCTGCCGCTCTCCAGAAGGAGCAGGCCGCCTACGACACTGCCCTTGCTGCCTACAAATCCTGGATCGTGGATGATCAGAGGCTTTGTAGTGTGCTTCTCTCCTCATGCACTGCTGATGCATTGAATGAGATCTCGTAGTGTACTACTGCTAAGGAGATGTGGGACACTATTGCCAGTACCTATCAACACAACACCTCGATTGGTGTTTTCAGCCTCCGACGGAAGGCTAACCTCCTCCGCAAGACTGGTACGATTCATGATCTTCATCTGTCTCTGGTAAAAGTTTTTGATCAATTAAGCATTATGGGCCAACCTGCTAAAAACCGCGACAAACTTATGTGGTTTCTCACTGCCCTTGGTCAAGAATATAAGAATTTTAGTGCACCCGTTGCTGTTCTTGATCCCTTGCCCCCGTATATTACTGTTGTGGATCAAGCGAAGGGCTATGAGGCCTTTTTGGCAAATTTGGAGAAAATGAATGTGCAGGTACAGGCTCCGGCGGGTCCAGTAGCCTTTGTAGCGGCCGCCCAGCAACCTGCCCCGGCCGCCCAGCAACCAGAAGGCGGCGCGTGGGGTCCACGCGCGGCCTGCGGCGGCCGGTTCGGCGGTTGCCGTGGCGGTCGTCGTCCTTGGACAGCTCTTGGAGGTCCTGGTTTGTCCAGATCTGGTCTTTTGGATGCTCAGATTCAGTGTTACACGTGTGGAGGCTTCGGGCACATCTCTAGGTTTTGTCCTTACTCTACGCCAAGTTATGTGACTCCACCACCACAGCCCTATGGCCAGCAGCAGTACCAGACTTATGTTCCTCAGTCGGCACAGACTCCATCGGCTCCTCAGACTCTTGTTGCTCAGACCTATGCTGCTCCGGTTGCTCCTGCGGCAGTGACTCCTCAGCCACTTGTGTATGCACCGCAGTATGTGCCCAACCAGGCTCCTCAGACTCAGCCCGCTACTGCTCCTACAGCTTCAGATTGGTATCTTGATTCAGGGGTTACCAACCATATGAGTGCCACTACTTCGACCTTCACTGATGTGGCTCCATATAATGGTAATACCTCTGTTTCTGTTGGTAATGGTGTTTCTCTTCCTATTACTGCTGTTGGTGATGCTAGAGTTAGTCCTTCTATACATATATCTGATGTCTTGGTTGTGCCTGCTATTACTAAATAGTTGTCAATTAGTAAGCTTACCAAGGAGTTATGTGCTATTATTTCTTTCGATGACTAGTCTTTTATTATTCAGCACAAGCTCAGCAGGGCAATCCTGGGGCAGGGACACAGTGAGCATGGGTTGTATGTGCTGGGCCGATGTGAGGCAGCACTTCTTTCAGTGGTGAAGAAGAATATTAATAGAGCATCTTTTGAAATGTGGCATGCTCGATTAGGACATGTGTCCTCTGCTGTTATTTCTTTATTGAACAAACATGGGTTTTTGTCTCTTACTTTTGTACTTCCAAAACCTGGTATTTGTGAACCGTGTGCTATGGCTAAAGGCCATAAACTGTCTTTTGTTGAGAACCCCAGACGGGCTAAGAATGTTTTGGATTTGATTCATTGTGATTTGTGGGGGCCATCTCCGGTTGTTTCGGGAAATGGTTTTTCTTATTATGCTTTGTTTGTGGATGATTTTTCGCGATTTTCATGGTTCTATCCTCTACGTCGTAAGTCAGACTTCGTCGATGTCTACTTTCAGTTTGAAGCATTCGTAGAGAACCAATTCTCATTTCGCATCAAAGTTTTTCAGAGTGATGGAGGCACTGAATTCATCAACAACAGATTGCAGTCTCACTTTGGAACTCGCGGCATTCATCATCAAGTCTCATGTCCATATACACCTGAGCAATTTGGTAGAGCAGAACGCAAGCACAGACACATCACGGAGATGGGCCTCTCCATGTTGTTTCATTCACATTTGCCGCTATCTCACTGGGATGACGCATTCAGTGCTGCTGTTTTAACTATCAATCGGCTGCCAACTCCGGTGATTGATAACAAGTCTCCCTTTGAAATACTTTTTGGGCGTTCACCGGACTACTCGAACTTTCATCCATTTGGGTGCCGTGTTTTTCCCTATGTTCGGCCTACATCTGAACATAAATTAGCCCCTCGCAGTCTGCCATGTGTCTTTTTGGGCTACAGTGCGAACTACAAAGGATTTAAGTGCTTGGATCCTGCTTCTGGTCTCATTTATATGACTCGCCACTCTCGCTTCGATGAGGGTCACTTTCCATTCTCGAGAGCATCCACAGAAGCTCATTTCTCCTCTTTGGATGTCTCTTCCTTTGTTGACCCCACTGATCCTGATTTAGAGACATCTTCTGTCGAGATCATTCCACCACAGCAGCCCTGTACGGTGTGCCATGAGCCTTCTTCGACTGCACCAGCAGCAATCGCCGATGAACCGGAACCAGTCACTCCAGCGCCCTCTCCAGTATCCTCGCGTTCATCCGGTTCAACTGGTGATTCAGTCTCTCCAGGAAGTGGTCCTTTGACTCCTCCTGTTTCCATAGCTCAACAGGCTCCGGCAGCCCCACCTGCTCCTCGAGCTCACTCGATGGTCACTCATCATCAGGATGGAACAAGAGTAGCTCGCAGTCTTGGACCTGATTTTGTGGCTACAGGTTTAGTTGCTGTTGCTGGTACAGAAGGAACCGAGAAACTTCAAGGCTGCAGTAAAGGACTCACGATGGATTACTGCTATGGACGAAGAGATTGATGCACTTCAGCGGCAACAGACATGGCAGTTGGTGCCTTGCCCTCCACATGTTAATGTGGTTGGTTCCAAGTGGGTCTATCGATTGAAGTACAAACAGGATGGCTCTATTGAGAGGTACAAAGCACGTCTGGTGGCTCAAGGATTCTCACAGGTTCCGGGGTTTGATTTTGATCACACCTTCAGTCCAGTTATCAAGGCTGCTACTGTCCGAACAGTGATTGCTATTGCTAATATGAGGAAATGATCGCTTCATCAGCTCGATGTCAAGAATGCTTTTCTGAATGGTGTTGTTGATAGTCTAGTTTACATGGCGCAACCAGTTGGATATCAGGATCCTGCACGTCCTAATCATGTATGTCTTCTAAGGAAAGCCATCTATGGTCTTAAGCAAGCTCCTAGGGCATGGTTTGATCGCTTCAGTGCCTTTGTTAAAGGCGTTGGCTTTGTTGGCAGTTTGTCGGATCCATCTCTGTTCGTGTTCACCCGTGGCTCAGTCATCCTTTACCTTCTCATCTATGTCGATGATATCATTCTTACCGGGAATGATAAGGTTGCTATTTAGAGTTTCATAGCTCGGGATGATCGGGAGTTCTCTGTCAAGGATCTCGGATACCTCAGCTACTTTCTTGGCCTGGAGGTTACACCCACCTCTACCAGGTTGTTCTTGGGTCAAGCCAAGTATGCTGGGGATATTCTTCAGAGAGATGGGATGTTGGATGCTACACCGATCTCTACACCATTTCTTCCGTTGTCTCAGTTACACAGCAGTACCAGTGGACCATTTCATAATCCGAAGTTGTATCGATCTCTTGTAGGTGCACTTCAGTACCTCACCATCACTCGTCCTGACCTATCCTTTGCTGTCAACTCTGTGAGTCAATACCTTCAGGATCCACGGGATGATCACTTTGCTGCAGTTACTCGAATCCTCAGATATGTTCGAGGCACACAACATTGTGGATTGACCTTTACTACTGATGGTGTTTCAGAGATACTAGCCTACTCTGATGCTGATTGGGCGCGCTGCTTGGAGACACGTCGCTCTACTTATGGATATGCAGTTTTCCTTGGTGGCAACTTGGTCTCATGGAGTGCGAAGAAGCAACCTACAGTCTCTCAGTCAAGCTCTGGATCGGAGTACAGGGCTCTTGCGAACACTGCTTCGGAGGTAGTATGGCTGTTACACATTCTTCGGGATCTGCGCTTCCCACTTCAGGGATCTCCGGTGCTTCTTTGTGACAATAACAGTGCTATCTTTCTTGCGGAGAACCCAGTTGCTCACAAGAGAGCTAAGCACATCGACATCGACTATCACTTTGTGAGGGAACTTGTTAGTGCTGGCAAACTTCGAGTTGGTCATGTTCCGACATCCTTACAAGTTGCGGATATCTTCACCAAGGGGCTCAATCGTGCCCTGTTCGACTTCTTTCGGTCCAAACTTCGCGCCTCAGTCAATCCGACGCTTCGCTTGAAGGGGGGTGTGACAATACAAGAAGAATTGGAGGACTGATTTATTAATTATGTATGTACTTTGTATATTGCACTTATGTGCCTAGGGTTTAGCTAGCTTCACTATTTAGTTTTATGGCCTTGTATGTAACTATATATAGGCATGTTCCTGCGTTATTCTAATCAAGCAATCAGATACGGTTTACACTGATGAAAAGAGGATTTAAAAAATTCAGAATCTTATACAAACTGAAACTAGGTTTCAAGAAATTTCATTTTACAGTTTAATATCTGAATTTGAAAAAAATAAATTTCTAGGGATTAATTTGTAAATATTTAAAGCTCGTTGCTAATTTCTTAGTAGCTGTAATTCATATTAGTTTAGGTTTTAAAGATGCAAAAAATATTATCACTGTAGATTGATATGAGCCGCACAAAAGTGTATCTATAGGGTATAATAAGTTGCATAATAGTGCACTCTTAAATATGCTAGGAAACAGTTAAGTTAGCAACATGTTAAAACAACTTATCTTTTACTATGTATCTATTGAATTAGCAGAGAATGACGAAATAAATATGAGTAATGTATAGTTAGAAATCATTCACCGTCCGTTCTCTACCGCCTTATTTAATATATTACTACACGAAACGACTACATACTTTGCGTTACATATATTTAACTACCCACCGACCGTTTCATGTAATTGTGTTTATGATAGTTTGTGGTGTTTTTGTGGTTTCTACATCTCACTATATATTCAAGTCCAAACTAAACATGTAATTCCTTTGAAAACATGGAATTTACATATTCCAGGAATATGACATAATCATGGCAAATAAGTATATTCTGTTATTATAACACCCCATATTATAATAAGTATAATGAATTGCTAATAAGTATAAGGTCTTATCAAGTTCAGCTGAAATGAAATTCACTTAACTGAAATTCGCTGAAATTTGCTGAAATTCGCTAAAATTAGCTGAAGTTCGTTGAAATCAGCTGAACTTTGCTGAAGTCTGCTGAATTCAGCTGAAACTAACTACAAAATGTTATAATAATAATAATTATTATTATTATAAAATTATAAAGATTACACAAAATTATAAACTACAAAATGTTCAAGCATTCTTTTTTTTTTTAACGTTAAACCGCTCGAGAGCGGGGGAAATTTTTATTCGGCTTCCCAAACCTATAAAAATAGTACAAATCATGGCCATAGTAACCAAGCCAAGTTTGTGGGGGACATAGTCCCAAAAGTATAGTAATACTTTTCAAAAATGATCTAAGCTAGACTACTTGCACTATACAGTGATAGGCCAAAATAGGCATGATCTACTAACAAGACCTATTAGAGAATTGCTAAGCAAAACTCAATGCGGCCTTGAGAGTTAGAACAAGCTAATAATAGTAAGTTTACATATATTACATTTGAAATAAGGCCAAGAGTTGGGGATGAATCCTTAAGGAGAGAGCCTTTAAGCTGAAAAGAGTAGGCAGAGATCTGGCCAAAAGTGATGCTTCACCAGGAAGTATTTTCTGTTTTTCCAATCAAATAACAGCCTTGCAGCTGCCAAGTCCCTGAAGAAACAGAAAAATAAGCAAATAAGAGTAATATCTGTCTAAGGGGGATGCAATCTGATTGTAGGAATCCCATTTTTATCTAACATGTATAACCCTTTAGCCAATTGGGGAAGCTGGGAAGATGAGTTGAAAGTATGAGCAGATTTAGTGATGACTGCATATTTAGCCAAAGAGTCAGCCACAAAGTTGGCTTCCCTATAAATATGAGTGATTTTAATGCCAGAGCACACATTATGCAGTTCATCAGATAAATCAAAAAGCTTCCATGGAGCAGAATGGGGGTTCAGTATACATTTAATAGCTTGACTGCAATCAGATTCTAGCACAAATTCAGCATTTAGCTTACTAGCATTAATAACCCCAAATCCTATTGCTAGTAGTTCAACATGTAAAGGGGACTGAGCATGAGTGTAGATACATTCAGAAGTTATAAAATTGCCAGTAACATCCCTAATTATCATGGCAATCCCAGTTTGCTTATCTAAAACCTTCCAGGAAGCATCTATATTTACTTTACAACCAACAGATGGACAAGACCATGCAATTTTCTGAATATTTGGCTTAGGGGGTTTTAGCCACATAGGAAAATATCCATTGGAAGAAAATTCAATATTAACAGGTCTGTGAATATAAAATGGTTTAGCTGCATAGGAGTCAAAAATCATACTTTTAATTTCATGCAGTAAACTGGGTTGGTTAGGGACAATATTATCATATATAAACTTGTTCCTAGCCTTCCATAAAGACCAGCATGAGAAAAGGAGTATATTTTTAATCATTTGAGAGTGTACAACTGATAAACCAGGCATGGATAAATAATGTGATACTCTGGCCCATATATTGGAGAAAACTGAAGTATGGATTCCTATAAATCTATTTACTTCAGACCATACAGCTGTGGCCAAAGTGCACTGATTGAAAAAATGATCAAGCTCATCCTTATGGTTACAGAAGCAGCATTTTGAAACAATATTGAATCCATAGAATGTAAGAACATTATCAAAAGGGAGAAGAGAATTTAGAGCCTTCCACATGAATATTGAAATTTTTTTAGGGACTCTAGCATTCCAGATTTTAAGTAGAGATACAGAATTACCTCTCTTGCTTCTGAGCATGTTGTAAGCAGATTTGAAAGAAAAGGCTCCAGTGTCCTCAGGCTTCCATATTAGCTTATCCAATCTGTTCTGGGTGAGTTTAGCTACCTGAAGTGGGGAAAGGAGGGTAGAATCAGTATGAGCAGATAGTAGTGGAAGGAAAGTATCCTTATTTTGAATAAAATTGGCCACTGTACAATCCAGGGGGATATCAACAAGCTAAGTGTTTAGAATATCACTAAGAATCCCATTTCCTAGCCAATTAGAATTCCAAAAGCTACATGTTCCAGCACCATGTATAACTCTAGATTTAACCTCACAGAAAGGTGTGACCTCACATATACGTTTCCATGTTTGAGAAGTCTGTGAGGATTTGGGTAAGGATGCAAGAAATATAGTCCATGGTGCTTTGGAATTTTGAAATTCCCACCACAGCTTTGCAGAGAATGATTTAGTAATGGTGTTCATATTTCTAAATCCTAAACCATTCTCAGAGATTGGGTAACAGAGGTCATTCCAGTTTCTCCATGATTTTTTGGGTCTATCATCAATAGTTCCCCCAAAAAAAATAGAGATCTTTCTTCTAATTTTTTTTATGACCTGCACAGTTGGCTTCAAACAGCCCAGTAATGTTGAGGAAGTGAATAAATACAGGAGTTTATCAGAATCATTTTAGCTCCAGTGGATAACCACTTATTCTTCCAATTATTTATCCTCCTGTCAATCATTTCTAATAATGACTGAAAGTATACATTTTTCACTTTACCAGAGAATATTGGGACTCCTAGATATTTAAATGGAAAAGATCCTTTTTTCATACCTAAGATGTGACCTATCTCCCTAATCTTAGTTTGAGTGGCATGCTTACTAACATAAAAATCGCTTTTGTCGAAGTTAATTTTCTGTCCAGAGACAGATTCAAAAACCACTAAAAAAGCTTTCATTCTAGTTAAATCAGAAGTGCTAGCTTGCATGAATATAACAGTGTCATCTGCATACGATAAGTCGGAAATCAGAGACGCAGATCTATGGAGATTAAAATATTTGAGTTTACCAGATTGAAATAAAAATGATAAACTTCTAGTGAAAACCTCAGAGAATATATTGAAAAGGAAAGGAGAAAGGGGGTCACCTTGTTTGATACCTCTAGTAGCTTGGAAAAATCCAACTGGACTACCATTAATTAAAACAGAAAACCAGGCTTGAGACAAATTTTTTATAATGCAGTAAATAAACTTTCCATGAAATCCAAATTTAATAAGGATGCTAGAAAGGAATTTCCAACAAACCCTATCAAAAGCTTTTCTCAGGTCAAGTTTCAAAATACAGTTAGGAGTTCTGCCCTTTTTATCAATAAACCTAGCCATTTCTTGAAAATATATAATGTTATCAGAAATGTCTCGATTTTTCAAAAAAGCTGTCTGGTGAGGGGAAATGATTTTCTGCATATAAGGCTTCAGTCTCTCCATTAAAATTTTTGAAAAGATTTTGTTAGCCACATTGGAGAGGCTGATAGGCCTAAAATCAGTAAATGAAGAGGGAGTGTCCATTTTTGGTATTAGCAATCCATGTACTGGAAATGCCTTTGGGCATGATTGAGCTAGAAAGAAAATCATTTGCTGCCCAAAGGAGGTCTAATTGAATAATGTCCCAGCTCTTTATATAAAACTATGCAGTAAAACCATCAGCCCTTATTTAATGAGAAGACAATGCCTTTAAGTTCTTCTTTTGAAACAGGCTTGATAAGCTCAGCATTGTCTTCATCATTTATAAGTTTAGGGATCTGAGACAAGAAATGAGAATAGAAAACTCCTTGGTTAGGATTTTCCTCAGCAGATAGTAAATTTGAATAGAAAGCCACAGCTTCTGCTTCTGTCTCTGAGGACTCATCAATCCAGTCACCAAGTGAGTTTTGAATTTTTGTAATGCTCATTTTGCTCTTCCTTTCCCTTACTGAGTTATGAAAAAATTTTGTGTTGTCATCTCCTTCCCTAAGCCATTTAACTCTGGATTTAGTTTTCCAGAAATGATGTTGCTCTTTTATGGATTTAGTAAGGGATGTCTTAGCCTGTTTGAGACTGACCAGATTTATTTCACTCTGATCAGAGTCATAAGCTATTTCACATAATCTCAGATTTTCTTCCATATTGACAACATTAGTATGGACATTACCAAAAACTTCTCTGTTCCAAATTTTGAGTTGTTTTTTCAATCTGAGAAGTTTAAGATATGGTTCTAACATTCCAGAGTTGTCAATAGAAAGTGTCCATTTTTCTTTAATTAAGTCCAGAAAGGAATCTCTCTTGAACCATGTATTAAGAAATCTGAAAGGCCTTGGAGATGATTTTATTTTGCTACCTATACTAAGAAAGAGTGGACAGTGATCACTACTTAGCTTATTCAAGACTAGTATGGAAGAGTCTGGAAATGTTGAATTCCAGTGGGCTGTACATAGTCCTCTATCAAGTCTCTGGATTGTGGGAGTTTTTATCCTCCCATTATCACTGAGATCAAGGGGAAAATTATGTCTTCCATTAGACCATGTGAAAGGATTGCCAACTGTGTTTATATTATCCAAAGCCATATCATCAATAAATTTAGTAAAACCACTGATACTACGAAGGCTGGGAGTTGACTGACCTTTATACTCAGAGATAGATGCAATTGCATTAAAGTCTCCAATGAAAATTGTATCTGGGAAAATTATTTTTTGTAAATCAATCCAAAGATCTTCTCTACCCTTCCTTGTTCTCAGTCCATATACAGAGACTGATTCCATGGAGGAATTCAGTTTTTGGCTCTTGACTGAAACATGTAGAAATTGAGGGTGATCATTGATCAGAGAGATCTAGATATCATCTTGCCAAAAAATCCAGATTCTTTCATTATGAGCAAAAAGACAGTTTTTGTATTTAAGGACATTCATATAATGCTGGCATTTAGAGTTAACATGCATAGGTTCAATTAGACAGATTAGGTCAAAGCTGTAAGTATCAATCAATTCAGCAAGTCTTTTTAAAGATGTTTCCATACCCCTAATATTCCAAACTAGGAATTTTAATTTGAGGGATGTACTAATCATTTAAAAATATTTTTAGGGCTATTAGTAATGGAACCAGAAACAATTTGGTTCAGTTGAGTAAAATAGGATTGCAACTTGATACCAGGATTCTGCTTAGCAAGGAGCCTAGAAGATTTTCTCACCTGACTTGTGTTTACCTGATCTGCATTATTATTAGAGTCTTCAGAGATTGCCATTTCTTCACTAGTGTCAGTAGATAGCGAAATCTCTGTTGCAGCTCTAAGTTCCTGAAGTTTCTCATCTTCCATCAAGGGGAGGAATCTGTTGTGCCTGTGTTTAGCCTGAGAAAAAAAGGGAGCAGCATTAGAAGTAAAAGTTCCATGAGCAGGGGATGTAGGAGTACCTGATCTCAGCTCTAAATCATCTGATGCATAAGCTTTAGGTCTGAGATTTTTTGCAAGCCATTCAGTTTGTTCAGGCTGAAGGAGAGGGGTTGGAGAGAGCTGGAGAGGAGATGGAGAGAGCTGGAGAGGAGATATAGGAGTGTATAGGGATTGGCAGGGGAGGGCTTCAGTGGGTAGGATACAGTTGAGGAGGTGGACTGGTGGGGAAGTCAAGGCATCAGATATCTGTTGAGGTTGGTATAGGTTATTTGAATTCAGAGCATCCTCAAGAATCAAAATAGGATTTTTTCCAGTGTGATCAGTAGCAGGGGAGCAGCGTTGAGATAAAGATTCCAGTAGCATGAGTTCATCATCTGAAGTACACATCTTCTCTTTGCCTTTGTCCCCAGTTACAGGGGCTGAAGGAAGCTGGATCTGAGCAGGGACCTGAGTCTGAGCAGGAGTTTTTTTGACATAGATCAGCTGAGCTTTAATAGTTCTATCCTTTTCTTTAGCAGAAACCCATGAAACACCCTCAATGGTAGATTTAGTTTGGGGTTTGGCATACAGCTGAGGAGCTAACCTTTTGGGAATTTTGTGTTGCTGGTTTGAAGGATCAAATGGCATAGGCTTTCTAGGGTCAAAAGGTTGTCTGGGTTGAGGATTAGCTATGATGCACTCCTCTAGACAGTGACCAAGTTTACAACAATGGGAGCAGTATTGGGGCAACTGATCATAAATGATCTCTAAGTCTGTAACTTGGCCTATAACTCCAACTGTAATCTCCTCATGCAATTTCTTCTGTAAATCTACCTCAATGCAAAGTTTAACTGCAGATGGTCTAGTCAATGAGGCTGTAGCAGCGTCCATTTTGATAAAACTACCAATTCTATTGCCAATAAACTCTAGCATAGCCACATTATAGAAAAAAATTGGTAGTTTAGGGATAGTTACCCATGCCGGGACAACTGAAGATTCACAGCTAGGACTAAAATCAATGGTCCATTTAAACACCTTCATAGGGACTCCTTTGAAGCTCCATGTGCCTTTGAGCCAGTATCTCTGATAGTCAGTAGGACTCTGAAAACGGATAAGGACATGTCGGTAATCCAGTGAACCCAGTTGGGAGGCTGAATCGAACCCGATTGACTTGAAAGCTTCATTCAACACTTCCATGGATGGTTTTCCCCTCTTGAACTTGTCAATCAGAGCATTCGTGTAGTGATTTGCGAGAGAGGCTGCTTGATCTGGGAATACAATACATGCGATTTTGCCTTTGTGCTCGCCAATTGGAAGGATTTCTGGATTTGTGGGGAGGGAATTTGCCAGCGGGGGTGATTTGGATGAGAGAGCTTGGGCGAAAGTGCGTTGATTGGGGTTGCCACCGCGGAGCTGCGGTGGCTCCGCCATGAATGTTGCCGTTTTATGACCGTTTAGGTATAAAGGGGTGGGGTCATATCGGAAAAGGGGGAAATCTATCGGGAATAGTTGTAAAGTGGGGAAATAAATGGGATCGCACACACTTGCGGTGTAATCGCCCACACTTTGAGAGCAAATTGATATATGCATTCAAAAATGTTCAAGCATTCAACTTTAAGTTTGATCAAATTATAAAGATTTTAGAGCAATTATTTTATTTGTACAATGGTTTTTCAAAAATTACACATATCATTACAAATCAAAAAGATGAAATATTTGATCAAATAATAAAGATTTCGCAATAATTATTTTGTTTGTTAATGGACATATTTGTAATTAGTGCCTGTTTAATACGCCTGAATTGAACTGATCTGAACTAAACTGAATTGAACTGATCTGAACCGAATCGAATGGATATTGTAATCAAATCAAATGGAAAACTCTATCTAATGGTAGAAAAACATAAATTCAAGAACAGAAAATAGAGCTGAATTGAACTATACTTAACTGAATTGAACTACATTTAACTGAAGTGAACTGAATTGAACTACACTTAACTAAAATGAATTGAATTTTCAATATAAACTTAAAATCGTCAAAATATATTTTTGGGGAACTGATTTGAAATAAATTACAATTTCTCTGAATTGGATTGAACTGGACTGAATCATGAACATATTTTATTTAGATTTTAATTAAAAGATAATGCACTGAACTGAACTGAATTGAAAATATTGAACCAAACTGAACTGAATTGAACTGACTGGAAAATACTGAACTAAACTGAAAAATACTTAACTGAATTGAAAATATTCAGATAAGTTATACTAAACAGGCACTTATTGTTGAATTTGTTAACTTTAAGTATAAATTAGAACTATTAAAAGTAACTTCATTAAAACAAAATATATTTATGAAATATTTGTTCACAAGTAATTTCATTTGATAAATCAAAACAAAATTATTTCATTGACATTTTTGAATTGTAGGAAATTTTATTGAAAACAATTTAGTAAAAACAATTTTATTGAAAACATTTTATTGAAAACAATTTAGTAAAAACAGGGAATTTTTTTGAAGTTAACTGAAACACGCTGAAATCTGCTGAACCCTCTGAAATCTTCTGAAACCTCTGAACTCTTCTGAAATCCGCTGAACTCTGCTGAAATCTGTTGAAATCTGCTGAAATCCGCTCAAGTCTGCTGAAATCCGCTGAAATCTGCTTAAATCCGCTCAAGTCGACTGAAGTCAGGTTAACTTAACTAAAATGTGGAGAATTTAAGCTGAACTTGACAGGGTCTAAATGGCTATTTATACATTGTGATTGATTAAAAGATGATATTAAGGAAATATAAAAAACATTAAAGATTGTTGTATCGGATTAGGAAAAATATTCTTTTTTACCTTGAATTATCGAAATCGAATTTAGATTTGATTAGGGATAACGATATTATAAGCGGATGATTGATTTTGGTTTAATGTATTTACTTGGAAATTTCCTTACAAAATCACAACATTTCGTAGAACACTATTTTGAAGTCTCCCGTAGTTGTTGACAGTAAGATTTAGCCATAGTTGCTAACTGGAATGCTTCTTATCCTCATTACAGTTTGATTGTGTTTTGTAGTTGTTTATTAATGGTAGGTATAATTTTTATGGATTTGATTCATCATGTTAATCCGCTGAATGATTTAGTTGAATGACCCTCACTTTTTACTGTTCAAGCGTAATAAATCCCTGATCATTTGTAAACTTTGACAATGTATGAAGAGGAGGTGGACTTTTTTGCTCCATGACATTGATAGAACTCCTATGAAGAAGTTGCTTGTAGACACTGGTGATATGGGCTAAAGTCCATATCTGGCCTCCGGCCTAAGTAGCGGTCCGGTCCATGAGTGACGCCAGTTAAAGTGGCGTTACTCGGGGACACAAAAGACATGAAGATGACCTGTTCTCGGATAAAGACAAACAGGCAGGACCACTGCTTAGGCTGGGCTCTCACTACCTTACACCTATAAATACAGTTTTGAACTTGTGGGAGAAAGGTATGTTTTATCAGACTAAAACTCTCTCAATATATCCTTATTTTCTTTTCTATTCAAAAACCCCTCTTTCATCATCACGCCGGAGTAGCTATCCCCGAGATACTTCGGGGCATTATTTTGCAGGCCTGTTAGGTGAGAGCGCGCGGACCACAGACGCGACCTCCTCCAGACCGGTGACACTTGCTGCACTCCGGACCGGGACTGGAAGTTAGTAGTATAAGTTGGCACGCCCAGTGGGACACACTTTCCCATCTCACAAATCACGTCCATGCCGCGCGGACGACCTAGGAAGAACCCTCTCCCGCCCGATAATGAAGTGGATGGGGGACCGAAGACCAGAAGAGCTGTCGCATTTGTCGGGGCCTAGAAGCTAGCGGCGGAGAAAGAACGCGCTCTCCGAGCCAAGGAGGCAGCAGCAGAGGCAAAGGCTGCGGCTGATGAGCGGACGGCAACGCTTAGCGTCGGAGAAGGTGAAAAGAAAGAAGGCGACTCCAGAACGGACGTTGGCCGAAATGCAACGTGAGAGCAGGGAGCGGCTACGGGCTGCTAAGGAGGCGGAGAAGTAGCAGCAGTTCAGTGATCGTGAGGAGTCGGACGGAGAAATGGAGAAGCTGGGGGATTAGGAATTATATGACACGGAAGAAGATGACGCACAGAGTCGATCGGAGAAAGATCGGGCGACACGGAGTGTTGGTCCGGAGGAGCGTGAATACCACGACTCTAGAGCCGGAGGAAGCATCTTGAGGACAAACATGGCGGAGTACCAGCAATTCCAGGCATGGAAGGCTTCCCGTCAGACCCCGGCCGGACCAGAGATGCCTCCTCCAGGATGGCCACGAGTATATGTTGACCTTGAAAACGACACGGGTCGGGCTAGACAGAGATGAGGGCAATATAACCCTCCGCCCGGAGGGCCACTTAACCCGCCTTCAGTCCGGCCACAGACCAACCAGCAGCATACATTCGGCCTGAACCCGTAAGCACCGCCATACTGGGGAGGACAACCCCAGCAGGCCATGTACGGAATGACAGCTCCCGGAGGCCAACCTCAGCAGATGACGTTTGGAATGCCGGCCCCCCCGAGCGGGATTCCCGGGAGGGTTTGGATTCCAGACACCTTTATGCCCCGATTCTATCGAAGATCGCCTGAATCGCCTCATCGGTCGGAATGGAGTCAAACCTCAGTTGCCCTGGGTCCCGGAGGTGCTAAAATTCAAGTGGCCTACTGGAACCAAGGCCCCGGACGGACTCCCAACCTACAATGGGGAAGGAGATCCGGAGGAGTTCGTTCATACCTACTCAAGCATAATGTATGCAAGGGATATCCCGAAGGAGTTGCAATGTAAGATGTTGCCCTCGTATCTGAAGGGGAACTGTTTGGCCTGGTTCAAAGGTCTCCCGAACGAAACTCTCCGGTCCTTTTGGGATTTTGCTACCACTTTGGTACGGCGCTATTCAGCCATGAAGCACACGTTTGTAAACTTGGCCACGGTCTTGGAAATGAGGAAGTTGGAGATGGAGACGACTTGGGAGTTCTACCTCCGGTACATTGCAGCGTCGATGAAGGTGGTGGATAGGCACCTGCAAGAGAAGGCCATCATCCAAAACTTTGTAAAGGGACTAAGGGACAATGCTTTCTGCATAAAGCTCATGAAGAACAAGGGGTGTAAATGAGTTGAGTCGTTCGTGAGAAAATCTCGAGAAGCTCGGTCAAAACTCGACCTCGAGCTCGGGTTGACCAAGCTCGATCTCGAGTTCGAACTCGTTCGAATATGTAACGAGTCGAGTTTGAACTTTTAAATTTTATTTCGATAAGCTCGACGAGTTTGTTGAGCAAATATATATATAGAAAATTAGATATATAGTTAATATATGGGTTTCTTTGGAAATAATTAAAAATATAAAATCTAAATTAAGTATTAGGGTATGTATGAATGTAATACATCTTGTGTATAATCTATATACACGCTAACCATTAAATAAATGAATACATTTCACGTGTTTATGGATTTTTTAATGGTTATATTTTATTATTAAATTTTATTTAGCTATATAATTAAATTGGTTTGAAATCGAACTTTTTGAGTAAACGAGCTCACTTGACTAAAATTTGAACTCGAATTTTGTTAAACTCGCGAGTCGGACTCGAGCTCACAAAACGTTAATGAGTCGAGTCACGAACACAATTCTTTTTGTTCGAAAGAGCTCGAGCTCGAAAAATATTTAACGAGTCGAGTTTGAACATACCCCTGTTCGGTCTCGACTCGACTCATTTATACCCCTATGAAGAACATGCCAACATCGTACGATCACCTCCAGTTGGTGGTGGAGATGCACTGCACGGTGCACGATGCTAACCATGTCAGGATGACCACGGTGGGGTTCTTCAAACAGAGAACTCTCACGGCAACTGGAGTTCAGACCCCAGCTATCCGAATGATCAGGTCAGACGTGTTGCGGCTCCGGCGGAGGCAGCTCAAGCTCCGGCCATCGCTGCACGACCTGCCTATACCCCTCTATCCAAAACCCGCAAGGAGAAAATAGCGGTCCACTGAGGTTTGTTCACGGATCCGCAACCTATTCTAAGAGTGACGGCGGCAGCAAATGCGGATAAGTGGTGCGACTATCACAAGTCACATGGACACACCACGGAAGGATGTAGGGCACTCTGTCGGATATAGAAAGGTTGATCGGCACGGGTCATTTGAGAGACTGTGTGGCTGACGACGTGCGCCAAGCAGCTGCTCCGGTCCCCGCAGCTGGACAAGGAAGGAAGAGAAACTGGAGGAATAACCGTCCTCGGGGCGGAAACAAAGCCAATCCGGCTCCGCGACAGGCCGCGCCAGCACAGGCCCCGGCAAGCCCGCTGATGATTAACGTGATCAACGGGATAGTTGGAGATTGGCTAAACTCCATGACAGCAATCAAGGCCAAAAAAAAGATACGTGCCTCCGGGTGAGATACAGCAGAAGATGTTCAAAGCGAGTGAGACCATCACCTTTTCGGATGAGGACCCGGTACCTCCCCAGGTTCGTCACTCCGACCCGATGGTGGCTATGGCAGAAGTGGAAGGAGTGTTGATCAAAAGAGTGTTCGTGGACGATGGTAGCAGCTTGGAGATAATGTTTGCAAAATACTTCGACCAGTTGGGAATCAGTCGACAGAACCTGAAGTCATATCATTCACACCTATCGGGGTTCACCGGGCGGACTGTACACCCCATCAGCGTCATCCCTCTGAAGGTAACAATGACAGATTTCTTGGACGCGACGAAGAGGACAACGATAGAATGCAACTTCGTTGTGATCGATGCTGCCCCTTATAACATGATCATTGGAAGACCGTGGTTGTCTAAGGCACGGGCTATTTTCTCTCCTTACCATTTGATCATGAAGTTCCCCAAGGAGAAGGATATCGCATCGGTCCGGGAGCATCAACAGACCGCATGGAGTTGCATGCTGACGGCCATAAAAGATGCACGATCCGGAATGAGCCAGTTGAAATTAACTGAACCGGAGAAAGGGGAAGCCAGTGCAAGCTTGGTCGGTGCAATCCACGGAGAGCCAGCGTCGTATGAAGTGGAGGACATGGTGGTAGGCAGGAAGGGTGTAGTAAGTGTGGGGAAGAACCTCCCAGAGGATGTGAAGGAGGGTCTCCGTGAGTTTTTGGCAGAGAATGAGGACGTTTTTGCGTGGGGAACAGAGGACTTGACGGGCGTTCCAGAGGAAATTTCCGTCCACAAACTTAACGTTTTCCTGGAGTGAAACCTATACGTCAGAAGAAAAGACCTCTTGCTCCGGAACGGGTGGAGGAAGTCCAGGCGGAGGTGACAAGATTGTTGGACGTTGGGATCGTTGAGGAGATATCCTACCCGGAGTGGATAGCGAACCTGGTCTTGGTGAAAAAGCACGATGGCTCGGGGAGAATGTGCATTGATTTCACGGATCTGAACAAGTGTTGCCCGAAAGATAGCTATCCACTTCTGTCCATTGATCAATTGGTCGAGGCCATTACTGGTTACAAAGTGTTGGCATTTTTCGACGCACACCGAGGGTATAACCAGATTACAATGGGCAAGGATGACCGCCCCAAGACGTCTTTTATTACTGACTTTGATACTTTTTGTTACAGGAAAATGCCTTTTGAATTGAAAAATGCATGAGCAACTTATCAGAGGATGGAAGATAAGTTTTCCGGAAACAAATGGGGCGGAACTTGGAGGTTTATGTAGACGAGATGGTGGTGAAGAGCTGGACGTATGAGTCCTTCCTGTCATATCTCCTGGAGATGTTCGATGTGCTCCGGACGGCCAACTTAAAGCTCAGTCCCGGAAAGAGTATCATTGGGGTCGGAGCGGGGAAGTTTCTCGGCTTCATGGTGTCAGCTCGGGGGATCGACGTGAATCCGGAGAAGATATCAGCACGCATGGATATGCCACCTCCAAAAGGGGTGAAGGACATGCAAAACTTGACCGGATCGCTGGCCGCGTTAAGCCGGTTCCTAGCCCGGGGGGCGGAGAAACAGCTTCCATTTTTCAACATACTTCGGAAGGCCAAACCGTTCGAGTAGACGGAGGCATGTGATCAGGCGTTCACAGATTTGAACACCCATCTAGCAAGCCTTCCAACACTGTCTAAGCCGGTGCCCGGAGAGGAACTTTTCTTGTGCATAGCAGCGACCGAACATGCTATAAGTTCCGCCCTGGTACGAGAGGATGCTAGGGTTCAACATCTGGTATACTTTGTGAGTAGGGCGCCAAGGCCCGGAAACGAGATATACCGTCCTGGAAAGATTGATATTGGCTCTGGTTCACGCCTCCAGACGCCTCCGGCCATATTTTCAAGGGCACCCGATCACGGTCTTGACCAACCACCCACTAAGGCAGATCATGCTCAAACCGGAGGTTTCGGGTAGAATGATGAAGTGGACGGTGGAGCTGGGAGAGCACGAGATCAAATATCAGCCCCGGAAAGCCATCAAGGGACAGGCGTTGGCCGATTTCTTGGTGGAAATGACCTAGCCATTAGGAGATCCGTCCGGATCATAACCACTCCCAGATAAATGGAAGTTGCATGTGAATGGGTCATCACACGCCAACGGCGGCGGGACAGGAGTGTTGTTTACCTGTCTGATGGGTACGGAGCACAGATACACCATCCAGTTCGGCTTGAAGGCCACCAACAACGAGGCGGAGTACGAGGAAATTTTGGCTGGACTCAGATTGGTATCGAAGATAGGGGCCAAAGATGTGGAAGTATACAGTGACTCTCAAATAGTGGTTCAACAAGTAAACAGGGAATATGAGGCGAAAGAGCGGAGCCTCCAAAGGTACCTGGAGACAGTTAAGCCGCTAATGACAAAGTTCCATAGCATATCTGTGACGCATATCTCTCGGGAGGATAATGACAAAGCGGACGCCTTGAGCAAACTCGCTTCATCAGAAATCAAGCCCGATCCGGAGAGTAACCTACTGTTGGAGACTTTGTCAGCATGGAACTACGACACCCCGCAAGTTGCAGAAGTGAAAGTCTCAAAGGAATCGTAGATGACGCCCTTGTTTGAATACTTACAGGACGACAAACTCCCGGAGGACAAGGCACTGGCACGGAGGATTCAACAGAAGGCACCACGCTACACCATCTTGGATGGGTCCTTGCTCAGACGGGGATACCTCCAGCCTTGGTTAAAGTGTGTGGATTCGGACGAGGCAGACCGGTTGAAAATAAAGATGCATGAAGGGCCGAACGGTAGCCATCAGGGTGCCCGGACCATCGCCAGAAAGATAATGTGTACGGGCTACTACTGGCCCACTTTGTTTGAAGATGCACAGAAGTATGTCCGATCCTGTGTGCAGTGTTAGAGGTTCGCCCCCCTCATCCATGTGCCCCAAGAAGAAAGGGTAGGGATTACCGGTTCTTGGCTCTTTGACAGGTGGTGTATCGACCTGGTTGAACCATTCCCCTCGATCCGGGGGGATTCAAGTACTTGATTGTGGCCATCGATTACTTCAGCAAATGGGCAGAAGCGGAACCCCTCACGAATATCTGTGGCAGCACTTGCGTCAAATTTTGTTGGAAGAACATCATATGCCGGTACGTAATTCCAAAGTACATAGTCATGGATTACGGAGCACAGGTCAAAAATGAACTGTTTCGGTCCTGGTGAAAGGAGTATGATATCACCCAAAGGCTCACGTCCGTTTACCATCCACTGGCCAACGGTCAGGTTGAGGTGACAAACTGCACCGTGGTGAATGGGTTAAAGACCCGGTTGCAAGGAGCATGGGGAAACAAGGTGAACGAGTTGCCAAATGTCTTGTGGGCATACCGGACGACCGAAGGGTCAGCCATCGGAGAGTCCCCCTATAGCTTGGTGTACAGGGCGGAGGCAGTGATACCGGCTGAAGTCGGAAATCCCAGTCTCCGGACCCTCACTTGGGGTGACAACCAGGGTGGACGGAGCTCCCCCCGGGATCGAGCAGGATACTAGGTTTGGACCTTTTGGAGGAAAAGCGGGAGCAGGCAGCGCTACATGAAGCTAAAGTAAAAGAGCGAGTGAAGCGGTACCATGAAACACATGTGCGGAAGGAGTCATTCGCCCCCGGAGACTGGGTGATGCGAAGGAATGATAGAAGTCTGCAAGAAGCAACTGGCAAGCTGGCGCCAAACTGGGAAGGACCTTACCAAGTCACTGCTTCGTTTACGGGCGGAAGTTACGAGCTGGCAGATTCGTCCGGACGAGCCATTTCCAGGAGGTGGAACATCACCAACCTTCGGAGATTTTACGGGGCTTCTTGAATAGGTGCGCACCCGGGTAGAGTATGCAGCTCCGGGCCCTCTGACAAGGATTATGCCTAGGGCCCCATTTTTTTTTCTTTCATACCATGTACTTTGTCCCGACCCTCGAAGGCAAAGAGTATGTCTGGGCGGATTCTACTCGGTTTGATAAATGAATGGAGAACTTGCATTTACTATACTTGTTTATTTACATCAAATGTTGTACATTGATTCCCTCCGCATGGTTTGGACAAACTAGCGGGGGTGAGGGAAAGGAACGGAGAGTTTGATCAAACACGATAAGATAAGATCCTTGAACAAGCAGAGCCTTACAGGAAAAAGGTTAATAGTTGAATAAATAAGATAATAAGGGGTCCGAACGGACTTACTTACATTCCAAAGAAAAAGAGTACATTTGAATAACAATTTTTATACATGCAGGTCCATGTTTACTAAATGCAGGTCTGAAAAACACAATATGTGGCCCTGAATTGTGCTAGTACATCCAAAATATTATATTTTGGACCTGCATTAGTAAATATGGACCTGCATGTATCACTACTCTTGAACAAATGAAACTAAAACAATGGTCCGGACGGGCTCACATGTGTACAACCAAAAGATTACAGGGGAAAAGGAAAGAATATACTATAGCCCGGAAGGGACCCATACAACATCTATGGCTAACGATTATAAGAGCCTCTGTACTCGGGCCACTCAATTCCATCCCAGTCAATGGGAGAGTCTGATCTCGGAGTATGAGGTCTCAGACTGATTTCAGGAGCAGAGACCTCCGAACCGGATGGATTATCCATAGTTGTAGGCGGAACGACATGCACCTTAGTTGGTGCTGGAGTAGGAGGTCTAGAACGGATAACAGGTGCAGGGACCACCGAACCGGCCGGGTTATCCTTAGCCGCGGGCAGGGAAACATCCCCCTCGACAGGAGCCCGCTCCGGAGTATCAAGGTCAAGATCATACACATGTGGCTCACTGGACGTGCCTGCTTGCCCCAAGTAGGGATAAGGAGGAATTTCAGCCAGTTCTGACAACGAGGCCCCGACGCGAGCCACAACCACGTCCTCGGTCAAAGTAGTCCATGGTTCGCCAGGGTATACGGAACCAGGACCTTGCGGCTCGGGGGAATGAGGCACCGGTATATCCGAATCAGAACAAACATGCCATCTGAAAAGTCGAATCCAGAGTCGGACATTTCATCATCAGAAACCTAAGCCTTGCCTTTGGAGGAATCTGATATAGGGGCTTTGCCCCGTGACGGGGACCCAATCCTCGAAGCATTGTCGACCCTCGAAGCATTCCGGGACGGGGACCCAATCCTTACTGGACCCGGAGCTCTCGGACCTCTCCTGCCTCCACGCCCTCTGCCTCTCCCTCGGATGCGAGCCTCACGCTGCCTCGCCAACTCGGCAAACTCTTCCGCTGTGAAGGGCCGGATCACCGCAGCATCCGCCCAGAGAAGAGCGACCCGGCGAGCGGACTCTTCCGGATCGACCGACACCTAGATCCCCGTGTACCTCTCAAAAGTGAGGTCGATAGAAACCTGGCTGGGGATGTGTATTAGGGACGGGGGGAGATACGTCCCGGCATGCATGTGTTTCCCCCATTCAACAGCCTCCTCGAAGGCCGGACGATACCGAGACTCGCGATCATTCCAACCCATCTTGAACATTCGGACGATCAACTTGCTCAAGTCATGAGGAAAGTTACGGTAAACGGGCGGAGATACCAGTCCAAGGCAGAGGCCGGTCAGATGATAAAACAACTTTAAGGTGACCAAGTTCTCTTGCAGAAGCCTATTCCGCTCGGCCAACTCTCGGTTCTCTTTCTCAAACTTGAAATGGGCCCGAAGGTCTTTTCCCCTCTTTTCCAGCCACTTCATCTTGTCACAATAAAATGGCAAGTCGGACCACACCATATCCAACTCGGTTTTCAGCTTGGCCTCATAGTCCTCATGTTTTGCTTGAAGCATTGAGATAGTGGAATCAGCATCGAGGGTGACATTGATCCGTTCATGAGCAAAAGCTTGGCACTGGGCCAAGGTCCCAAACTGATCCGCTATCTCCCGGAGGCGAGCGACCAGTGAAGGAATATCAAGGAACTCAGACATCAAGGACTTCATCCCGGACCGGATAAACAGGTCCCTAGTCATCTCTCCTTCCAGTTGCCAGCGAGCCAGGTCCGCTTCTGGTTCTGAGCACCTAAGGCATGGGGGGCTCGTCGAATGAGAACTATGAGGAGAAAGGCATGCCCCGCTCCCTCCGGATCGGAGTACGTGACCTGGGCCTACGGGCTAAGAACAACAAGATAAAGCATATAATGAATTAAGGAAAGGAATAGGATGGAGTAACAAATGGCGATTTCATTAATAGGGAAAAAAGAGAAAATTTACATTGTTTGGAGGATCATCGCCTCCATCTGAATCATCACTTCCGCCCTTCCTACACTAAACAACAGAAGGTTAAAACCTAGCCGGACGGAAGCGATTTGACAAAAGGTTACACTAGACATAAAAGGGACAGAGGGGTGGTCTCTACATCGGTCTCCTCACTGTCATAACCATCACCGCCGCCTCCGTCCCTGCCTTCTTCTTCCTTGGCCTCTTCTTCATCATCTTCGTCCCGATGCTCATCTTCGGTGGCCGGGGAGGAGTAAATATTGAGGACCTCCGGATACTTAGCCTTGGCAGGCGACTCCAGAGCTTGATTATTTTTGGGCGGAGCGACCGCCTTGCTTAGGTTCACCAACCCGGAGTTGAAAGCCCGGACAGCCGCGGCGGACACTGGCTTTTGGGCCTCCACCTCGTGGTCCTCGTCAAACATAGTCAGAACGGATGGCTTCATTTTGTCAACTCCACCATGGAGGAACTGATCCACAACATAATTATACTGCTCGGCGGCATCAGGATGATTGTAATGTTTGCCATACTCCCCTCGACGGCACTCCAGAACCCAACCCCTCATTTTTCAATAGACCTGTCAATAGAGTGGTTGTTGGAGGCGAGGCAAATATCTACCAAGTCCCTCTCGAAAGCAAGGCTCTTGAGAACCTTGTTGGCAAGGGCCACACATAGCTCCTTCTGAGCAGACGGAGAAGCGACGGCCTCCAGCTCTTTCATCTGGGCCTCCGCCTCGTTGGCCCGGGCCTCCTCTCGGGCAAGCTTGCGGCCAAGGTTACTATTGGCTCTTTCCAGCCTGCTAACCTTTTAGGACAGCCTCGTATTTTATACATAGTAGCCCTTGTTGATGGCATCAGAAACGCCCAGAGCATTAAACAGATATGCGGCGAAGTCCTGAGAAAGGCAAGACATCAGCAAACAAATAAAGACCTACACTGAGACCAAAAATTCAAGAATGATTACCCGGCCGGACTGAAGACCGCTACTCTGAGTGATCTCCTTTCCATCTTGCTGCTCGGTCGGGGTAAATTTCATCACGTCCTTATCCGGAATCGCCCTCCGGTCACTATTTTGGTCCCCAACCTAGGAGTGCTGGCTATGGGCTGGTTTCCGAGATGTTGACGATGCCTTCCGTTTCCTAAGAGGAGAGGAGTCATCCTCGTCCTCGGACGATTGCGGACCCGCGATGATAAGGGCCGCCGCCCGGTTCGTGGCTACCTCCACGCCATCATGACCCGGTGGTATCAACCTCCACCACCCCGCCCTCTTGGCCTCTCTTTCATCCTTCTAAGCCGCATCACGGTCTCTCTTCCTTTCTTCCTCTCCGCTTCGTCATCCTTGGGGATTTTCATGCTGGTTCCCGAATCGGATTTCACCTTCTCCGACTTATTCGTCTTGATCTATCCGGAAGGCGGATCGACGGCAGCCTCGATCGGAGGATACTTTAGGCATACGGAGGAAAAGATGAGAAAACAAGGAAAAGGATCAACGGAAACGAAATCAAGAGACAAACTTACGATCTGGATCCTGAGCGACGTAGAACCGACACTTGGTGAATACCTCTGTCTCGTACACCATCAGGGGAAACACGTACTGACCCTTCCAGTATTTGGTCAAATCTAGCTGGTTGTAGCTCAGCTTAGCAATGCTAGCCTCCAAGTTGGCAGGTCGGAGCATCGACTTGTCCTCCTTCTTCGCCTCGTGGTTCCACTTAGGGCACGGATACCGCTTCGTGTCAAAGGTAAAATAAAACCTCTGCCAGTTGGCATAGCTGTCATGCCGACCCTTGCAGCAATCCTTCACCTTCAGCCTCTTCTGGAACGTGAAGATCCCCTAGTCCTTAGTACCTTCCAGATGATGGAAGGCCCGGAACAGATCAAGCGAGGGAACGATCTCGCAGCGATAGCGGTTAAGGAGAAACGACCGGATAAACAGCAATGCAGTTGGGCTGCAACTGGGCCGGAGAGATCTTGAAATGCTTAAAGATAGCTAAAAAGAGGGGAGGTAGAGGAAAAGTAAGACCATAGAGAAAGTGGTTCCGGGGAATGGCGGCCACCTTAGTAGGATCTCCCTCATACGAGCTAAGCCCGGAGTCGATTGAAACCGGAACCACCATCCTCCGAACCATGTCTTTCACGGCGAGGTCAATTTCAACGGTGTCACCTTCAACTGGATCAGCCTTCTCTGGAACGGGGTTCACACCTATCTTTACCTCCCTCGCCTCCATCGGGACGGCGTTACCATCGTTTTCCGAAGAATCCCCCTTTCTCTCCCTTTTCGACTCTTGATTAAGTGGCTGTTGAAGATCTTTCTCATGACTCTCGGTTTCCATAATCGGAAAAGGGGAATGAGTATGATGAAGAGAGAGAACAAGGAGGGAAGGAAGAGCAGAAACCAGGAGAAAACTATAAAATGAAAAACGTGAAAGTGATTGACTAAGACTCCTATTTATAGAAATCCAATAAAAAGATGGGGGCCGATTCCCAAGGCGACATGATTGCTTTCTTGAAAAATGAAAAAGGAAAGGGAACTCATTGATTGACAGCACCGTATTTATGAGGCTGACACGCACGCCTCATGAAGGCGCTTGCAGACACGCGCCTTCGCAATGGGGAAGGCTGAAAACCAGACGCGTGAGCAGACACGCGCCCTCGATAGAAGAGCCGCAACAAGATGAATAGACACGGGACCCCTCCTCCGGGTTGGACTAGGCACCTACGGACGGATCCCATGTCTCGGGGGGCTAGTGGTGATATGGGTTTTGACCCATATTTGGGCTCCGACCCAAGTAGCGGTCCGGTCCATGAGTGACGCCAGTTAGAGTGGCGTTACCCGGGGACACAAAGGACATGAATATGACCTGTCCTCGGATAAGGACAAACAGACAGGACAACTGCTTAGGCTAGGCTCTCACCACCTTACACCTATAAATACAGTTTTGGATTTGTGGAGAAAGGTATGGTATATCAGACTAAAACTCTCTCAATATATCCTTATTCTCTCTCCTATTCAAAAGCCCCTCTTTCATCATCACACCGGAGTAGCTATTCTCGAGATAATTCAGGGCGTTGTTTTGCAGGCCTATTAGGTGAGAGCGTGCGGACTACGGACGTGACCTCCTCCGGACCGGTGACACTTGCTTCACTCCGGACCGAGACTGAAAACTGGTAGTATCAGACATGGAAGCTAAGTGACAAAAGGCGGGAGAATTATGATGGCGGCAGGCCAATCCAGGGTCGCCAGCTCTGATAGCTTAATTTACAATGAAATATACGTCAATCCATTGACCGTGAATGATTGTGAGGTTCAACTCAAGCCATATATAGGTTTGATTTGTTTTGTCAGGCTCCTTTTAGATGGATTTAGTAACAATATGATGTAATAAGATGGATAATGAGAACCCGAGATTTGGAGGCGAAAGATGGAGGGATGGGGAAATGTTCAAAGATTTGACCGCTAATGGATATATAATTATACATGATTTCCTTTTTTCACGTCATTAGGAAAAAAATCTAAAACCAAGTTGTGTGTATACCGTGATAGGGTGATTCTATTTATACCACCCCAATTGCTAAATATACTCACATGGCCCACTTTTATCTAAATTAACGTGTATCACTTACTCAACTTATAAAATTCATATTTATTACTTGTTAACTTCTAGACATAATTGGTAAGGGTTTTCGGGTGAACCCTCTCTTCATTTAATATGGTATCTTTTTATTTATATCCATTTTAAAAAAATCATAATACACATTTTCAGAAATATTTTAATTAGAATAGAAATAAATAACATCTAAATTACTATTCAATTATTTAAAATATTGATTTATATCGGAATAAAATATAAGAAAAATATTTATTTTCACTCCAATATTAACCTGACCATCTTATTTTATAATTTAACTTTCATATCGCTGATATTTCCAATAAATTTGAACACAAATTTCTATTTTACGTCAAAACAAACCAATCTAACCATATTTCAAAATATTGACCTAGTTATTCTATAATTTTTGATATTGAATGTGAGTTGGAGCTAGTTGGGTGATACTAACCATTTTTTTGTAAATATTTTATCAATATAATGTTAATATATATTTTTATTAATTTTCTATATTAACGTGATTTAAAATGTGGTATCAAATAAAAATTTTTAAAATATATTCAAGAATACATAATTTACCTGATATAATAATAATTTACCTAATACCATAATACCCTAATCAAATACAATAAGTAAGACACATTTTGCTATACACGTAATAAATACGGTAGGTGCAAATAGCATTTTATTCTATCTACACCATGTGGTCCATCAACTTTTTATGATATCGAGGTTATTTTCACCACCAGGGTGGTGTAAATAGCAACACCCATCGTGTTATGGTCTTTTGAAAGTGTCTCAATAAATAGGAAGAATGAGCAAAAGTGTTGGTGATTACAATGCAGGTGATTAAAACAAAAGTAGAATGTGTACCTATTTCGATATAAGGAATGTAAACTACAAATTCAATGCCATGGGAATGCCCCTAAGTAATTGGAATGCCCTATTTTGAAAATTAGCAGTTAGCTACTAAACGTTAACGGGTTGTATTAATTTTTATTTGTTAGCAGATTATATTAGGTGTTTTACTAGCTGTTTTTAAATGAGTGTTTGGTAAAATATAAATAGCGGATAGATATTTGTTATGATAAATGACAAAAATGGACACTAATAAATTAAACTTATCATTAGTTTTATAAAAATTTTGTGATTTTATTCTGAAGAATGAAAAATATTTTTAATAATTATATTTTATATTTATTTTAGGTGATTATTAAAATTATATTATTCTAGAAAGTAAAGATAATTAAAATTTATTATAAGTGTTTTTTTAGTTTGGTCAGTGTGTGATCTATTATTAAATTTTTGTCTTTTTATTTATTTTGAGATATGTTTCATTAACATATATAAGATTTCATATATTTTTATTTAATATGCTTAAAAGGATAAAGATAATTTGCAATTTTTAAAAGGATAATAAGGGATAAAAATATTGCGTTCAATTACTGGAAAAAGTGTTTGAAAGGATTCGTGCGTATGAAAGTTGAGAGCAAATGATAAAAATGAAAATTGTATTATTAATTGTAGAGTTAAGTTGGAAACGCAGTTTTTTCAAGCGTTTTCGAATTGAGAGGTTTACATCAAACAACTAGATGATATTTTTTGGTCCCGTTAATATGACATTTCTATATCATAATATTTTGGTAATGGTAACTTACACGTGTTTTTTGGTAATGTTTTGGTAATGGTAATATCACGCCAATGATAAATCATATACGTGTTTTTTTGGTAATTCTTTAAAGTTTACCATCACGGTAAAAAATATAAAACGCATTAATTTCTTTTAATTTATATGTACTTTAATGGAAAATATTGTCATTTAAATTACTAAAATAATTAAAATTTCAGTAAATGTGGGTGCTGATAATGCAAAAATATATATATTATGTATAAATTGGTGATATGGGCTCTGGCCCATATCTAGGCTCCGGCCCAGAGTGTAGTCCGATCCATATGACGTCAGCTAGAATGGCGTTATCCGGGGACAAGGGGACATGAATATGACCTGTCTCCGGGTAAGGACAAAAGGACAGGACCACTGCCTCTGAGCTGGAGGCTGACCACTCACACCTATAAATACAGTTTTGGACTTGTGGAGAAAGGTATGTTCTATCAGATAAAAACTCTCTCAATATATCCTTATTCTCTCTCCTATTCAAAGGCCCCTCTTTCATCATCACGCCGGAGTAGCTATCCTCGGGATACTCCGGGGCGTTGTTTTGCAGGGCATTAGGTGAGAGCGCGCGGAGCACGGACAAAGCCTCATCCGGGCCGGAGACTCGTCATCATCCGGACCGGGACTGGAAGCTGGTAGCATCAGTTGGCACGCCCAGTGGGACCTCATAAAAAATATTTCCAGTTACAAGTCACGTCCATGCCGCGCGGACGACCGAGAAAGAACCCTCTCCCGGCAGAGGAGGAAGCGGGAGGAGGGCCAAAAACCAGAAAAGCCGCTACAGTTAGAGCTCAGAAGGTAGCAGCCGAGAAGGAACGGATTCTCCAAGCCAAACAGGCGGCAGCAGAGAAAAGGGCCACGGCTGAGGAGCGTCGGCGACAGCGCCTAGCAACGGAGAAGGCGAAAGGGAAGAAGCCAACTTCCGAACGAACTCTGGCTGATATACAGCGCGAGGCTAGGGAGCGACTGCGAGCGGCACGTGAGGCTCGGAATCAGAATCAGTTTGATGACCAGGCGTCGTCGGAAGGGGATGACAACCTGGAAGAGACGCCTGAGCCGGATCATCCTGAGGGATCCGGTTCGGAGGAAGCCGAGGATTATGAACCTGAGGAGTCTCCTGAAGGGTATAGCACGGAAGATGATGCTCAGAGCCGGTCGATTAGACCCAGAGTTGGGCGAAAGGCCGGACGGGAGGAGCGTAAGCGTCATGATTCCGGACTTGGAGGCAACATCCTGAGGACAAACATGACGGAGTATCAACAGTTCCAAGAGTGGAAGGCAGCTCAACGAGTTGAAGCGGACAAGCCGCCTCCGGATCAACCAAAGGCGCCAAACCTAAACCCATATCCGGGCGGATTTCAACAGCAGACCGCTGGTTTGAATCCGAACGCACCACCTTACTGGGGAGCACAAACCCAGCAGGGATACGGTACCCAACAAGGCTATGGGATGGGTGCACCCGGAGGACAACAGCAGATGATGTTTGGGATGCAACCTGCCGGAGGACCCGGGGGTCAGCAACAGATGACGTTTGGGATGCCGCCTGCCGGAGGAGGATTTCCCGGAGGTTTTGGTTTTCAAACACCTTTCTGTCCGAATTCCATTGAAGACCGTCTTAATCGCCTAATCGGACGGAATGGGATCGGACCACAGTCACCTTGGGTTCCGGAGGTGTTGAGTTTCAAGTGGCCAGCCGGAACCAAGGCTCCGGACGGACTACCTACCTACAACGGAGAAGGTGACCCGGAGGAGTTCGTTCATACCTATGCAAGTATCATGATTGCTAGGGACATTCCGGAAGAGCTACAGTGTAAGATGGTGCCTTCATACCTGCGAGGCAACTGCTTAACATGGTTCAAGGGTCTGCCGAACGGTACGCTCCGACATTTTTGGGATTTCGCCGTCGCTCTGGTCCGGCGTTACTCCGCCATGAAGCATACATTTGTGAACCTGGCCACGGTCCTGGCCATGAGGCAGCTGGAGACGGAAACTACCTGGGAGTTCTACACCCGGTACATAGCTGCGACGATGAAGGTGGTGGACCGGCACTTGCAGGAGAAGGCCATTATCCACAACTTCGTCAACGGACTAAGGGACAACACCTTCTACATCGAGCTCATGAAGAATATGCCTACATCATACTATCACCTCCAATTGGTGGTAGAGATACATTGTACGGTGCACGACGCCAACCAAGTCCGGATGACAACAGTGGACTTTTTCGAGCAAAGGTCTCTCACAGTGACGGGGACCCAAACCACCGCTGCACGGACCCCTGCTCGGACGGATCAAGCCAGATGAGTGCCCGCCCCGGTGACAGCAGCACCAGCACCGGCAGCCCTCGCTCGTCCGACCTACACCCCTCTCTCAAAGACCCGTACGGAGATCCTCGCGATTCATCGAGGTCTGTTTACGGATCCGCAACCCATTGTTGGCGTACCAGCACCAGCAAACGCGGACAAGTGGTGTGAGTTCCATAAGTCACACGGACATACCACAGAGGGATGTAGGGCGCTCCGTTCAGACATCGAAAGGTTGATCGGAGCAGGCCAGTTAAGAGATTGCTTGGCGGGAGAAGGACTTGGACGCCCGGCTCAAGCCCCGGCAGCTGCAGCCGGACAGGGTCGGAAAAGAAATAGGAACAACCGCCCCCGAGGGGGAAACCAAGCTAATCCGGGACCAAGACAGGCCGCACCAGCACAACCCCCAGCTCAGCCCCGGATGATCAATGTGATAAATGGAATCGTCAGCGACGGACTCTGTTCCATGACGGCAATCAAGGCCAAAAGCAGATACGTGCCTCCGGGCGAGATACAAGAAAAGAGGTTTAAGCCAAGTGAGACTATCACCTTTTCGGATGAGGACCCAGTACCCCCACAGGTCCCCCATTCGGATCCAATGGTGGTAATAGCAGATGTCGAAGGAATACTGATCAAGCGAGTGTTTGTAGATGACGGTAGCAGCGTGGAGATTATGTTCGCGGGATGCTTTGACCAGCTTGGAATTGGGCGACAAAATTTAAAACCTTGTCAGACCCCCCTTTCAGGGTTCACCGGACGGACCGTCCATCCGCTCGGAGTCATCCCTCTGAAAGTCACCCTGACGGATTTCCAGGACCCGACGAAGCGGGCCACGGTGGAGTGTAATTTCGCCGTCATTGATGCTGTTTCCCCTTACAACATGATCATTGGAAGACCGTGGCTGTCACAGGCACGGGCCATATGTTCGCCTTTCCACTTGATTATGAAGTTCCCGACAGAAAACGGTATCGCATCCGTCCGGGGCCACCAGCAAACCGCCCGGAGTTGCATGCTAACCGCCATCAAGGATGCCCGGTCCGGGGAGGGCCAACCCAAGCTGTCCGCCTCGGACAAGGGAAAAGCCAAAGCAGACTTGGTAGGAGCCATCCATGGAGAAGCGCCGTCTTATGAAGTGGAGGATATGATGGTTGGACGGAAGGGGGTAGTCAGTGTGGGGAAGAACATGCCCGATGACGTTAAGATGGAGTTGCGAAGCCTGTTGGCGGAATACGAGGATGTGTTTTCTTGGGGGACGGAGGACTTGACTGGCGTTCCGGAGGAGATCGCAGTCCACAAGCTCAATGTCTTTCCGGAGTTGAAACCAATCAGGCAGAAGAAGAGGCCTCTCGCCCCGGAACGCGTGGAGGAGATCCGGGCGGAGGTGGGTAGACTGTTGAGTGCCGGAATCGTGGAGGAGATATCATACCCGGAGTGGATAGCAAACCCAGTTCTGGTGAAGAAGCACGATGGCTCTTGGAGAATGTGTATTGACTTCACAGACCTAAACAAATGCTGTCCGAAAGATAGCTATCCGCTCCCCTCCATTGATCAGTTGGTCGAGGCTATTACTGGTTACCAAGTGTTGGCATTCTTTGATGCGCACCGAGGGTACCACCAGATTACGATGGCCAAGGATGACCGTCCCAAAACATCTTTTATCACTGACTTTGGTACTTTTTGTTACAGGAAAATGCCTTTCGGACTGAAAAACGCAGGTGCAACGTACCAGAGGATGGCAGACAAGCTGTTTCGAAACCAGATGGGACGAAACCTGGAGGTCTATGTTGATGACATGGTGGTCAAGAGCCGGACGTACGAGTCCTTTTTGTCCGACCTCCGGGAGATGTTCGACGTGCTACGGACGGTGAATCTCAAGCTCAGCCCAGGAAAAAGTACCATCGGAGTAGGAGCAGGGAAGTTCCTTGGCTACATGGTGTCAGCTCGAGGAATCGACGTCAATCCGGAGAAGATATCGGCCCTTATGGAGATGCCTCCTCCGAGAGGGGTGAAGGACGTACAAAAACTGACCGGGTCGCTAGCCGCTTTGAGCCGATTTCTCGCTCGGGGGGCTGAGAAGCAGCTCCCGTTTTTTAACATACTCCGCAGAGCCAAGCCGTTCGAGTGGACGGAGGCATGTGACCAGGCGTTCACGGATCTCAAGGCTCATCTAGCAAGCCTCCCTACCCTGTCCAAGCCGTTGCCCGGAGAAGAGCTTTTCCTCTACATAGCGGCGACGGAACACGCTATAAGCTCTGCTCTGGTCCGAGAAGATGGTAAGATACAGCGTCCGGTTTACTTTGTGAGTAGGGCACTCCAAGGTCCGGAAACAAGGTACACTGCTTTGGAAAGACTTATACTAGCATTGGTCCATGCTTCCCGGCGCCTCCGACCATATTTCCAAGGTCATCCGATCACAGTTTTGACGAATCATCCGTTGAGACAGATCATGCTGAAGCCGGAAGCCTCGGGTCGGATGATGAAGTGGGCAGTTGAGCTCGGAGAGCACGAGATCAAGTATCATCCCCGGAAGGCTATTAAGGGGCAAGCCCTGGCGGACTTTTTGGTAGAGATGACCGAACCTTCAGGAGAGCCGTCCGGATCGGAACCACCCTCCGACAGATGGAAGTTGCATGTGGACGGATCGTCTCATGCTAATGGGGGCGGGGCTGGAGTCCTGCTTACTAGCCCACAGGGAATGGAGTACATGTATGCTATCCAGTTCGCTTTCCGGGCAACAAATAACGAGGCAGAATATGAGGCCCTCCTGGCCGGACTCCGGCTGGCATTGGAGATAGGGGTCACAGACGTTGAAGTATACAGCGACTCTCAGATAGTGGTTCAGCAGGTGAACGGAGAATACGAGGCGAAGGAACGGAGTTTGCAGAAGTACCTTGAGGCGGTTAAGCCATTATTGGCCAAGTTCCGTGGCATTACCATGACACAGATCCCTCGCGAGGACAACGGTAAGGCGGACGCCTTGAGCAAACTTGCCTCTTCTGAGATCAAACCGGACGCGGAGAGCAGCTTGATGATGGAGACCCTATCCGCCCGGAGTTATGACGTCCCTCTAGTGGCAGCAGTGGAGGTGCAAAAGGAGTCATGGATGGCCCCCTTCTTCGACTATCTGCAGCACGGAAAGCTTCCGGAAGACAAAGCATTGGCACGGAAAATCCGACAGAAGGCACCGCACTATACCATAGTGGATGGAACCCTGCTCAGACAAGGATATCTCCAACCATGGTTAAGGTGCGTAGACTCGGACGAGGCAGCTCGGATTGTGAAGGAGATGCACGAAGGACCGAACGGAAGTCACCAAGGAGCCCGGACCATAGCGAGAAAGATAATGTGCACGGGCTACTACTGGCCGACCTTGTTTGAAGAGGCGCAGAAGTACGTCCGCTCTTGTGTACAGTGCCAAAGGTTTGCTCCGCTCATTCATGTTCCGCAAGAAGAAAGGGTCGGGATCACCGGCTCGTGGCCTTTTGATAGATGGGGCATTGATCTGGTCGGACCCTTCCCCTCCAAGTACCTGATAGTAGCGATCGACTACTTCAGCAAATGGGTGGAGGCTGAACCCCTTACAAACATCTGTGGCAGCACTTGCGTCAAGTTTTGTTGGAAGAACATCATCTGCCGTTACGGAATCCCCAAGTACATCGTCACGGATAACGGAGCTCAGTTTGAAAATGACCCGTTTCGATCTTGGTGCAAGGAGTACGGAATTACGCAGCGGCTCACGTCTGTTTACCACCCGCAGGCCAACGGTCAAGTGGAAGTTACCAACCGGACAGTGGTGAACGGGCTGAAGACTCGCTTGCAGGGGGCACGAGGAAACTGGGTCGACGAGCTGCCAAGCGTTCTTTGGGCATACAGGACGACCGAAGGATCTGCAACGGGCCAGTCGCCATACAGTTTGGTATACGGGGCGGAGGCAGTCATACCAGCGGAAGTGGGAGTTCCCAGTCTCCGGACCCTCACTTGGGATGAAGACCAAGCCGGACGAAGCTCTCCGCTCGGATCAAGCAGGCTGCTGGATTTAGACCTCTTGGAGGAAAAACGAGAGCAGGCAGCGCTGCATGAGGCCAAGGTCAAGGAGCAGATGAAGCGTTACCACGACAAGCGTGTCAGGAAGGAAGCGTTCGTCCCCGGAGATTGGGTGATGAGGAGGAATGATAAGAGTCTGAAGGAGGCCACTGGCAAACTGGCACCAAACTGGGAAGGTCCGTACCGCGTCACAGCTTCATACCCGGGTGGGAGCTATGAGCTGGCGGATCAATCCGGACGAGCAATCCCTAGGAGGTGGAACATTACCAACTTGCGAAGGTTTTACGGAGCATCCTGAGTAGGTATGCTTTCCGATAGAGTTCTTTAATGTCTTTTCTTTTCAACAAGTATGTAGTTCCGGGTCCTCTGGCTAGGGTTGAGCCCAGGATTCCGTCCCGTTCAATTTACTATGTACTTGGTTCCGGCCGCATTTAGACAAAGGGTATGTCTAGCCGAAGCCCGATTATTTGAATGAAGTTGTTAAATTCTATACTTGTTCAATTTTACTATGTCCTATTTTTCAATTCTGCACGATTAAAATCCTCCGGATCGTTTGGACAAACGGACGGAGTGAGCAAAGACGAACAAATAAAATCCTCCGAAGTGTTTGAATAAACTAACGGAGGTAAGCAAAACAACAGGATAAAATGGTTTGATCAAACAACAAGGAAAAACGCTTGAATAAGCTATCTCGACATACAAAGAAATCACATTTGAATAAATGATACAATTGTACAATCTGCTACATCCGGACGGACGCAGATACAAAAGAGAAATAAAACCTATCTATTTGGGCCAAGGTATGTCCCAATCGACAGGAGGAGAGGTGGGCTCCGGAGTAGGAGGCTCCGGAGTGGGAGGTAACATAGCTTCGTTCTCTGGAGATGGAGGCCTGGGGTCTTGAGCCCTCTCCTGATTCAGGGCAGTAGGAGTCCGCTCCGGAGTGTCGTCTTCAAGGTTATGGACCTCATTCCCACGGCTTTGACCCACTGGTCCTCGATACGGAAAGGGAGGAATGGGCGGAAGTTCCGATGGACCAGCTCCATCCGGATCGGAGCCAAAGATTCCGTCGGAGTCAGAGTCGGAGGACTGCATGGTCTCCTTTGTGGCTTTGGCTTTCCCTTTGCCCTTGACCGGAGGACCAGCTCGAGACGGACGGAAGGGATTCTGGCTCGGATATCGCGAAGGAGAGCGAATCCGAACGGGGATTTGGGGACGGCGCGCTGGCTGAGTATTTCTTCCCCTTCCCCTTGCTACCTGCTGGGCACCCCTTCCCCTTCCCCTTGCTGCCTGCTTCGCCATTCGGTTAAGGACACAGTTGAGGCCCCGACTATTCCCGCCACGAGCATTCTGACTCCCCCGGACACGAGCATTCTGGACCCCCCGGAGACGAGCCTGACGTCGCCTCACCAATTCGGCTAACTCCCTAATGATAAAGGGACGGATAATGGAGGCATCTTGACGGAGCCGCTCTACGCGACGGGCAGACTATTCCGGATCGACGGAAACCTGGATGCCAGTATACCTCTCGAAGGTGAAGTCTATCGCCACCTGGCTCGGAATGAGGGTCAGCGAGGGAGGGAGAGTACTGCCAGCATGCATCCGCTTCCACCATTCAACAGCCTCCTCGAATGCAGGACGGTATGGAGACTCCCGATCGTTCCACCCCAACTTAAACATCCGGACGATCAAAGCACTGACGTCGCGAGGGAAGTTGCGGTATATGGTCGGGGTGACGAGTCCGAGGCGTAGTCCGGTCAAATGGTATGAAAGTTGCAAGGTCATCAGATTCTCCCGGAGGACCACACCCGGCCGGCAAGCACTTGATTTTCTTCTTCAAGCTTCAGATAATCTCGTTGAAAATCCGTCCGGCTGGCCAGCCACTTCAACTTCTCGGCATAGAATGGAAGCAAGGACCAAACTAAATCTAACTCGGTTTTCAGCTTGGCCTTGTAGTCTTCATGCTCCGCTTGCAGCATGGAGATCGTCTCGTCCGCATCACTGGTCGCGCTGATCCGCTCTCGAGCAAAATCCCGACACTGGGACAGAGTGCCGAACTCCTCTGATATTTCCCGGAGGCAAGCGGCCAGAGACGGAATGTCTTTGAACTCTTCTATTAGAGGCTCCATTCCGGAGCGGATAAAAAGTTCACGAGTCCGCTCTCCACCCATCGACCACCCGGAAAGTTCAGACTCCAACTCCGCGCATCTGGAGCACGGAGGGCTTGTTGAGTGAGAACTAGCAGGTGAAGTACGGACATCCGCACCTCCGCTTCGGAACACCGGACCGGAATCTTTGGGCTGCGGACAAGCACGGATATAAGAAGAATAAGACACACAATATAAAGAGAATAAACACACAAGTAGAAGAAAACTTGTTTTATAAATAGAGGAGAATTACATCGTTCGGAGGGTTATCATCCCCATCCGAGTCGTCGTTACCATCCTTCCTACACTAAATAGAGCAAAATTAGAACTAGTAGGACGGAGGTAACTACAAAAGAAAGATAAAAAGGCTAGGAAGTTATTCTACATCGGTTTCCTCACTATCCGTGCCACCGGGCTGATGACCATCCCCGTCCCCTCCACCTTCGCCCTGATCAGTATCTTCGTCAACTGATGGATACATCTTTAACACTTCAAGATATTTGGGCTTGACAGGAGATTCAGGACGGACGTCCTCTTCAGGCGGGGGTACAGCAGCACTCAGATCCACCAGCCCCTCGCCATAGGCACGGATGGCCCCAGCCGACACCGGTTCTTCGACATTCTCCTCGAAGATCTCCAGCACGGAGGGATTCATCTTCTCAACTCCGCCCCGGTAGAATTGATCCACGTCGAAGTTGTACTGATGAGCGGCCTTTGGTTTATAGTAGCACTTGGTAAACCGCTCCCTCTTAGGCTCCGGGACCCAACCCCTCATGCTCTGATATACTTGATGGGCGGAGATCTGGTTGGAGGAACGGAGGAGTCCGGTCAGGCTGCTCTCAAAAGCTTGGCTCCGGAGTACCTTGTTGGTGAAGGCAACACACATCTCTCGCTGGGCGGACGGAGAAACCAAACTTTCCAGCTCCTTGATCCGGGCATCCGCCTCGGCGGCTCGGATCTCCGATGCCTCGAGCTCGCAACGGAGAATCCCATTGGCCCTCTCAAGTGCGCTCCGCTTCTGAGCTTGCCTTGTTTGCTGAACATGGAAGGCCTTGTTGATGGCCTCGGAAACTCCCGGCTGAGCGATCAGATAAGCAGCGAAGTCCTAAAGAAAGAAAACAATGACACTCCGAACAGAACGAGAAAACCGAAACGGAAAAGGAAATTTCGCTTACCCTGCTAGTCTCGCTCCGGCTGCTGCTGTGAGTGTGCTCCGGGTGTGTACTGTCGGGATCGATCGCCAGCTTCCTCCCATCCCCCTGATGATCACCAGCGCGGGAATGCTCACTTTGCTCTGGAATTCGAGGAGATTTGGGAATCCGGAGCTTTGGGCGCTTTTGGGACCTGGAGGACTCCCCTCCCTCCTCATCGGAAGAGGACGGAACACGAATTTGAAGGAGTTCGGCCCTATTTCCGGCCGAATCCGCGGTGGTGTGAATGGACGCCCCTCCCGCCTTCTTATCCGCCTTCTTGGCCGCGGTCTCATCCGCCCTGTTGGCCGCGGCCTCCCTCGCTTTCCGGGCCGCGGCTTCCTTCTCCTTGACGGACGCCTCCCCCGCTTTCTTGGCCGCGGTTTCTTTCTCTTTGATGAGCACATCCTCTTGAATACGCTTTCTCTTCCTCTCCGTCTCGGACGGCTTCTCTGTCGGTATTTTCATGCCGGTTACCGAACCGGTTGGTGGGTTTTCCGCCTTGTTGGTTATCTTGAGTTGTCGTCCGGCCGGATCGACGGCATCCCCTATTTCAGGATAAACTGACAACATCCGAAACGGATAAGAAGAAAGCAAGGAAAACAGAGAAAAACAAAGTATACCAAAGCAACTTACTGGATGGATCCCGGAGGACATAGAAGCGACACTTCAAGAACACCTCCGGCTCGTATGCCCTCAAAGGGAAAACGTACTTCCCTCCCTTCTAGAACGGATCTAAGTCGATCTGGTTGGCGGCCAGCTTGGCGATGTTCTCCTCCTGTCCCTCCGGACTGAACGTCGTCTTTTCTTCCTTCTTGGCAGTGCGACCCCAGACCGGGCACGGATACTTATCGATGTCGAAGGTGAAGTAATGCTTCTGCCAGTTTGAATAGCTGTCGCGCCGACCCTTGCTAGGATCCTTTACCCCCTTCCGCCTCTGAAAGGTGAAAATCCCCTCATCTTTAGTGCCCTCCAAATGATAGAAGGCCCGGAACAGGTCTAAGGATGCCGTCACCCCGCATCTGTAACAGTTCAGGAGAAACGCCCGGACTACGGCAACTCCGTTCGGTTGTAGTTGGGCCGGAGAGATGCTGAAGTGATGAAAGATGGCGGAGTAGAGGGGGAAAGAGGGAAAGTTATCCCATAAAGAAAATGGCTCCGGGGAATGGCAGCAACAGTGGTAACGTCACCGGCAAACGAACTCAGCCCAGCATCGATGGCGAGCGGAACCACCATCGCCTCCACCAACTCCCTCACCGCCGGGGTAATATCGACATCGTCACCTTCGGCGGGATCGTCAACCTCCGGCTCTGGATTCAGGCCGACCTGAACATCCCCGCCAGACAAACCGGCAACCTGCCTGTTCTCCTCGTTCTCCTGTGCCATGTTTATGTGCGAGGTTGAAAAGCGCTAATGTGCTTGTATAAAAAGAAGAGAGAAGAATGCAGCAGAGTGAAAACAGAGAGAACGCAAGAAGAAGAATAGCAGAAGTGAAAAAAATGAAAGTGGATGAGACGATTCAGTATTTATAGAAGATAAGTTACACAAACGAGAAAAGGGGGACCAAGTCCCAAGGCAACATGATTGCCTTTTTGAAAAAAAAAAAGGTAGAAATGGAATTTCTCGAATAGACAGCCCATTTATGGCGACGCAACACGCCTCATAAATGCACCTACAAACACGCGCGCAAGAAACCCAAGCGCCGAGCGCGTGTTCGCACATATGCCACACAAACCCAGAACAGGGATCCGAGTTGGATTGCATGCCTCCGGGCGGATCCTAACAAATAGACTAGACGTGATGAGACACGGGACCCTTCCTCCGGAGGAGACCTCCGGACGGATCCCATGTCTCGGGGGGCTAGTGGTGATATGGGCTCTGACCCATATCTAGGCTCCGGCCCAAAGTGTAGTCCGGTCCATATGACGTCAGCTAGAATGGCGTTATCCGGGGACAAGGGGACATGAATATGACCTGTCTCCGGGTAAGGACAAAAGGACAGGACCACTGCCTCTGAGCTGGAGGCTGACCACTCACACCTATAAATACAGCTTTGGACTTGTGGAGAAAGGTATGTTCTATCAGATAAAAACTCTCTCAATATATCCTTATTCTCTCTCCTATTCAAAGGCCCCTCTTTCATCATCACGCCGGAGTAGCTATCCTCGGGATACTCCGGGGCGTTGTTTTGCAGGGCATTAGGTGAGAGCGCGCGGAGCACGGACAAAGCCTCATCCGGGCCGGAGACTCGTCATCATCCGGACCGGGACTGGAAGCTGGTAGCATCATAAATAAGTTTAGGTTTATGTTGTATATATATTTAATAGTTAAGTAAATGACATATCGATTGCCAATATATTTGTTTGAGATATATATTTTCAGAAATATAACATTTAAATTTTACACTTGCATATAATATAATAATATTATTCCTTACTATCAAAATTTGATATGAAATGGATTTTGTAGTTAATAAATAAAATTTTATATATAACTAATTATTATATGAAATAAGTATACACGATTAATATAAGAAATTTTCATATAAATTGTATTGATGTCCATTTCCGTCATTTTACATAACAAAACAGCTATCAGCTACATGTAAGTTACCAAACATCAATGAACAAAACGTTAGTCAAAACAGCTGGTCAGAACAGCTCATACAATCCGCTAGCAGCTAACCGCTCGTACAATCCGCTAACAGCTAACTTCTAAACTCTCCAAACCAAACACCATAATTAGTTATTTGACTAGTCAAAAATTTGTTTTTAAAACTCTTACTACTAAATGGGGCCTATATTAGGTTAATAGTCAAAGCATTTTTGAGTAGATACATGGGATGAAAAATTTTGTGGGACGATTTTATGAACAACCAACTTAATCTTCTGAAAATTATTAATATGTTTTAACTCAATTTGAAATATCTTCTTTGTAATTTAAAATTTTACATAAAAATTCTTTTTACATATTTCATTGAAGCATGTATATATTTACGATAAAATAAATAATCTATTAACTAAAAAATATTGCTATTCATTTTGCCAAACTCAAAATATTTCAAAATACTCGGATAACATCCGATCTAATTAGCCTAGCATATATAAAGATTCGTGATAAGGGTATGTTTATAAGACACTTTTAATACGTGCTCTGATCAACAATAATGTCAATTGTGCATAATAGGATGATTGATTACCGTTGACTTTTTAAAATCAAACTTAAATTTTGATTTTGTAAAATAAACTAATACTTCATTCGTCCCAACAAAATCGTGTGGTGAAAAGTCTAACCAAAACACCTTTGACTATTAATATATTTATTTAAGTGTGTAAAATAAAATCTACAAATTATAAATAAAAAATATATGTGATTATGAATCAAACAATGTATTAATGAAAATAGTCCTTATTTATAGAAATTAACGGTCAAATTCGTCTTTATTTGACTTTGTAAAAGTCTAACAACGCGGGTTGGATGGATTAAGTACAATTATTAAATTATTAAATGAAATATTGTCAACATGTATTTTTCAAATATTTTATTATTTCATATGACATAATTAGAAAAATCAACAATAAAACATGATCATTAAAAATCAATTTTTAAACATACACATTAGTTTATCTTTGAGATCCATGGAGAATTTTCCCCCAATTTTGTTCTATGGCATTTCTCACTAGTTACCCTATTATATTTGATTATCAATTTAATATACTACTATTTATCATCATTATTTATCATATCATGTTTGATTATTAATTTAGTGTACATTAATGTCACAGTGTAATTGAACTAAAATAGAAAGATTGCACTGATATATGAAGATACTTGTTGATCAGTTAAACTTTGATGAATGAATAATCTCGATAAATGAATAATTTTTCCCAGTCTCGACTTGGGCTAAGGGGCTAATGAATAATCTCACTAAATGTATTAATGAATAAATTTTTTAAAATTCTTGAAGATCCTATGTAAATATAAATGAATAATCACCATATTTCATAAGATATATGTCTTTAAAAGATTTTTTTTTAATCAATAATGTTCATAATAAATTATTCTCTTACCAAAAAGGTCTCAATAGTTTTTTTGATCTTTTTTCCCACCAAAATTCATCTCATCCTTGATTTTTCTTAGCGCAAACAAAATTTCGAGAGTATCATGTGCAAACATTTCATGTAATATTAATATAATTTCTTCAATACTGTCTTAATGAATAATATATTCATTTATCGATAAATGAATAATCTCACTAAAGAAATATTTTCATAATCATAATGATCCCAAAAGTATTTATTCATCAAGATTTAAGTGTAATGTAAGAAGATTACACAAATTATCCATTTATAAAACTCTGACCATCTCGTAGAGAGTAGAATAAACATAAAGTGGATACCGAATCCACCATAGCCAAAAATGATTGTATCACAAAAGATCCCATCAGCAAACGTCCACTGTCCACAATTCCTCACCACTTCCTCTTCTCTTAATAGCCACAACACACCCAGACCCCCCAAAAAAACCGCAACCTTTCCGATTTCCATCAATCATGGAGTATTCTTCCCCCGACGAGTCCATTAGACCTCTGTTACAAACCACTGAAGAACCAAGAAAGAAGAATCCAGAATCTTCCGACAATGAACTCGAAGAAATGTTATCGAACTCCGACCTTCCCTGGCTCCAGCGGATCAGGGCCGCGACGTGGATTGAAATGAAGCTCCTGTTTTACTTGGCCGCTCCGGCGGTGGTTGTTTACATGATCAACTATCTCATGTCCATGTCCACTCAGATCTTCTCCGGCCATCTCGGAAATCTCGAACTAGCTGCTGCCTCCCTCGGAAACACTGGCATTCAGATCTTCGCCTACGGCCTGATGGTGATAGTTTGTTTTGTTTGTTATGTAATATCTGTTCTGTAGAGTGAGTATTAAATGGTTTGTAATTTGTGTGATCAAACAGCTTGGAATGGGAAGTGCAGTGGAGACGCTATGCGGGCAAGCATTCGGAGCGAAAAAGTACGAAATGCTAGGAATATATCTCCAAAGATCGACGATTCTTCTGAGTTTGACAGGGCTCGTTCTGACTTTAATGTATATTTTCTCCGAGCCACTTCTGATATTCCTGGGGCAGTCACCGGAAATAGCGTCGGCCGCGGCCTTGTTCGTGTACGGACTGATCCCGCAGATATTCGCGTACGCTGTGAATTTCCCGATCCAGAAATTCATGCAGTCTCAGAGCATCGTGATCCCGAGCGCGTACATCTCGACCGCGACGCTTGTACTTCATGTGGCGCTGAGTTATGTGGCGGTTTACAAGATCGGGCTGGGGCTCCTGGGTGCTTCGCTGGTGCTGAGCTTTTCTTGGTGGGTAATCGTGATCGGACAGTTCGTTTACATTGTGAAAAGTGAGAGGTGCAGGGAAACATGGCGAGGGTTTAGTGTGGAAGCTTTTTCTGGGCTCTGGGGATTCTTCAAGCTCTCTGCAGCGTCTGCAGTGATGCTGTGTTTGGAGACTTGGTATTTTCAGATTCTTGTTTTGTTGGCTGGTTTATTGCCCGATCCTGAGATCGCACTCGACGCCTTATCTATATGGTAAGTTTTGATTATGTTTTATACAATTAATTAAGGTCTTAAACATGCGAATTCTAGTTTGCATAGCTGTTTTATTGAAGTACTATACACAGTCCAATATTTTACTCAATATAGTCTAATATACCAATGATATAACAATATCACCCCTGCAAATTGGCTAATTTCTCAAAAATCAAATTAGTTGAGGTCATTTTCGTACATTTACACCATATTTTGGACTAAAAAAGTAAAATACTGGATTGCATATAGCAACACGTCCTCTTGTTTTACTTGATATATTTATAACTAAGATATCCGTAAGACATTTCAATAATAATTTTTGAAATGTAAGAATAAATTGAATTTGTAAAAATCTTCACCCATTACTGTACCATAAACTGTAATTTGACTATATTTATTATGTTAAATTTGTGTTAAAACTTAAAATTGAGTAGATATATAAATTTATAAACTATTATATATATTGTATTAGATTTATAATATTATGTATTTTTTGATATTAACTTTGTATGATTTGTAAATATTTTCAACATTTCAACTAATGATCAAAGTGTGAGGAGATAGACGGGAATGTTTATTGTTTCTTATTTGAAATGAGTCGTGTTCTACCAAAACATGACTGCCGTGTTCAAAGCTATAGAATGGATTATATATGGGTTGCCGATCGTTCCAAAATCATTGAACGTGAGTTTGCTAATATAAGAATGATGGGTGGGTTAAGTGCTGAAGTTTGGTGACTAGTTTGGGTTGGGTGAATCTGCCAATTGCTTTGACTTTTCACGGTTTCATAATCATACGTCTCTCAATGTGTGTTTTGCACTTTTTCGTTAGGTTGGAAAAGTCGTCTTTCTATTCTTGCATATTAAAATATCATAAGTAACGTCATTTTCTAGCTACTCATCATGTACAAGAAGATGTTCAAAGGATCAGCTAATGACAAAATGACAAATTCTTTTTCTTGAATATCGGACAACTTATAATCTAATTCGGCCGTTCTGTAGCTGATAAGTATGGATCATCTAACGGAAGTAGGTAGCCACTCAAGGGAGTTATTATTAATCTGTTTCAACCCAAGTTTTTTTGTTGTATTTTTAAAGTTAAAATTAATTTAATTAATCATTAATTTATACAAATATTTACTTAATATTAATTAGTACATTTAATTTTGAGGAAATTAATATAGTATGCACAATCTCAGATTAATTATATTATAATATTTTTTTAGTACAAATTAAGAGTGATATTCACGGTTAAAGTAAGATTTGATTGATTTTTAAAATTCAACTCGTGAACTTGTATTGCAAAGGTGGGGGTTTACATTGGTTTTATTTTAAAAAGTACGTATGTGACTTGTTGTTGGTATTGTTTCCCGTTAGGATCTACTACCATTTTATATTTAAATTAATTTTTTACATGTATGATTTTTGAATGAATTGCGTAATTATCACACATGGATTGTGTAACTGTAGCAAATAATTTTTTGTAACAAATAAATAAAGTTGGTGAATGTTTAATTTTGTTTTTGTAGCACGACGGTATCTGGCTGGGTGTTCATGATCGCGGTGGGATTTAATGCAGCCATCAGGTACGTCTTAACAGTTTTAATTTGCAAGTGTGGTATATTCAAATGACAAATGAGTGTCCGTAACACTTTTTCGAGTGGTCACAAGTTGCAAAAAAAATCTTTAAATAATGTATAAAAACTTTTGTAAAGTTAAAATCAATCAATTTCCATTGCATTTCATATATAAATCGTTTGACTAAATAAAATTAAACTTGAATTATATAAATCCATAAATGTCGAATAGTTACGTGCTTTCTTTTGAAAGCTACTAAAAATATTAAATGGTAATTCGACTGAAATGGTAAATGCGTGCATGAAAATTGAACAGTGTGAGAGTGAGCAACGAGCTTGGGGCAGGGCATCCAAAATCAGCGGCATTCAGCGTTCTAGTGGTGAATGTGATATCAATAGTTATTTCTGTGGTTTTAGCGGTCATCATCCTTGCTTTGCGAGGAGTAATGAGCTATGCATTTACAGAAGGTCAAGTTGTGGCTGATGCAGTGTCTGATCTCACACCGCTTCTTGCATGCACTATTATCCTGAATGGCATTCAGCCAGTTTTATCAGGTACAACTAGTTAAGATTCGTGTATTTTTTAAATTTAATGCACTTTAATATTTAGTTTAGTTTGATTGATCGGCATTGATAAGGCATTGATAAGTGTTGTATTGATTGTCTTGAAACATGCTAAAAGTAAATTAAACTAAATATGACTTTAATACTTAATTAAAATCTTTTATTAATACATTAAAATTTTAAAGTTTTAGTTCAATTCAGTTTAATTTTATAAGAACATAAACAAGAATAAGCTGTTAATCATTTAAGTTCTTGTATACTAGATCCTCTTTTATGCTTATATTGAAGCAAAGGTGATTCATTCCTAATTGGAAAATGAACAAATTGTGATGTGCAGGTGTTGCTGTTGGATGTGGATGGCAAACTTTTGTTGCATACGTGAACGTAGGATGTTACTATTTTGTTGGAATTCCGTTGGGCTGTCTGATGGGCTTTTATTTCAATCTTGGTGCTAAGGTAAGCTACTCTCTTTTTATTTTTATGTTTTTATTATTACGAGCATCAAATTTTACAAAGACTTATATGCTCCAGATCGACCTGATTTCTATCTATTATTATAGCTTTTTAGAACAATAGAGTTTCTTTAGATTGAAAGATCACGTATGAAATTAAACCACAAAATAAATTAAGATAAGAATAAAATTATGGAAAAAAAGGTGTATTGAGATTCAGATATGAGAAATATATTAAATTCTATAATAATCATCTTGAAATCACACAACTCTTAATTATCTTACAATATTCAAATGATCTTAAAAATTAATATGTATGTACAATTAATTTCACACATCAAACCAAAAATGCAAATAAACGAACTCGTCAATATGTTTAGTTAACCTATAAGATAATTTGATTTTATGCACAATTGTTTAGTCTAAAATATATGTTGTATGTGGTGCAGGGGATATGGTCTGGAATGTTGGGTGGTACGATCATGCAAACATTTATTTTGTTATGGGTTACATTTCGAACAGATTGGACAAAGGAGGTATGCTAACATTTCCCATTTTCTTGTATATGTACTAATTAAGAATGGTGACATTAATAAAAAAATAAAATTATTGGATCTTAGTGAGCTTAAAAAAATTAGAGAGGCAAAACTATAAAACTTATTTTAGAAAATGCAAATTATATGGTGCACTTTTAGTACGTATATACCATCTTAAAGAGAAGATGAGAAGAAATGTACATCTTCTAACTTAAAATTGTGTTATTTCAATAATACTTAGTAATAGTAACTATAGTTATTATGGGTATACTGATACTTATAACGCAAGTATAATATTCTTAAATGCGTATTTATAATGTGCATCAGATCGATGTTGAAATACGAATGTAATTAAGGATGTTTAAAATTACCCGACTCGTTGTCCGAAATACCCGAATGTTAATGTTCGAGTAGTTAGAATCATAAGTGAGCCGGGTACCCGACCCGATAATTATGTTTATAATAGGGTTTGGATCCACAAAAATTAGGTTTTCGGATACCCGAGATACTCGATTAAATATCATTATTACTAAAAAAATGTTAATGTATATTTTTTTATTTAGTACTCTACATATTTTCAATAACACATATTTTTCATTTACATCTACATAGGAAAAGAGATGTAATGAATAATTTTGCATCATTTATGCATTTTTAACGAAAAAGACACTATTTCTTGTAGTTATACAACTTTTATGACTTAATTTAATGTGTTGGTTGAATTTTTAGGTTTTGCATATACTTACATATGTGCAATATATAAATATAATAATTTAGTAAAAGGGTTAAACGGAACCTGATACTCGGCCCGAACTTTTCGGGTACCCGAAAATATGGGTACCAGCATTTCCGGGTCAAAGTATGGATTACATTATTACTACTTGAAAGTGCGGGTACCCAGAAGTACGGGTATCCGATTATTAACACCCTTATATAATACTACGTACTTCATAAGAATTGTTTTTTAATATAATTAATTTTTATTGAGTGGATGTAATATTTCATAATTTCGCAGGTGGAAACCGCTTTGAAGAGATTAGACAAATGGAAGGACAAGGAAGGGCATGTAGTCTCACATTGAAATTTTAAATCACTTGCTAAACATAGTAAGAAATCGCACAATGTGATTAAATGTAAGACCAAAAACAATCTCCTTAAAAGTTATAACTTTTCAAACAACTTTGGTTCATTCAACTGTTCAAATCAAAATTCTGAGCTTCTTTAACTTGTGTTTTTATATCCTTACTATAGTGACTTTAACTTTTTTTAAAAAAGATACTATCTGTACATGCATAACAGAAAATAGAAAATACGATGGAATGTATTCATGTGTGTAATTTTCAAAAAGCTTGATGACATCCCGTACCACCTTGCATTCTGTGGGAAATGCATGCTAAGTTGGCCCTATGTTGCAGTGTTATTATTTTTTTTTGATAAATAACATATAATTAATAATTAAAAATACTGGTTACAAAGTACATGAACTTGGCTTAGAACCATATTACAATCATAAAACATATAAAATAGAAGTTCGCTCTTAATGAACTCTTTTACCATAGGTTTAGAGAATGAGTTATGCAGAAAACATGAGATGTCTCCTACGATGCTCGGTATCTCTCTTGGCACCACCATTAAACCAGACAAAACCGTGAGCAAGCAAATCACTTGGGTTTCAACCCTGATCGCTGCTTTGATAATTCTCCTACAGGTCTCCATTAGGACCTGCAATAGAGTGATGAAAGTTGATGGATGTAGTCCAACTTGCCATACCCCACCGCTCAACAACGGTGAGACCCCAGCTATTTCTTCAATCTCCATCTCCCAAATGAAAACCAACTTGTATGGGATCTTGAAATTCCAGATTTTGTTCCACACCTTCCGCCTCCAAGGATCTGCATAACCAAACACATAACCAAATTCAGAGGGCAATTTGTGTTCTCCCTCTCCCTCTCCCTCTCCCTCTCCTTCTCCCTCTTCTTCTTTTCCCTCTCCCTCTTCTCCCTCTCCCTCTCCCTCTCTCCCTCCTTAAGGTTGACTTTAAATTATATGTGTTTATCATATGATTTAGGTTGAAAATCAATAGATTAGTATGATAGTTTGTGTTTTTGGGATTTCAGGGTACGATCTATTCGATCCACAAGTACCCATGGTTTGGGGATGAAACTGTTTTTACGCTGGTTTTGATTTCGCCAGCTAATTTGGCCGGCGTTTTTTTTGTTCTATTCGGCTAACTTTCCGAACTCGTAAATTTAGCCAGACTTTTAAACATCCGGATAGATTTCCGAACTCGGGAACTTAGCCGGAACAATACACGACGGTTATGACCGCCGTGCATCGGTGGCGCCAATTGCACGGCGCCACCAAGGACGGCGGTCAAAACCGCCGTCCAACGCACACGGAACCGCCGTGTTCCGGTGCCAATTCCACTAGTGGTTGTGTAAACTCAAGTATTGTGTGCTCCCTTGTCCTTTTACCCAAAGGCTCCAGCTTGCTTAAGCACTTCTTCAAGTTATGTACCTTCGTGCCATGAATGTATCCAACAGCTTATGTGATTTCTTCCTTGAAGTCGTTATTAGCTCTTCTGCCTTCCTCTTCAGACCAATAATGTAACCCGGCTTCCTCTGATGGTGAAAAGGATCGCACTCCCGTCTTCTTTTCGACCTCCTTTCATGTACTCCAAATTGCAGCAGCACTGCCTCTTTCAGTTGAATAAACTTTCTCTTTGAGATTCTTTGTTCAATTACACAAGTGCTTCTTTCTGGTTGCCTTCCATATGTCTGATTTATCACTTGTTGCTCATCAGTGCCTTCAATTTCTGTGGACAACAGACTCGTCTCATTCTGAACCCAAGTACTCCGCAGAGCATTCCAAGACCATAATACATTGAATTCTTGTTTCTCCATCATCCAGCTCTTTAAGTTCATGCTCCTTACACTGTTGCTCAGCCCGATCACAACTTCTCAACTTGTGCCCTATCCTTCCACAAGCAAAACAAACTGCCGGTAAGTGTTCATACTTGATCAATCTCTCCATCAAAACCCCACTTGCACCTGCAAAATTAACTGACCTCGGAAGTGGCATCATAATATTGACAGCAATTCTGAATCGGAAAAACTTCTCTTTTGTCATCAAAGTCTCTCTCAACTGCATATGTGTGTAGACACCCAAACTTGTGGCAATCTTAAAATCAACGTCTCTATGATAGGCTTCATCAGGCACATCCAAAACATTAAGCCAAAAGTAATCCAAACTGAAATCTTGCATGTCTAACTTATAATTGGGTTTCCATGGCTTCAGAACAAGCATATTATTCTCAACATTCCATGGACCTCTTCTCAAGACATACCTTAAATCCGCTTGATTCGAAAAGACAAATTGGAAAACATTGGATTGATGTTCAGTCACCTTGAAAGTTATTCCTTTCCAAGCTTGCTGCAGTATATGTCTTATTGCATGGATCTTTATCTGCTTTCTTGATACTACCATTCCAACACAACTTCTCTCGCCGAATAGACTTGCATGCAGTAGATCCGGCTTAATTTGATCCTTACCCATATCCAAATCAGCTAGCTTCATCAATAAGGAAGCAAGAAACTTAGCCTCCTTGATTTTATTAAAGAAAACTAAGAAAGATCCTTTCTTTCAATCTAAAAACTAAAGAAAAACCCCCCTTTTTAACGAAAAAACAGAGAAAGGAACAAATCTATCAAAACTAGACCATAAAGACTCGATTTTGAACAGAAAGGAAGAACTTTTTTTTTGAAGTACACACAAGATTTCCCCCTTTTCCCCTTTTAGAACCCAGACTAGGGTTGGGAATCTAATGAACCTCAAACTGAAACATGGTTACAGCTTACAACGATTGATAGCTAAATCAAATACAAAAAAGAAGGAAAGGATGAAGATTATAGAGTAAGATAAGGATGGGTTGTGTTGAAGAAGGAAAGAGAATATGAAAGAAAAGAGAGGAAACTACTCTCTACTTTCTAGAGAGAGAAAGGGTCCTAAACTATACACTTATCAATTTGCAGTGTTATTTTACTTAAACTAGGATATTAGTATGAGTGAGGTCCAAAGGCAACATTATAAGAGATTGCTATCAATAAATTACATAGTATCATATAAGTTAGGGTTTAGTTATGATTTACTACTCATCTTGTACCTTGTACAATTTATATATGTTAAATAATACACAACCTCATATTACCAAGATTTTCCCTTCGTCAATTTTTAAATTGTCTATACATGACTAATGAAATGATCCAATTATTCTAATGCAATAGAATTAGCTATTACTCGGATGGTTATACATACTCTGGTCTCAATTTTTTTAAATGATTCACTACAACGATCTAATCTGTACACACATCCTACAACTAAACTACAACTATCCTACTCTACTGATCCCGTACGTCGAGTGGTCGAGATCATCACTGTGCTGCTTAAAGTGGAGTGAATATCTCACTTATTACACCCCTGCAGATGCTCTTGCTCTTGACACCGGCGATGTAGCTCCTGACTCGTGGTTGAGTATGTTGGAGACTTGATCCAGAGGGATCAGGGAGAAATGCTTCATATGAAATTATTGCTCCTGGGGGAAATTAAACCTCTGAACTCCATTGAGCGAAACAATGCCTCTAGCCAACTGGGGACTAGCCCAATTGATTACTCGATCTCATTTGTTCTAGCACATATACCCACATTCCATATTCTGATGAGTCATATAAGCGAAAATAAAAATGATTGTTACGGCTAGGCGGGCTAGCTATGCTAAACCATAGATCATCGCGTTGTGTTTCACGCGGATGATCTTTCTCTGGTGTTTGGCTTTCTGGAAACTTTTTGCCCTTTTCTTTGCATGAAGTGGGTTTCCAATAGGGGCTAATAGGTGAATGTCCAAAAGAATTCTACAGGTCCAAAAATGTGGTTAAATGACTCAATTGCCCTCCACCTGATTCTAGGGCACATATGTGAATTCAATGGAATTCAATGGAAATACATACATTCAATGGGATTCAAAAGCAATTCTTTGGCAGATTATAACCCTAATTTTGGCAGGGGTACTTTATAAATTTGGGAAAATTCTTAGAAATGGCGTAATAAGAGTTGAAATTCCTAGTTAGGGCGTAAAACTTTTATGATTCTTACTAAAGGCATTTGATTTATTATTTGACAACTTTACTCTCGATTTTCATTCTTTTTACTTTAACTTAAATGTTAATATTGATGTGAAGGTCTAGAAGACTAGAATCCGGTGCTTGTCGAGGATCTTGATGGCGAATGGGTGGCTGGAATCGGAGTTGCGGGCCTTCCCGAGGTTGCCCTGCCCCAGGGTCGACCTTCCCGTTTCGTACTTGGCCAGCCGGCAAACCCCTCTGCCTCCTCCCAATTCACCGGAAGAACTCTATCCTCTTTTCTCGGCTGCTTTGTTCTTCCTGGCACCGCTACTCAGCCCCAGCAACACCATTTAAGTCCCAATCCAAATCCAAATGTCTTTAACAAGCCCATGATCTCCATCACGATTCATCCATTTTTCCCCACAAATTAAATTCAACAAAACTCAAACTCTGTAAATGCATTGCCTTTTTTATTTTATATATTAGTTTCCAATAATACATATGTATTACATGTTATATAATCTTTCATGCTATATATGTGTGTATTGTGACAGCAAACTGCCCAGCAGTATTATTAGTAGTGGAGGATTATTCCTGGTCAACGTTAATATTAACATCGTTCACGACTTCAGCAGTAATACAATTATTATTATTGCTTGTTGCTGGTGCCTGGAGTCTTGGTTCACGTACCTAGCGAAGACCGCAGCAGTCGATATTGGTAGCAGCATTTGGTAGCTCAGCCCCTGCCATTGATCGGCCGCCAGCCGAGCCGACTTGGACTTCCGGCTCTTCCGGCAGCCGCCGCCCACCGGAATGTTCCTCAAGGAGTCGCCTTTTGTCCAGTATGTCCGACAGCCCTTGCAGAAGTATCTGAGCTAAGACAAATTGTAGTTATTTTCGTAGCAGAATTTGGTGTTGGTAGAAGCACATCTAGGACAATTGGGTGCGGTTTCAGTGTGGCTGGACTTGATGTTCCATCTCCTCTCCATCACCAAATCCCTTGAATACCTCCGTTGATCATCACTACTGATTGCACCTAGCATCTCGTTAAGTCTAATATTAACATTTAAGTTAAAGTAAAAAAAAGAAAATCGAGGGTAAAATTATCAAATAATAAATCAAGTACCTTTAGTAGGAATTTTAAAAGTTTTACGTCCTAACTAAGAATTTCAACTCTTGCTATGACCTTTCTAGGAATTTTCTCTATAAAGTTTAGGTCTGATTTGAACCTGCGTAATATGTCTGGACCTGCACCTAAAATCCTTGTTTCAATACTATTGAGAACTGAAGTCTTTTATGAATGGAACTTATTAATGAATAATAATACATTAAATTATACTATAAACTAAAGTTAATATATTGAAATAACGGAGTGTTTTTCCTAACTAACCTTGCTTCTAAAACTAATTTCCAAAATAACACTTTTCTGAAATTAATATCAAAACTAACACTCTCTTTCCCAACATTAGACTAAAAATTATGTGTCAAAATTGTAAATTTTAATAAGTTTGGGATCATATAGATAATGTGAAATTTTTAATTCATTGCCAATTTTTTTTAAATTTAATTTTGACATAATAAATTTCGAGCACGCAAGATAATCCTTCATTCCGATATTCAGTACGTAGAAATTGTATTTGTTTGCAATTCAGACAAGACTACTAGATTATCACACGTAAATTAAAATTAGACAATTTTTTAGTCCAATTGTATTAGCTAGAGTTCGAAATTAGAACTATGTATATCATTCTTTGGAGCACCAATCTCCTCGTTTTGTCAATCAGTAATCATTTTTTACTTTGATAGAGTCTTTCACTCACCCAGCCACCCTTTGAAAAGTTTCCTAGAGATGAGCTCCTATTTCCCTTTGTATGATCTAATCTTTAATTTATTTCTCTTTTATGGTTTATGCATGGCACTGATTTTGTATTCATATGCATTCCGCGGCACACCCTTTAGAACTCCATACTTTGAGATGGTTATTTACTTCAAAACAAGAATCATAGTTAATCTTAGAGTAATTGTGTATGCCTAGAATCCTTTATATATATATATATATATATATATATATATATATATATATATATATGCTGGGCAGCCTCGGTCATAGCATAGTGGAAATTAGCACTCTGATACGGAATTTATGAGAAATTGCATGACTGCCTCACAACTTTAGTTTATTGTTGAGGTAGTGTATACACGTAGGATCAAGAGTGTTATTTTGGAATTTAGTTTTAGAAACAAGGTTAGTTAGAAAAAAAAATCAAATTGAAATAACGTCTGCGAAAAATCAATAGAATTGAATCATGCTATGAACAAAGTGTTTTACTTCTTGGAAAGTACAATCGGGGGTGATGTTCAGTCCTAATACTCCAGCTACGGTGAGAAACACAATATGCACTTTCTTACAAATTTCAGAGGTGGTTTCGCATGGAAAATATTTGGGATTGCCTTCTTTGATTGGGAGGAAAAAGAATGGTGTATTCCAGGATATAAAGAACAAAGTTAGAGGTCGCATTGATGGCTGTAGTGATAGCGGGCAAAGAAATTTTCATAAAATCCAATTTGTAAGCAATACCTAGCCATGCTATGGGTTGCTTTAATTTGCCGGACTCGCTTGTTGATGAAATTCGGGGGTTCATTGGAAGGTTCTGGTGGAATGGAAAAGCAAATGACATAAAGATTACATGGATTTCATTTAAGAAGATGTCTATGTCCAAGACGCTAGGAGGCCTTGGTTTTTGTGATCTCAAAACTTTTAATCTTTCTAATAATATCTTAATTTAATTTAGACATATTCTTGTATTGTTGTAGAATACATCCATTCCTATTTTAGAATAGCCTAGTTTAGCACTCTTGTATTATATATTGTACACTCTCATATCAATGAAATCATTCTGAATTTCACATTCACATGGTATCAGAGCTAGCATTTAGGGTTCCACTTATTGCGACCACGACGATGACCAAAAATGTGTTTCTCAATGGCGTTCTGGATGAGCCGATCTACATGGAACAACCAGCTGGTTACTCTGATCATGTTCATCCGGATTCTGTCTGTCGTCTTCGGAAAGCCATTTATGGGCTTAAGCAAGCTCCCCGGGCTTGGTTTCTGCGTTTTAGCTCCTTTCTTGTGGTCTTGGGGTTCAAGTGCTGCTTAACGGACACTTCCTTATTTGTGTTCTCTCGTGGATCGACTGTGCTCTACCTGTTGGTGTATGTTGATGACATTATCCTTACCGGCAATGATCCTGCTCTTATCTGCAAGTTTGTTGATCGTGTTGACGCTGAGTTTGCTGTTACAGATCTTGGTTCCCTTCATTACTTTTTGGGAATTGAGGTTGCTCGCTCTCCGGCAGGGCTATTTTTGGGATAGGCTAAGTATGCTATGGAGGTTCTTCAGCGAGCTAGTATGACTGATGCTGCTTCTGTCTCTACTCCATTTATTCCGGGTTCGCAGCTTGTCAGCATTTCTGGTCTTGTTTTTTCAAATCCCAAGCTCTATCGTTCCCTTGTTGGTGCGCTGCAGTACTTGACGATTACCCGCCCTGATTTGTCTTATGCGGTTAATTCGGTCAGTCAGTTTCTGCAGTCTCTCACTGAAGATCATTTTCAGGCGGTTACTCGCAGTTTGCGCTATGTTCGTGGGACGCTTCACTATAGACTGATGTTTCGTCCTTCGCCTGTTGGTCTTCCTGTTCTTGGCTACTCCGATGCTGATTGGCCTCGTTGTCTTGAGACTCGCACCTCCACCTATGGCTATGCTATTTTTCTTGGTGGCAATCTTGTTTCTTGGAGTGTTAAGAAGCAGCCTACTGTATCTCGTTCCAGTTGTGAATCTGAATATCGTGCTATTGCGAACACTGCTGCTAAACTTGCTTGACTGTGTCAACTTCTCCGTGAACTTCGGGTTCCTCGGCCCTCCACTCCGCTTCTGCTTTGTGATAACAGTAGCGCGATCTTTTTGGCTCAAAATCCGATTGCTCATTAGCGGGCCAAGCATATTGACATTGACTATCACTTTGTTCGTGAGCTTGTTAATTCCTCTAAAAAGATTCGTGTTAATCATGTCCCGTCTGCTCTTCAAGTGGCTGATGTCTTCACCAAAGGTCTATCTCGTCCACTTTTCGAGCTGTTTCGTTCCAAACTTTGTGTCTCCTCGTCCGACGTTTCGCTTGAGGGGGGATAATAAAATATTTTAATTTAATTTAGAGATATTCTTGTATTGTTGTAGAATATATCCATTCCTATTTTAGAGTAGCCTAGTTTAGCACTCTTGTATTATATATTGTACACTCTCATATCAATGAAATTATTCTAAATTTCACATTCACACTTTCGTTGTTGGGAAAGCAAGTATGAAGGCTTATCACTCAGCTGGATCGTTGTTAGCCAGGGTGATGAAATCCAAGTATTACGTTACTGGATATATTTTCAATCGCGATCCAATCTGTGGGCAATCGTTGACATGGAAAAGTTTACGTGGAAGTTTGGATTTGATTCGAATAGGTGGGAGGAAAGCTATTAGCTCCGGGCAGCAAACGAGTATCATTTATTACCCATGGCTTCGACATGATGATGACTTTCATGTTAGAAATCCAGCTGACATTCCGAGCCATCTGCGTTTTGTCTCTGATTTGATAGACCAGAGTACTGGGTGTTGGGATGCTAATATTTGAACCAATGTTTTTTTACAACATAACTACAACGACCTAATCTGATACATGTATTTTATAACTATCTTAATTTAATCCTATGATATCCTACTCTACTGATTCAGTAAGTCGAGTGAGTCCTCATATTGATGCTTTGAGTGAGGTGATACTCTCATTTGATAAACCCAGACTCGGTCCGATCGGTGAAACATGTGAGGCCTGCGCTTCAGACCCCAAAAATGGGGTAAAATAGGGCCTCAATTTTATAAAAAATGGGCCAAATAGAGCCCCATTTTTATTAAAAAATGCAGATTTAGTATTTAAAAAATTAATCTTTAAAAATGGGCCCAAAATAAGAGTCCAATTTCCTAAAAAAATCAAAATTTTAATTAATTTTCTCCCTTATATGTATTAAAAGTTTTTTGAGACTTTTTTTACACAAAAAAATCGCTTCAGGCCCCCAAAAACTTGGGCCGGCCCTGGATACACCCGCTGATACATTTCGCCGCTTTGCACTTTGTAATTAGCTAACATGCTACAAACATCCCTGATGGTTAGTAATATTATATATTAGCTTGTATGAACCCACATATTTCTAATACACATCCAAATGTGTTTGGTTGGGCAAGTTTTTGCAAAACTTGGACTATCCATGTCCAGTTTTGTAAAATCTTGTTTGGTTCACCAAATTTTCCAAAATCCAGACTTGCAAAATCCTAAAAACCAATCAAAAATTTTGTTTCATACTCACAAAATCCAACCCAACCAAACAAGGATTTTCCAAAATCAGACTCTCAAAATCCCAAACAAAAACTCAAACTCTCAAAAATTCAAAACAAAATCCAGACTCTCAAAAACCTTGCGAACCAAACACACCCCAAACTTTCAAAATTTCAAAACAAAATCCAAACTCTCAAAAATTTTGCGAACCAAACACACCCTGAATTATTAATGTGAGGTTTATTAAATTAGACTCAAATTAATAGTTTATGATTAATAATGGTAAGATAATACTTATAGAAGGTAAAATAATGTTAAGATAGTGATTAATATTTTATAGAAATTGACAAGCAATTTCAAAATGTAACTATTGAACTGCTGAGCTCCAAAAACTTACGATGTCCTATATTGTGCTTAAAATCATTGCAGTTATTGTCATGCTTTAACCTTTCCAACTTTATATAATTGTTTCATGTGAGCACTTTTGTAATGTAGCTGGAAACTTGTAATCCAAGAGGATGACAGGACGATGGCACACCTAAACTATTGTTTGCCTAATCTTACAGTACAGCAGTTCAATTTAATTCTGTTTAATTCAATTTAATTTAATAAAAAATAATTCGATCAAATTCAGATACATTTAAATATACTGATTTTATTTTTCAGTATATTATTTTTATTTCATTTCAATCAATTCAATTTAATTCAGTTCAGGTGAATTCAGGTGAGTAACAAATAAGTTCCCGTAAACATAGATTATCTCCCTCGTAAGTATATTCTAAATGGTCCCGGCTGGCTAATGCTAAACCTTTCGATCGTCATGTGCTTGAAACGGAGTCGTGTTTCACGTGGATCTTTCTTTCTCTGGTGTACAGTATTCTCCCTATTGTGTGTACTCTTTCAGTTTGTTCATGTTGAACTTTTAACTTGCATTTCAGTTTAATTAAGATGAAATTAAAATTGATATATTATAATAAAATTTATCATTAAATAAGATCAAAATTTATTGAATTGCACAAGATGTTTCTAATATATGATGATATCCGAAATCGATCGGTGTTTGATTAAATTTATCTTTAACTACGTTATTAGAGTATACCGATTAAATTTATCTTTAACTACGTTATTAGAGAAGAAACATATTTGAATGCTAATAATCAATGATGAATATTTTTTGACTAAATTTTCTAAAATGGTCCTAACATAGATCAAAATGTCAAATTTAAAATGAAACGTTCACAATGGTCAGTGTTTGATATCCAATATTATGAAAATATACAATTTATGAACTTTCGTTAATTTGGGCCGTTAGAGACGTTAATTTTGTAATCTTTACTAAATTACTAGTGGTATTTTAGTAATTTCATACGTACGTATAAATAAATAAAAATTATTTTGATCTTGTAAATTAGTAAAATATTCATGGTAATTTTTTTCAAAAATCATCTTTTAGTTAAGAAAAAATATGCATTAGGAGAAGTGGAACTCCCATAATTCATAAAGAGGGTGTAACTTTCACCTAATTCTTAAGAAGGGAAGTAATTTAGTTTTAAAATAATTTATAAATCATATTTAGTGGTAAATTACTCCAATGCCCTTTGTATTTAGTAATATTCTTCATCCTTTATCTACCTAAACAAGCTTACCGGCATTCATTCTCAGTTCATTTTCGAGTTTTAATTTCATCGACGTGACCCGGTGCAAACAGAGGACCATGACGAGGACAGTCTCATGTGTCAAATCACACGAAATTCAAGACCATACGAAATTAGAAGACAATTTTCATCCTGCTAGTTTGAATACGATGACTAACTGTTGTTTAATGCTTCATCATATTTAGTTGATCCTGCATATTCCGGTGAGGTCAAAACAAATGAAATTCGGCTTGCTTAATAGCTGAACCGAGCCAGCACATTCACGTGCTCTTTCTTCGGTCTTTTGTAAGACTCACTGAGCAAAAAGGTGAACTGCGTGCGAAACGATCTCATCGGAAAAATTCTGGTGTCGACAACCAATGAAGCGATGCACAGAGATCAGATTTATAGACCTTTACTAGAGATGATAATATTGAGAATCGCCGGGAGAATAAACAGGTGGTGGCAAGTAATAAATGGGCACTTGACGCCGGAAACACGTGGCATTATCGGGTAATTATTAATTAATGGGCAATAAATTGAATAAATCGGTGCTCGAAAAATGAATTTAGATTTAGAAAAGATGATCGGTGAGGTTGTTCTCGTAGATAAAAATGATGAAGAAGATGGGTATTAGAGTAATCTACCATTAAACATATTTTATTGATTATTTTAAAACAAAATCAATTCCTTTCTTAGAAATTAGTTAAAAATTACACTTTCTTCATGAATTATGAGGTATCCACTTCGCCTAATTGCCTAATGCATATTTTCCCTCTAATTAATTAGTATTGATCAAATATGGTATATAAATTCATGTAAATATGTATGCGGTTTATTCTGGGAGAAAGTCTCCTGAAAGTTCAACTTTCCTGACTTTCCATAAGAGTTTTTATACGTTTTAACTTATATAGTGTACCTTTTAATTTAAACTATAAAATTTGTTATTTTAATTTTATTAATATTTTAATGTAAATTCATGAATTTTTGCATTAAAACATGTTTTACTCTATGTTCACTTTGATATTATCAATGTTTTAACACAAAATAGTATCACTTGACCTTAAATATATAGTGGTAGTTCCATAACACTTAGGAAAGTCGGACTTTCTAGAAAATTTGCATTATTCTGGATTGAGAACTATCTAAAAAAACTGAAAAATGTAACATACCTCAACGAGGTAAAGGAATAATTGAGAATGCATGTTGGTCGCAATGATTACTGCATGGATTGTTTTGAGTACACACCTAATTGCGCTTCGGGAAATAGAGGAAGATCACACATGAGACCACATGGAGAGTTAGTTGAGGAAGATCAAAACAAACCATGTATTTATTTATTTTTTTGACAAGAAAACAAATTCCATTTAGATTAATAATATATCTTCAAATCAGATCTGATTTGTCTGCTAGAGTGGGTGACTGGATTAGTTTTTTTTATTTAAAAGACGTAGGAATGGAACTTCTTTTTTATTTATTTTTCTGCAGACCCATAATTCATCATAAACAATAGATATAGTCAACGAACGACAATATTTAAAATAAAAGGTGTACGAATTCTCGATTAATGGGTTTTACAAAGTAAATTGTTAGGTTAAAACAAGTTGTTGATTTAAGAATAATTAACCAACTCGGGATGAAAATTACTACGCGCTCCACAGCTCATACTGACTAATCATCTGAAGAAAGTTGCATCCTTTATAGTCAAAATCTGTGTACATCATTTCAGCGGGCTTAGTAGTGGTTGTCCAATTGTCAGGCCATACTTCCGAGCCAAATTAAAATACCACGTTCATATTCATCAACTGTGAATCGCCCATGCACGCATTCATGGCCACCGGCCACCGGCCACAGCCGTATTAATGTTTCAAGGGAATTCACACAGCCCATGCACACCACACATCCACACTCCTACACTCGACAAACATACTATCTCGGCGGAAAGTGTAGGTATAACTGTAGGTTGGTTCATCCGCCTACGTGTCAGTCTCTAAGAAATTCGATCAGTTTAGTCATTATTTTAGGAGCATATTGGATGCAATCCGTATTTTGTTTATTTTGCGGTCCAAAATAAAAATACGTTTTCGATATATATAATTTGGTCAATAATTATGTATATCACATATGCATCATATATATTACCTCTATTGCATACATTTGCAAATCAGTTATATGTCATAATTATTATATATATGATTATATAACAAAAATACGGACTGCAAATAAGTAAAATACGGACTGCATTTAGCAGGTCATTTATTTTATTGATGGTCAGTTATTGTCTTCAATGTATTGAAGACAATAATATGACTAAATTAAACTGATATTGATCAGTTTACATTGGTACATATAATTGAAATATACTCTATTATAATTTTAATTGAATTGAAATTAACTGACTCTAAATATATTCAAATATACAATTAAATCACTAGCGTACGAAAATTGCTCCATTTCGTCATATTCACAAATAATAATCTTGCAATAATCTTGTTAACACTAATTGAATCGAATTATAACTAAAGAACACATTAATTATACGACTGAATGAAACTGAAATTCATTTAAACTTAATTGATCTGATTTAAATAAAACTAGACTTCTTTGATCGAACAAGATTTATGGATTTGGAAATGTTAAAATAATAATAGTACAACTACATTAGGTCGTATAGCATCAAAGATTAAAAAAACTGATTTGAACTAATAAGATTGAACAAAAAGTATTTAAACTGAAAATAGTATAACTGAATTTTTTTGGATTGCAACAAATCACATTAATTTTTTAATTGACTGATCTGATTTGAATAGAAGTGGATATATCTAGATTGAATTGAACTGAAAAAATTGTAAAGAGTTGTAATTAAATATAGAGGAAATGTACTAAATTGAAAAAAATTGAATATATTTATTAGAATTGAACTGAACTGAAAATATAATAATATTTACCTTAACCGAACTGGAAAAAATTCCTCAAAAAAATTGAACTGGAAAAAAAAAATACTGACCTGAACTGAAAAAATGTAAATATAGTGAATGGAACTGAAAAAAAATATAAAAATATTATACTGAATTGAAAAATATAAGTATAAAAAACTAAACTAAAAAATACAAATATATTGAATTGAACTAACATGCATAGCTTATTTGGTGAGAAAATAAAAAGAAAAATTACTATACACTATTACCCACACCACCGGTTGGGATAACCGGTGGTTATATGTAATGCTCCCCTATCTCGGTTCACCTTTTTATTACTTTTGAATTCTCCATCAAAATATTTTAATAAAGGTTGAAAAAGTTTGGGAATGTTTAGTATCCTAATATATACTAGTACATTATATTTTAAACTAGATATAATACATATAAGGGTTAAAAGCTCATGTACCCTCAAGTTTATAAAAAAATGCCAATTTACTCCGAGTAATTTAAAAGTGCTGATGTACTCCTATTATTATATTTAATAAAGAAGTATATTTCTAAAGCCCATTTTCAACACCATTTTGAATTAAAAGACAAATTTACCCTCACTTGTTGGATTTTTTTTCCCTTGATCCAAATGCTCATGGGCACGAAAAAAAAATTTAAGAAATTAATATCGCTGAATTACAAAATAAATGCGCAATATTATTGAAAGGGGCAATTCTAGACGCAGTCCATATTTTGCTTATTTTATAGTCCAAAAAAATACGTCTTTGATATATATGATATGATCAATAATTAAGAATGTCAGACACATGCATCATATATATATATATATATATATATATATATATATATATACTTCTATTGCATACACTTGCAAATCAGTTATATATCATAATTATTGTATATATGATTATATAACAAAAATACGGACTGCAAATAAGCAAAAATCGGACTAAATCTAGCAGGCCAGTATTTAAAAAAGTTAACATTTTTATCCAAAAATTCAACAAACTGAAAACATTGGTGAAATTACCATAATCTCGCCACCTTGAGTTAGTCACGCTAATTATTACTGGGTGTGGCGGTTTCGGTCCCCCGGCTCACACTAATTTCTGGTTACAGTGGTTTTGGTCCCCTTGATTTCAAACGCTTTCATCCGATAAAGTAACGGTGACTGGTGGTATGGATTTGGATTGCCTTTCTTAACTGGGTTGAATGTAAAAAGGGAAGCGAGAATTAGATGAATAATTAGGTAGGGGAGGATTATTCATTGATTTGGTTGGGGTATTTTCGTCATAAATTTTTTCTTTTTTACAATTAAATAATAGTGAGGGTATTCTTGTCATTTTACAATTGACAAAAGAAAAATCTGCTCAAATTATACATTTGAGGGTATAGTGGCAATTTTAAAAAACTTAGGGGTACATTAGCACTTTTTTGAATATTTGGGGGTACAACGACACTTTTTTCTACATATAAAATAAACATATAATATACGATAGATGCGGAGTCACGTTGTGGTAAACGATGGTCACTGCCACTCAAGAAAAATTAAAAATTACCTCAGTATAAAATCTGAAAAATAACAAATAAAACCCATGAAATTTTACAAAATATATGAATATATGAATATTTAGTTCATAATGTATAGTTTTTTAAAAAAATTGTCAAACATTGCCCCACCATTCCTTTAATCCTTAGTCCAACACCGTAATATGACATATATGCCCGTAAAACTTTTTTTTTTTTTTTTTAGTCAGGAAGGATTATTCATGTGTTCTCATCCTGAAATGTGCTTGTAGGCTTACATTATGTTTCCCGAAAAGCATGTTCCGGTATAACCAAAAGCAGTGAGTGAGTGATAAGTTCATGGTTCGTATTCCGGACCTCATTCAGTCTCGGACCAGGGCTCGAGAAGGGTCGTGGGCTCGAGATATGCGGAGAATGGATCCACGGGTCCATCAATCCAAATCCCTATAAGGAATGCGTATATTATAAATGTTCTACAAGGAATACACTTCTCCTAACACATGGTAAATACACATGGTAACTAGGAGAAGTGTATTCCTTGTAGAACATTTATAATATACGCATTCCTTATAGGATTTAGAATTGTGTTAGGAGAAGTGCATTCCTTATACGCATTCCTTATACGATTTAGAAGTGTGTTAGGAGAAGTGCAGCAAATATTAAAGTTAGAGTGGCTTATCTAGATCTAGAAAACATATTTTCTTCTTTCTCTTAAGTGAGATCATCAAGTTACAACATTTTAGATCTCCCAAAAATTCACCCTCCCACCTTTTCATAACCATAACAGATAACTCGGTTCTGTTATTTTTAAAAATAAAAGAAAGTAATATAACCAAAGGCGGGGATTAGAATAAGCCCAAATAGGATTATAGTTTGTTACATAGTTGAGCAGATGCTCCTGAAGCAAGAATGCTTCACAAAAGAATACATTTGCAAAAGGTGTGATTACTGAAACTCTTTTCCAAACCTGAGATTTCTTGTAAATTTCTGAAAGTGAGATCTCTTGTAACTCGGTTCTATTATGATGAAAACTCTCTACTTGAATCTCAACATGAAACCCATTGAGCCTAACAACCTCTTGACCATCGGAAAATACCAGACCTTTGCAAGGTTGGACAATAGAGTAGTCTGTAAAGCATACCGAATTATTCTATCTAGCCACAATCAGTGAGAAAGTTTCATCAAGAGCATTTACTAGAGATTGCAATAAAGATTTCTCTTATAGGTGATTAGAATCCACATCTCAAAATTAAGAGAAAAATTTCAAAGACCTAAGAAACATGTACACGAAAGGTAAGGCCAATACTACAAGCAATTCCAACTAATTTTGGTCTGATTAGTTAGCGGCCTTTTGTAGTATTACAATATAGGCAATACGAATGTAATCTAACACGACATAAGCAATAAGCTTAAGCAGTCGGGCATGTGAATTTTATATACAACATGAGAAATGGTTGCAACCCATCCTTGAGAAAGACCAAAATACCTTCAAAAAATTGATGCTGTTAGGAAGAATGACAGAGAAATTCATGGAGGTACAAAATTTGGAACAAAATTAAAGTTTGAGTATGTAAAATGAAGCAATGATAATTTAGGTACCTTAAACGAGAATTTTGGATAGTTTGGGTATGTAAAATGAGTCAAAAATAATTTAGGTATTTTAGATGAGACTTTTGGATAGTTTGAGTACTTTTTTTTTTGCAATTCACTCTTAACTCAATATTTTTTTAAAACGTATAGAAATCACCAATCTAAAAAAGTAAAACACGTGAATATAAAGGACTAAAACTAAATTTAGTTTTGGTTAGGCCTAAACATGTTTTATTCCTAAAAAGTTCATAATATTAATAATATGTTTAACTATACACATTGGGTCGATAAACTCGTTGAGCCTATCGAGATAAAATTTATAAACTCGTACTCGACTCGTTACACAATCGAACGGGTTTGAGACCGAGTTCGAACTTGGTCAACCCGAGCTCGAGCTCGAGTTTTGACCAAATTTCTCGAGATTTGCTCACAAACGACTCAACTCAATTTCACCCGTAGATTTGGGTTGATTTTTGTTTGTATAGTTATCAAATCATGCTCTAAAAATAATTTTATTTGAAAATAATTTATACACATTGATTTACAAAACATATTATATAACAAAATATAAAAATTTCTCACTGAAAAAATTATTATTCATGAAAATAAAAAAGTATACATCAGTTAAATATTGAAATTAAATAAGTAATTATTTCTTTAATTAACATTTAATAGAAATATTTGTATTTTCTAATATAATTAATCATTAACATGTGAAAATAATAAAATTAATAAATTCACAAATTTATAGATTAAGGTTAATGAAATATTTTTAAAGTAGTTAAGCATGAATTGAAATATCATTTTAGGTTTGTGCATTAAGTAGCTTTGTAATAAACATGGGATTTTGTTAATCGAAATACAGACGAGATTTACGGTGGGAGGTTGGACTGCATTTCTAATGGTAATAACAAAATAATAAAAATACGAACGCGACAAAAAAATCAAGACTACCTTTGAAAAAAAAAATAAAAAAATCAAGACTACCTTTGACTTTCAAAGTCCAATTCAACTAAACACAAACTTGCAAAAGTTGGATTACAAAATCCTGATTTTACGAAATCTCCAATAAAGAAACATAGCCTGAATTATCTTCACCATTTAATGATAACAAGTTTTTATTTGAAAATGTTGAGTGAGATGTAATAAAAATATATGATAATTGGCCAAGTAACGTAAGTCTGTCTTATAATTACCAAACAACATTGTCCTCTTTAATAACGTTAAGCATAAAATATGCAAAAAAAAAAAAGAAACCAACCAAAAAAAATAGAAACAGTACAAAAAGCTTTTAAAATGCATGATTTTACATTGGTTAATTATATAAACTAATTGATTCAACCGTTGTGTTTTGTATAATTTATTTTTCTCTACCTTTTTTTTTAAAAAAAACAAATAAATACATTTAATCATATGCATCTATTCATACCATATTAATTATTTAATTAATAATTACATTTCCATAGCAAAGAAAACAAAAGAATTTCTAGAATTAGAAAATGTTCCATAGATTAGTGGAAACAAAGAATAATATCATCAGTACTGTTGAAATGATACAAAGTAGTAATCAACAACTTTTGAATGTGACGACCACACTAGAGCCTCGCCATCACCCAAACTAGAATATATAATCCACACTAGAGCCTCGCCATCACCCAAACCTCATTCCCAAACAAACCAGTGACCCTCACACAGTCACGCGCCATGGATTCCTCTCCCGGCGATGTCAGCCAGCCTCTCCTGCAAAATTACTCCGACGCTAATGCCGAGTCACCGTCGTCGTCCCCCACGGCGGCGATGACCACCCACGAAACCAGCAACAAACTGGAGCAGATTCTCTGCAGCACCGACCTGCCGGCGATGCAACGCTACCGCGCCGCCACCTGGATTGAGGTGAAGTACCTCTTCTACCTCGCTGCTCCGGCGGTGGTGGGATACATGATCAACTACTTCATGTCCATGTCCACCCAAATTTTCTGCGGCCACCTCGGAAACCTCGAGCTCGCCGCCTCTTCTCTCGGCAACACAGGGATCCAAATCTTCGCCTTCGGGCTCATGGTAATCAAAAATCGACTCAATTCCATGAATTAGTGTCCTAAACGAGCTTGATTTTTTGTTCAATTGATTGATTAATGGTTAATTCACCAGCTGGGAATGGGAAGCGCGGTGGAGACACTATGCGGGCAAGCATTCGGAGCACAGAAGTACGATATGCTGGGAATCTACCTTCAACGATCCACGATTCTTCTAACGTTAACCGGCGTTGCAATGACTCTGATCTACGTTTTCTGCAAGCCGATTCTCATCTTCCTCGGACAGTCGCCGGAAATCGCCTCGGCGGCGGCAATCTTCGTGTACGGGCTAATCCCGCAGATATTCGCATACGCGGCGAATTTCCCGATTCAGAAGTTCTTGCAGGCGCAGAGCATCGTTGCTCCGAGCGCGTACATAGCCGGGTGCACCTTGATCGTTCATCTGATCCTCAGCTATGTGGCGGTTTACCAGCTGGGTCTGGGCCTGCTCGGAGCCTCACTGGTTCTGAGTCTGACATGGTGGATCATTGTGATTGCTCAGTTCATCTACATCTTGAAGACGGAGAAATGCAAGGAGACTTGGAGAGGGTTCAGTCCCCAGGCGTTTACTGGCCTATGGGGCTTCTTTAAACTGTCTGCTGCTTCTGCTGTGATGCTCTGCTTGGAGACATGGTACTATCAGTTCCTGGTTTTGCTGGCCGGATTGCTGCCTAATCCTGAGTTATCTCTCGATGCTCTGTCCATCTGGTAATCAAGCTCTTTCAATCTAATTGCACTTTTTTTTTTTTTTATTTCATAGATTCAGAAAGTGATTATTAAAAAACAGGGCTTAATAATTAGCTGTTTCTGGACAAGGTTCAATCTGGGCTGATCCTAGATCTGGAAATCTGGGGTTGTTTTGGCTGATTCTTGCATGTTTAATGGATTTAAAATGTGGATGGTTGAATATTGATTTTGAATGTGTGATTGAGTATTAGATTTGGTGAGGTGGTGACGAGACAAATTATAATCGAGTTAGGCTTGTTTGAAACCATACATGGAGAGATTCTTCATATTCACATTCATATGTCCTTTTTCGGTTGGTAGCCATCTCAGATATGTGTGCTCTTTTTTTTTGCCATTTAGCAACAATTACTTGCGTGTTTATCTTTAACACTTCTTAACTTAAAATTTATCATTTTCTGTTAACATTTACGAATTAGGAGTATAGGAATTAGGAATATTACAATGACGTCTAAAGTCTATCTTTTTATGCAATCACATTTTTTAAGTAATCAGTTAGAATTTGAGATTGAAATTATGGTTGCAATGTAGCTATTTTTTGCCATTTAAATTAGTATTTTGGACCACAGAACTATCCAATTTGTAATTTAGTACGTTCCCAAGTTGAAATAGAAAAAAATAGGTGAGGATATAGTAATAGAAGATGGATCCCCTTGGTATATGCACACCGAATATAATAAAAGTTGCATTGATTTTTGGGTAGCTGTTTCTTTTTCTTGAAATCATGATAATATAAACAAATATGTTAGGTGGGATCAATAACTGAATTTCTTTCCAATAAAAAATAAAAACAAGAGTTAAAAAGCTTATGCACCCCCAAGTTTATAAGAAAGTGTCAATGTATTCCGAATAATTCAAAAGTGCTGATGTACCCTATTATTATATTGAATAAAGAAATGTACCTCTAAAACCCATTTTCAACACCATTTTGAATTAAAAGATAAATTTACCCTCACTTATTGGATTTTTTTTCCCTTGACCCAAATGCTCATGGGCACGAAAAAAAAAAATTCAAGAAATCAATATCACTGAATTACAAAATAAATGCACAATATTATTGAAAGCGGCAATTCTAGATGCAATCCATATTTTGCTTATTTTGTAGTTCAAAAAAAATACGTCTTTGATGTATATATGATATGATTAATAATTAAGTACATCAGACTTATGCATCTTATATATATGTGAGAAAAACATTCATCCGGATGATCCTGATATAGGCCTTATCAGACACCAATAAGATAATGACACGTGTACAATTGTAATGTTTTAATTGTTTATATTTTTAGTAAAGTTCTAAAACCCTAATTTAGAATGTCTAAACTCGTCTGGGTAATGATTGAACACGTGGCCCAATTATAAATTAGTTAAAGATGATGTGTCGTTATTTAATTGGTGTCTGATATTGCCAATATCAGGATGATCCTGATATATATTAAACTGTATATATATATATATATATATATATTACTTCTATTGCATACACTTGCAAATCAGTTATATATCATAATTATTGTATATATGATTATATAACAAAAATACGGACTGCAAATAAGTAAAAAACGGACTAAATCTAGCAGACCAGTATTGAAAAAAGTTAACATTTTTATCCAAAAACTCAACAAACTGAAAACATTGGTGAAATTACCATAATCTCGCCACCTTGAGCTAGTCACGCTAATTATTACTGGGTGTGGCGGTTTTGGTCCCCCGGCTCACACTAATTTCTGGGCACGGTGGTTTGGTCCCCTCGACTTCAAACGCTTTCATCCGATAAAGTAACAGTGACTGGTGGTATGGATTTGGATTGCCTTTCTTAACTGGGTGTGAATATAAAAAAGGGAAGCTAGAATTAGATGAATAATTAGATAGGGGCGGATTATTCATTAATTTGGTTGGGGCATTTTCGTCATAAATTTTTTCTTTCTTACCATTAAATAATAGTGAGGGTATTCTTGTTATTTTACACTTGGCAAAAGAAAATTCTGCCCAAATTATACATTTGAGGGTATAATAGCACTTTTGAAAAATTTAGAGGTATATTAGCATTTTTAAAAAAAATATTTGGGGTACAACAGCACTTTTTTCTAAAAACAAATGAATGTGGCGTAGTGGGCAATTAGGAATTGTTTATTTATATTATTACAGCCTACAGCCCAAAGCAGCCTCTAAAATATATTGTCGCAATAATTGTATCCTTCCTTCCCAACTTGAAACTTTTCGTACGTCACACTGAATTGAAGAATATCACGTGCCAGCTTTGACCCATTTAGTAATCTTTTATTGTATAGTGCGTGTCTGCGTGAGAGAGAGGCACGTGTCTTGTGGAGAGAGAATATGCATCTTTAATTGCTTAATGGAATAAATACCTTAAAATAAATTACATAAACAAAATTTGTAGTTTGGTGGAAAATTAAAAGAGGACTATTCTATTATTGACAAAGTTAAAGAAAGTGGAGATGATTTAAGGGGAATAAAAGGTGTACTATTCTATTTTCATTTGATCCAATATTGTCCCTACTGAGAAAAGCCACTGCCCTCAAGTAACCTGCCCATCCTTGAATCTAGTGGCTTCGATAAATAAAAAAAATCCAGTGGCTAACAGTATTTTGTTTTTTTCACCTCTAAATATTTAAAAAATAGTAGGAAATGTCTTTTTCTTATTTTGTCTATTTTATTTTACATTATAGGAGTATTTTCTAATTGACTAAAGTAATACGTAATAGTTACTCTAACATTACTACTGGAATTTGCTATTTAATCACTGAAAGTTGTTTTTTAATAGGTAATTTTCATAGGTAAACAATCAATCCCTTTTTAATTGTTTCTCAACAATGTTGACAAACATTTGATGATAACATGATAACAAATGGAACTATATCTTGCTTGACATTTATTTCATTTAAATATATATAGAATTTATGGGTGAGTGTTAAGACTCTTAATTTTGAAAAATTCACAGTTTATAACCTTTAATAGGTATGGAGGGATGGATCATAGATATGTATAATGTAGACTGGAAAAATTAGTTAAATACATCACACATGTATCTACCTATTCTTGTAATGCTGAAAGTACCTCTAATCAAAATGGTTCCTGCTACAATAATTTTTTGTTCATTTATCAAAATAGTCTTCTTCTTTTTTACTGCATTTACAAGTAGATTTTACTATTTATTTACTAAAAAACCTGATCATGTGATTTCCTTTTGAATATGATTGCAGTACAACAGTTTCTTCATGGGTACTAATGATCTCACTGGGATTCAATGCTGCTGCAAGGTATCATACCTCTGCCTATTTTTTATGCTCATGTAGTTAAGCTGTTGTTATGTAGAGTAGTTTTCGGAAACTTTTAAAGTTTGTGTAACAGAGTTTTCTAATTTATTTTCATGACTCCAATAAGGGGAAAAATGCTTGAGATTGAACACATTTTGTGAAACTATACAGTATAAGAGTGAGCAATGAGGTTGGAGCTGGACATCCTAAAGCAGCAGCATTCTCTGTGGTGGTAGTCAATTTGGTATCACTAGTCCTGACTATAATCGCTGCCATTGTCGTGATGGCATGCCGGGACTTTATTAGTTATGCCTTCACCGAAGGTGAAGTCGTGGCTGCAGCCGTCTCTGATCTTTCCCCACTTCTTGCATGGACCATCATCCTTAATGGACTCCAACCAGTCTTATCAGGTATTATTATATCAGCATTTCACTTGTTACCACCATTGATTAACGACAGATTAGTGTTCTTGATTATGATTTATTATAATTTATATTTCTAAAGAAAAATGAATTGTGTTTTGCTCCCTAGTATAATTATCGGGCCTTTCGTTTCTGAATATGAAGGTGTGGCCGTTGGATGTGGATGGCAAACATTTGTTGCTTATGTGAACGTGGGATGCTACTATTTTGTTGGGATTCCATTGGGTTCAGTTATGGGATTCTACTTCAACCTCGGAGCCAAGGTAAACAAACCTAAGTAATCTTCATTTGCCTTTTGCAAATGAAGTCTAATCTATTGGTTGTTGCAGGGAATATGGGCCGGTATGATTGGGGGTACGATGATGCAAACAATCATCTTGTTGTGGGTAACAATTCGAACAGATTGGAATAAGGAGGTAAGCAATCGTTATTCTCCTGATTGACTCAAATGCATATTCTAAAATTGCATATATTCTATATCTAATCATGTATTCTATCACTTTAATCACCGGACTACCGGGAGAAGATAAATTGGTTGAGTATTGATGATGTAGAGAACCTGAATGCAAAACATTTGTGCATTTGAGATTTGATGGTCCAGTCTTTGTAACACATTTCCAGGTTGAAAGGGCTTCGAAGAGACTAGACAATTGGGATGCAAAAGATGAACCACTCATCAAGAATTGAGACCTTTATCAAATAATACATCTTCAAAAAGGAAGAAGAAAAAAAGATAAAGGAAGAGTACTGTTTCAGACTACTTACCTGATGAGATCAATCAGGTCTCACCACCCAGAAGCTTGAGGGTGATTGGTTGGGTCGTTTCTATGTAGGTTTTGAAGTGAGTTAAGCGAGAGATTGATTTAATTTTACCTTTTTTTTTTTTTTTTTTTTTCTTTTATCAATTTTGTATGAGGCAACTGAAATTTTGATAATTAAAATTAAATAATTCCTTCTACTAGTGTGTCATTTCCCGCGTTTCCCCTCCAGCTAAATAGCCACCGACAGACTCTGGCATTCTTGCACTAGTTATTTTAGAAAAGTGAATCGTTAAATGCAATTCAAAATTTATTTATGCAGTTACCGGATATCAGAAGAAAAGATGCAAAATGAAACACATCCTCGAAAGGAGAAATTAAAGAGCAAAACATTGTTTTTGAAGTTTTTTGAATTTTCTATGGCAACGACTATTAAACAACCTTTTTCTTCTTTTGTTTAGGATCCCAATTAACACAAGTAGAGAAAAGAAGCAACACTAAAAGCCAACTCCATGTTTAATTTAAGACCATCTCTAATGACTTTTTTCTATGTTATCATTTTAAAGTAATTCTACGGTAAAATTTGATCTAAAGATTCATTCAAATCTAATGATATACTCGATAAGACCACCATTCAATCTAATTTTCTTATTTCCAGTGCTTAATTATAGCAGATGTCGGTACCGTTAGGGAGAATATATGGCATGAATCTTCTTTTTTGAGACGTGTGTGTATTCCAAATTTCCAACAGATTATGTGAAATGAATTTGCATCTCCCCTACCAACCTGCAATATTAAATTTTCATCTGTCATAAGTCATAACTCATAACAAATCTATGGCCTATGGGCAATGGGTCATATATAGTCGGACTCGTACATCATCACATGGACAGAGATTCATAATTAAGAAAGAGATCTCATTTAGGCCATGTCCATTTGACCTGCTGGGAAACTGGTTGGAACTGATTGTAACTGTTTGGAACTGTTTGAGTTGCTTGGAGTTACTGTTAATTGAAAGTTAACTGCATTGAACTGAAATTATTTTAATTATAATATTTCAGTTGAAATATGATACCAACAAATTCATAAATGTTTACTATTTTCCGAATAGTTTCACTAAAGTTTAGAATAACTTATACAAATGAAATATAAAACACGAGCGTACACAAGGAGTTAGTGACGTGACAATGTTTGATGAGCATCGGGCACGGAATATCCCTCATAAAGAACCCGTGACCAAGAGATTCAGGCCCGATGAAACCATCACCTTTTCAAATACCGATCTGGTCCCCAATCTGGCCTTGGATGCTGATCCCCTGGTAATTCAAGCTAGTGTCCAAGGAATACCGATCAAGCGAGTGTTTGTGGACGATGGGGGCTGGATAGAGATCATGTTCACCGGCTATTTTGACTAACTCGGCATTGGACGTCAGAATCTGAAGAAGTCCATGGTGCTGCTACTAGAATTCATCACCAACGCAGAGGCTCCAGTCCGGACTATTGGCTTGGAGGTATTAGTCACGGATGATCAAGACCCGATGAAGAGCACCAATGTTCTTTACCAGTTCGCAGTGGTCGAAGCAAATTCTCCCTACAATATCATTCTGAGCCAACCATGGTTGAGTAAGGTGAGAGCCATCTATTCCCCACCACCTCACTATCAAGTTCCCAACCAAGAATGGAGTTGCCGCAATTAGAGGTTATTAAGCAGCAGCTAGAAGTTGCCAGATCAACGCGCTCAAAACCATCAAGAATGCCACCAGTGACTGAGGAAAAACGTCTCGACCTTCGTAGGTCGTTGGCCCTTATATAAACTCTATCAGGCTAGAATAATTATAGCTCCGCTATTTGTTATAGGAGGCATAGTCTCTTTTATGAGTTGAAATAAAACACTACTTTTTCCTCATTTTGATGACTTGCATGAGTTCATACTTTTAAAGCCCGTACTTCACAATGGCATTCGACAGACCCCGCGTTTGGTCCTCCCATCATTCACATGATGATGCTTAGAACTACTGGCCCAGGTTCTAAATGCCACTTCCACAAGTGAAGAAAAATCTGCTTCGAACGTGTCACAATATCTTCTATGTCCAAATGTGAAACGAAGATATGCCATATGTATTATGAAATGAAGGTAATCCGAACGCGTGATAACAGGATCATGTATCACTACTCAGTTACTCCACGTGAATAGTCCACACTCTGGTAAAGATACCACTCGAGATATGATCATACCACTCAAAGTCCACTTTCTAGCAGGGAAGATGAATCCTGGTACGATTATTCCATTTCATGAGTCCCCACCTATACAATGTGATACCGCTACTAAGGAAACATTACTTCAAACCTTCAATAGGAAGAGACCCTTCGAACTCGAAGATCGTGCTAGTCGTTCCGCACACGAGAATGAAAGTTGCACTCGAAGACCAAAAGATGCTCGATCCTTTGTAGTGGTCTGAAGAAGAGAACGATCGAATACTCGAAGTATATGATATCTCGCTCGAACTTATGACATAAGACATGCTCTAGGATCGAAGTGAAGCTCACCTAAAGGCTTGATGATGGAAAAGTAAGGTCAATAGAGGACTCAACCACCTAAGGGAGAGGAGAAACAAGCCTAAGAAATTGACAATATACTTATTACATCTAAGACAATGATTGAATATGAACTACTTGGCAGAATATATATTCTCAAAATAAGTGGAATAATCAATAAAACTGCAAGTATTTTCTTGGTACGAGGATCAAAAAGAATAAATTACACAAGTTTTTTTGTTGAGGACCCTCTACAAGATGACTCAACGTGATCACTTTGAAAGAAAAGAAGAATAGAATCAAGACTCAGTGATTACGGCGTCTTTTATTCCTAGTTTTCAGCTGGCCCTCATCCATCTCTGGATTTTCCTCAGGTTTCGATGACCATGACAGTCCCCTCCATTGAAACCTCTTGTATCTGGATCAGGACGGGACGTAGATGGTTTGATCCGAGGGACTGTAGTCTCGGGGGCTACCTTTGACTTTTAGAATGCGTACTGGGGGCAGAACTTGAAGAGCTCGTCACAGACCTTCCCCTACCACCTCTGCTGCTCTGGCAATACTCGTTCGAGTTGGAAAACGATGAGGAACGTGTCGCTTGTACTTCCTACCTTCGAACTTCTCCAGGAATTCAATGATCTCTTGAAACAACTCCGGGTTGTCCATTACATCATCGACTTCCGATGACTCCATTCGATTAAGAGTCTGCCGGAAAAAAATGGAAAGCTCTCGGGTGCTCAACATCTTGAAGTCTCTCACACAGTTGTCATACGCGTACGCCTGGAGAGAATAGATCAAGGCTCTTATGGTGCGATCGTTACCAAGAACGATATACTCAAGTTTCACTATCTCCTGCACATGTGACTCCACGTCCCTGGATTTCTCCACCTGTTTTTTCTCATCTTCAACCTTCCCAAGGTTTATCAGGAGTGTCCCTTTCTCAAACTGAAAATCATTGCAATCGAGAATAACCCCATCTAGCAAAGCGCCAGGTTATGTACATGCCTTCTCTTGAGCCTGCTCTAATACTGTCTTTATACGGGCAATGTAAGCCTGAATGTTGGACCACTTTCTCTTAAACTCAAACAAGTCGAAAGCCAATCCATCTGCTCAATCCCTTGTCTTATCTCTTGTCTCCCTCATCGAGTCTAGATCAACCTTGTACACAATTAGATCATCCACAATATGCCTCTCGAGCATAACCTGGTTAGGGCTCACATACACATTGTTGACATTAGAACCTGGAGAGGGCTACAAAAGAAGAGATAAAGGCATTTCATAGTAAGGCCTATTTGCCTGAGCCAAATTCTTACTGATCTGAACTGAAATAAAATAAATTAAATTGAACTCAACTGAATTGAAGTGAAAATGAATATATTGAAAATAGAATCAGCATGTCTAAAGTTACCTGAATTTGATCAGATTATATTTTTTTGAACTGATCTGAACTGAATTGAACTAAATTGAATTGAATTGAACTGAACTGAAATGATCTACTCATAAGCTCCATTAAACAGGGCCTAAAGGAGAAGGAATAGACAATTCAGAGATAAGAATAAAGAGAAGTTAAGAAAGGAAAAGAGAAGTGAGAAAGGAGAAAAAGAAAAATAAATTACAGACAAGACCAATAGAGGACCGAATATGTCAAATGTTTACAAAAAGGTAACCAAAGCGCAGAAAAAAGTAAATGTTGGAGCTATACATTCTCCACGATATGCTGTTGGGTCAGGTTTAGAGGAGGAGTACAAGACAGAACCTCCACTTCGATCGTTGGAAGAGTTGTAGCTGAATCCCTCCGAGGATCTTCTCTATCCTCATTTGAGTTAGGATCCTCATCCATCGAAGCAGCGATCGCTCGGATCTCATCTGCCAAGAGAAACTCCTCAGATTCTGCACCAGAGAAAACTGCTCTGCACCCATGCGAGTGATGTACCACCATGTGTAGTTCTGCTCTGTCAAATTATAGGTGTCCTCGATGACTTGGTGAAGATGGGCCTTCATGGCCTCAACATCCAATCCGATCAGGCTCATGACCTGACGACAAAGCTCCACTCAGGCTCCCATCTGGACCCGGTGTAGCATCTGGGCTGGAGTACTCGACCTCAGCACACCATTGATCCCCTCAGCAATCAGATCCCACATGAGCGGAACATCCAACATCTCCTTGTGAACTAAGCGGTCAATCTCCTTAGCTTGGGTTCGAATGCAGTGATCCTTATAGAAATTCACAAGATTTAGGTCCCCTACTTGCCTCTCCAGGTCAGCAACCCTTGAGCGCAATTCTACCATGGGTTCTCCAGCACGGAGACGGGCAATGTCCCGAGTCAGCTTTCTCAGCCATGAGAAGAAAGGCCCGGAACCCTGCAATGGACCCATGACGTGTTCAAGCATTCATTCAAAGTCAACAAGTGCATAATAAAGGAGAATTGAGAAGGTTACTATAGGATCAAAGTTGGCGCCAACGGATAGAGTATGTCGATCAACCTTCCCTTAGCCTCGGGGATCAAGTCATCCACTGGGACTACACCCTTGCCTTTGCCTTCGAACACCACTCTGGCCTTTTATGTTTTCCCAATGTGATGCTGGACCTTCATTTATGTGCTCGGGATGTTTGAAGTTGATAGTAGCAGGAGCGGTAATGTTCACCACTGCATGCATAGAAAAAAAGTTAGTAGATACACCGAGCTGCCAGATTTGAAAAAAGTATAATGGAAACCCTACAAGGATCTAAGGGGGCTGAACCCTAGGATTTACTGCGGCTAGCCTCATGGACCTATGGAAGCCACTGAAACCTGTCGAAGCTGGGCACATTGTGATCATCAAGGGGAACAGTTACGCTCGAAGGCCCTTGACTATTTCCCTGAGATCATCCGGGATCACAAGGGAGTCGAAAATCTTTGTGTGATTCCAGGGATGGACTGGAAAGGCTCTTGCGCCGATTGTATAATAGCTAAAGCTGACAGCGTCCTACATGACTTAGTTTTCCGGTGAAGATTGTATGGCCATCTTTGCCATACAGAGTATACACCGGTACCATGGAGTCATTTCCCTGGCTAGACTGCAATCGACCCACTGAGCCAAACAAGTCATGAAAGGGAGTGAGTCTGTTATTGATGTAATGAGCCACGAAGCCCATGACGAAGGGAATACAGTTAGGATGGAGTTGACAGATGTTCAGTTTGAACTCATCCAGCAATTCCCTCAGAATATTGGGAATGAAAAATGAAACCATAGTTAAGATGCACATAGGGAACAAACCCTACTTGGCCGCCATAATACTTTTCAACTCGGTTACCGACCCTCATAGTCCAGAATTCAGCTCTACTTGTCGGGATGGATATGTTGGTCACTCGGACCAGTTCCTCTTAATCTGGAATGAGGAAATTGTTTACCGTCACAATCACCACCTCAGGATCCGTATGGTCGGACCTCTGCATCGGAAATTCTAGCCACTGGAGTGACCGCCTTCGGTGCACTCCTCTCTCGACCAAATGATTGAGCGCCTCCCTCGGCCAACCTGTTGGTGCTCACCGGAACCCGATCGTCTGCTGAAGTTCACAACGGACATTCTAAAGACGTGGATATTTAAACTATAAGCGATTCGGGAAAAGCTATAAAAGCAGTAAAAGAAAAGAAAGGAAGAATCAAGAGCAAAGGAAAAGAGGACTTACTAGTTGAAGAGGAGATATAATATGAAGCTTGAATCGCTCTTGAACTTGCTCTACCGATCAGAATGGGATATGTGATAAGTGAGGAGAATACTTGCCACTTATCTCCTTGGAACAGTTGTCGAAGGGTAATGATGGTTACCTGGGAATTCGGAAGGGCAGCGAATGTCAAAAATATATTTTGAAGTATGTCGCCGTACGATTGAGCTCGAAGGAATCTCAGCCCTTAGATCCGTGTGATAGATAACAGAATAATTATTCTAGAAATCCACACACAATAGAAAAACCAACGTATCGAGTTTCGATAAAGTTTTTCTGTTGCCTCGAATTGCCAATACGCAATTGTCATTTGTTGGATCCATATGGCAACTCAACCGCCAAGTTCACGAATTACCAGAGAGGAACTTGAAGGACGACACTCGAACTCCCCCCAGCGGACCAGTATGCTCAACTGATAGCTCCTCCGGACTTCTAAGTTCTGATGATTAACCATCCACATGGTTCCAAGTCATTAGGTGTTCAAAACAAGACGTTCTGAACGGGAGTCTCAATCACATCGTCTCCATAGACGCAATATTTCCATATTCACAGTTATGTGGAATATGAGAAAATCAGCAAACAAACGTTAAAGGGAAAAACAAGAACACGGGGATTTACGTGGTTCACTAATGTTGGCTACATCCACGGGAAGGAGACATATTTTATTAGATAGGAACACAGATTACAATGTTCCTATCGGCTAATACCCAGAATACAGTACGAATTAGGTTGCGGTGAGTGAAAGAGTCTAATAGAGCCTCTTTCACTAGTGGGCCCGAAAACACACTTTCGGCCCAAGTCACCAACACCTCAGTAAAGAGGTAACCCATAACCTCAGTAAAGAGACCCCCGTGCTAACTCAAAATAGCGGCTATTACGGCATTCAAGACATATACAAACAAATCTCCACCTTGACTTGCATTCTCAAAGCAGAAACTCCAGATGAGTAGACTTCTCCCTCCACCCTGGGGCTGCTAATAGGGCAACTAATCAGTTCTGATGTTCAGCAAGTCCAAGCAATTTTGAAACTTGCTATGTGGAACAGACTTGGTGAACATGTCAGCAGGATTATCAGCAGTTCCCACTTTCTTCACCTTGATCCTCCTCTCACTCCTCACAAAATGACATCTGACATCAATATGATTGGTCCTCTCACAATGGACATGATCCTTGGCCAAGCAGATTGCACTCAAACTGTCACAATATACAATGGCCTGATCCAGATGCAGACTAAGATCACTAACCAGCCCTTTCGGCCATATCCCCTCATTTACAGCCTCTGTCAAAGGCATGTACTCTTTCTTCCGTAGTAGAAAAGGTCATTGTAGGTTGCAAAGTCGCCTTCCAGCTAATAATAGAACCACCCAAGGTAAATACATAGCCAGTCATAGACCTCATCATGTCAACATCTCCAGCATAGTCAGAATCAGAGTAGTCTGTAACCAGGCACTCAATATCACCTCCATTAATGAGACCCACATCAGATGTACCTCTAAGGTACCTAAAGATCCTCTTCACAGCTTGCCAATGCTCCTTTCCTGGTTGCCCCATGAACCTGCTCACAACACTGACTGCTTGTGCTAGATTCGGCCTCGTACACACCATATCATACATCAAACTCCCGATAGCGCTAGCACATAGAACCCGAGACATTTACTCTTTCTCCTCATTTGACTGAGGAGCAAACATGGTCGTGACATGAATGTTTGCAGCACTAGGAGTGTCAATAGGCTTAGCAGTAGCCATGCCAAATCTCTCCAACACCTTCTGAATGTAGCATTTCTGTGATAAGAAAAGATTCCCGTGAGCTCTATCTATGAGAATCTCCAACCCCTAGTATCTTCCGAGCTACGCCCAAATCCTTCATCTCAAACTCAGCACTAAGAAGACCATTCAGCTTCTGAACCTCATGCTTACTCTTTGCAGCTATCAACATGTCATCTACATAGAGCACCAGATAGATGAATGACTCATCTCTTAGCTTGCTGAAGTAGACACAACAATCATAAGAACTCCTCGTGTAGCCCAATTGAAGCATGTAGCTGTCAAATCTCTTGTACCACTGCCTCGGAGGCTGCTTAAGTCCATACAAAGACTTCTTCAAGTTGCAGACGTACTTCTCCTTGCCGAGAACCTGGAAACCATCCGGCCGAGTCATGTATATCTCTTCCTCCAACTCTCCATGTAGAAACGCGGTCTTCACATCAAGCTGTTCGAGCTCCAAGTCCTGATATGTCACTAAAGCTAGTAACACTCTGATTGAAGTATGTATGACCACGGGTGAGAAAATCTCATTATAGTCTACTACCTCTCTCTGACTGAAACCTCTGGCAACAACTCTAGCCTTGTACGTGACTCCCTCTGCAGCTGATATCCCTTCCTTCTTCATGAAGACCCATTTGCAAGTGACAACCTTTCTCCCTTGAGGCTGTTGCACCAAGTCCCATGTGTGATTCTTCTGAAGAGACTCCATCTCATTTCCCATTGCAGCAAGCCATTTGTCTGAATCAACGCCTGAAATGGCCTCTCTGTAGGTGGGCGGCTCATGAGTATCCACTTCCTCAGCAACCTATAGTCATATCCCACCATGTCCTCAAATCCACATCTCTGTGGTGCCCCAACTCCAACCCTCATAAATTGATCCTTGGTGATACTTCGAGTTGTGGCCTCTAATGGTTGAGGATTTGTTGGTGTAGGATGTGACAGCTCTGATTCTGTCTGTGGCGCTTCATCCCCTTCAAGTTCGTTCACTCGACTGTCGCTTTGAACAACTTCAAGCTCCACCTGATTGTCAATGCTCTCAGTCTCAGCTAAAGACGTAGGCTTAACAGAAGACGTCAACATGGAATTTTCATCAGACACAACATCCCTGCTCAGAACAACCCTGTTCTCGGAAGGAGACCAAATCCTGGAGCCTTTAACTCCACCTCCGTAGTCCACAAACATACCCTTCTTGGCTCGTGGCTCTAACTTACCAGCATTCACATGATAGTAAGCCGTGCAACCAAAAGCTCGCAGGGAAGAGTAGTCATCAACTTTGCCCGATCACACCTCAAGAGGTGTCTTGCACTGAATACCTGTATGCGGCCCGCAGTTGATTAAGTAGCAAGCCCGTAGTCACTGCCTCTGCCCAAAACCTCATATCCAGCTATCTAGCCCATCATTAGAGAGCATGCACCTCGCTCTCGCCAACAATGGCTGATTCATCCGCTCTGATACGCCATTTTACTGTGGCGTACTCCTGACTGTGTGATGACGGGCAATGCCCTCATCCAAGGCTAGGGTGCAGTCCGCCCCTGGACCCCCCCGACTCGCTGACCGGTCAGCGAGACCCCGTGCTAACCGATCAGCGAGACCCCGTGCTAACTCGCAGTAGCGGCTATTACGGCATTCAAGACATATACCAACATTCACATCTGAAGTGAAGTTTACATCGAGGAGTGCTTCCAAAGCAAGGTCAGAGAGTTACGCATCTTCACAAACTCGCCTCGACCACTCCTTGGATCTTCTAATAGATTCATCAGTCATGATCGAGCGCATGTACCCTATACTGTGACGATCACTAATATGGTGCTCACAGAGGGGGACATGATCGAGTAATTTGAGAGCAACCGATGATATCACCACATGTTTGGGACATCACTTGATTCCTCTAAGGGCTATTGATGGTACTTGATCTTGAAGACCAAGACCCAATCATTCCAGTATCGACTCGAGCGCCTAGTGTTTGACCCTCAAGATCTACGTACGGTCCAAGAGTTCATATCCTGATGGATTTAGGGTTTAAGAAGTACAACCACAATAGGTGATTATGTCCACCGACGCAATTACAAAAGTGAAAAGACTTCAGGCACAAAGTAAGTTCTCTTAATTTCCTATAATAATTCTATCGTCTGCATGGATATAAATACCAAGGCTAGCGTTACAGAATTATTATGCGAAGATAGCACACAAAGTCTATACAACCTTTCTCTAGCTTACACACCAATACTAACCTGAGCGTCATAGAGTCTACTCCCAGAGCCCTCTCCTGGATATTGCACGTAGTCGGAGATCAAACCCGAGGATACTCCATCAATTGCTGGAGTCGCACATCCATCATGGAGTTTATTTTTGTTTTGGATTGGGGCAAATCGGCCGCGGTAGTCGCCGGGGGAAATTGGGGATATGGTGAACAGTTATATGGATTGGCAAAACCGGGAAGAAGGAGATGGTAGGCTAAAAATTACAACTCTGCCCCTAGATGTTAGATCACTTGACGGAAACGTTATTAAAGAGGCACAAAACATGCCATTTTTTACTTTCAAGGGTCATAAACCACACACTTTTCTTTTAGGGGTCACAAATAATATATTTTGACATTTAAGGGCCATATGGAACACTTAATTCGAAATAATAATACTCCCTCCGTCTCACCTTAATCCACACTCTGCCTTTTTGACATTATTCATAATTAAACTTTGATCATATATTTAAATAGCTATATAAGCATTTATATTATCAAATTTGATATCGTTAGATTAATCGCAAAATATAGTATTCAAATATTAAATATTTATTTTCCGATAAGAATAAAGATATTGTTGGTCAAAGATGTGTGTTGGATAGTGTGAAAAAGTCTACTTTGTGCAGATTAAGTTGATACAGAGGTAGTACCATTTTTCTATCTCTCTGAAAAAATCATATCCACTATGAGCTCTCAAAACCCTCATCTTTTTTCTTCCCAGCCGCCACTAAATCTCCGATTGGGAGGTGGCTGCCGACGCTGGTCACCTCCCCTCCATCGCCTAATAAAATCCTAAAACTCCCCTCTAAATCCTCAAGCTTATGTGCTCACCAAGCTACAATAATTTAGTTAGTCATCGTCGATCATCGGGCTGTTGAAGCCACTACTTTGCGCCTCGATTTCGGTGAAGCTTGGGTCGCACCACCTCATCACTTGAATAGATCGTGCAGCCGTGTTGTCATCGATTGGAGGATGTGCCTTTTGTAGCCACCACATCACGGGAACTGGTCGTGTTATCGCCACACCATCGATAGAAATACTTGCGTTTTGGTTTCAATCGACGCCAAAATCTCATGGGAACTCCGCGACATTTTTCAGAGCCGTGGTGCCGATACCTCATGATATTTTTGGAACAGTAAGGGAGTGCCACATGAGTAAGGCACCTTTGCTACATTGCTTTAACACTTACTAAAGATCAGGAAGTTTTTAAAAAGGCTATGAATCTCATCAAAATTTTGTCAAGAATTTTAAAGACTAAACTATTAAATGGGGCCTTAACTCTAGTAAAATCAATGCATAGTTTTTGGCCCCAACTCTAATAATGTAATTGTTTAGGTCCCAACTTTACAAGAATGGGAATATTTAGTCTTCTGTCCATTCCGTTAATGTTTTTGTCAAGGCGTATCACGGGATAAGCATGTACTCGACACCACCACTAACCTCAAGTCACAGTCAGATTGCCACGGGTACCTTAGATTGTTCAAAACCACCACAACCTCTCTTCAACTCGTTGTCGACCTCCACCCTCTGCACACCGGAGAAATTCAAACAATGTGAAGCCACCCCGATGAGCTCTTCTCTTCGCTCCTGCATTTTTCGACCACCAGCCCTTTCAACCGAAAGGATCCCAGCCGCCGAAGAACCATCTCCTCCGCCACCGACTTCGGATATCCCATTTACTCCGGCGACTAACTGTATACCTTCTTCCTAGAATTCCTTCTCATTCGTCCCCTTCTCCAGCGTCTTTTCGCATCCGTTCCTGCTAACATCTCATCTTTGACACTTTTGGAGAGGTCCAAATGCAAACATGCTAATAAAATGTGTGTTATCATGTGATGTGATTGTTGTCTCCATTATAGTCACTTTACATCTCTGACGACGGAGAAGAAGATGAGGGATATTTCCGGGAGCGATTCGAGGATTCAGAAATTAGACGAATTACTGCTCCGATGCTTCAGAGGCCATCGAAGACGAGCTCATAGTTTATGTATTTGGGTACCCTGGTGAATTCTCACACCGCAATTGACAGCTCTATAATTTATGAACAGAATCCACGTCTCAACAGCATTGCCGACGGGAGAAGTGTAGCAATTTGAGATTGCCACCGAAGCTTGCCTCCTCTTGTTAGGCATAGAATCTCAGGCGTAATCACCGGAGTGGCGATGTCGATGACGATGCCAAGAAGTTTTACTCTCCAAGAGGGTTTTTAGGTGGCCGGAGCTCCACTGGGACTGGATCGACGTCCAAAAGGGGATTTACGAAGCTGAAGTAGAGAAACTGATGAATTCCAGCTCTACATCGAGCTCTTCTTCCAACTTCGAATCAAATTCTTCGACGAGAAAGTTGGGGGCAGCGATTCCGAGTGCTTTCCTGCTGCTCCGGCGAATGGCGGTTAGGTCGAGCTCGAGTCCTACGAGAAACATGAAGAAGAGGAGCCCTATGTTGGCAACTGATTATATGACCATCATGGTGGCGCAGATGAAATAGGTTGGCGAACATGATCGGTCTTTGTTTGCTCCAGGCTGCACGTGACGTGATCCACCTTAATATAAACATTAACGGAATGAGCAAGAGCCTAAAAATTATCATTCTTGTGAAATTGGAGCGTAAGTAATTGCATTTTTAGCGTTTGGCCAAAAACTATGCATTTTACTAGAGTTAGGGCCCCTTTTAATGATTCAGTCAATCTTAAAGCAGCTCATGGTATAGCTCTGTATTACCTGCAAATCATATTTGATCAAAATATCTTTACCCGCCTTTGAACAAATCTTGTTCACTCTACCCACCGGTCATTTGGCAAATTAATCTTTGAGAGAATGAAAAGTCTCGCTCTTCTTTCCCATAACAGACGGTAAGTCCAAGTATGCGAGCTTACTTCTGAAATCTCCAGGATATCACGGCCCCGTTTGGCAACAACGTTTTGAAGTATTGTTTTGCTATTTTTGCTAAAAATAGATTTTTTGACTGGTCAAAACTCTCTTTAGGTGTTTGGTAAGAAGCTTTTTTCAATGAACTGTTTTAATGAAAACTCTGATTTCTAAAACGCTTCAAAGAGGAGCGTTTATCCATGATTAATCAGATAAACCACATAAATTTCCATTTTTATCCTAGTTTGGCCGCATGCCTTTTTTAACCATTCAAAAATGCTATACATATATCAGTTTAATATATATCAGGATCATCCTGATATTGGCAATATCAGGCACCAATTAAATAACGACACATCATCTTTAACTAATTTATGATTGGGCCACGTGTTCAATCATTACCCAGACGGGTTTAGGCATTCTAAATTAGGGTTTTAGAACTTTACTAAAAATATCTTAACCAATTAAAACATTACAATTGTACACGTGTCATTATCTTATTGGTGCCTGATAAGGCCTATATCAGGATCATCCGGATGAATGTTATTCTCTACATATATTAGTATTGTAGTTTCTAATACATATTAGTTTTCTACGGATTAATTTAATGCATATTCCTCCTTATCAACTATTTCTATTTTTATTAAGGATAAAACATAATTTTATTAAGACAACATACAAGCTTAAATTTGTATAAACGAAATGTGACAAATGTCTTGTAAGATTTTATAAAAAAAATTAAAATCATAATTATGTGTGTTAATATTAAATACAAATAAATAAAATATAAGTAAAAGAATAATTTTAAATATGCTTCAAAATAAGTAATCACGTTATAAAGAATAAATTAAATTAGACTAATGATCATTTTCATCATTTAAACTAATAAAACGCTATCAACTATTCATTAATTACCAAACACTCATCCACAAACAACTAGTCAAAACAGTTAATACAATCCGGTAACAGTTAACAATTAATGCAATCCGTTAACAGTTAACAGCTAGTTCCCAAACGGGACCCAAATATACCAGGCCTAACTTTAGTCTCTATATTCGGGCTAAAGGAAATCACTAATTGATCAACATTAATTTTCTCCCCGATGTATTCTCATAAAGTGTTAAGGTCCCACGAATTCTATCCGCCTCTTCTCTCGGTTGCCTTGCCGGATAAGCATATCATCAGCATCGGTGCATTCAAGAATTTAACATAATCGGAGATCATGTTAAGGGCACATATATTTAGAACAATTAAAATTATATAATAAAGTTAATATAATATGGTCACGTATTATGGTTAGTTTAATGTGATCACAATAAAATAATTGGGGCATGTAGTTTGCCTATACATGGCTAAATGCCTTGTCTAATCCACCAAGATTAATGCCTCCGGTGCTCTGAATGCTCAGTGTCGAATACAAAATAAGTGAACGGAAGCCGATATGTATGATCAGCGGTTAGCCCAACCGCATCTTTTAATAATTTAATATTTATTATGTGGTAATACTATACTCACTTAAAACTCCATCAGTTCAGTATTTTCAATCCCAATATTTTTTCAGGCCTTCTATACGTAGTCCGTATTTTACTTATTTGTTGTCCGTATTTTTATTAAATAATCATATATACAATGATAATGATATATAACTGATTTGCAAGTGTATGCAATAGAAGTAGTATATATGATGCATATGTCTAATATACATAATTATTGACCATATTATATATGTCGAAGAAATATTTTTATTTTGGACTGCAAAATAAGCAAAATACGGACTGCGTATAGCATGCCCTTTTTTTAGCTCATTTTATTTGTTAATGATAAATGTTTTTGCTATATTTAATTTTTTTTCAATTCAGTTCAAATAAATATTATATTTTTTTCAGTTCCGTATATTTATATTTTTTAGTTCAATCCAACATATTTATATTTTTTTAGTTAAGTTCAGTATATTTATATTATTTCAGTTCAGTTAATATTTTTATATTTTTTCAGTTCAGTTCTGTATTTTTTTTTTCAGTTCAGTTCAGTGTTTTTTTATTTTTTCAGTTTAGTTCAGTATTTTTTTATATTTCTAGTTCAGTTCAGCGAGAAATAAGCTCTAGCAAACATGGCCGAAGATGGTGACGCTGGAAACGGGTAAAAGATATATTAAAATTGGTAAACTTGCGGGTTAGATCCATGCACTTTTACCCGTATGAGTCCATTGACCCAACCCGTTTTAACCCGTATTTTTAAATTACTCATTTATGCACATACCCGTTTTACCCGTATCCATATTTTACCCGTATTCATCATATGAATAAAAAAAATATCATTTTATCTGCAGATAATGGGTCAAAATTAACAGGTCTAATTAATTGTTGGATTAGAAACTTTTAAAATACCTAAATTTTTCTGTCCAAAAATAAAAATTTTAATCGTGTAAATTATTATTGATAATTATCATGTGAAAATATTACTTGGTGTTTGTATAAATAATTTAATAACCAATTTAGATTAAATTGTGGAGGGCTTGACACTACGCACCTGTAGGGACAAACTACTGGTTATGCGTGCAACTTCCGAGTGAAAAACAAGCATAGTAGCTTTAAAAAAGTCAAAGTTCGCTTTACTATATTATAAATTCTTCCCTGGCCGTCCACTCTGCTTATTATAGCTTAATGGCTTGATCCAGGCCAGTCCACTCGAGCATGATACCTGCCTTTCAATACTTAATAGTTGATGCTACTGCCATGAATTTTGTTATCTCTGTATATATAACATAGACCGGCCGGGTCCTTACTGCAAGAACCAACCCAAGATCACACTATCTAATTAATCAAGCACATATTCGATTGAAGGATGAAAAACAATCACCAGAAATGCATTTTATTTTTCATCATCATGTTCCATGCAACGCTTGCAGCAGCATTACCTCCGAAAGTCGGTGAAGATTGTTGCTCTGACTGTGCTGTGACATACAGTCCTTGTGTCCAGGGGTGTTATGGTAAATCTGGTCTAGCTAAATGTTTGTTTGGGTGCAAGAAAGAGCTAGACGCTTGCAAAGCCCCGTGCGGTGTTTGTTTACAGTTCGGAGAGTGTGGCTCTATCTGTCATCATCTGAGCCTTAAATGCGGCACCTTGTTTCTTATTGCCGGAGACCCCAGCTGCGGCCACCACTACCGGAGTTGCCTACACGCCTGCGGTGACTCACCTGCCAAGTCTCTCGATTGATCCATACCCCAAAACTATTTGTTCTGCAACAAATCGTGTCTCATTAATTGCTTTATATATTCAGCAGATTTCCTGCACTAAATGGTTCTCCATATTAAATAAATGCAGAGTTAATGTTATTTTAACGTTTTTTCATCCTTTTTGTATATTTGCATTATTAAAATTTGGTACACCAAATATTAATCAGATGAGACTGAGAGATCAGTCTGCTAAATGCTCGTCAGATCCATTCTCAATTTCCAAATGTGGCACAACGGAACGAGACATTTTTAAGATCATGAGCAATTGTTTAAGCATTTATAACAAGACGTGGTCCAAAGAAAAGCAATACAATATTCCAACTTCTCCTCTAACCACACAAGATATTTTTATATAATGGTTGCCTCCAAACTCATTGTGATAATTATTTTCGGAATAATAATACTACAAAGCAAGTATATGCTGTTTGAAATGAGTGCATACAAGCTGAGGAAATTATTATTTGAAATACTCAAAAACTTATGTAAATTATTTATGATTTTTTGGCAAAAACTAAATTAAACCTTTATTTACGCAATCAGATAAAGCGGATTTTTGACTAGGCATGACTGAGTTGAACTCCCATTATTTCTGATTTTCCATAAAAATCTTTATATGGTTTAACTTATGCAGTGTACATTTTAATTTGAACTGTATATTTTGTTACCTAAAGATTTTAAGTTTTTATATGATATTTCTTGATTTTTTTGCATTAAAACATATTTAACTATATATTTACTTTAATATGATCGATGTTTTAACACAAAAATGTATCATTTATGTTTAAATACATGGTGACATATAGTTCCATAACATTTATGAAAGTTGGTCTTTTAAGAGATTTCGCTGAGTTATTGTACTAAAAAATGAGCCTAACTACAAATTTAGATCATAAATATGAAAAATTAAACCATTGTCTCACCATGAAACATAGTTACACAAGTATTTCTCTTCTTATTACAAATATATTACAAAATTCCAAATCCATAACCCCAGAACCTAATATTAGCAAAACGTCCATAACTCCAAAACCTAATGTTTGCAAAACGTAGTAATCATACAGCAGGAAAGATGTTGCACGTTTCTGTTCGATCTGACTTTCACCGCCTCATACCCGCAGCATGTAAGTTTATAGAACGATCCGTACCTCTAATTTTGACACACAATAATAGAGGTTTGTTGATTGAACACTAACTAATGGAGGCTTTATCATCTTCATTTCTTTCTCCATTTCCCCAACCCCAACTTCACTCTGCTAGCATATCATCATCAAGGCTTATTCCTTTATTATTCCATGTATCCTCCGTAAGAATCGAGGATAAACCAAAAGCCGCCACCGTACCCAGAAAACTACAAACGCCATCCCGAATATCGCTGCCGCCACCACCACTAGCCACCGCCGTCAAAAACAACCCAGCGCCACCACCGTTGTCGACATTTGCGATGATATTAAACGTTGTAGAAGACTTCATAAACAAAACCATAGATCCTCCCAATCGGCCTTCTGTGGATCCCAAGCACGTCCTCTCCAACAACTTCAGCCCCGTGGACGAGCTCCCACCCACGCCGTGCACGGTGGTTGAAGGCGCCCTGCCGTCGTGCCTCGACGGCGCGTACATCCGAAACGGTCCAAACCCGCAGTTCTTTCCACTCGGACCCTACCACATGTTCGACGGCGACGGGATGCTCCACGTCATTAAGATCTCCGACGGCAAAGCCACGCTTTGTAGCCGTTATGTGAAAACCTACAAGTACGTCACTGAAAGAAGTGCCGGATATTCGGTGTTCCCTAATATCTTTTCTGGCTTCAACAGCCTCGCTGCCTCCGCCGCTCGAACCGCGCTCTTTGCCGCGAGAATTGTTTCCGGCCAGGTTAACATCTCCAACGGCTTTGGTCTAGCAAACACCAGCCTTGCCATGATCGGCGGGAAGCTGTTCGCACTGGGTGAGTCAGATCTTCCATATGAAATCAAGGTCAGCCCTAACGGTGATGTAGTAACCATCGGCCGGCATAATTTTTCCGGAGAGCTGAAAATCAGCATGACTGCACACCCAAAACTCGACCCTGGAACCGGAGAAACCTTCGCGTTCAAATACCGGCCAATGCCGCCGTTTTTAACATTCTTCCGAGTGAATCCTGACGGCACAAAACAACCCGACGTACCGATATTCTCTATGAAAAGACCAGCTCTCCTCCACGACTTTGCTTTGACCAAGAAATACGCAATCTTTCCGGAGATACAAATGGAGATGAATCCAGTGAATATGATCTCCGGCAGACCTCCGGTGTGTATGGACCTCGGGGCGGTGCCGAGACTGGGGGTGATCCCAAGATATGCAAAGGATGAGTCAGAGATGAGATGGTTCGATGTTCCAGGACTGAACATCATGCACGCGATCAATGCATGGGATGAAGACAATGGGGACACGATTGTCATTGTTGCTCCCAACATATTGTCTGCAGAGCACACGCTGGATCGTATGGATTTGGTTCATGCATCCGTAGAGATGATCAAGATCAATATGAGGACTAATATTGTGTGGCGCCATCCGATTTCAACTAGAAATTTGGATTTCGGTGTCATAAATCCTGCATTTCTTGGCAACAAAAACAGGTGCGTAGGGACATAGTGACATAGCATCATAAACCTTTTTCTACACGTAAACTCACAAATGTATTGTATTTAAAGTATTTTTTTTTGTATTAGGTTTGTATATGCAGCTATAGCAGCCCCCATGCCGAAGGTATCTGGAGTGGCAAAACTTGACCTTTTAGTGTTGGAAGACGATCGACGTGACTGCATTGTGGCAAGCCGGATGTTTGGATTAGGTTGTTTTGGGGGCGAGCCATTCTTTGTTGCAAAAGATCCCGGAAAATGTAATGCAGAAGAAGACGACGGTTATGTTATATCTTACGTACATGATGAAAATAAGGGAGAATCAAGGCTCATAATAATGGATGCTAAATCACCTAACCTTGAAATTATAGCTGTTGTTAACCTCCCCAATAGGGTTCCATATGGATTCCATGGTCTCTTTGTTAGGGAAAGTTACCTTAACAAATTGTGAAATGAGTCAAATTTATATATATATATATATATATATAGAAAGATTGGGTGAGACACCCTCTTAAAATGTTGCATTCTCTTTAAAGTGTGGCAGAATTTGGATCATTAAATTAATTAATCCAGTGGCTCTAGTTAATCCCAGCTAATACAAAAATACGCGGATCTAATTTGAGTCATAACGGTAGGAGGCGGGTTATAAGCCTATGCTTAGATAATTTTGTCGCTTTGTATTTGTATTCCAGCGGCGTTGCTTACTTGACATTTGCAATTATGCTTTAGTATTATATTTATTCTAATAATATATTTAATTTTTTGGACCTACTTCCTGGGTCACTTCCTTTAATTCTTAAATTCCTTATCAAGTTGTATACTTTTATTAACATCAATCAATTTTAATAAGTTGTATGTATTTGTATTTGATCTTTATTATATTACTCCGGGTACATTAAATATAGGGCAATGCTATTTGTAGGTTGTATTTTACTTTTGCAGTCCGTATTATTTTCAGAAAAGACAAATACACCCTCAACCAAGTTGTTAAAGTTTGAACAAGATAAATCAATAAGGACAATCTTGTCAGTTCCAATCAAAATACAGACTGCATTAGCAAAAGAAAACCTGCAAATAGGAATTCCGTAAATATAATGTGAATGTACTTTAAATTGTAAGTGGTTAAATATATTGTTCTAGGTGTTTCAAATTATAAGTGTTTTATTATATTACTTTAGGTGTTTCAAGTATAATGTGGATGTGTTTTAAACTGTAAGTGCTTAAAACATTACTCCAGGCGTTTTAAATTGTAAGTGCTTTATTATAATACTCTAGGTGATTCAAGTATAACGTGGATGTGCTTTAAACTGTAAGTGCTTTATTATAATACTCTAGGTGATTCAAGTATAACGTGGAGGTGTTTTAAACCGTAAGTGCTTTATTATAATACTCTAGGTGCTTCAAGTATAAAGTATAGGTGCTTTAGACTGTAAGTGCTTTATTATATTACTCTAGGTGTTTCAAGTATAATGTGGAGGTGTTTTAAATTGTAAGTGCTTTAAAACATTACCCTAGATGCTTTAAATTGTAGGTGTTTTATTATAATACTCTAGGTGTTTCAAGTATAACGTGGATGTGCTTTAAACTGTAAGTGCTTTATTATATTACTCTAGGTGCTTCAAGTATAACGTGGAGGTGCTTTAAACTGTAAGTGATTTATTATATAAATCTAGGTGTTTCAAGTATAATGTGGAGGTGTTTTAAACTTTAAGTGCTTTAAAACATTGCTCTAGTTGTTTTAAATCATTACTTTAGGTGCTTTAAATTTTAAGTGTTTTATTATAATACTCTAGGTGCTTCAAGTATAACGTGGAGGTATTTTAAACTGTAAGTGTTTTATTATATTACTCTAGTCTCTAGGTGCTTCAAGTATAATGTGGTGGTGCTTTAAACCGTATGTGCTTTAAAACATTGCTCTAGGTGTTTTAAATGGTAAGTGCTTTATTATAACACTTTAGGTGCTTCAAGTCACTACAACAAAAAAGGGATAATAGGACACATAAAAGTGTCCCAAAAGATATGTATTAGGACGTTTTTGGTGTTAGGACACATATAATAAGTGTCCCAAAATGCGTCCCTTTATCGCGAGTCCCTATAGGTGATTATGTAACGGGTTACATTATGAAACGACCCAATAAATTACTATTGGATCACTTATATGTGACCTTAGAAGCGACCCAACACGTGCTAAGAAGACGCTTTTATGTGAATTGTTATAATATATTGAGGCACTTTTTTGTGTCCTATTATAACACAATGGGACACTTTTTTGTGACCTATTATAATAATTTGGGACGCTTTTTTATAACCTATTACAATATATTGGGATGCATTTTTGTGACCTATTACAATATGTTGGGATATTTTTTTGTGACCTAATATAGCTTATTGGGACACTTTTTTATGACCCATTATAGCATATTGGGACACGTTTTGTGACCTATTAAAAACATAAAAATTCAGTCCAATTTGTGACCTAAAGTAAGCAATAAGCTTGATAATTTGAAAGAATATGAGTGCTTGAAAGATCCAACGACAACAATATAATGATCCACGAAAGAAAAGGAGTTCATTGATATTATATATTCAAACAATATACAATAAAGATCAATCCAAACTTAAACATTCTCAAGTCATGCTCCTGTACAAATCTAAGCACAAGCTGATGAAGTTTCTAAAGTTTTGCTCCTATTCTCAAAGTCATGCCACCAGAGCCTGCTCACAAGATTGCTGAATCATTATTGATCCTCAGCATTAGCAACCTATATAAATATATGAATCAAATTAATCAATAACCTCCCGTAAGCTGAAATCGCACACAAAATGGACATTAAAAAAAAGGTGTAAAGACATGTATATCATTAATTCATTAACACCCTCTTACTAATCCCAAAAGAAAATTCTGAGAAACCAAAAGGAAACAAAGAAGACCTACGGACAGAACAATTTTGAACTCTGTTACTAATCCTCAAGATGCACACAGAGAGACCCAATATCAAACTCTTCATAGCAGTACTTTAGCAACAGAGTTGAAGAATGAAATAAAATATTAACCTACATTATACTAAAAGCACACACATAGAATAGACTTACTTTTCTCAGTTAAATACTGTACCAAAATAAAAGAATGGACTTACCAAGTGTCGAGGCCATGCAATGCTAGTTCCAATGGCTAAGCCAACAGTGGTTAAGTTTGAATGAGGCCTGATTAACTCTTCTTCCCATACAATAGGAACATTAATGTGCACCTCACACCAATTTCGTCCTAGTGTTTTTCCTCCAACATCTCGATTTGGATCCAAACTCAATAAAGTACCTTTCGCCACAATTAACCCTTCATCAATCATGCTCTTTAAGAAGACAACTGTTCCAACCTGATATTTACATGCACATAACACGAGTCAGTATGATAACTAAAACAAGATATAAAGACTTAATCATAATTCAGATACTTAAACTAAATACTAATACTGCTACAAAATTGCCATCATGCACTCTGCTTCACCTAAGCTTTCTAAGAACAAGGCTCACACCCTCAAAGGTCAAAGCTTTAGCATTGCAGAATTATGATCACTGGTGTCCCTCTAATTCAGTATTTACCAGGAGATTGGGGATTCTGTCCCAAGGTGACACACATGCTTAACTACTTGACAATAATTACACTCTAAATTTTCACAATCACAAACATCATAGATGGAATCTGTGAACCTAGTTGACAAATCCAGTGCATAACATCACAACTCACCATCAATGATTGTCCAACCTAAAGTTGTTACATTATATATCCAGTTATCTTAAAAAATGATCTCTGAATAAAGCATTAAAAGTAGTAACTATTAATAACTTCAATTATCCCACCAAACAGTCCAGGAGCAGTCCGTAAATATTAATAACTTCAACATCCAGTCAAAACTTGAAAGCGTTAGAAATTAAAGATATATAAAAAGAGCCAACTCCAAAATTCAGCTCAAATAAAATAAGGTTGTGCCTGTAAAATAAAGTTTTACTATAATTATTTCAATTCAATTAAAGTTTTTACTATAATACCTGTGTTGAGTTACTTGACTTGGATGATGTGGATGCATGTCCTGTTTGGCCATTCTTTGATGTCGATGTTGTTCGATCATTATTTGAGTTGGTTTGCTGCTGCATTTTCTCACTGAATTCAGCAATTATCTTCGTAGCAGCTGCAAGTTGTTCTGCCATTTTTGTTATCGTGGATTCATGTTGTAAAACCATTCGGTGAGAAGTACTCCGACTTGGAATGCTACCCCAAACATCCGAGGGAGTCACTCCTAATCCAAACATTCGCACTTTGCCTCGTGGGTCTTTACCCATAACCTTTGCAAAACAATCTTCAGGGCCAATTGATACTTCTGAACCTGGGGGCATTTGAGACCGAACTTCCTCCATTTGATCCTACATATGTACAATATGAATATGAGAGAGAGTGAAAAAGACTACATATCATATTTTAATAATTATTCAGCAAGAAAATGTAAGAATTATTCAACCAAGAATCATACCATTTTCCGCGACACCAAGTTGCTCGAAGGATTGCCATCAGCATCACTAAAACCAACTTGAAACATCTCATCACGTGTTGGAGGTCGACCAAGTTCAGCAATCTATAAGAAGGTCATAAAGTTTGTTACTAGCAATCTATAAAAATACCCAGTGCAAAATTACTAGTTAAAGTTTGTAAGTGGATCATTTCATACCAATGATTCTTCAATTTCAGCATAGCTCACTCTTCCTAAATTTGGATGCATGACTGAAGATTCGCTATGCTTCTTGTTTAATTCACTCTTAGCCTGCAAATTGCAATCTTAATCATATATAAAAAGTGACTAAATTAAATAATATATCTATCATACCTTGACATCTTCCCTGGTCCAATAGGATAAGAGACTTAGCCATTGCTTATGGTCTACACGAGCTGGCCTATTCTGAACTTGACTATCCACAGGTAGTTCACGATCAAAAGTCTCACACTTAACTCTTGACTTCCAATGTCTCCTTTTCTTGCCAATTGACTTCAAAATGTAATGGCTTGAACTTGGAGGAACATCAAATATATTCTGCAAAATAGTTTAACAAAAGAAACCAAGATACACAAGTTTAGCAAAATATGATTAGTTTATAAATGTATATAAAATGATCATTATTACCTCAACCAGCTTTAGCATCTCAATCTTTCTCACATCTGGCACCTTTCGCCAATCCTCAAAATCAAGTGGTGTATACATGCTATTTCTTGATAAAGTCCCTAAGAAACCAACTAGCTTCTTCTTGTTAGGTCCAATCGGTTGCCCCCTACTATTAAAATCAATTGGAATAGGCTCTTTAGTCGTGTTTGATACTGCCCACATCTCAGACAAGAATGTCGGTCCACGTGGCTTTTTAAATTTCCCTACAATTATCATATTTAAGTTGTAAAAAGTGCACTAAATTATTTCGCACAAAACATTTATGGTACATAAGTCTAGAATATTATTTCATACCCTGAACGGTTGGTTGTTGGCTCATTTGAGTGTTTAATTGCTGCTGCTTGAGTTGTTGTCCATTCACACCAGCTTCATTCTGATCTTGAGATTCTTGAGCTGGTTTTCTTTTTAAAGCAGCTCCTCCACGAATCCTAGTGAGCATAGTTGTAGACAAGCTAATGAAAGAAAGGGACAACAACCTGATTGTTTAATAAGTCCATCAACACGTGTAAGTATATTCTTAGATGACATCATAACAATAGATAAAAAGGATAAGATTCAGAGCTGACCTGACTGCTCTTGTAACGCTTCAACTGCTCAAAACGTCCCTGGAAAGCTTCTGCAAAAATGATAAATTCTAGACCCATACAACTCAGATCATATATGCAAGAAAATTATATCATTCATGAAGTATGATACTGCACACATGTAATAGAAAATTAATCAAAGAAATAACTAATAAGTGAATATAATCGTTCATTCAACAACCAAAAAAGTCACATGACAAGAAAATAACTTTCTACTTCAAGCTTAACTATGTTTATGATGGCTTCACTTCTTTCGAACATAGGATCCCTTACGGATCCATTTGATATCTTCACCAAGTCGATCGCTAGCATCGATATTGCAAACTTCACTTTGCAAATATTCATCTACAGATTCAATCGAACACATTTCATATACATCTCTTGCTTGTGTTTCTATAACAACGTGCCATTCTTTTTCCACAGGATCAGCAATGTAGAAGACTTGCTCTGCTTGGGAAGCCAGTATGAAGGTTTCACCGTCAGACTTCAACTTTGACAAGTTAGCTAATGTGAAACCATCTTTATCCTGCTTCAAATTCTTTCTTTGAAAAGCCCAATCACAATTAAACAACATCACCTTTTGCCCACCATGATAGTGTAACTCAACAATCTGCCGCAAGACTCCAAAATATGGAAGTTTTCCTTTTTTGGGATTTCGATCCTTAGAGCTGGAAAAACAAGAAGTCGTTGCTCTAACCTTAACACCACTGTTTTGTGTTTTCCTTCTTAATTCCAAATCTTTTGTGTGAAATCTCAAACCATTAACTAAAACCCTATTGTAGATTCTTCCAATGATATTTGGACCCCTAGCCAATGACTTCATTTCATCAGATATTGAATTATCATCTTGTAAATACTGAATCTGTGAATAAAAATTCATTACGATCGAAGCTTTCAAGAGAAATCACACTATGAAAGACTTAGTTAGGAGCAATTACTTACCCTTTCGGCAAACCAAGATGCAAAACTTTCACCATGAACACGCTCAACTTCATGTATCGAGGAGGCAGATAACTCAACTTTAACAAGGTTGTAATGCTCACTAACAAAAAATGCAGACATTAGACTAATATTTTCGAATGAAAATGCTCAGTAAGAGAAAATTAAATTGTTACTTACTCAATGAATGGTTTGACCTGTTCACAATTGAATAGCACATACTGATGAGCTTTTTTGAGTGTGACTTCATCTAAAAATTTGTTCATTGAGCAGCGACAATCGTATAGTGTCCGTTCTGGAGAGATTGAAACGCAACGGTGGCAATGGAAGAGAAGAAAGATCTCCAGTTGGTTACGCCTGAGAAGAATATTCGGCGGCAAGTCACGATTTAGGGACTGAAGGAGAAGATTTTGTTGGTGTTTGCAAACAGGCCCCTGTAGTTATGGGTTTATATCACGTAGGCGCCGAATATAAACTATTTGTGGCCTGGCCCCAAATCTTTGTGTAAACAGATAGAATTTTATTTATTTTTTTGTTGGAATACTTTATTTGTAGATATTAGGTCACTTATATAAGTCCTAAACACAATTATGCATTAGGTCATTTTTTAATGTTTTCTATGTATAAATCGGGACACTTAAATAAGTCCTATATGTATAATTTGGGACACTTAATTATAATGTCCTATTATACACAAATTAGGATACTTTTTATTAAAATGTCCTAATAAAAATGTCCTAATAAATCATTTGTGTTGTAGTGAGTATAATGTGAAGGTGTTTAAAATTGCAAGTGGATTAAAACCGAATCATAAATATTTAAATACCAATAAATAATAATTTAAATATCAGAAACAACTATTTTATATAATTAATGTAGTCCTAATTTAATATGTCAAATAATTCAATCCTAAAGTTGCCCTAAATAAGAAACACGTAATTGATACGTGTCTAATTAATTAATCAGCCTACAATTCCCAAACCTATACATAGGCACATTATTATTAACAATATGGAATAACTCGTTTTGACCCGGATAGGATCCGCACTTTTTTTCATTTATTAGCTTATAATTTAAGGAAAATTTAAATACATCTGCCGCCATTAATATATGATTATGTGGATAGGATGCTGCCACACTTTAAGCAAGCTGCCACAATTTAAGAAAGGTGTCTCACATATCCTTTTTCTATATATTTATATCAAACATATATATCATGGTTATCTGCCTCACCACCTCCCACCTTGTGATCATATTAATATAAATACAAAGTGGCTAATTACGTGACTAACACTCATGTTATAATTAAGGCACATAATTACATTTTGGAAATTTTTGGAAACCAAATCAAGTAAAGCATCAGCAACGTCAACTTTTGGAAACCAAATAAATTGAGTATCAGTTTCAGATATTTGAGCATGATGAAGAGAAAGTCAACAAACTATACGCAGCTCCAAATTTTTATTTCGCTCCCAAAACTCTAATGGCGCTATAATTTTTCCAATTTTTATTGTCGCTATGATTTCCCTCCACTGTGATTTCGTGTGAGTGATTTCCTAGTATTGAATTATGATATAAAACCATCCGCCTACCAGAAGTAATCAACTCATTCGGTTAGTTTTAATCATGGCACCTGCTGATAAGAACCGTCGCTCTATCGGTGCAATGTTGGTTGATGAGGATGAAGATACTAATGAAAATGGTCATGATGACATGGAGTCATCTGGGGGTAGTGATTTCGACAAAGACTCCAGCGCTTCAGAGAGAGATTCATCTGATCATGACGATGATGAAGACGGTGATCGGGCAAATACTTAAGGTATATTCAATAGGTAGTTTGTTATCGTTGATTCGCACGAGTACAAATTTTGAATTTAAATTAATTGTGGATTTGCATATGATTAACAGGAAAAGGTGTAAGAGGAAACGAGAAACAAGCGTTTGAGTGGAATTTGACAGATTATGCATCTCTCTTTGGATTACAATAATCGTGTGATTGGAAACAATTTTGGGTTATTTGCTTCTCAATTGGGAATTATCACTGATGATGGGTGATTGAATTGATTTGTATATATTTCTGTACCATATTTATACTAGTCTAGATACATTGTATTGTACTCTTGTAATCCTATATATATTTGACATAATACAGACACATCAAATACGATGAATTACATTCTCTCATGGTATCAGCCTATTCGATCCAATAAATTTTTAAATTCGTCAAAATCCATTTTCGATAGATAAATCTCAATCAATTTCGATGCCTCTTTGAACTTTTGATTGTGGTGCTTTCATTTTGGTGTTCCTCCATTTTCTTTCGCTGCTCAATTAGTGTGTCGACATTCCCGTTATCCACGATCTCTCCAATGGTTGGAAAAAAAATGAGTCACCCATCGTCCGCCCGACAAAGCACGACGTGTGTGCCACACGCGTCCATCCATGGCCTGCCGCGTGTGAATCACGCGCTGGCCGTACATTCAGAAAATTTGCAGGCGTGTGTGGATCACGTGCGGGCTTAACAGTCGCACAATCACCGAGAGCGTGTGGAACACGCGCGGGCCTCCCAGTGGACCAGTCCTTCCGCGCGTGTGGAACACGCGTGGGCCTCCCAGTGGACCAGTCCTTCCGCGCGTGGGATCCACGCGCTGGCCGCCTAGATGACCATTCTTTTCGCGCGTGTGGAACACTTGCGGGCTGCCCAGTTGACCTGTTCTTCCATGTGTGGGATCCACGCACTGGCCACCCAAATTCCTTCTGCGCGTGTGATACACGCGCGGGCTGCCCATCAGCCTCATCCTTCCGCGCATGTGGAGCACGCGCGGACCTTTCGTCTTGCTCCTGAGAGTCACTTTGCGAGATGTTAGATTTACAATGATTTTGGACATACTACCCGGTCCTGTTATAATCCGTCCGTGTTTGCAAATTTTGCCAATACATTTTAGTCTTCTACTTCTAACTGGTATGTGGATTCTGGTGCCACAAATCACATGACTACTACAGCTATTGGTCTTGACGGAGTTACTCCATACCATGGTAACCGTTCTGTCTCTCTCGCTAATGGACGTGATATTTGTATTACACATGTTGGTCATCAAAAGTTTTCTCGTACTTTATCTTTCTCGGATTTCTTAGTGGTTCCCGATGTTACGAAAAACTTACTATTCATTTGCAAGGTTACAAAGGATTTGAATGCTGTAGTCTCTTTTGATGAGTCTTTATTTGTGATTCAACAACGGTCCAATAAAGAAATTATAGGTCGGGGTCGATGTGAACATGGTCTCTATGTCCTTGAACAGAGTGATGCTGCTTTTGGTACTTATGTTCGATCTAGTAAACATACTGCTTCTTTTGAGATCTGACATGCTAGATTGGGACATACTTCGGTTATTTCTTTATTGAATAAACTGAATCTTGTTAAGGTCACCTCTTCGTCACCCAAGTCTTCTCTTTGTTCGGCATGTGAAAAAGCAAAGGGAAAACAACTTTCTTTTGTGGACAATCCTAAGCGACAATATTTACTTGACATAGTGCATTGTGATTTGTGGGGACCTGCACCAGTCTTTTCTTCCAGTGGCTATTCTTATTATGCCATTTTTATAGATGAGTATTTGTGATTTACTTGGTATTATCCACTGAAGCAAAAATCAGATTTCGTTGAGACGTTCTTGTAGTTTCAGAACTTTGTGGAGAATCAGTTCTCCCGCACTATTAAGGTGTTTCAAAGCGATGGTGGCACTGAGTTTACAAATGCATGGTTGTTCTCTCACTTCGCGGCTAGGGGCATCTTTCATCAGATTTCTTACCCGTCTACTCCCGAGCAGAATGCAAGAGCTGAACGAAAGCCTCGTCATGTGACAGAAATAGGGCTGTCTTTGCTTCATCACTCTTGTCTGCCAGCTTCTTATTTGGATGCCGCATTTTCCACTGCTATGTACACCATAAATAAGCTTCTTACACCTGTTTTAAACAATGTCTCGCCGTTTTATCTGGTTTATGGTCGTCATCCAGACTACTCCAACTCTCATCCATTTGGATGTCTGGTGTATCCCTATATTCGGTCATTCTCTCTGCACAAGCTGGCTCTTCGCAGTACACCTTGCGTCTTTCTTGGTTACAACTCTCAATACAAAGGCTTTCAGTGTTTGGACCCGGTTACTAAAAAGGTGCATCTTACACGCCATGCTCGTTTTGATGAGAACTCGTTTCCATCACTGGAATGCCACCATACCCTCTGAATCCTTGGATGTTTCTACATTTATTGACTCAGATTACGATGATGCTCCGACCTTGATGGTACCAGATCCTCCTTCACCAGTTCAGGCTAGAGAGGCATCCCCACAATCACCAGTCTCCGGATCACCACGTTTACCTGCTTCGGGTACTTCATCGGCTCCCAGCCCTTCTCCAAAACCAACTCCGATTCATTCACCATCCTCATCTCAACCGCCACCGCCACCACCACCGCCACCGCCGCCTCGCCATTGTATGACAACTCGTTCTCAGACAGGCAGTCTCACTGCCAAGGATTACTCTGATTATGTTGTCACTGGTTTTCTTGCGGCCTTTTTGGCTGAAACTGAACCTCGGGGTTTTCGTTCCACTCTTAAGGATCCTCGTTGGGTGGCTACTATGGATGAATAGATGCATGCACTACGTCAGTAACGTACTTGGGATCTTATCCCTCGTCCGTCCGGAGTTAATATTGTTGGTTCCAAATGGGTTTACCGACTCAAGCAGCGACCGGATGACAATATTGATCGTTATAAGGCTCGTTTGGTTGCTCAGGAATACTCTTAAGTTTCTGGCTTTGACTTCACTCACACATTTAGCCCGGTCGTCAAAGCCTCCACCGTTCGAATCATTCTGTCTCTTGCCACCATGTTTGGTTGGCCCCTTCATTAGCTTGATGTTAATAATACCTTTCTTAATGGTCATCTCGACTCCCCGGTTTACATGGAAAAGCCGTCTGGATACACCGATCCTCGTCATCCGGATTACATATGATGCCTCCTCGTGTCTGGTTTCAGCGTTTCAGTTCTTATCTGACTCGTTTAGGTTTTCGGTGTTGTTCGTCTGACAGTTTGTTGTTCATCTTTATGCATGGCTCAAAGGTGTTGTATCTTTCTGTCTATGTGGATGTCATCATTCTCACTGGAAATGATCTTCTTCTTATTCGGAAGTTTGGCGCTCGCACTGATCATGAGTTTGCTATAAAGGATCTTGGCTCTCTTTATTAATTTCTGTGATTAAAGGTCTCTCGCTCTTCTTCGGGGTTGTTTCTTGGGCAGGCTAAGTATGCCATGGAGATTCTTCAGCGCGCTGGCATGACTGACACAACGCCTGTCTCCACGCCTTTTGTCCTAGTACACAACTCCTCACTTCCTCTAGTCCAGAGTTTTCAAATCTCAAGTTATATCGTTCGCTTGTTGGAGCCTCGCAGTATTTGACCATTAATAGGCCTGATCTAGCATATGCAGTCAATTCTGTTAGCCAGTTCTATCAGTCACTTCGTGACGATCATTATCAGGCGGTCACTCATATTCTTCGCTATGTTCGTGGTACTCTTCATCATGGACTTTTCTTTCGACCGTCTTCCAGCTCACTTTCAGTGTTAGGGTACCCAGATGTTGATTGGGCTCGCTGTGTTGAAACTCGACGTTCCACCTATGGTTATGCCATTTATCTTGGTGGTAATCTTGTCTCTTGGAGTGCTAAGAAACAACCATCTGTTTCCCAATCCAGATACGAATCTGAGTATCGTGCTATGGCCAACACTGCGGCCGAGCTTGTTTGGTTGTGCAATCTACTCAAGGAGACTCGTGTTCCTTTGAAGTCTTCACCCTTACTGTTTTGTGACAACAGTAGTACTATTTTCCTTGCTCAAAACCTTGTTGCTCACAAACTTGCTAAGCATATTGACATTGACTACCACTTTGTTCGAGAGTTGGTGGCTTCTGGCAGGTTTCATGTTAGCCATGTCCCTACTTCCTTACAGATTGCTGATATCTTTACCAAAAGTTTCCCTGGTACTCTCTTCACACTATTTCGATCCAAACTTAGCGTGGCTTCTCATCTGACGCTTTGCTTGAAGGGGGGTGATAGAATATCACAATTATCATGAGGATAATTGTGATTGATATGTATATATTTCTGTACCATATTTAGACTAGTCTAAATACATTGTATTTGTATTCTTGTAATCCTATATATTTGACATAATACAGACACATCATATACGTTGAATTACATTCTCTCAATGGGAACAAATTGCCCCTCACATACACAGATTGGAGGGCAGTTCTTCAAAATCAGAAGGATCTGATATGGGAAGAAGTTAAGGTATAATAATTATACATAGTCTATTGTTTGTTTACTTGTTATTGACACTAATATTGACTTATTTGATTTCAGGAAAACACAAACTTTACCGATATTTATAAGACAAATTGTTTCAAGAAACTTGGAAGGCTTTGGAAGGATTGGAAGAACAGAGTTAAAACAAGGTACTTTACACCAGACAGACGTTATAAGGCGGTTCTACTTTCCAAACGTCCGGATAGAGTTGAACAAACTCAATGGCCAGTCTTGGTGAAATATTGGTTTTCTACAAAAGCTAAGGTTAATTCAATATTTTTACCTTTTTATATAAATCAGGTATTAAATAGGCCTTTAGTATTGATGGAATTCTGGAACCTGTGCTTGACGATGAACTTGGCTCACGAACTGATATGCAAGACAGAGCCCCCAGGGGTAGACACTCTGACGCTCAAGTTAGCAAACAGTTTAGAAACTTTAAGTGCGTAAGGCGTATTGTATGAGTTGTGAGATAGAGAAGGTCTACCAAACCTTTGGTATTTATAAAGTTACAATCCATAGATCGCCAAGATATGTAATTATGATGTGAATACAACTATGATCTCCATAATAGTTTTATTACCATATTTAGGAGAAGTATATTTCAGTCATGGTTGTTTTACCATGTTTAGAGAAAGTGTATTCCTTGTAGAACATTCAGAATATACGCATTCCTTATAAGCATTTGGACCGATGGACCCGTGGATCCATACTCCGCGTAACTCGAGCCCACGACCCTTCTCGGGCCCTGGTCCGAGACTGAATAAGGTCCTAGAACATGAACCATGGACTTATCAAGTATACTTGCTGATGAAACCTAATTAGGCTTTCAATTATATGCTCACCAAGTTTCAAAGAATATGTACTGATGGTTAAAGAATATGAAACCTAACTAGTGGTTAAAGAATGACCATGATTAGAAGGTTTAGTTGGGAGGGGATAATTTACAAAATATGTACTGGTGCAATTATTCGTTGGGGTTATGTTAGGCTTGTCGTTGAATTTCACAATCTAGCTAGCTGATCATGATCATATCTACAAGTCTAGTTGAATATGAGATCAGATGTTTGCAGAAAGACTGATTTAAGGTTTACTTTTGTGTTGGATTTCGAATTCGAGTTTGCTTTGTGTATATCAACATTATAGGGATAGTAGAATATGCTTTCGTCTCTTTTTCTTCTCTGCAAATTCTAACAATTTTCCCAATTTTTGAAATTAACCTGTCAAATTATTCATCATTAATCCAGCTTAGATTATAGATATATGCTCCAATGTTTCAATAATATGATCTATCTAAGAACTCTTCTCAAATCATTCAACTAAACTGTATTTTGGGTAATTGTTATGTAAAAGCAAATAAACAAGAGGAATTAAAGTAGCATAACTAATATGAAGTTCCAGGTTAAACTTGGAAGAAAAGACATGGCCAATTTTGAATATGAGGTATTGTGTGTCTATATATATTATGCATGTATATATACAGTTTTTTTATCGAGGTTATTATATATGTATGTTAATTATAACCTCTATCTATTTTGATGTAGTTACGCCAAGAATTTGGTAAAAGACTATCGGATGCTGATTTGTTCATATGCTTATGAAAAGGAAAGCCTAAAGAAAAATATAAAGGAAAGCCTGAAAAGAAACTTGATCCAGAGACTCGAGAAAAAATAGTATGCATCTTTTTTTTTCTTTGATCATGCGTTGCCACTTTATAATTCATTATCATGTAGTAGTGAACTTGGTGTTTTTATTTAGTATGATATGATGTTTTCTTGATCTGGTGACCAACTTTTAATTTCTAACCTCGTGTCTATTGTTTATAAAAATTGGGTGATCACTATGAAAAAAACGTGTCATCCATAACCTCATGTTGATCGGTTTTGTTATCAGCAAAGGCGATTCATTTTCTCCACCATTTTGAATGTCACAAATGATTAATTGGCATGAATTTCAGTCTCTTCTTTTACAAACCTGATCTTCCTCGCTAGATGGAAAGAATTTGTGAAAATACACAGGGTTTATCATATTTTGAATCGATTTTAAAATAATTGACAATGTAGAGTATGATTTCACCCAGTATGTCATTAACCTGTTGTTTATTTCATTAAGTATGCACCGTGCATTCACAGAGCAGAAAGCATGCACGTACATATGTTTATATTGCTTCATAAATATATGTGTATATAGTACTTTTGAAGTACTTTGTTTATATTACAAAATTAGGGAAGAATCCACATACATATGTTTATATGCACGTACATATGTTTATATTACAAGATTAGGGAAAAATCCAAAGATTAGGGAACCAAATTATTGATGTACTTTGAAGTAAGTTCGCATTATTTAAATTTATATTATTCTACATAATTTTAAGTGTAAATCCATTCTCCTCATATTTTCCTGAATTTTCGGTTCTTGTTCAGGTTGCAATATTGAAGCAGACCAAATGATTTTTTCCCGGATTTCAAGGAGAATCTGTGGTAGAATTTGCCATAGTGGAGAAAAATCCCAAATTACAAAAATTTTTATCTTTGCAAAACCTCTCCAAAACCCATGAGCATGTGCTATCATGGGTTTTGGAGAGGTTTTCCCAAGTTAAAAACTTTTGTAATTTGGGATTTTTATCCACTATCGTAACTTCTGCTACAGATTTTCCTTGAAACCCGGGACGAAACCATTTGATCTGCTTCAATATTGTAACCTGGGAAAGAAACGAAAATTCCGGAAAAAATGAGGAAAAGTAATATTAAACTAACTATTGAATGATTTTGCATGTTAAAATAACTCATGTGTTAAAGTCTTTCTTGCTGCCTTTCTCTTCAATTAAAGTTTAGTTTTTTTTTTCATTTTTGTTATAATTTCAATTGTCTGTAAACAAATTGTAATATAATAATTAATATGTTTACATTCTACACAGGTTGATTTAACATACACATTGCTAAAATTTAAACGGAAGTTTTTTAACTATACTAAAATAAAAATGATTTACTTTAAATATTAGTGGAACGTGTTTGGAGCCTATCTTTACGACGTCCAAATTGATAAAATTATTATATCATTCATAATTTATGTGTGTTAAAAATATATTGTATAATATGATTGTGTTAGTTGAATATCATTAAATTCTGTCATTTACTTAATATTGCATAATTTAAAGTGTCAAGTTAGTTTTTAAAATGTTCTTTAATTCTGTAACATTTCAATATTTTGTACAATGTATTTTAAAGTAAGTTCGCATTATTTAAATTTATATTATTGTACGTCATTTAAATGATATGTAATTATCACTTTGAAATCTTATTTTAGTATTGTGTTAATTATATATTGATACATTGATAATGATAATGTAAAAGAAAAAAAATGATTAGTTGGATGAGAGAGAAATTGAGGTGGGACATATATTAGATGATGTGGAAATCAAGTGAATGGTTTTGTGATAGTGGAAAATGATTTTTTGGATGGGTTTTGAAGAAATTTTTGGGGAGAAGTTGGATGAGAGGATTTACCATTATGGAAGAATTCTGCGGAGTTTTTGTAATTGAAAATTTGAAAGAAACCCGAATTCTCATCCACTGTGGATGAATTTTAGCGATTCTATCCGTGAATCACGCTTCGAATTTCGGCCCAGGACTACAAATGAGTAATCATGTGAAACCCATACAACTATCATGTCTGGTCCCACTGTAATATTGACGTGGCCAACTCTCCGTTTTCCTTTTTTTTTTGAAAGCAAATTTCCTGTTATTTTGTTTACCAAAAAGAAGGGCAATTCATTTGTATCAATTTAATGAATTCACTAATCACCTTTTAGAAACACCTTGTCGATTCATTTTTATTCTTAAAGTAAAGTCTTACCAGGTTTTAACTCCATTACTATACTTCTTAATATGGAAAATTTGTATTTTTTTTAACATATAGTAACAATTTATATTTAATTATAAAATAATGTAGAAACATTATACATTACTAATTTGAATCTATATGGAAACTCAATTCGTACTTTCCATATTCCATCCAAAATTTAGAAAGTATAATATAGATTAAAATAACAGTAAATGTTCTTTCCATATTTGCACGTGATTAAATAATATAATATAAAAATGCATGTATGATGGTTATTTTATCTAAAAATGAATTGAATTGAAAAATACTAAAAAAATAAAATTTAAAGGTAAGTTATTAAATATATATTAAAATAAAAATGATTGAGTGTAAAGATTTGGTGGAACATGTTTGGAGTCGATCTCTACGACGTACAGATTGATAAAATTATTGCTATCATTTATAATTTTATGTGTTTTGAAAATGTACTGTATAATGAGTGTGTTGTTTGAATATCACTATAGTCTGTCATTTACTTAAAATTGTATAATTTAAAGTGTAAAGTAATTTATTTAAACGTTCTTTTATTTTGTTACATGGATCTTTGATGGTAATTTTATTTTTTTACAATGTACTTTGAAGTAAGTTCACATTATTTAAATTCATATTATTCTATATAATTTTAATTGTTATGTAATTATGACTTTGAAATTTTATTTTAGAATTGTGTTACTTATATATTCATACAATGATAATGATAATGTAAAAGAAAAAAATGATTAGTTGGATTAGAGAGAAATTAAGGTGGGACATAAATTGGATGATGTGGAATTCATGTAAGAGTTTTTATGATAGTGGAGAATGGATTTTTTGTGAATTTTGGAGAGATTTTTGGGAGAGAAGTTGGAAAATGGATTTTTCGATAGCACATGCTCGAGCATCATTTATCATGAATCTCATTTTCCAACTTTTCTCCCCAAAAATCTCTTCAAAACCCATCTAAAAACCATTCTCCACTATCATCAAAATTCTCACCCACTTTCCACATCATCTCATCCATGTCCCACCTCAATTTCTCTCTCATCAAACTCATCATTCATTTTTTTTTACATTATCATTATCATTGTATCAATACATAATTAACACAATACTAAAATAAGATTTTAAAATGATAATTATATAACATTTAAAATTATATAAAATAATAAATTAAATCAATGAATACAATTATGTTTAGTTCAGTAAAGGTCATGCAATTTTGTATTATATTGTATACTAATATATTAGTCATGTGCATTTATGTATCTATGGAAAGAATAAATTAGGTATTATTTAATGTATAATATAAAGTTCAAATTAATTTCTATGGAATATGGAAAATAAAATTTAATTTTTATATATTCAAATTAGTAAATGGAATGTTTCTGCAAATTACTCCTATGTAAATAAAATACAAATTATTATTATATATTAAATTACAAATTTCCATATTTCAAAATGAAATCTGGTATCAAGCCTACATGAATTCTTTAAATAAAATAAAGGAAAAGTTTATGGAACTAAGTATTTTTGGAAGTGGTATAAATGAATGAGAAAGTCTCTGGAGAGACCGTCCATGTTATAGACGAATGACTATATAATAATGGTATAGTAATATAAAACAAGGAGGTCCTTAATTGCAATATACTCAAAATAGTTACTATTCACGCGCACTATTCATTGGTCAGTTACTATTCACTGAACTGTACTATTCACCGGGCTGCACTGTTCATTGGACGGCACTGTTCATTGGGCTGCACTGTTCATTGGACTGCACCAAATCTCACATCTGGCCATGCATGCCTAAAACAGACCAGAATATGGAGATTTTAACATATAAGGTAAACATTATAGGCGGAAACATGAACATCTAAACATGCTACCCTAGCCAATTTCCACACACCAAACCTCACATCTGCTCATTCATGCCTCAAACAGACCAGAACATGGGGATTTTAATACAGAAGGTCCACATTATAGTCAGAAATATGAACACGGAAATCTAAACATGCTACCCTAACCAATTTTCACACACCAAACCTCACATATGGCCATACATGCCTCAAACAGACCAGAACATGGGGATTTTAACACATAAGGTCCACATTATAGGCAAAAACATGAAATGAACATCTAAACATGCTGCCCTAACCAATTTTCACACACCAAACCTCACATCTAGACCTGGCAAAACGGGTCTATCGGTCGGGTTTGGGTGACACCCAATTGGTTTGGGTATAGTTCGGGTATATAATTTTTATTCGGGTTTGGATTTTGATCGGGTTTGTTTGGGTTCGGGTCACGTCTGGTGTTTTGTAAAAATATCGGGTTCGGTTCGGATTTTGGTTTCATTGTTTCAGGTTTGGATCTCGTCAGTTGTTTTGAAAAAATATTGGGTTTGATTCGGATTTGGGTTTCATCCTTTCGGGTTCAGATTGGATTGGTTTTGATTGGTTCGATTTTGGATACAATCCTTTTGGTAACATTTAGTTAAAATTTATTTTATTTTTTATTTATAAACTTATAATGAACATAAACTTTATTCATCTTAAACATTTGATAAACATATATTATTAAGTTTGTGTCCAAAATGTTTTTTAATGTTTCAACACTATATAATGAAGAACTATCCACGGAGACTATAATAAGTTAATAACATATAACATTGTAATAAGCATAGTATTAAAATAAGTTTATTAATTTAATTTAAATATATAATAGTTATTAGATCAATTATTAATTTTGTATTTTAACTCCTAAATCATCTTTATGTGTAATGTTGTCACTGTATATGTATTTATAAGTTTAGTTTACACAACCAGCATTAGTTTACTTTTCATTCGTGTCAAATATAGTTACTTTTAATTAATAGAGAGATTTAGAGTTGAATTAAACTCAATAAAATTTATTTAGTAAGAATATGACTAAATAAAATTAGACATTATATATTTACCTAATCAAACTGAATGGAACTTGATTAAATTGTAACAATGAATAAGCCAGTATTTTTCTCTTCATTTTAATGTTGACCAATTCAAGTCTATATGAATAGTTCAATTCAGTTTATTTGGTAAATTTTAGCTACACTAAAATATTAATATTTAGTATAAAAAATATACCAGTAGAATAGTGATAAAAAATATATAATAATAATATTTAGATATTGTTTGATTTAGTCCAAATTATCAGGCAAAGGTCGATTTGGGCGCCCTTTGGATCGGGTGTTATTTAGGTTCTGGTGTTTTTCAGGTTTAGACCAGATTCGGGTGTTTTTGGAGTTTGGGTGCTTTTCAGGTTTGGGTTCGGTTCAGATTCGGGTTTGGGTTCTGTTCGGGTATGGGTCCTATCGGGTCTGGAACTTTTAATTCGGGTTTGGGTGTACCGGGTGTAATTCAGGTTCGGGTCAATAAACAGGTATCACTATTCGTGTCTTATTCCAGGTTCGGGTTCGGTATAATCAGTCGAGTTTTCGGATTCAGTAATATTTTGCCAGCTCTACTCACATCTGGCCATTCATGCCTCAAACATACCAGAACATGGGGTTCTAAGCACATAAGGTCCACATTATAGTCCCAAACATGAACACGAACATCTAAACATGCTACCCTAGCCAAATTTTCACACACCAAATCTCACATATGGCCATTCAAGACTCAAACAGATCAGAACATGGGAATTTAAGCATATAAGGTCCACATTATAGTTCCATACATGAACACGGACATCTAAACATGCTACCCTAACCAATTTTCACACACCAAACCTCACATCTGATCATTCATGTCTCAAACAGACCAGAACATGGGAATTTTAGTACATAAGGTCCACATTATAGGCACAAACATGAACATGTACATCTACACATGCTACCCTAACCAATTTTCACACACCATCACATATGGTCGTTCATGCCTCAAATAGACCGGAACATGGGGATTCTAACACATAAGGACCACATTATAGGCGGAAACATGAACATGAACATCTAAACATGCTACCCTAGCCAATTTTCACACATCAAACTTCACATCTTGTCATTCATGCCTCAAACAGACCAGAATATGGGAATTTTAATACACAAGGTCCACATTATAGGTAGAAACATGAACATGAACATCTAAAAATGCTACCCTAGCCAATTTTCACACACCAAACCTCACATATGGCCATTCATGCCTCAAACAGACCGGAACATGGGGATTTTAGCACATAAGATCCACATTATAGGCACAAACATAAACATGAACATCTAAACCTGCTACCCTAACCAATTTTCACACACCAAACCTCACATATGACCATTCATGCCTCAAACAGACCAGAACATGGGGATTGTAACACATAAGATCCACATTATAGTCCTAAACATGAACACGAACATCTAAACATGATACTCTAGTCAATTTACACACACCAAACCTCACATCTGACCATTCATGTCTCAAACAGACAAGAACATGGTGTTTTAAGCACATAAGGTCTACATTATAATCCCAAACATACATAAACATCTAAACATGCTACCCTAGCCAATTTTCACACACCAAACCTCACATCTGACCATTCATGCCTCAAACAGACCAGAACATGGGGATTTTATCACATAAGGTGCACATTATAGGCACAAACATGAACATGAACATCTACACATGCTACCCTACCCAATTTTCCCACACCAATCCTCACATCTGGCCGTTCATGCCTCAAACATATCAGAACATGAGTTTTTAAGCACATAAGGTCAACATTATAGTCCCAAACATGAACACGAACATCTGAACAAATCAAATCATCTAAACATCTAAACATGAACACGAACACCATGACGCTCCGATCTATAACACAAAATACTAACAAATAAAAAACAAACAAAAAAATCCGCGAAAAAATCGACAAAGCCTACGAAATTAAAGAGATCCGAAACTTTACTTGATAGATCGCACATCCCCATCGCTATTGGAATCAAAAAACCGCATCAAATTGGGAAGAAAATTAGGGTTTAGATTTGGGGGAAAACGGGAGTGAAGGATTTTGGGGGAAAACAAGAGCTCCGGAGAAGATGAAAAGTGGGGGAGAGAGAAAGAGGATTTTTATATTTATACTATACTATTTTATAAAATTGCAAAAGAAGTCCCCGCGTATTTCATGTCTTTTCAACATAGCCCCCGTGCGTTTTTTTCTTTACATTGAGTCTAGTCTATAATTTGGACGGTCTCTTTTGAAAATTTCTATAAATGAATTGTGTAAATAAAAAATATATATAAAAGAAAAAGTCTATGCCACATGAACATATATAGGACCTGAGAATGAAGGCAATGTTAGTTTTGTTGGGTTACGGGTGTGTAACCCCAAGTCAGGATTGGACGCGTGTTTCACGGAAAAAATTGTAAGAATCCTTCCATAATGGAGTAAAATTCCATTTCCTTCCAGATTCTAACAAAAAAGAATCCCTCTGAATTCTCCCATAACAGATGCTCTTAGAGCATGTTTAATCATGAATCCCATTTTCCAACTTTTCCCCTAAAAATCTCTTCAAAACCCATCTAAAAATCATTTTCCACTATCATAAAAACTCTCACCTATTTTCCATATCATCTCATCCATGTCTCACCTCAATTTATCTCTCATCCAACAAATCATTCTTTTTATATACATTATCATTATTAATGTATCCATTTACCATCAACAAAATATGTTTCCCATAAGATACATATTTATCAAAATAAAACAAATATTAAAAACAAAAATGTAATGAACTAAAATACGACTTGAAATATATTGCTATCAAAATTAATTTATGACACTACTTGAGCAAATCAATTCCCCTCTCTCTCTCTCTTCCCGCTACAGTAAGTCTTCTCCCCCAAGAAACAACTCTTTCAGATCTGATCGGGGAGGATGCTGCCAGCGATTCCCGTTGCTGCGCCGGGTCTCCTCCCACCCCACCCCTAATAAACCCCCTCTAAACCACAACTTTCCCCTCCCAAACCAAAACCACCTTTTCCTCCATTGAAAACCTACGGCAAAATCTGAATCACCAGGGTTTTTTCTGACTGTTGTTTTCCGTGAAAGAGAGGCTATTTTTACTCGTTGTTCGCGCCTGGTAACTGCTGCGTCGGACCAGGCCCCGACGCCCTGCATTTTAGATCGACGTTTCTTTGTGGTCTGGCTTGTTTATGCATCACCGCCGATGACATAGATAATATACCCCCGTTGAAGATTCATATTTTGTCGGATCCACTAAATGGAAGTTTTCTCCACCAGATCGGGCCGATAATGGATGGATCTAGGTCAAACACGTGGCTAGTGCACTGAATCCTCTATGTGCTGTCACCAATGGCAGCGCGTTTTGCCCACGCGCCTCCGCCTCTGCTGCACGCTATCGCACACGTCTCTGAGTAAAATACCCAGAATGGGGATCACCGTAAGGAATGGGGTCTTTTTTTTTATTTTTTTATTTTCTTTTTTTTTTTGTTGGGTTTAGTAGGTATAGCTAGATTAGTAGGTTAAGTGCATACGTTCCGCAGTGGGTCTCTTTTGAACAGATTCTAGTCGAGCTTGTTTGTCTGCCAGACTTAGTTTTTTCAACGGGTACTTGTTTGGTTAAACTTTGCTGGCTTTCGAACTGAGTCATACGAGAATAGGAGAAATTGAAGTCTGAGTTAGTTTGAATACTATTCTTTTGGCGTCCTCAGACTCAGTTTTGTAGGCTGTGCAGGTTGATGAATCACACTGATTCAATAGTCTGGTTCAGTTAGACAGGCTTGCCAACACCCTTACTTTGTGAGAATAAATTGGAAAGTCTCTTACTGGCTCCGAGGGGGGAATCCGAACAACTTCTCTAATGGGACTGACTGGGGAGTGATTATAGTTTGAGAGTGTTATGTATGGTATTGTGGGTAGCTCGTGTCCAATCGGTTCGACCCGGATACGTTGGGAGTGCCGTTATCCACGACCATATATTATTACTCCATGCACTTAGCTTATTTTCTAGTCATAGGAACAATTCTCTATTCAGGCATTCTTTCTCATAAACTCAGATACAGTAGAAGCAACTGAGTAGCGGTAAAATTCTCTGTAATCTTACTATCCACCTCCACCTTGTGGAGTTATGGTACTTTTATTTCTGATCTGGTTTGGGGAAGTCTAATATACTATCCCTCCACCTTTGGTAGTTTTAATTTTAAAAAAAGTAAAATAATGAAAGGTGATATAATAAAATTGAGTTTATACTTTAACAAAAGTAATATTTATTTGAAATTAAAAAAATTATGGACAAATATTTGTTCATTTTCGCCTTTTAAAGTTTTTTTAGAGGTGCAATGAGTCTAATAAATTTCACTATACTATTAATGGTTAAAATAAAAATAAAGGAAAATACAAAAATTAACATTAATTGTTTTATATTACAATTCATGAAAATGCAAAAATCACTATATTATAATAAAAATAACATTAGTAACCTGTGCTATAACCATCTATCTATACTATTAAAATAGCAACTTTTTGAGAAGTCTTTTCTTCTTGCGCCACGTCAGCTTTTTGAGAAGTCTTTTCTCCTTGCGCCACATCAGCTTTTTGAGAGCCTCTTAAAATGACACGTATTTATTTTTATTTTTCTTTTCTTTAACGCTTTTAATCCTCAGTTTTTCCTTTTTAAAAATGGTTCCTTTTCCAATCTTATCGAAGAAGCTGAGCAATTAATACTAATTTGTGTTTCCCAAGCGATCCAGATTCTGGAGTCTTCCTTAATCCAAAATCCAAACTTTTGGCCTTTCAATTTTCTAAGCCATTCGATGAACAACCCTGCTCAGCTTCACCAATTCCGCAGATCTGAGCAGCAACCCTGCCACCATATTGGCCTTCCGCGCCGCCGTTGCTGGCCGACCTTTCCGCCGCGCCGCCGTTGTTGTTTCTCCGGCACATTACCTCTGTTCAAGATCTCCCTCTTTCAGTGTAAGCTTTTCTGATATTTCTCTTCTCCTCTTCCCGAAACTTCTGAGTTCTGATTGACTCTTCTCTTCATTTGTTTCATAAGTAGGATCTTTCTGAATGCATATGAATTGGAAAAGAGAAGTCTTTTGTGAGGATGTGCTCTGATCGTGACTGGGGAGAAGGATAGTGTGAAGGAGAGGGACGTTCGTTTCCACGAGATGCTGAGGAAGAGCGGGTGGAGTGGGTCGCGACCTGGAGGGGAGCAGGTTGCTAGCGGTCCCAATGGATTTCAGACGGATTTTTCAGGGGTAAATTTCAATTTCTTGTGTGCCCTGATCTATTCCAATTCGTGTTAAATCGTGTTGTCGTTTCGTTTCATCAGGATGACATTGCTTCTGGGGCCTCCGGGTGCTGGTAAAACGACATTGTTGCTGGCTCTGGCAGGAAAGCTTGATCATGATTATTCAGGTTCAGATAAGCTGTCCATAATTTGTTTATTGTATTGAAACTGTGTTTATTTCCATAGTTGCTTAAGGCTGCTGTCTCTTGATTATCAGTCATCTGGGAAAATTACCTACTGTGGACACGAGATGCATGAATTTATTCCCCAAAGAACCTGTGCATATGTTGGTAAGCATACGTTCAACCGGTTTTTGCTCATGAAAACTGTTTTCACATGACATATTAGTTTACTTGGTTCAGATAGGTTTAGCTGTGTGCTGATTCGAGTATTTCCGGTGTTAATTGTTGTTTTGTTCTGTGGGACTGTGGCTCTTGTGTTTTTCATGAATTCGGTGGAAATTTGTTGTGATTTGCTTGTGGCAATGTTTATACTGTAACTGCGGTGTGCTTGATGTAACCAGGAAATGCAAAATGAGATAGTTTTGAAAGGGACGGAACAAGCAATTGGTGAGACAGTGGCTATTGTTGAGAAAATCAAGGTACGGAAAAGTGTACTTTGAAGTTACCTCGATTCTGAGTCTTTTTTGTTGAGTTATGGGTACGTATAGGATGCTGAATTTGTTTATTGATACAGGGAATGAACCCTCAATTGCATTAACAAACCTCCATTAGTTCTTTGAGCATAGTTTATATGTTGGAACCTCTCGAAGAGGGCCTTCTTCCGTAAGTTTTGGCTACTCCATGTATATCCAATGTTCTTTATGAAGCAGCTTGGATGTATGTTTTTTAACTTTCTTATTGGATTTTTTCTATTTATGAATGGGGAACAATGTTGAACAAACTCGCCATATCTCCATGATCTCAATTACAATGTCATTTAAGGAGCTAAACAAGAATTCGTCTGGGTAAATTTCACTATTCTTGAAGATTGTGTTTTAAATTATTTATACCTCAATCAAACTTTCGACTGTCTACTGACTGAATTGTTACTCCAGCTTCTAAAATTTCCTTTTTCAGATAACCTCGGTGATATGAGCTGTTTATCCAGAGTTAAATTACTTCAAAGAAGAAAAGTTCCAAGCTTGCTTCTAAGGTATGTGTCCTGATTAGGTTTTGTTGTCTTTTCTCCAGTAATTTAAAAACTGAAAGTTGGGATTTTTAATCTCTTGCCATTGGTATATTGGACTAAGTAGGCTTTGAGAGTTGAGATTCTGACTGTTTGTTTATAGTTTTGCAGAGAGAGCCTCTCAGACGATGAAACTGCCCTAAGTATTGAGAGATTCAAAATCTCCATTTAAAAAGAGGTTAACTCAAGGCTTTAATTCTCTTAACAAAGTAGGTTTCTTTCATGAACGAGGCTGTGTGGATGATATGTTATTTATCTATGGCGTGATTCCTTTTTTCAAGTCAAAATTTTCAGATTATTACATATATTTGTTTATCCTAGAGGTCCTACTAAAGATTTTCACTTTAATTACATTGGATAGGAGTACGATTGGCTGATTTATCATCTGAGTTTTTGAACTGTAGCTAATTGTTCTACAAGTGATTTTAACATGTAAAAATGCGTTAATATTATTCGTAGTTTGTTCTTAGTTTAGATGTGATTGTAATTGATGATCAATGTGCTCTGTTTTGTATGGTTGTCTTATTTTCTTTACTTGGTTGGTTTTCTGACAATTTTGAAGACATGGTATGTTTGATTAGATTTGTAGGAATATGATATACGTAGCAGTAATTTCATTGTGAACGTAAATTTGAGTTCCATCAAGAATCTGTTGATGTGGATATACATATATGTTTGGTTAGGTTTCCATCAAGAATCTATAGATGTGGATATACATATATTTGGTTGGCTTTGTCAGCTGATGATGAATCACATGTTGAATAGAGTAAATTAAGGACACAGTTTGAAATTACAGCAAGTTTGAATAGATGCAAAACTCTTCTTTTGTAAGCTTTGGTTCTGAATGTCTCTCATTGTTCTGCTTCAGGAAGAAGAAGGACAAGAAGAAACCCCATGTAAATTAGTCTCATGTCTTTGAAGAAACCTGAGATAGATCAGGATATAAGACGGTCTTTCTCAGTTCCAGTAAATGATAAAGCTAGGAGCTTGAGGCAGGTGGATTCTTCTCGAGTTATATCAGCAACTTCTCGACCAAGATTAGAAGATTCCATTGCTTATCATTCTGGAGAAATAAAAATAGGTACTTTTTCAAGCATATAAATTTATGAATGTTAAGAAAAATTCCAATTTGGCCGTTTATAAACTACTTGTGTTTTAACAGATGATGATGATGATGTTGTTGGAGAAGATATTCCTGAGGAAGAGTCAGTATGTAGGATTTGTTTCATTGAGCTTGGAGAAGGTGGTGAAGCATTTGAATTAGAATGTAGCTGTAAAGGAGCTTGCGCTTGCCCATAAGGAATGTGCTGTGAAATGGTTTAGCATCAAAGGCGACAAAACATGTGATGTATGCCAGAAAGATGTCTGCAACCTTCCGGTGTAACTGTTGAAGCTAAGTCCACGGGCAGCAAGAAGACCAACAACTGTTGCACAGCTACATTTTTGAGAGACTAACATATTTTTGATTTTTAAATGCCGAAATATCATCTTAAAGTCAGCCTCCATCATATGGACTGGAGAATGGATAGAGTATATTTCAGATGTAGTTGCTAAGTTTTCAAACAGATGTCTAATTTGCTCGATTCTTATTGTATCTAATTTTGTACATTCTGATAAAACAAAATTTTGCACCTAAAGAGGGACGACGATGAAAAAGTATCACAATTTATGTTTGGGTTTGAAGGTTTTCTGTTTTAATTTGGTAGTGTTAACTTCAGGGCTACTAGCTATTGGTTGTTGCAGGTTTTGTGACGTATAGTTTGATATCGAGTTTCGTCAGTTTTGATGTATTTTAACAAGGATTTGCATGTGGTAAATAAGGATGGCTTTTGATATGGTGATGGAAAAACGGGTTTTAGATCTCTTGCAGGACATTCTTATGCAGAAATACAAGTAAAATTAGATAAGGCTTTCGCTGATGAAAAAAATGGATACACCTAAAATATGAGAAGCAGCTAAGAGATTCTAAAGCGAGGTTAATGCTAAAAAAAGAGCCATTCCTGAATGGAAGATTATACTTAGAAATGATGATTAGTATTGTCTAAGTGATAGGAAGTTAATTATTTTGCCAATGATGCCGAACATTTGAGAGAAAATCTTTAAACTCTATACAAATTGGAAGTGTTGGTTGGTAAATAATTATCTATTTTGAATGTATTTTCTTGAACATTTCATTGTTTTCCTTAAAAATATTTTTTTTTACTTGAAATTATATCATTTGATTGACGTTTTGTGAATTGTTACTATTGTGGTATTAATTATGGCATGGTACATAAGAAAAGGTCAAGGAGTGAGAAATATGAATTTGAACATGTTTCTTAATCGTTTAAGTATGATTTATTATCTAATTTTTATAATGGTTATCATCAAATAAATATTGATTTTAGTTTATTTGCATCTACATATAACGTTACAATTGAACTGTTAATACTTTAATTACATTTCATAAAATTTGCATGCAAATATTATTGATGAATGATATTATTAAATCCTTACATTTTGATCGTTTCTTATATGCTCTATAAAATTCGTACATACACATAGATTGATATTTAAACTAATATTTAAAAAAGCACCGTGCATCGGCATGGGTATCATCTAGTTAACATTTGTAGCTTTAGGTAATCTATCTATACTATTAAAACAGCAACTCCTTGAAAAGTCAAACACCCCTTCCTTGCGCCACGTCAGCTTTTAGAGCTCTCCTAAAAAAGACACGTATTTTCTCTTTTTTTATTTCTTCAGATACCTTTTACTGAGCGTGTCCTTTGCAATTCTACTTTTCCATTTTTACTATGTAATTAATTTATTGTCGCCTTCTTGGAACAACAAATCTTCTTGAAGAAACCAATCGACTGAATACTACTTTTCCGCTCAGATTTTAACCTTCTCTACAGTCTTCTCTCACCACAATGCCCCCGTCAATCAACCATTTTTCTGCAATCCCTACTCAGCTTCACCAATTTCGCATCTTTACCAATCAGCCGTTTTTCACAAATCCCTGCCCGCAGTTCATCCAGGTCGATGGTAATGTCAGGCAGCCCGTCTTCTCCTGCAAATTCGCCTTCAGAAACTCCACTGAGAGGAACAACATGAGAACAAGGTCAGTACTACTCAGTACCAGTAACTTGATTTTTTTGATGCTAGGGATTCAGTTTTGCTTCATTGGATTTGTACTTCTGTTTTCTAAATCGAATTTTGCGAATGCCGTGCTGCTTCGGAGCATCATCAATGGCGGAGAGCCTGGCTCATCCTCCAGCGGGGTCAGGGAACCTGGATGAGCCTTGCGAGGCTGAGAAATATTTGCAGCATTCCTTTTCAGTCTTGTCTTAGACTCCTTTGTTCATCTCTTTTTAGTTTATATCTGTATATTGATTTGTTAAAAGAGTTATTCTTATGCCATTAGTGAATTGATTTGTAATTTATGTTCTTAGGTGAGAGGCATTGAAACAATTACAAGTTATGATTCAAATAATGGAGAATTTGTCATCAACACTCCCTGTGAATCAACTCAAAAGTATTGGATTGGAGGTACAGCTTATGTAATATCCCTTTATGTATTTTTCTCCATTGTGTATGATTTTTTGTGTTCTTATTGTATCCTGAATCCTCAATATCTCCCTTTGACTATTTTGTAGCATGCAACAACACATACAAGAGTTTTCTCGCAACTCAATATTGATGGAACAAATAAAGGTGTCCACGCCTTTATAGCCCAAATCAGAGATGCAAATGGGGACATATACCCTAATGTTCGTATAGCCGATTGTGGTCATAAAGTTGGTTTAAATGATGTAGATAATAGACGGATCTGGTAATCGTTTGATTTTTGGATTATATTCTACTGACAAAACTGAAACTTTGTCGTAGCTTCTGTCCTAAAAAATCATTAGATCTTTTAATGCTTTCAGTGGTATATTTTTTTATTATTTTTAGACTCCTTTCTTCATATGTCTTTTTTATGCTTAATGGTAAAGCATTACTGATTGGAACCTTAGCTTTTCATATTCTTAATTAGATGTTCAGGCCATTAGTATGTATGGTTTGTGGACATTGATTACTGTGTACCTAGATATAGGTTTGTCATTCAGTGTGGGCATAACATGATTCTGTTGTATACAGGCAAAGTGCTACTGTCAAGTATAAATTGTGAAACTTTTATTATTCTTGATTGTGAAATTTTGATAATTCAGGTTACTAATTTCTTGACCGTGTTATAATCTGAGGTAACTTATTGTATCCATGCTTATATAATCGGTGTCACCTTTCGCCAGTGCTGGCCGAACTTCCCACCATGCAGCCAATACTGGAGAGTGTTTTGTACTGCTTTTTTCTTTTGTAGATTGTCTGAATCGTTATTATTTGTTGTCGAAGTCTGAAACTCTCTAATTGTCTGAGTGTGCGCTTTCCTGATAGGATGTGCACATATTTCAGGGAACAATAAGTACATATTCCTGAGTGATGCCAAGGCTTACACACCACTAAACTATGCTGCTGAAAAAGGTTTATCATGCTCCTTTCTGTCTTAGTTATGTTGTCTTACTTCTATTGATATGGTATTTTGCATGTAGGTATTTAGCTCTGTTTGGTAAATAATTATTTTTACCTTTTACAATGTAAATTGGTGAATGACAGTTCAAATTGCTGAATGAGAGCTTTTAAAGAGCCATTTGTACACTTCAAATATCCTTTTTCTTAACTTGATGGCTTCATATCTTCTCTCTTATATCATAGAAGCATTCGTTTTCAGGATGCGTGAAAATTAATGTTTGAAAGGCTAAGGATTAGAAAAGGGTTGTTTCATTGCCGTGCACTGCTTATTCTCCATGGTTTTGACAGGTACGTTTTGTTTAATGACGGTATTCAGAACTTCTCAAAGCAGCCTGAACTATTCAGATAATGCTGAGATATCTGCAGCTGAGAAGAAAAAGGCAGAACTGTTGGCTCAGAAAGATCGCTTGGATAAAATCTTGGCTTCAAATTACGAGATAGAGAACAATTGACAAGGCAACTGCGGACAATTTTGGCCAGCAGAGAAAGGATTGGTGTTAAAGCTGCCGCACATGTTTTCAAGGTACAATGGACATAGAATGATTTTATTTATTGGCGTACTTCGCTATAAGCACATTTGAAGTAGATGTTCCTTTCTGATAGCCCCGCAGCTCACTAATCGTTACCAAAGCTAATTATTTTGTATTCGAGAAGATTCACAAGTTCTCCAGCTTCTCTCTCATATTTTCTCTTCTAATCTTTTGCCTTCAGAAGGAGAATCAATATGATGAATGGTGATTATGATTATCGGATAAAGGTTGAAGGGATCACCTACGGGAAGTTCCCATTGCTACACCACCAAATGTAACGTCTAATTATGTATATCTGCCTTTTTCTTGGATTCGATTAGGTGGGTAACTTGTGTATCAGACCACCAAGAAGAGGGCCGTCACTTGCAAGAGGATTCAATCAAGGGGTACGCTCTTTTATCTCTGTTCTTCTATCAATGAATTATGATATTAGTTGAACTTGAAAAGCTATGAGAAGTTTTGGTAGCCGTAGCCTTTTTTAGTAACGGTAGAGAGTTCTGGTGTGTTAATTCATGATATTGGATGTGTTATTGCGTTAGATTTTTTTTATAGATGTCAATAATTAATTTAAAGCCCTGGATAAATTTACACAGCCGTTGCTTCTGATTGACCATTGGTTTTGCAGCAGCTTTGTGGGTTGAGAATCCTATTGGTTTGGTGATAGATGTCCAGGTTTTTATTTATTTATTTTCAGTTCTCAAGTTTCTCTTGGATTTGTTCAAGAGGATTTTTTTATAAGAATACATTTGATCTGAAAATTTGGCCTCAAAGCCTTTCAATTCACGAGGACTCTCTCTAGGTTTGGAGGTGAAACTATAAAATAATTTTATGTATTCACTACAAGCTTAGCAAAATATACTCTTTGATGAATTATGAAGTATAAGACATGTATGTATAAATGTTTTCACGTCTCTCTCTCTCTCTCAGACAAATCTTATCCAATTCGATCATTGGTTTCTTCATTTCAGCCTTCATTATGTATTGTTAACTTCAGAATAGCTGTTCTTCCATCTTTTCAGTTGAGAAATTAACCAACACATCCAGAGCTTCAGTTGGGAAAATTTTGAAGAGTTTCGAGCAAAAAAAAGCCCAGCATTGTTGAAGTAACCTCGCATACTTATAACGTGTCAGTACAGGTCCGTTTTTTGCTCTCTCTTATTAAGGAGTGCACCGTCCTCTACAACAAAGTTCAGATTTTTGAACCTAAAAGTGGAAGTCTTTCAATTTCGACTGTCTTCTTACTGGCTAAATAGATTCTAATATATTCTTTTCTTGTTTCAGAATTATTTATTGATTAAAGTGCAAAATATGGCCCCTAAAAGTTTGAAATGTATAGTTTGTGGCCCCTAAAAATAAAGTGTATAGTTTGTGGCCCTTGAAAATATAATTTGTAAAGTTTGTGGCCTCTGGCCAATATTTTTCATAATAGCAATGTTAATCACCATCTTGCAAGGGTAAAATAGTAATTTTAGGTCCATTGCTTCTTCTCCACCCATTTTTCACCGGAATCCTATTTAATTGATCTGACCCATCACTACGTTGCCGCAAATGAGACCCGGCGTCTACAACAACTGATCCTAGCCGCTGCAGCAACAACAACAACAACTGCCTCACCATCCTTCTCCGGCATCCTTCCTTCCTTCTGGCGGCTACTGCCCCTCCACCGCCTACTTCTCCGTTTCATCTTCGTCTTCGTCACCGAATACCAATCAGCTACTGTATGTCCGGTCCCGCCGCCAAGCTCCCGCCAGCAGAAGAAGTAAGATCATCCCCCGGGCGGCTCTCGGGGTTTTGCTGTCTGGCATCTTCAAAGAAGTTGATCACACCGGCGAGGCCACCCGAATCCTCTACACCCTCACCCTCGCCCTGTGGCAGCAAAGGTCCCGCAACGGCGACTCCCTCGGCCCTCTTTGTCAGCGGAACAGCTACTGCACTCTTCGGAGCTGAAAAATAACTAAAGAAAAAAATGGTGGCAGCCAAACCCCAAAAGAGGTCCCCACGTGCTCAAGCCTCTCCTCTCCGATCCTCCGAGTCCCTTCTCACAAAATTCAATGTTTTTTAAGAAACTCATCATCATTGCCTATAATTTCTGCATCATTTCACCAACTATATAATATACATGTGTGTGAAAGGATGCCCCTTTGAGCTTTTTTTAAATTTCCTTCCCCTGTTTTGTCTGTTTTGTCTGGATGACCGTGTGAAAAAGGCAAAAAGATGACTTCTTGAGCTTGTTTTGCTCAGATGGAATTATGGACAATATGGCTTTTATCATGTCATGTCTGCAAAGGCAAATGGGATTCCGGGGATGTCGTTGGAGAAGAATGGGATTCCGGTGAAAAATGGGTGGAGAAGAAGCAATGGACCTAAAATTACTATTTTGCCCATGTAAGATGGTGATTAACAATGCTATTATGATAAATATTGGTCAAGGGCCACAAACTTTACAATTTATATATTCAAGGGCCATAAACTATACACTTTATTTTTAGGGGCCACAAACTATATATTTCAAACTTTTAGGGGCCATATTTTGCACTTTAATCTTATTTATTTCCAGTCTGTTTATTCCACAACATCCTACTGCTCTCACGCTTTCCTATATGTACACTTTTTGACAGATTTTGATAATTTAGCTTGTTTTGGTCTAAGATTCGTTAAAAACGTGTACATGTATGTTTAAATACAATCTAATTAACATGCTTCAAAATGCTTCCTTTCAGAAAATAAGCACAGAGTCCATTAAAAGAGCTTGGCTGTGAATTCTTTGGGAGTTTCGCTTCCTTTCAGAACAGAGTTATTATCAAAGATGTTAACGTTTTTCTGTGATGTGGCCTGATATTCACTTCATAGGTCTGGATTTGTTAGTAGTTTTTTTATGCTCTAATGGGTACTCAAGGTCGAAACCTTTGGGAGTTTGATGGTTAAACTGTTTAAGTTAGCTCTTCATGATGCCTAAAATATGGTTGAACTGTTTTGAATTGGTGAAGACTACATGACTGAAGCGGGCTCGGAGTACATAATTACAATGCTAGGCAAGAAGCATTGCAGAAGAATAAAGATGGCTGAAGTAAGAAGTTGGAGTAGGACATCTATTTGGACTCTTAACATCAAGGATTGTTTAGTTTAGGGTCTCCAGTATTCTTTATTTATATTTTGGCATCATTTTTACCCATCAGTTTGGTTATAAGAATATGAAATTTCAGTAAGGTCCTTTGTTTCGATGCGTAGCTGATTGCACCATTAACCGTACAAAATTTATAAGATCAATAGTTTTATCTTGAACATTCATATGTCTTCTCTGAAACTATTTTTGATTTTTTTTTAATTATTCTATTTTATTGACCTTTTTAAATTCTCATCTTTAAATTTCTATTTCAAATAAATGATTTGATCGTCGTGGCACTAAAAAATGATATTAAATAATTATGTAGTTCTTTGTATAGAAGTATACGACATCTTACTTTAAGTAATAATATATATATATATATACAGTTTTTAGCCCTTTTACTTAATTAGTTTCTGCTTCTTTAGTATACATATTCTTAAATGATTATTATCAGATAAAGTAAACTCTTTTATACATGTAATATTATTTCATTTTATTTATTGGCATATATATGTTACATGAATATTACAAATAATTCGACTTAATATTAATCTAAGAAATTCTCATGTATATATTATTAATATAAACTAATCTTTTTTGTTAAGTCATTAGAAGACATCCGTGCACGGGCACGGGTATCATGTAGTTAATGTGATTAATAGTAAAACAAAATTGATGGTAACTGAGGACGGATCTCTTGAACCAAAATCGAAGAGAAATAATCTAATGCACACATGTCTTAAACATGCTCTAAGAGCATGATTTATCATGAATCCCATCTTTCAACTTTTTCCCCAAAAATCTCTTCAAAACCCATCTAAAATCCATTCTCCACTATTATAAAAACTCCCATCCACTTTCCACATCATCTCATCCATGTCCCACCTCAATTTCTCATTCATCCAACAAATCATTCTTTTTCTTTAACGTTTAGAAAAATTAGTTGACACTTTAATTATACAATTTTAAGTAAATGAAATTGTTAAGTAAGGAATATCTCACGTAAGAAGAAATTGCAATTAGAAATAGGCTTTATGGAGAGTTGTATTAGTAAGAATATTTAGCTTTCAGTTTTTGACGTATAACTATTCTCATTTCTTCGTAAATCTATTTTACTTCAATTTTTATTGAACTCAATATATATTACTTTAGTTTATATTACATTTAGCTGAATATTTTTTACTGTAATTTATTTCAATGTAGTTGCTTTATTATGTATGAAAAACAAGTTTAATACAATTCAGATCAACTGAAACTATCGTTATATAATAATTAAAACCAAATTATTACTATGTATTGGAATAAAAAATTTTGTAAATAATTTAATTCTAAAATTTATCGTATGCATACATTAAGGACGTAAACAAAATAAAAGGAATGTAACTATGGTGAGAAATATATAAAGCAGTTTTCATTTAATAATCAAATTAACAAATCAACAGTCTGTGATAAAAAAGAAAAACCACATGTCAATAATGGTAGGCCCGTAATGCACACGTGGATGAATTTCTCACGGTTACAGAGAAGTAACCTTACGTTCAAACTCTTCACGTATTTTACGGTAGAATTTCTTGGAATCCCTTCATAGTGGAAGAGATTTTTTTTTTGAAGGCAAGCACTAAAATTAAATTAGAACATGAGAGTTACAGATTGTTCTTCCTAAACCTATTGCAATATTATGCACTTCGGTCAAGGTTGCCCTATCTACTTTTAATAATTTAAAGAAAGAAAAATGCGTTGAAATAAAATTACAAGCTGCTTCTACCACACTCCTTATATGCCATGGTGCAAGCTCAGGTTGATTTAAAGCCGCCACCAATTCCGAGAAATCTGTTAGCATACTGACCATTTGGTCACCTGACCTGGCCGTTGCTTTGATCGCCCGCCACATTGCGATTGCCTCCGCTTGTAGGGGCGTGTTGCATACAAAGAGTCATATCCTGTTGTCTGGGTTATATGTGTACTGGATTGTCTCTTTATCGACCAGTCAGCCGTGCCTAGACTTTTTGCTCTCTGAAACGAGCCATCTACTTTGACCTCAGTGAGCTGTTGAGGTGCTGAGATGTGTTGTCCAGTTTGCCAGCTACCTGATTCCCCAAGTATTGTTGCTTCAACAGGAGTTTCCATGTCTGCTTCTTTCTGTTTGGCTGTGATTTGGAGGTTTAATTGGTGCTTCTGTAGTGCCAGTATTGTGCCTCCCACTGGATCTGTGTTCTGATCAGCTACTGCTCTTTTGCATCTTTGGGTCCAGATCTCCCAAAGGATAAAGACTGACTTGATAAAATCTGTCAAGTCTGCAGATTGTGACCAGAAGTCCATCCAGGTTCCAAAGTTACTCATTTTAGTCTGTGCTTGGTGATTTATTGCCTGTTCTAGATTTGCCTCCCTCCACATTTGCTTGGATTCTGGGCACTTCAGTAGGATGTGCACCTCATCTTCATCTGCGCTCATGCATCTTTTACATGTGGCCGTTTGAAGGATCTTTCTCTTGCTTAGATTGACAGCTGATTGAAGTATACCATTTATGGCTCTCCATAAGAAGACTATGATTTTATATGGAACTTTTAGATTCCAGATCTTGTTCCAGAGCTTCTTCCTCCTGAGATCTATGCAACCAACAGTCTTCATACTGATATGGTAGCCTTTTTTTTACTGAGTATTGGCCATTCTTGCTTGGATTCCAGATAGGCTTATCTCGACCTTCTCTCTGTTGTTGAATGTGGATAGCCTGGATGTGTGGGATCATTTCCACAAGATATATTGCTCTGATCAGAGGCATTCTCCATTGGCCTTGACTATCAATCAAATGTTTCACTCTCAAATTTGTTTGCTGAGCTGAGACTGCATTCTCCTGGAGAGAGTTATGGCAAGTTGGAATCCATTGATCTGTGAGAATAATATTTTCCCCACTTATTACTTGCCATGATAGATTTTGAGTAATGATCTCTCTTGCCCACATTATAGATCTCCATCCCCAGGAATCACCAGGTTTTACACAGATTTCTCTGATATCCTTCCCTTTGATGTATTTGTCCTGGTATACCTGAGTTAGGAGAGAAGCCTGATTGTTTAAGATATTCCAAACCTGCTTTGCTAACAATGCCTTGTTCATACCCTCAGCTGTTCTAAGTCCCAAACCACCTTCTTCTTTGGACTTTGTGACCTTTGACCAGGAGCTCCAATGTATGGTTCTTCCCTCCATCTCTCCTTTCCAGATAAAAGTTGCTGTCATTTTATCTATTTTCTTCAGCACATGTTTGTGGAATTTGAATATACTTAAAGGATATATGGCTAATGAGCTTAGGACATGTTTTGCCAATGTTATCCTCCCAGATAATGACATCAATTTAGTCTTCCAAGATCCAAACTTTTCCTTAAATATTTTTATGAGGCCCTGGAAAAGTTCTCTCTTTTGCTCCTGAAAGTTTATCTGCATTCCCAGATAGTTTCCATTCAAACCTTGATTGTGGATGTGTGGTGTGTACATCATGTACTGCCTCATATCCTCAGTTGTGTTAGGACTAAAAAGGATTGAACATTTGTCAAAGTTCAATCTCTGTCCTGAGTGCCTGGCACATAAATCTATGGATTTTGCTAAGTCCAAGGTAGATTGATAAGTAACCTTTGTGAAGAGGATGGTGTCATTTGCATACATTAGATGGCTGATGGTTGGGCCATTTCTTGATAGCTTGATCCCCAAATTCTTGTTCTCTTTTAACTTGTCTTCCAACCATGCAGCCATGAACTGCTGCACTATGATGTATAAGTATGGGGAGAGTGGACATCCTTGTCTCAGTCCCTTGTTAGGAGCAAAGGTTTCTGAAGTTTGTCCATTCACTGTAACCTGATAAGAGACTGATTGTACACACCACATAATCAGATTGATCCATTTCTCTGAGAAATTCATATTCCTTAAAGCCATCTCCAAAAAAGACCATGAAACTCTGTCATATGCTTTACTCATGTCCACTTTTATGGCTGCAATTGCTTCTCTTCCTCTCACTTTCCTTTTCAAATGATGAATTACTTCATGGGCCAGTAGCACATTTTCCACTATGCTCCTCTTTGGAATAAAGCCATTTTGATTTTCTGAAATCAGAGATCCTATGCATTTTTTGAGTCCGTTTGCAAGGATTTTGGCAATGATTTTGTACTTCACTGTACACAAGGCTATTGGTCTAAAATCTGATGCATTTTGTGGCAGCTTCTTTTTTGATATCAAAATCAACTATGTCTTGTTCCATTTTAAAGGGAAGTTTTGTTGCTGCAGACAATTTAAGATAGTACTGATGACCTCCTTGCCGATTATTCTCCAGTATTGTTTGTAAAACCCTGCAGGCACTCCATCTTCACCTGGTGAGGACCATGATTTCATTTCCTTTAGAGCATCCCACACCTCCTTCCCCGTGAACTCCCTGTCTAGACTTCTTCTTTGTGGTGGTGAGAGATTTTTCTCATTCTTCTGTAAATATACCTCTCGGTGGACATCTCCTGTGATCATTGGGGGATAACTTTCTTCCTGGACAAAAATGGATTTTATGTGATCTGCCAATATCTGAGTTATATGTTCCTCTTCTACTTTCACACTCCATTTTGGTCCATAATTCCTTGTACATTGTTGTTTTCCTTTCTTCTAGTTGCCCATTTATGAAAGAAAGCTGTATTTTTTTCCCCTTCTGTCATCCATTTTATTTTTGCCCTTTGCCTCCAATATTCTGCCTCCTTTTCCATCAACTCATTTAGTTCAAATTCCAGCCCCCTAATTTTGTCAATATATACTGTGGGGTCACTTTTATTTTGTAACTCCTCTAATCTACTGATAACTAGTTTAATTCTTCTTTCCAGGTTACCAAAAGTCTTCTTGTGCCAATTTACCAGGTGTATCATTTATCTCTGAAGCCCTTCATCCAAATCTTCTGCTGTGAAAGTGTTTGATTGATGTTCTGCTATAATATCATTCCATACCTTTCTGACAATCTGTTTTGGAGGTTCCAGCTTGGCCCAAAAAGTTTCAAACTTGTTGATCTTTCTCTTTGCTCTCTGCTGACATCTGGTTTCCAAACATATAGGACCATGGTCTGACTGAAGCATAGGCAAATTGGTTATGGCAGACTGTGTGAATTTGGTGTGCCAGATATCATTTCCAAATGCCCTATCTAGTCTCTGGAAAATGTTGTGAAGAGAATTCATTTTCTTGTCAGATTCTTTCCTTGAAAACTTCCTCTAGAACCTCCATAACACATGCCCTAAGAGCATCTGCAATGGTGCTAAAAGTGTACCTGCTTGTAATATTTCAATAGTTGTAGCAGTACTGCTCACCATTGCACCTTGCCACGTATACTGCTCTCGTCTAGCAGCACTGCTCACCCAACCAGACATGCTGTCATAAATACACACTGATTCCAATCCAAGTTGAAATCATTTACGTACATCGTTTTACTTGATATTACCATTTTTCCGATTCAAATTCACGTTATGCATATACATGGGATCCTTCCACAAAATAAATGATTGTTGGTTACCATTGTGGGAGATTGTAGCTTGCCAAATCATTTGCTTAAAATGTGACATGGCAATTTAAGCTACACATTCATGTAACTGGCCATTGTGAATGCTCTAATATGGCAGCCCATGGACGTCTTCCTTCCCGAAATTCAAGGGAAAAGCTGGACAAAATTTCCCATAGTGAGACAAAATTTCTTTCATCTGAAATTCTTGCCACAAAAAACCCATTAAAAAACTTCGATAGCACATGCTCTTATATAGAATCTACCATAACACATGCCTTAGAGCATGTGCATGTGTTATGGTGAATCTCCTCTTTCAACTTTTCTCCCAAAAATCTCTTCAAAACCCATCGAAAAAACCATTCTCCACTATCATAAAAACTATCACCTACTTTCCACATCATTTCATCCATGTCCCACCTCAATTTCTCTCTCATCCAACAAATCATTATTTTTCTTTTACATTATAATTATTAGTGTATCCATATATAATTAATGCAATACTAATATAAGATGTTATAGTGCTAATTACATAACATTCAAAAATATGTACAATAATATGAATTTAAATAAAAAAGTATATATAATTACATACATTGTAAAAAAATTATTTGAAATTACTAGATCCATGTAACAAAATTAAAGTACATCTAAGAACATTCCTTCCCATTTATGTTACATTTATCTGAATTTTGTATTACAATTCAGTTCAATTTAGTTGATTTATTATGTATGAAATATAAATTTAATTTAATTCAGTTGAAATGAAATTATCGTTACATAATAAAGGCAAAACAAATTATTACCATGTATTGTGCTGAATACTTTGCATGTGAATAATTTAGTTCTAAAATTAGCAAACAAAATAAAAGGAATGAAATTATGATTAAAAGTATATAAAGTAGATATTACTTAATAATTAGATATTAATTAATAATCAGATTTTATTCATCAAATAAATCATGTAAATAAATCATGTGACTAAATGCATGGGATTTTTAAAAAGAAAAGGAAAAAGACACGGGGGCAGAAAGTGGGCAGAAAGTGGGCGTTCCAAGCCTACGTGGACGCGTTTTCGGTGGTTACGCAGAAGTAACCGCAATCCAAATTTCTCTTCCAGATGCAACGCGAAACCCGGGAAAAACCTATCATAGTAGAGTAGAATTTCTTTTTTCACAATTTCTTTCCATCCAAAAACCAACAAAAACCCCGCCATAACACATGCTCAAGAGCATCATTTATCATGAATTTCATTTTCCAACTTTTCTCCGAAAAATCTCTTCAAAACCCATATAAAAACCATAGGGTGTTGCTATTTACACCACCCTAGTGGTGAAAATAACCTCGGTATCATAAAAAGTTGGTGGACCACATGGTGTTGATAGAATAAAATGCTATTTGCACCTACCATATTTATTACGTGTATAGTAAAATGTGTCCTACTTATTATGTTTGATTAGGGTATTATGGTATTAGGTAAATTATTACTATATCAGGTAAATTATGTATTCTTAAATATTTTTATAAAAAAATTATTTGATACCACATTTTAAATCACGTTAATATAGAAAATTAATAAAAATATATGTTAACATTATATTGATAAAAATTTTACAAAAAAAAAGATAAGTATCACCCAACCAACTCCAACTCACATTCAATATCAAAAATTATAGAATAATTAGGTCAATATTTTGAAATATGGTTAGATTAGTTTGTTTTAACGTAAAATGGAAATTTGTGTTCAAATTTATTGGAAATATCAGCGATATGAAAGTTAAATTATAAAATAAGATGGTCAGGTCAATATTGAAGTGAAAATAAATATTTTTCTTATATTTTATTCCGATATAAATCAATAGTTTAAACAGTTGAATAGTAATTTAAATATTATTTATTTCTATTCTAATTAAAATATTTCTGAAAATGTGTATTATGGCTTTTTTAAAATGGATATAAATAAGAAGATGACATATTAAATGAAGAGAGGGTTCACCTAATAACCATTGCCAATTATGTCTAGAAGTTAACAAGTAATAAATATCAACTTTATAAGTTGAGTAAGTGATACACGTTAATTTAGACAAAAGTGGATCAGGTAGGTGTATTTAGCAATTGGGGTGGTGTAAATAGAATCACCCAAACCATTCTCCACTATCATCAAAATTCTCACCCACTTTCCACACCATCTCATCCATTTCACACCTCAATTTCTCTCTCATCCAACAAATCCTTATTTTTCTTTACATTATCAATATTAGTGTATCCATGTATAATTAATGCAATACTAATATAAGATGTTATAGTGCTAATTACATAACATTTTAAAATATATACAATAATATGAATATAAATAAAAAAGTATTTAAAATTACTTACATTGTAAAAAATATATTTTAAATTACTAGATACATGTAAAAAAATTAAAGAACCAACAAGAACATTCATTCCCATTTAAATTATATAATTTTTAGTAAATGATAATTTAATGATATTCAAACACTGTAATGATATTATATAATATATTTTCAATACACAAAAATTATAAAAAATATCAATAATTTTATCAGTTTAGACGTCGTAGAGATCGGCTCCAAACAATATAAAAGAAATAAAATTATAATTAAGAGTATATAAAATAGATATTAATTAACAATTATTAGGTATTAATTAATAATTAAGGAACACAATATATTCCGCCAAAAAAAAGGAACACGATATATCATGAACGCATGGTTAATCAAAGAACTTCAGTATTTCCATACCTCATTTTTATATTCATTATAAAGGAGCACACGTGAGCCTTTTGGGCACAAGTGCTGACATGGAAGAGTTTTTTACAACTACAGAAGAGCAGCCCCAAGCTGAAACTCAATTCGATTTTCACGGTAAAATGCTCAAAGAAACCTCCATAATGAGGCAGAATTCATTTTCAGTTGGGATTCCAACCATTTAAAATCACTAAGAAACCTTCCATAACTGATGCTCTAAGGATCTCCAAAACAGTGTTCCCATATAGTTTCTCCCATTGGTGGAAATCATGAGATATGTAGCGCAAAAGTACGATGGGAAATCCAAAACATTAATTTTCAAAAGTCATACTTCTAGTTTACGAAATCAAAAATCATCCACAAAAATAAGAGAACTTGTCGTTTAATGTCAAGGACGGCAAGGAAACTGAAAACCTGACGTGGTCAGCTTTGAAATTTACTATCGATCAGTTTCACAAGTTCTTAACTAATCTTTCTATTCTAGCATGTATGTTTAAACATAAGACATAGTTTAAACACTGAAAGAAAGAACACAAGAATTGTTTACGCAGTTCGGTGATAAACACCTACATCTGCGGGGCCTTGCCCAGTCTGAAAATCATCCACTAAAATAACCAAGATCAGTTACAATGTTCTCCAAACAATTAACTATCTAAGACTTATCTTATTCGTGTGGATTCGTGAGATCCCCTCACTGCCGGTCAGCAACTCCTCGTTGCTGTCTTGACCACTTCCCCTGAAGTATTAAGGCTTGTAGATTCCAGACTGCTGGCGATGGCAAAGGCCTATTGAACTCCCTTCAATAAGCTGCTCCAACTCTAAAGCTATTCTGATCGACAGAATACTTTCTTGTAAGATGGATAATTATTGTCGCAGTTTTTCAGTATATTTATAGTCCAAGGCTGTGCTTCCGTGTTGATCTTCTCGGTCCTTTAATCACAGCAATGCTGATCTCTCATCCAGCTTGTCACAGCTCCATTTAGTCTTCTAACTATATTCTACCTCTATAGCTAAATGATAAGAAATATCTTCTTTCCTTATTTAAAACTAATCCTTTCTAAGATACAACTCTATTACATATTCTCAAGCTAATCCAATCAGCACAAAATCAATCTTCACTTATCATCTTGATTTCTCGAATATCATCTTTGATCACATAAGAGTTGTACTTTACCTTCAGTACTCTTGCTTAGTTTCTGATTCCGGTTTAGCAAGTGTTTAAACATCAGTATGTTTAAACATGATAACTTCTACAAAATAGCCAATTATATTATGCTGAGTCTTCTGAACTCTTCAATCTCCCCCTTTGGCATTTTGTGGAACCATACTACTTATTTTGATGCAGAGATAGTAACTAACTCCCCCTTTCGTATAGATCTTCATACTTCAAACATATGTGCATCAACAAATCAGAAACAGCATATATAACCTCAAAGCTCCCCTATCAGCCAGTCATAGATAGAGCTATTCATACACAATTCATAGCCACTTCATAGCATATCAGTGTTCCAAAATAAATGGACACATTAAAACATCCAAAATAAATGGCCACCCAAGCCATCAAAATAGTCATCAAAATATTCTCCCCCTTAGGAACATAAAACGTGCCAAAGTATCAAATATCCAGAAAGAAAACAACAAAAAATCCAGAATGTAACAAAATACTGAGGGCAAAAGAGAGAGAAAGATAAAACATTAGATCTCAGAATGCATCAGAACCACTGGTCTCATCATCAGTCTCTTCAAGAGCTTCCAGCTCCTCTTGAAAATCCAGCATCTTCTGTCTATGATATCTAATCAGTCCTCTGAGCTCCTTCTTTCTCACAATAGCATAATTCACCTCAGCTGGTTCATCTTCTGAGTCTGCCTCCTCTTCCCCAGCCACTGCAGGTAGATCATTTCTCTTCCTGAGAATAGACTTGTTAACTTGTAAATCATCACAGAAAGTGATCTGATCATCTAGTCCATCTACTAACCCAACATGATATAGCAAGCCTGTAATGAGGGCAGGATAGGTGATGTACTCATCAGATTTCTGATGCTGAGCCACTAACAGAACCCTATCATAGATAAACCATCCCAGATTGAAGGGTCTTCTGGTGCCAATGCAGTACATCAGACATGCCATCTCCTCAGTCACAAGAGATACATTGGTAGACATGGCCCATAGATTTGCCACCACCCTGTACAGACAATAATACTTCTGAGAAAGGTAAGCTGCCTTGAGAGTCTTATCTGCACCCCATTCTCCAAGTGTACCACCTGTCAATTCCAGTGCTACCACAACATAATCCAGAGTAAAGTCTTATGGATAAGCACCATTTGGGCAGATGGAATCATGCCTCACTGTCCCTAGCACCTAATTGATTAAAGCAGCATCAAACCTATAGAGCTTGCCTCTGAGATAGACCTTTCTGTACCAAGCAGAATCTGGAGCACTGTTGGTCCCTCTCAGATTGGCATAGAACTCCAGCACCAGAGAATGATTAGCCTTCATACAAAAGTTTGCTGGTCCAAACATGTGAATCCTCTTCATGAAAGTCACAAAACCAGGATGTTTAAACTTCTCAGTTAATCTCTTCTCCACATGCACCTTCCTGTTCACCAATCCTTCATACACAGTCATTACTCTCTTGGAGTAAATAATCTCATCCCAGGCTTGTGCTAACAGAGGGTTGTCATCTGGAAACACCAATGACACATCTTCAACAGCATCATCTTCTTCAGTCTCAGACTCAGACTCTGAGTTGCTCTCTTGTGCTTCTGCAACAGGTTCTGGAATTGGCACTTCTGGGAGTAAAACTTCCTCAAACTCCAGATTGAGCTCTGGAACTTCTTCTCTCTTCTTTTTGCCAGGAAAGACCTGAATGACTGGAGGCAGAGACTTCTTTCTCAACTTCTCCCTCTTCAATTCCTGCAATTTCTCAAATTTAATAGTCAAAGGATGATTATCCTGACTGTCTGAGCTGTCTCTGTCAGAGGTTCCATCATTATTCTGACATTCTCCAATATTTGGTCAACATCTACTGTCTGCTCAACTTCAACAGGCTTTTCCTTCTCAACAGTTCTTGAACTGAACACTCATTCTCAAGTCTTCACACTTCCATCAGCCTGGCTTCTCTTCCCCTTCCTCTGATAAACCTTCTTAACCTGTCTTCTTGTCTCTGTCTTTTCTGAACATAAGATCTGCTCAGACTCTTCCTCAACTTCTGAACTCTCATAGAAAAAGTTCAAATCTGGTCCCCCTTCGAACTCAACCCCTACCCTAACTGTAGGATTACTAGCTTGAGCCACAGATTATGGTGTGGCTCTAGGAGAATTTGGGATATGTTGTTCAGCCATAAGCAAATCTTTCATGGACTTAGCAGAGGGGATGGAATCAATAGGAGAGTTGGATGGAAGGTTGCCCATGGTGGTTTAGACACAGAAGTAGGTTGAAACATACACAACTACTCACAGAAACCTCTAAGATCCCTAAATATCACAACTCCTAGGTGCGGCAAGCACTCTAATTACTAAATCAGCCAGAAAAACACAATCTTGGAGCAGTTTAGGGCTGAATACCTTGTGCATGCACTGATTGGGGTTGGAACTCCGGTCGATCAAAAACCCAGATTTTTCCTTGTTCTCGGACTCTCGATTTGACAATGTATTGCTCAGACCAGATTGCGGTTGCGATGAGAGCCGATCGGTGCACTAGTTGAATGATTAGCTTTGATGAATCGCCGGTGGAGATTGTCTTGAAGTGGGAACGACGGAGCTACAGTAATTAGGTGAAAAAGGGACAAAGATTTTCCCTCTTATATTTAATATTTTCAGAAATTCAAATCCGAACCCATATTGGAAAATAAATCCTCAATTGCACACTAGTCCCCAATTTCAATAAAATCACTGATTATTCTCCATAAAATAAATATGTAGCCAAAATTGTATCCTCAATCCGTATGGATAATTCAGCCCACTGATATAAACTCTTTCAGCCCATTTTCAAGGAATTGACTCTTCAGGCCCAATAGACTATCCTCTTCATTTTCGACTAACTCTTCGGTGTTTAAACACACTGACTTCTCAGTGTTTAAACATACTTGATACCGACTTCTTTTTGTATTTTGCTCCTCTTTTTTTTTTTTTTAATAAAAGACACAAAGCAGTAAACACTAATATACAACAAATAAGAGGCGATCAGAGGTACCTCAAATTCGACACACACCTAAGTGTTGTCTTAGTGTCTCAAATGTTGCAGAGTCCAGTGGTTTGGTGAAAATATCCGCATACTGTTCAACACTAGGAACAAATTCAATGATTAGTTCCTTCTTTTCAACCAAATCTCTGATGAAGTGATGCTTGATATCTATGTGCTTTGTCTTCTTATGATCAACAGGATCATGGGAAAGATCAATGGCTCCCTTATTATCACATTTTATAATTAGAGCATCCTGCTGGAATCCATAGTCTTTCAACATCTGCTTCATCCACAGTAGTTGCTGGCAACAACTTCCAGCTGCTAAATACTCAGATTCAGTGGTAGACAGTGAGATAGAATTCTGCTTCTTGTTGTACCATGACACTAGATTCCCTCCTACATAGAAACATCTTCCAGTAGTACTTTTCCTGTCTTCTGAATTTCCAGCCCAATCAGAATCACTGTAACCAATAATCTCAGCTTGGCTTCCTCTAGAGTACCAGAGACCATAATCAGCAGTCCCATGCACATATCTGATGATCCTCTTGACTGCAGACAGATGACACTCCTTGGGATCAGATTGAAATCTTGCACATAGTCCAACACTCAAACAAATGTTTGGCCTACTTGCAGTGAGATATAATAAGCTCCCAATTATACTTCTATACAACTTAATATCTACCTTCACACCATACTTTTCATAGGTCAGTTTCTCTGTAGATGCCATTGGAGTTCGCATATTCTTAGAATCGTCCATCCCAAATTGTACCAAGTTTAAAGTGTACTTGGTTTGATTGATGAAGATACCTTCCTTGTGTTGTTTGACTTGAAGCCCCAAAAAATATGTCAATTCGCCAACCATGCTCATTTCAAACTCACTCTTCATCATTTCTATAAAGCTATCAACCAACTTTTGAGATGTTGACCCAAAGACAATATCATCTACATAGATTTGGGCAAGTAGAATATGTTTTTCATGTTTAAACACAAAGAGCGTTCGGTCTACTCCCCCTCGTCGATAGCCTTTCTGCAAAAGAAATTGGGTGAGACGCTCATACCAAGCCCTGGGAGCTTGCTTAAGACCATATAACGCTTTTTTAAGTCTGTAAACGTGATCAGGGAGATACAGATCTTCAAAACCCTTGGGTTGTTCCACATATACTTCTTCATTGACAATGTCATTCAAAAATGCACTCTTCACATCCATCTGAAACAACTTGAACTTCATAATACAGGACATAGCAAGCAAAAACCGAACAGATTCTAACCTTGCAACCGGAGCAAAGGTTGCATCAAAATCAACACTTTCAACTTGAGTATATCCTTGAGCGACCAGTCTAGCCTTGTTTCTGGTGATATTACAATCTCCATCAGACTTGTTCTTGAAAATCCACTTAGTGCCAATGACATTGACACCTGGAGGTCGTGGAACAAGATACCATACATCACTCTTTGTGAACTGCTCCAGTACCTCTTGCATGGCAAAAATCCAATACTCATCATTCAATGCTTCCTTATGATTCTTGGGTTCTATGGAGGAGAGAAAACATTGCAACACATGCATTCCAGCATTCATTTTGGCGTAGTCTTTCCGTTCTGTTTGCCTCAGATTATACGTGTTGGGTGAAGGATTGACAGATGTAGCTGGATCAGATGTTGTAGCTTCAGATACTGTGTTACTTTCAGAAGCATCAGATGATGTTGTAACATCAGGCAGTGTTATAACATCCGAAAGTGTTGTAACATCAGACAGAGATGAATCAATATCTGAACTGATTGGCTGTTCAGGTTCATCTTCAAGTAGGATTCCGCTACTGATATCCTTCAGATCTTTAATGACCACATTGTTGGACTCCATCATGACATTTGTGCGATTATTGAAAACCCTATATGCCCTGCTATTTGGAGAATAACCAAGGAAAATACCAACATCAGCCCGTTTATCAAACTTACCGAGAGGTTCACGATCTCTGAGAACGTAGCATGCACTCCCAAATACATGGAAGTAAGAGACGTTTGGCTTCCTCCCTTTCCAAAGTTCATAGGCAGTTTTTTGAGTGAAAGGTCGGAGATAGACTCTGTTTATTGTATGACATGTAGTATGAACTGCCTCAGCCCACCATTTCTTAGGAGTATCATTTTCTGCCATCATAGCTCTTGACATGTTGATGATAGTCCTGTTCTTGCGTTCAACAATACCATTTTGCTGTGGTGTGATTGGAGCAGAAAACTCATGCTTGATTCCAAGTTTTGCACAGAAATCCATCATAGTAGAGTTCGCAAATTCCCTTCCATGGTCACTCCTTACTCAAACCACTTGAAAACCGTCATGTGATCTTTCAGTATTAACTTGTGTAATGAGCTCAATAATTATGCTCACGGCATCAGATTTTTCTTTCATGAATTTCACCCAAGTAAACCTGGAGAAATCATCTACACATACAAAGATATATTTCTTTCCCGAAATATTAGCTGGACTGATTGGCCCCATCAAATCCATATGCAGCAGTTCAAGACCATGGGAAGTAGTAATTTCATGAAGTTTAGAAAGTGGTGACCTAACCTGTTTACCTTCATGACATGGTGGACAGTTCAACTCCTTTGTATAAGAGAGTAATGGTACTTCTCTTATTGCTTCAAGCTTTGTTACCTTAGCCAGTGTTTTCAGGTTTGCATGACCAAGTTTCTTGTGCCACAGAAGAGTATCGTCCACGCTTACTTTGAGACAACTTACTGACTCATCCAGAATATAGCAGTTATCTAATGATCTAGTGCCAATAAGAACACCCCGCTCATCCTTCCTGACTGTGCATACTTTATCATCAAATAAGACTGTTAGTTTGTTGTCACATAGATGACTAATGCTGAGCAAATTTGCCTTTAGTCCATCCACCAGAAGTACGTCTTGAAATACTGGAAAGTTCTTGACTTGTAACTCCCCCTTTCCAGTTATTCTACATTTCTTCCCATCCCCAAATCTGACAGTTCCAGTCCATGGAACAATATTGCTCAACAACTCAGGAGTACCTGTCATATGTCTAGAACAACCACTATCGAAGTACCATGAATCTCTGGCATATGAGTTATAACATGTATGAACAGCATAGCAGTGATTAGTTTTTGGAACCCATACCTTTTTAGAGTGCTGAGACTTTTCTGATTTACCATGTTGTAACCTGCTCCAGTGTTGTAACCTGCTCCTGTATTATAACTTGCTCCAGTGTTATAACCTGCTCCGTTTGTTGGTCTTTGCATCAGATCTCGTAAAAGACGAAAGCAACGTCTTTTGTAATGTCCTGGTCGCCGGCAGTAGTTGCACCTTGCCTCCCACCATGGTTGAAACCTATTTTGCTGCTGATGATAGATAGGTTTATAGCCTATACCAAACTTTAGAGCTTTGATAAAGTTGCTTGTAGCTTTAACGGGTTGCTCTTTTCTCACTTGTCCTGGATTAGGTTGAATCATCTTCTGGTTCAACTTCAAACTTGTCTGATCAGTCTTGTTAGTCACTTCCATTCCATCATATCCTAATCCATGTCGATCTCCAGCCAATTTTCCCATACCAAGAATGTCATCCAGAGCTGTTGTTCCTTTGTTCAATTTGGTGATGGTTCCTTCAGCTACCTCAGCTCGAATGAGAGCTATCTTCAGTTTTTCCTCATTGCCTCAATAGTGATCTGTTGTTGCTCAATTTCTTCATTCAGACTGTGATTGTCTTTCTGTAAGACTTTATTTTGTTCAGTCACACTGATCCAGAGTTTATGGAGTTTGTCGTATGATTCATGAACACCCTCAGAATCTATGTTTAAACTCTTACTTTCTGAGACAATATTAGCACCAAATGCAACATAGGTTCCATCTTCACTTTCTTCATCACTTAGAACAGTGATTGCTCCAATTGCAACATGGTTGCTGACATGTTCTTCATCAGAATCTTCTGCATCACTAAACGTAGCATTATAGGCTTTCCCCTTTTTGTTAGCTGATCCACTTGGACACTGTGATTGAATATGCCCATATCCTTCGCATTCTCGACACTGAATTTTTCAAGCATGTTTAAACACTGGTTTGGATTCTGCTTGATCATTGTTTGTTCTTCTATTCATATTAGAACTTTGCTCCCTTCCTTCGTTTCTTCGATTTTGAGATTTCCTCAGAACTTTTGCAAAGCTTCTTGATATATGAGCAAGCTCATCCTCTTCCATTTCTTCATTGTTGTTTCTGATAGAGTGTTTAGACATAGAATTATGTTTAGACACAGAGTTTTGTTCAGCTGTTTTTTGTGCAGCTACAGTGAATGCCATATCACTCTGTCTTACTGTAGCTAACTCCTTCATTTCAAAGGCTGACAGTGCTCCCATGACTTCATCAACAGTCATCTCAGATGTATCATGTAACTCCTCCATTGCAATAGTCTTTCCTTTGAACCTTAGTGGTAGAGACCTCAATATCTTCTGGACAATATCATCTTCAACAAACGGTTTTCCCAACTGATAGGCTGTGTTGACAAGATCTCTGATTTTTGCATTATATTCAGTAATCGTCTCATTGTCATGCATAATCAAAGTATCAAATGCTGTTTTTACTGTATGCATTTTTTGTCGTTTCATTTTTGCATCTCCTTCATAGCTAGCTTTTAGTTTCTCCCATGCATCCTTTGCAGTGCAGCAAGTTGAAATCAACCGAAAAGCTTCTTGATCAACACACGAGTTGATGCAGTTGAGTGTTTTGCTGTTTAGTCGCTTATCCTTCCTCTCTTAAGTCGACAGCTCTTCTCTGTTTTACAGAACACCTTCGGCTGCCCCTGCTGTAGGCGGATGTCTGGCTGGTGACCACTCATTCTCAACCCAATACCGTGCTTCTTCATCTAGAGCATCAATGTAATGCCTCATCCTTACCTTCCAATAACCGTAGTTTTTTTTATCCAGCATGGGTGCGCGTGTGTACAGTGAATCATCATTCTCTTGGTTCGCCATGATCGATAGGGATCTCCACTGGCCTTGTTAAAGGCACAACTCAGTGGACTAGCTCCGATACCAAAATGAAATTTACTATCGATCAGTTTCACAAGTTCTTAACTAATCTTTCTATTCTAGCACGTATGTTTAAACATAAGACAAAGTTTAAACACTGAAAGAAAGAACACAAGAATTGTTTACGCAGTTCGGTTATAAACACCTACATCTGCGGGGCCTTGCCCAGTCTGAAAATCATCCACTAAAATAACCAAGATCAGTTACAATGTTCTCCAAACAATTAACTATCTAGAACTTATCTTAATCGTGTGGATTCGTGAGATCCCCTCACTGCCGGTCAGCAACTCCTCGTTGCTGTCTTGACCACTTCCCCTGAAGTATTAAGGCTTGTAGATTCCAGACTGCTGGCGATGGCAAAGGCCTATTGAACTCCCTTCAATAAGCTGCTCCAACTCTAAAGCTATTCTGATCGACAGAATACTTTCTTGTAAGATGGATAATTATTGTCGCAGCTTTTCAGTATATTTATAGTCCAAGGCTGTGCTTCCGTGTTGATCTTCTCGGTCCTTTAATCACGGCAATGTTGATCTCTCATCCAGCTTGTCACAGCTCCATTTAGTCTTCTAACTATATTCTACCTCTATAGTTAAAGGATAAGAAATATCTTCTTTCCTTATTTAAGACTAATCCTTTCTAAGATACAACTCTATTACATATTCTCAAGCTAATCCAATCAGCACAAAAGCAATCTTCACTTATCATCTTGATTTCTCGAATATCATCTTTGATCACATAAGAGTTGTACTTTACCTTCAATACTCTTTCTTAGTTTCTGATTCCGGTTTAGCAAGTGTTTAAACATCAGTATGTTTAAACATGATAACTTCTACAAAATAGTCAATTATATTATGCTGAGTCTTCTGGACCCTTCAAACTTTAAAAGGCTTTAAAAAGCTTTAAAAAGCATGACCGGAGGCATGTCCTTCCATGTTATTCACTATTTCCGAAGTCGGAAACAACCCGCATCACTGGTTTCTCACATGCAAGGCACGTGATAATATTTTTGGAAATAAAAGTGATGTGGATTAACATTTCTGATATCATAAACAATTCTGGACATCTAACCGAATACCAGTTCCGATTGTAAATGATCCGGGATTATAATTCGAGTAGATTACGAGGTTAGAAAGTCATCGTTGAATTTGATGCCATGTTTGCGGGGCTATTAGAAGGCCGTAGGTTATCCGGAACGGGTTTACAAAATCGGAAACAACTCGTAGAAATTTTGTTTTAATACGCTATTTGTCATTTTTGCTCGGCTAAATTTGGAAGTTTAGAGAGGGGGATAATCTTGGTGGTTGGTATTGTTAGAGGTTGGATTCCTTAAGGTATGTATCTAATCTTCAACTCTTCCATTCATAAAATTTAACATCAAACTTGTATCCGTGATCACTATGTGATTGGTGGATTTTGTTATGAGTTGCATGTGCTTTACGTTCTGAACTTGCGCTTTGTGATTGATGGAAATATATAATTATTGGGATCAGCTGATGAGAAGTATGTTGGGACTGTCGAGCCCACCACATTTCAAACGAGTATGATATTGTCCGCTTTGGACCAGTCATAGTTTTAGAATGATATTGTCCGCTTTGAACCAGTTGCAAAGCCCGCACAGTTTTAAACAATGGGTCAATCAAAAGATCTCATACTAATGTGATGAGACTATTCTTTCTAAGGAGAGGAATGACACTCTCCGCTTCCGATTGATTTGGATTGACCACAACCAACAAGGCAGTATATATAAAACGTTGATGGAGCACCATTTAGTAAGTCCTCAATTCTCCTTCCTTGGAGCCCCGCACCGGTTCACGTATGTGTGAAATATTGAGGCCATGGACGAGAATTCTAACCAAGCCTTGCTGCAAACAGAGCCAGAAATTTCACCAAAAAAGTTGGATCTGGAAACGAGCAATGAGCTTGAAGATATATTGTCCAACACTGAGGAACCCTTGCTGAACCGTCTCCGTGTGGCTGCATGGATTGAACTCAGGCTCTTGTTTTTCTTATCAGCGCCAGCCATCGCCGTCTACTTTATCAACTTCTCCATGTCTACCTCCACTCAGATTTTCTCCGGCCGCCTCGGCAACCTTGAACTTGCTGCTTCCTCTCTCGGCAACAATGGAATTCAGTACTTTGCCTACGGTCTCCTGGTATTCACTAGATTAATACTCAAATGCATAATGTTATATTCCAATCCGATAAGATGATCCAAGATTCAATTCATCATAACAGAGATTTAATTTATTTCTTGAAATGTGCAGCTTGGAATGGGAAGTGCAGTGGAAACATTGTGTGGACAAGCATACGGAGCAAAGAGATTCGAAATGCTGGGAGTATATCTGCAAAGATCATCCCTCCTCCTCTGCTTAACCGGAATTGCCTTAACCGTCCTCTACGCATTCTCCAGACAGCTTCTCCTGCTCCTGGGCCAGTCCCCTGAGATAGCCGCGTCTGCATCGGTTTTCGTCTACGGTCTAATCCCTCAGATCTTCGCGTACGCCCTGAACTTCCCCATCCAGAAATACATGCAGGCTCAGAGCATAGTTGCGCCGAGCGCGTACATAGCCGCGGTGGCGCTGGTGGTGCACGTCGGCCTGAGCTGGGTGGTGGTGTTCAAAGTGGGCGTGGGGCTTCTGGGCGCTGCGCTCGTTCTGAGCTTCTCGTGGTGGTTCGTGGTGGCGGCGCAGTTCGGGTACATTGTGAGGAGTGAGCGGTGCAGGGAGACGTGGACGGGTTTCAGCGTTCTGGCGTTTTCTGGGCTCTGGGATTTCTTCAAGCTCTCTGCGGCTTCGGCGGTCATGTATTGCTTGGAGTCTTGGTACTTTCAGAGCCTCGTCTTGTTGACTGGGATGCTTCCCAATCCTGAATTGGCCCTCGACGCTATCTCCATCTGGTAATCTACACATGCCATCTTTCGTTTCTAGTTCATCTACATTTACCTAATTCTAACCAAATTGAGACTAGTAAATTATCATTTGTAAATTGTGATATGGGAATGAGATTTGTATGAAAACACGCACTGTAATTTCCTATACGAATAAATTTACTATACGCAATCCGCAATTTTTCAAAATACATTATTAATTTATAAAGATATCCTAACTTGTTAGATTTATTGGAAAATTTAAGAATATTTAGGAAACGGTATTGTCATTTGAATGATATTTTGAACTATATTAAGTAAATACTGAAATAAGTATAACACTTGATGTCACGGAGTAAATAGATTGATGTCATAGAATTTTATGAACCAATGCATGATGTCACCGTATTTTCAAATGTTTATTATATGTTGAGAAATGATTAATCCTGTAATCATATAGTTTCAGAAAACTTTTCCTTTCATCATTGCAAAGTTGAGTGTCGGAGTGGTAGATATACCCTCGCAGTCCACGAGCTCCTGCCCACAAGTTTTTTATTCGTTAGAATATATCAAATCAGCATACTTTTATTAAACACTATAAGAAGCATCAATTTAAAAATCAATGACATTGTTTAATCCAAGAAAATCTCATATGATAGTAAATTTTTAATAAAGAAATTTAATGGTTCAAATAAACTGAATTTAGTTAAAAGATAAATCAAATCATTTTTTTGTTAGATTGAATGAGTTGGGTAACTAAAATAGTTTTCATACTTATTCACGTTAATAATATTTGTCTTTGGAGCTTAATTATAAATTAGGTTGATTAATTAACGCTGCTAAAAAACAATGGTGGCGTATATCTATTCAGATTTCCAGAAGTTAGACAAATTCATCAAGAGTAGTATTGTTCATATAAACAAACTCAATTTCCAAAGATAAATTGCTCAGATTTTTCTCCTCAAACTTCTATCTCAAACTTTATACGTAACACAATCTTACTTCACAGTAAAATCCTACGTACTTCTATTATTCCCTGAAGGATAGATCATTATTGAATAATACGGTTCTTGTTGTTGATTTCATTTCTCTGGATAATCAATAATCAAAGTATCCAACCATGCATGCAGCAACACAATTTCTGGATGGATTTTCAACTTCTCAAATGGATTTAATGCTGCAGCCAGGTAATTAATTAACTCCCATTTAGTCATTTTCCATCCACTGAAAATAAATAATGGAAATTAATTGATCAGCGTGAGGGTGAGTAATGAGGTGGGAGCTGGGCACCCAAAAGCGGCGAAGTTCTCAGTGATTTTGGTGAATCTCATGTCGGCGGTGATTGCTGTGATATGCGCAGTGGTAGTGCTTGCACTTCGACATGACATCAGTTACGCCTTCACTCAGGGCCAGGCTGTTTCTGATGCTGTTTCTGATCTTTCTCCTCTTCTTGCGGTTACCATTGTTTTGAATGGTATTCAACCCGTCTTAACAGGTAACACTCTCAACTCATTCTTTTCTTCCTTAACCTTTGATAACCTAATGTTTGAAAGTTCAGCTTTCACATATTTATGGAACTAATATGGAGTTGGAGTTAGCTCGTGTTCTCCTGATCTTGTAGTAGATCAGGTTCTCGTGTTCTCTCGATAATGCTAAATATTTCAACAGAAAGCATTCAGGGATTTCAGGTGCAGGTACAATGGATTATACAGGTCCAAAAATGTGATTAAATGTCTGAAATACCTATACAAATTTAGAGTTAAAATCTGAAAAAGAATTCCTAAGCACAATTGGGTCATTTAATCATATTGTTAGACCCGCACAATTTATTTGGACCTGCTCCTATCAGTGCTCGATACATCTTATCAAAGAGCTAGCGTTTCATGTTTTACCAATTAATCAGGTGCGGCAGTTGGATGTGGATGGCAAGCCTTCGTTGCCTACGTTAATCTTGCATGTTATTATTTGGTCGGATTACCAGTCGGAGTTGTCATGGGATTTTACTTCAAGCTTGGACCAAAGGTAGTAATAATAAAAACACACAAACATACAAACTAATTAGGAAAAAAATCGAAAGCTCTGTATAATTATTTAAACTTGTATAACATCTATAATTTTTAATCGCTAATATTAATTAAATTAATTTTCCATTCATGGTTCTTCTAGGGAATTTGGTCAGGAATGCTTGGTGGTACAGTGATGCAGACACTTGTTTTGCTTTGGGTCATTCTTCGAACTGATTGGAATCATGAGGTAACTATTTAATCACATTTATTAACCTCCATATATCTCGTATTTTTATAAAATAAAGATGAACTATTTGAGCCACACTGATTTGAAAACTTTCCCAACACATCAGTTCTCAATATCGATTGCCTTCCTTATTTGAGAACCGCAAGAGCATTAATTCACTGTCAAAACCAACCCAGACTGCATGTTTTTCATCATTCTTTAAATAATATTAAAATTAACTATTCAATTTTGCAACACTTAAGTACAACTCCAAACCATTTTCAATGTTGAAAAACCAACCCAACAAATATTTAGTAACTATTTATGAAACTCGCATGTGTTTATTTGACATATTTATTCATTTTTTCTCTAATATGGATATATATTTAGTGTTTTGATAAGATTAATATTCGTAATAGTTCAACAACATATTCAAACTAATATTTTTTAATTAAATTTAAATAATGATGATTACGATACCATGAAAAAAGAAACATACATATTTATTTAGTCTGACCAATTATTAAAAATGAAAAACATAAATATTGATTTAGTCTTGCCAATTATTTCACCCACAAAACAAATTTTGAAAAATGTTCATAGAACTAGAACACACTTTGATTCAGGTAAGATGCCCTCGTCCCTCTTCATGTTGGGCAACGTGCTCCGTGAGGACGTGTAGCAATTGATTATGTAGATCTCTGTTGCGAATTTGCCCCTAAGTTTTTCGATAAGCAGCAAGATTGGCATGTTGCTCAGTTTCGTAGTGCCATTGAATTGTTGGGTCGGTTGATAATTATCAATTGGTTTAACCCATAAGAATCACGTTCATATTGAACGATCATATTGAGCAATATGATTCATGCAAGCATAATCCTTCTTATCTTCATTTCCCGATACTTGGTCGGGCGACAAATCACAACAAATCGAGCGTGCAGAATTCTAAAGCACGTTCAACATCTTTACGCAGACTCTCTTGACGCATGGTGAAAGTTTTTCTCCTATTAACGGAGAAATTTAGGCTGGAATGAAGGCCGCCCATTTGGGACAGATTCCATCAGTGAGATAATAACCTAAGTGGTAGGTGATTCCATTCACTTCATATTCGACCGGAGGAACCCTTCCCTTGCACATATCATCAAATAAATCTAATCTTTGAAGAACGTTGATATCGTTGTTCCATCAAGCCATACCGAAAAAGGCATATGCCATATATGTGTGCCGTAGGAGGCCACTATTTCCAATATGACTGTGGCTTTAACATTTCTCCCTTGGTATTGGCCCCTCCAAGTAGTGGGGTAATTCTGACATTCTCAATGCATACAATCAATACTTTCGATCATACCGGAGAATCCACGTTGATGACCTGCTTCTTTCAGACTTGCAATGTCGGTGATGTTGGCCAGAGGTAGTGACCTTTATAGAGCTCAATGATTCCCTTAACAAAGTATTTTATAGTATCCCTAGTTGTCATTTCGCCAATGTGAAAGGTCTGATCTTGTGATCATTTGCACAACCAAGTCATCCACTATACACTGGAACAAATGCCTCTATATGCAAAACCTTGTGCGAAATTGCTTATTGATATACGTTCTGGTGGTGGTTAAAATAATATTTTCGAATGGTGTTTTGACCTGCGACGCTGTCTCGTTTGATGTGGTTTTTTTTTCTTAGGCATGGTGGGGGTAGTTTTGGAGGACTCAGCCTCCTCGACTTTCTAATAGCGGGTTAGCATTTCTGTGACAATGTTTGCAAAGTCAGGATAGGATAAAATGACTCTAAAAATTCATGTCCGAAAGTTGGGTATTTTGGATCTGAGTTTGATGACTCTCATTCGTCATCATAATAGAAAAAGACATTATTGCTATATTGTGAGATGCAAAGTGATTGTTCAGTGAAAGAGTATTCAAATATGTATTGGAGTGTGGAGTTTTGAATTATCTTCTCGACCAACGTGAAGATAGGATATAACAAATCAATGAAAATGTATTTAAATATGTCGGGGAGTGGGAGGTTTAAATTATCTTTTTTACCGACGTGAAGATAGGATGTGACAAACCAATGAAAGTATTCAAATATGTCGGGGACTGAGAGGTTTAAAATATCTTTTCTGCCGACGTGGAGATAGCTAGGATGTGACAAATCAATGAAAAAGTATTCAAATATATCGGGGGAGTGAGAGATTTGAATTATCTTCTCGACCGGCGTGAAGATAGGATGCGACAAATCAATGAATTATAATAAATCATGTGAAGTAACTTTTTCAAATAATTATGTCAAATTGAAGTACTTAGAGCTTCTCCAATGGAGACGCTACCTTTGTGTTTTATCAACTATCCCGTCTCCAATGGAACGGTAAGATAGTGCACAAATTTTACAGAATGAACAGGGAATGTTATATATAGAGGAGACTGTTGCTACGTGAAACCTATTTTCCATTTTTATTTTTCTTTTTGTTCGGCCGTTTCCTGTTTGTCTGCTGCTTCTTTTTTCGTTTCTTTTTTGTACTGCATAATGTCCTTATTTTATATGTTGCCTTTTAAGTTAATCATGTTATATTGAATCTATGTTTGTTTTATTTTTAATTTTGATTTCTATTTTATAGTCTTGACTCGTTTCTTTTTTTAATTATATAAATTTATTATATTATTTTGTTATATTTCACGATATGAACACATATTATTTTAAAAATAAGATTACATTGTACTGGAATGAGAAATTAGTATTTTACTATGAATAATTTTTCTATTTATATTTATATTATAATTAAACAAAATAATAATGCAAAATAAATAATTAAGTTGATATAACTTTGTAATATAATAAAGAATTAAAAGAATAATAATTAAGTTTTCATTAAGAATATAAAGGAATATTCTTTTAGAGAAAAAATTAGTGGAACCATTGGAGTTTATACACTGTACCAACTATAAAAATAACTGTAGCAGCTGAAAGATAGGGTGAAACCCTTGGAGATGCCCTTATAATTCATGAAGTTGCCGGAATAAAGTGAATAAAATATTGATATTGATCTAGTCTGACCAATTATTTGACAATAATATAAATATAATGCATGGTTTGGTCTAACTAATTATTACTAAAACCCATCCTGAAGACGCACCTTACTTTTTCTACGTCGTCTTGTCATGTAGTTCCTTCCATAGAATGTCACATATTTCTTCCTCCGCCGGGCTCAAATTTGGCTTGTTGATCAAAGTGTTGAAAATATTGTGCATATACTTCATATGGATTTGTATAGATTGCTTCTCGTCATATCGATGTTGATTTTCAATGAAAGGCCACTGCGATATTTGGAAGTCAATTCGACGTTGTTCAAATGTTGTCATTTTATTACATGATTGGGAGGGAGGTTCTGTAAATAAAGTGATCAAAGACTGAGTATGTATAGCACCAGAGTATCTACCTCCGGACTTGTCCTTGGCCATTGACTTTCCCTCTGCCTTGAGTTTAGCCTGTTTGGTACCAGGGGTCTTGACGGAAAACTGAGACTTTCTTCATCGATAACAAGATCCATGGTGGTTCCACATGCTGAAAATTCATCTGATCACTAACTAGACATGAATGTTGCTTGATGTGTTCCAATGTCATTGGTATACAACCTAAAAATTTGGGACCCATTTTGCAAATATCTAGGACATGAAACAAATCACTTTCACCAGTAATCCAATTGCTTCCGTAAAAAATAACTACATGGCACATTTCCATACGCCATCAGGACTTCCACCGCTCCTAAATCCTTGGTAGTGGTTGTTGGCGCGTATTTCACATCCAACATATTTTGCAACTTGGAGCGCCATTTTTTTCCACCTTGACTTGCATGCTTCTTTTAACCAGATAGCCGGCCGACACTGATTGACCTCCTCTGTAATATTCTACCAAAACATTTCTCTCTTCTGGCATGTACCTTTTATAGGATCTTGAGAATGGTTGAACCAAGTGCCAACTACAACTATATCATCCTAATGAGACCACTGGACTGCCTTAACTTTCCCTTTCTTTTTAGCCCTATTTGAAATTATCACGACTTTGTATCAGCCTACTCACGTGGTAAAACATTCCCTAATCAAGAAAATAAGTTTAAAAATGGCATACATTTAACGATCTTGAAAAAAAATTACTATGCTACAATAACATGGATACTATACTTTGAAAATATTAAAAGTTTATTGACATATATCCCACATAACGTGTATATATAAATTTCCATCAAACCAACACATTAAATTCCATGAAATTGTTATATGCATACTATAAAAAATATTGAGAAAATTGAATAAATATGTATTATAACTATTTATCATAACCAAAAATGAACGTGCATATTCACAACTCGTTCGTTATCATACATGTAAGTATTCATGGGAAATGATACCGAAATTCGTGAACTTTATTAATAAAATATTATACATGTCATATGAGCATTACATAAATATTCATAATAATAATCAAATAAATTTGGCAAATGTTAAAAGAAATTAAAAACATGCATTACCTTGTCTTGATATGGTCGAGTACTAGTATTTTGGCTCAGAGCACCTTGACGTTGAAACAAATCATCAACATCGTTAATAGAATCGAGATTTGGATAATAATCGTTTCCATATTCATAATTAGGATTATGAGAAAATTGGTGTGGACTTTGTGAAATATGATTCAAGGAAGTAGGAGACATTTGAGTGATGTGTTGTAAAATCGAAATGCGTGGTGTAGATGGATACTTTCCACCCCTCCCCCTATGAGGACGAGCATCCATTTGAATGAACTGAAATGGAGAAGAATTCGGAAGAAGATATGATGAAGAAATGGAGAAGAATTATAGGGTGAAGATTCGCGTGTGAAATTGTTGTGTAGAATGTATGATATTTATAAAAGGAAGAGGAAAAAAATTCGGTTGGATTTTAAATTTTAAAATTCAAATTTTGTGAGAAAAAAATATTAAAATTGGACACGTGGCCCAATCATAAGGTGTCACAGGTCCATGGCACTTGAATTCAAATATGAGAAAGTCACAACGGTTGGGAGGGCTGCAACGGTTAGGTGATAACGTGCAGAACATAGACGAAAGGAGAGAGAAAGAAAGAAAAGAAAAAAGAGAAAAACGAAAATAAAGACCAAGAATGGGCCCGTCGTGTAAGGCAGGCCTATCCCTCCAAACCCAAGTGCTGGTTTTTCATTCAAAATTCACCCCCTTGATTTGGCCCAAACGTGAATTAAAAACAATCCATAGTGGGGTTGATCTGCATTTGGGGCAGTTGTGTAGATTTATTTAATCCAAAACCAACTCAAAACCATCTCATAGTGGATGCCCTAACTTTCTTCATCGATGTTGTTTTCTGGATATAATTGTGGTTGTGGACATGAGAATAACTTGTAATATATAAATAAAACATATTATTAAATTTTAATTTCCCCTATTATTCTAATGCTCTAAATTATTTCTTTCAGGTTTATGTAGCCAAGAAGAGATTGGACAAATGGGAGGACAAGGATAAAAGTGATATTGATCGTCGAAATTAATAGAGAAACGGGAATGCATATATAATGGGGAACAAATGCTTAACTACATTTATAATTTCATGGCGGATTTGAATCTCTTCAATAAGTTTATCAAACCAAATTGAATAAGAGTGTCTCATATATGTTTAAACTTAAGAAATTATTATTTAATTACATGTAATTAATCACAATACTAACTGGTCGTTATTAATTAATTTCTCGAGAACAGAGTCTTTCAACACTTTTGAGTTTAAGGGTTGCAACTTTTTTGAAAATTATATGCAACCAAGCATATAATGGCATGACCTGCTTTAGTGATTTAGATTCGATGATAAGTTAGTTTGAACTTAGAAAACGCACAACATAAGCATTGAAGAAATATTTTATAGCCAGTTTTAGTTAAACTGAATTGTTTTCATATTTTAATACTTGAGAGCTGATCGATTGCTAAACTTCCAGCTATGATCATGAGAAGTAAGAATTAGGTTACGTATAAAATTACTAACGTTTACGAAACTGATGTGGTCTATTTATACTCTAACATAGATAATGGTTGTTTAGGCTGCATTAGTGTAATCAAAAGCAACTTTAAATCCCCCATATTTATAATGTTTTCTATATTATGCATAATTATTCTTATCATCTACTTTAAAGCACTCTTGATGAATTAATTGTTTTACTATATTCTTTTTCAAGTGGAGTTGGAAAAAGTTTCTGTCACTAGAATTCTCTCTGACTTCTCTCTAAACTTTTCTGCCCGTTTTTATTTACTATTCCGGCCACAACGGTTAGAAACGGTCTTCTTCGATGGTGGATCCACCGCCCATTAGGAGCAGAGCCACCACCGGAAAGTCCTTCGCTGAGGCCCTAGCCCCAAAACTTCAACCCCTCTTCTCTGCTCTCCCTTACAAACTGGAAATCAAACCTATCACTCGGAGGGAGAGCGGAAAAATAGCATGTATTTACTCCGATGAAGCAGTCCAAACGTTCGCCTCTCATTACAAAAACGCACTCGTCGGCAAATTCACCAGAGGTAAACCCCCAATGGCTGAGCTCAACAAGTTTTTCCTAGGTCAAAAATTGGGGGTAATTTTCAAATATGCTCGATTGATTTCAAGCATATTTTGATCCGCTTTGAGCTCAAAGAGGATTACCAGAATTTTTGGAGCAGATCTTTCTGTTCAATCATGGGCAACACTATGAAGATAATCAAATGGAGCCCTGATTCCTTGCCGCACAAGGAGTCGTCGGTTGTACCAGTTTGGGCGATGATACACAGAGTTCCGATCCAGTTCTACAACCGTTCTGCCATTGAAGATTTCGGTAACTTCATCGGTGTATACCTCAAGATGGACACAGCCACCGGAGCTTTGACAAGGCTATCGGTGGTTAAAGTTTGTGTGGAAGTCGACTTTCTGCAGGAACGGCATAGCACCATCACCATTGGAAATCCCAGCTCATCAGTTGAATGCGAGATCGAATATGACAACCTCCCCTCGTATTGTTCACACTGTAAGAGGATAGGCCATAAAGATGATGATTGCGGGAACCTACACCCAGAGCTCAAGAAAAACCATCTGCAAAGGCGACAGGAGCTGCAAGCCAGACAAGGAAAGAACAGACATAGTGCCCGGCAATGGAAGCCTGCTAATAATGCTGAATCCTAGGGTTTGTCTAGCTCAAAAAAGGATCAAGAAGTGAGGGCGCAGAAGGAGGTGTCTTTTGTCCCAAACAATCTACAGATGGTGGTATCTAGCAACTCCTCAACTTTGAATGGAGGAAAGAGTATCCACAAACCTTTGAGAAAGGAAAAGGATCCTACTTTGATCCCAAACTCTGCTCAAAATGCTGCAAATTTGTTCTCTGCCCTAGTATCATAAAAAAAACCAACTTTTTATGCAATGAATGATTTACATGTTAGGAATAGGTCTCAGCCTGTCCAATCTTTAGCATTGGTTCCTTACAAACCTATACAAATTGCTAACTCATTTCAGGTTCTGCAAGACCAAGAGGATGATGAGAGCTCGGATTATGAAGAAGCTCCCAGTGAACCTGAATGGAACAAAGAAGATCTGCAGATACCAGCTAAAGATTCAGGTACACCCTCTCTGAGACTACACAGAGAGGCAAAAAAGTTACTTGATAAATCACAATCTTTAAGGGCTCTATTGTTATAAAATGGTTGAGATCCTCCCAAAAATCTAAAACTTAGGTTTATCATGATTTCACACAAAGTAATTGGTAACATGTTAGTATGGAACATTATGGGATATAACAAGTCCATAAAAAGATTTAAAACTCTTGTTGTTTCACAAAACATAGATATCATTTGCTTAAGTGAACCTTGACATCCTAACTCTGATATAATATCTTTAAAATTCAAACTAAATTTTCCTAATTGTTTTCCAGCTGATAGTGCAAAAACTTGGCTGTTTTGGAATCACAAATTTAATATCACTGTTGTTTCTCTGTCTAATCAGTATGTTCTATGTCAAATAACTGAACTTTCTTCTTCTGTTACATGGAATTATGTGTTTTTCTATGCTAAAGTAACTCTGCAACTTAGGAGAGATCTATGGAAGGATATATTAGGCCTACCTCTAGCTCCAACATTATATGTTGGAGATTTTAATATTGTTACCTCTATTGCTGAGAAAAGAGGTAACAAAACACCCCCACTACTCAGTATTAGTGAGTTCAACTCCCTTATTAGTACCCTAGGCCTCATAGAGCTCCCCACTGTAGGCAACCAGTTTACCTGGTCTAACAAAAAATCCAAGGATGATCTTGCTTCAGAGACTTGATAGAGCACTGGGAAACCTAGGACGGTTACACTTATTCCCCCACAGTTCTGTTCAAGTACTTAGTAGAACCACCTCTGACCATAACCCCTTATGCCTATCAATCCAGAATTCTGAAACTCAGTCACCCAAGCCTTTTAGATTCCAACTGATGTGGACCAAAAGAGAAGATTTTTATAACCTTGTACAACAATCATGGACTACACCTACCCAGGAGCAGGGGATGAGAAAAGTTGTAGCCAAACTGAAAAGGTTAAAAGATACACTGAGACTTTGGAACAAGTTCTCTTTTGGGGATGTTCATCAAAATCTCAAGGATGCTGAAGAAAGGGTGACACAAGATGAGATTCTATTTGAATCCTCTAGGAGTGATTCTGATCTAACTGAGCTGAATAGACTCACAACCATCCTCACCATAGCTCAAAGTAAGATCACAGCTTTCCGGAAACAGAAAGGAAATTTGAGGTGGTTGAAGGAGGGAGATGCAAATACTGCATTCTTCCATAATTCTGTAAAGGAGAGGAGATGCAGAAATCAACTCACTAAGATAAAAAATGAGAGAGGAGAATGGATCACTGACCCCACTCAGATACAATTAGAAGGAGTTCAATTTTTTGAAAAAAATCTGAATGAATCTGAAGGAGATAATTTAGGACAGTTCCTGAAACATTGCATGAAGATGATTCCAAACTTAGTGACTCATGAAGATAACCAATATTTGTTGAGACCTATTGATCAGGAGGAATTAAAATTCTCAGTCTTTGATCTCAATAAAGAAGGAGCTCCTGGCCTAGATGGCTTCTCAGTCTCTTTCTTTACACATTGCTGGGATATTGTAAAGGAGGATCTCCTTGAATCAGCAAATGATTTCCTAGAGGGAACTCAATTGCCCAGGGCCATGTCAAGCACATGGTTAGTCCTAATTCCCAAAGTTCCTAACCCTAGCTCCTTCTCCCGGCTTAGACCAATTAGCCTTTCCAATTTTGTGAATAAGACATATTCCAAAATTATAATGGAAAGGCTCAAGCCCCTTATGCCAAAACTAATTTCTGATGAACAATCAACTTTCCTTAAAGGGAGAGATATCTCAGATAATACCATACAGATGCAAGAAATGGTCATACTACTAAATAAGAACCCAAATCATAAGAATGTGATAATAAAACTTGGTATGCAGAAGGCTTTTGACATGGTGTCTAGACCTTTTCTGAACTCAGTTTTGTTGCACTTTGGTTTTCATGGGCATTTAGTCAGAGTCATAGTTCAGAACATTTCCTCAGCTTGCTTTTCTGTACTCATTAATGGTATAGCTACTGGTTTCTTTACTGCCGATAGAGGAATTAAGCAAGGGGACCCATTATCTCCTTTCCTATACAATCTAGTAGGGATGTTCAAAAAATCCCGACCCGAGCTACCCGGCCCGTGAACCCGTCGACCCAACAAAAATTAACCAGGTATTTTCTTAGCATTCCGGGACGGGTACCCGGCCCGTAAATTTTATAAATTACCGGGTCCGGGTCCGGGTCCGGGTCACATATATAGCATTTTCCGGGTACCCGGATACCCGGTATAGTATGTATTAATTTAATTAATTATAATTATGATTATAATTTTGTTTAGGAATGATTATGATTGTAATCTTACCTTTAAATGTTAACATTTTCTTAAATTAAATTCTAATCATACTCAAACTCTTAGGTTTCCCTTTCCCCTTTCCAACCTACTTCTCCACCTTTTAATTTGCGACGGTTACTCCTTTAAAATCTTTGTTTTGGTTTTTGGTGAATTTATTTTTCCACTGTATATTTTAGTGGTTGAGTTTAAATATTATATAATATTTTGATACGTATAATTGATTATTATTTTATAATATCATTTCTGCTATCATGTTAATTGGTATTTAATAAGTCTTGGCCTCTTTGGCCTTTACAACTAATAAAGTATATTGATAGTTAAACAATATAAGTATATGGTAACACTTATAAATTATAATTAATAAGTAAAAAATAAATAGGATACCGGTTTACCCGGCCCGCATAATTGGGGTACCCGGTAATACCGGGACGGGTCACGGGCTGAATATTCAACTACCCGCATGTACGGGTACCCGGTTTTTGAACACCCCTACAATCTAGTGTCAGAAACAATATCAATGGGTCTAAAACATTTGCTATCCACCCAATTTCTTATAGGATTCAAAATGCCTAGAGGGGGTACCACAGGTATCACATCTAATGACTAATGTATGCTGATGACACAACTATTTTCCTTGCAGCCAGTGATAGAAATCTGAAGAGATTCCTTAAGGTTCTGAAATCATATGAGCTCTGCTCAGGACATAGAGTGAATTACTCCAAGTCTGAGTTCTATGTGAACCTGAGAGCTAACAATAGTCTGGTGAGATTGATAAAAAGGATCTCTGGCATGAAACTTGGAAAATTACCATTTAAGTATCTAGGGGTGTACCAGTTTTTACTGGCAGGAACAAGGTAATCTACTATCAACCCCTATTAGAAAGGATGCAAAATGCAGTAAACAATTGGAAGAATAGATGGTTAACCTCAGCAGGTAAACTAATTCTTCTAAACCATGTTTTCTTTGCAATTCCAAATCTTTTGTTTGCAGTCTTGCAACCACCTTTGACTGTGAACAGGAAGATGGAGACAATGGCCTCTAAACATTTCTGGGGGGAGACTGAGACATCTCAGAAGATTATTAGGAGAAAATGGGGTAGAATGGCTTTGCCAACCTATGAAAATGGGATAGGATGTTGAGACATCAGGGCAACAATCCAAGCCTTTTCTTGTAAGATTTGGTGGAAGTTTCAAATGAATAAATCCATCTGGACAGCTTATAACTTGTGGGCCTTACCAGCATCCTATGGAACCTCCCATACCTGGAAAAGGATCTGTTCCATAACTGAGTTTGCAAATAACAATTCTAGGGTTTTAGTTGGAACTGGGAAATCCCCTCGTTGGTCCTCTAACTGGTCTGGACTTGGTATACTTGAATATCATGTATCTCACAGTTTACCTTTCCATCTCTACTTGCCAACCATGGAGCCTCTTTTGGCTACCAACTTTCAAAATGCTTTGCAGGAACTTCATATTACAAATGGGCATGCTGACAAGCTGGTATGGTGCCCCTCTTCTAATGGAACTTTCAGTGTCAAGTCAACATACCAGAAACTCAGGGCTACAGGAAATGAGCACATCATCAAACATGTATGGTTAAACAAGGTGTCCACCAAACCGTGCATCTTTACATGGAGAATTTTTAACAAATTGCTCCCCTTCCCTGATGTGCTTACAAAATTTGGTTTTCAGCTTCCCTCTAAGTGTCCTAACTGTCCCAGCTTAGATACTATGGCTCACTGTTTTAATGAATGCAAAGTGCACACACAGATTCTGTCATATATACATCAGATATTTGCCATTCATGTACCTCATTTCCAATCAGTTAGTCACAGATTGTCTTTCTACCTTAATTTCAGAGGTGCTACAAAAATTATCACTAAGGTTGCTATCAACACTTTTGTGATGACTCTGTGGTGCATCTGGTTAAGTAGAAACAATTTTATGTATAATAATGTGAAACCTGAGCCATATCATGTCTTTCAGAATGTAATTAAACAGGTTAATCTGATATTTAGGGCCTCTCCACTAGTTGGAAATCCTCTAAAACATCGACAGCTGGTTAACATAGGGTTTATTCCATATCTAAAGAGAAAAAGGCCAAAAGTAATTAGACTGGTTAGATGACTCTTCTTGAAACTGGTTTAAAAATCAATGTCGATTCCTCTTTCTTAGCTCCAGTTAATGTAGGTCTAGGAGTCATAGTTAGGAATGGAAGTGGCAGTGTACTTCAGATGCTCATGAAAAAAGTCTCTGCCTCATCACCTTTACATGCAGAACTTCTTGCAATACAACTTGGTTTCTCAGTTGGTATAGCTGGGAATATTTCATTCAGCATGGAGTCTGATTGTCTAGCTGCTGTGCAATGATTATCTCCCCATCTTCTGCCAGTTGGAACTTTTATAGCATGTGCTATGATCTTAACAGTTTTGGTGTGGGGAATTGTATTAAATATATTTTCAGGGAGGCAAATGGGGCTGCCGATTATTTAGCAAAACATAGCTCCAATTTCAACCTCTCTGGAAATTTGTTGTTCCATGACTCCCCCCTACTGAGAGGAATCATTGCAATGGACTGTATACAAACTCCTAATTTTAGACATGCCTAGACAGCTACTACTGTTTTGCTTCCATTTCTTTACAGGTTCTTTGTCTATACATGACCTCTGGTTGTGTATAGACATCCAAGCAGAAGGAAGCCCTGGAAATGATGGTTTTTCAGTCAATGGAGCAGAAAATCCACAAAAGACAAGGCATTGCATGCACAAATTTTTTTGCCTCACTCTTGTACATACATAGTGTTGGAATTTTTCCAGCTGGATGGATTTTTGGTACATACATTGGTATCCACTTTCTTTGGTTGGCAACTTTGTTCGTTTAACGATCACTAACCTGCTCGCTAAATTATTCTGGTTCCATTGTGTTATTTTTGACCAAAAGATCTCTTAAATGTATATGAATAGGTAGATTAGTTAGCCCTATTCTTACATTATTTTGTCAGCTTAACTGATGTGATGTTTGTAACAAACTGACCTTTATGTTGCCTTTTATATAGGATTGGGGATCCTATAAATATCCCCCACCATAAGGTGGTTTAAATTAAAATAATAATAATTAAAACACTCTTACGAGTCCCTTCTTCTTGTGGTTCGACTCTCTAATAGTTAGAAGTTGTAAAAATATAAATATTATATTGATCTTGCGAATTCTCTATTTACAATGTGGGGAAATTGCTTGTCAAAATTGGATTCATTGTAGGGAAGAAGGTGATAGATGTCTAGGACTTGCAGATGATCTCGACCGAACTCACGAACTGATCTGCAACATAGACCCCGGGGTGGCCGGGGTAGACACTCCGATGTTTAGGACAGTAGCCTTGAGAAGCAATAAGCATAATAGTGACAAACAATTTCCCCACGTCATAAACGGAGACCTCGCGAGATCAAAAATATATTTATAAATCGCCTAGGACTACAAACTAGTAGAGAGTAATTTTAAAATATTATTTTAACTAAGTCGAAATGTAAAAAAAGAGATGACCCTTTTAATTTGGAAGAGATTTTAATTTAATATACGCCTAACCAAAAGGTATTTAGTGACACAAGTATCATTCATCATAAAAATTTGTAGTAAAATTTGCAAGACAATTTGAAATATTATATTAGTAGCAATATCATCTTGTGATATACTTTTGAAATCTCATCAAAAATAAAGAGTAACATATTTATTAGCGGAAGAAATAGTTCCATCAAGTAAAGCAACATCAACGATATTTTCAGTAGTAACAATATCAGAAAGAGTACGTTAACGCCAGTCATGTGACAGAAAGCTCTTGAATCAAGTATTCTAGGCAGAAGAACTTTTTTAAACATATACTTTCATATATAAAAATTTTAGATTTAGTTTATATACGTGAGAAAGTTTATTGATGATCAAATTTGCATTTATTGAGATGTTACAGAAGGAGAAGTAGTAGTAGATACAGTTTGATTAAGAAACTAATTATGAGCACACATGAGTCATGACACACCGCGTTCAGCTTGTAGTGTAATAATGTTTCAACAATTTGTGGCAAGCATCATTCTTTACTGAGTTTGCAAGACTGTTTTGAACTTTCCGTTTTAAAATTCCTATCTAGCTTGTACTTTATACTAGAATCCACTTTGTGAGCAATATTGTAGATTAATGGACTTGGAAGTAACCAGAAAACGGTGCTTTTGTCCAAAATATCCAAAGGAGACACTCCATGAGTTGAGGTAATTGCTTTGCTAAACTAGAATAAAATATTTGTACTATCAATGTCGGCATTATCTTTTGAACGTGAATGCACATTAGAATATGCAACATGTACAAAAAATTGCAACTTGTACTTTGATTGCAATACTAATTAACAACCATATTTTGGGGTTAGGCGTTTTTGTTCTTCTTCCGGTCGTCTCTTTCAAAAAATTTCTTTAAAATTGTATTTTTGGAGTATATGGCTAACGTGTGAATTTAATAGCAAGGACTTGTCTTATGGTTGGTGGTGTTGATTATCAGTTTTGTCATTTTTCCATAATTGGTCATGTCATTGTTTCTGAAAATGATGGTTTTTATCCCATTTCAAAAAGTAGATTCCTGTTCTAGTGTTAAGGACTGGATGACGATGAGAATTATTACATTCACTGGGATTATTTTTTAGTTTGTGGGAAGTTGACTGGGTTCAAATTGATATGTATGGTGTGAAGGCTCCCTCCAATATTCCACCCTCTGGGTTTTTTTTGTCCTAGCTGCAGTACTGCACAATAACTTCCTATCTACCCTTCTTTCTTGATTCTAAATTTCAGAACCCATGTCAGAATTGGTGAGTTCTTGCTCAAAAAACCATTCTTTGCTGCATAGATTATCAGGTGCATAGTAGTGTCTGGGATGGATTTGTGGTCAAACAAGGCAGTGTTGCTACTTTGGTTGTTTGTCCTTTGTGTACAAACCAATCAGAGTGTAGCTGACAGCAGACCAAAGGAGGTGAATGTTGGAGCTCTCTTCACATTCAACTCAGCCATCGGGAAGTCGGCAAAGCCTGCACTTCTTGCTGCTCTTGATGGAATTAACGCAGATAGGAGCGTTCTGAAGGGCACCAAATTGAACTTAATCATGCATGATACCAACTGCAGTGGATTTCTGGGAACTGTTGAAGGTAACATTTTCTGCTTTCTAAGTTCCTGTTTCTTAGCCTTTCTTGCCTCTAGGTCATTTGGTTAGATGTGGGAAGTAATTTTCATAAGCAATCCTGTTTCCTGAGAGGGAAATAAAGGATTATGTTTGGTTGTGGGAAGTTGAGCTGTCAAGGAGATATCAGTTTACCTAAAGAACCTATAGCAAAATAACTTCTTCCAGTTTGTGGGAAGTTTAAAATCCCAGTAAGAGTGAGTTTCCTACGGTTTTGTCAACATAAAGTTAGTTTTCTCGGGCTGCAACCAGTTTAGGAGTACTACACTATTTTGTATAGAAATCTCGTTCTCAAGTGAAAAATATTTATTTGCCAGTGATGATAACAGTTTCAACATTGCTTTAGAAACTGTATCTTGTATCTTATTACTGAATGGTTGTAGTGTAAAAAACTGAGACATAACTGCAACCACAATTTGTGTAGCTTTGCAGCTGATGGAGCGTGATGTAGTTGCTGCAATCGGTCCACAATCCTCTGGAATCGCACATGTTATTTCTCATGTTGTGAATGAACTTCAAGTACCACTTCTATCATTTGGAGCCACGGATCCAACTCTTTCTGCTCTGCAGTACCCTTATTTCTTACGTACTACTGCAAGTGATTACTTCCAGATGCATGCTATTGCTAATTTAGTCGAGTATTACGGATGGAAAGAGGTGATTCCCATATTTGTGGACGATGATTGTGGGAGAAATGGGATTTCTGTTTTAGGAGATGCGCTTGCAAAGAATAGAGCAAGAATCACTTATAAGGCCGCTTTTACCCCTAATGCTCCTGTAAGTGACATCACCAACTTGTTGTCGGCAGTGAACTTAATGGAGTCACGAGTATATGTTGTGCATGTCAATCCTGATAGTGGTCTCACTATCTTTTCAGTAGCAAAAACTCTTGGAATGATGGCTTCTGGCTATGTTTGGATAGCTACCGATTGGCTTCCTTCTGTTTTGGATTTATCAGAATCAGTGGCTCCTGAGACAATGGAACTAGTTCAAGGCGTTGTTGCTTTGCGCCATCATACTCCAGACTCCGATGGCAAAAGATGGTTTGCATCTCAATGGAAAATGCAGAAGGATAAAGAAATCACAAGCTTCAATTCTTATGCACTCTATGCATATGACTCACTATGGTTACTTGCTCGAGCTCTAGATGTCTTTTTCAGTGAATGGGGAAATATCACTTTTTCTGAAGATCCTAGCTTGCAGAATGCAAATGGAAGTGCTCTTCATTTGTCATCCCTCCATGTTTTTGACCAAGGGCCAAAACTACTCCAAACACTTCTCTCTATGAACATGACAGGTTTAACTGGTCAAATACAGTTTGATCATGAAAAGAATTTAGTACACCCTTCATATGATGTCCTTAATATTGGAGGAACCGGGATGCGAACAATAGGTTATTGGTCGAATCATTCTCATCTCTCTACTGTTGTTCCAGAGGTTTTATATTCAAAGCCCTCTAATATATCAGTCAGCAATCAACATCTCTTTGCTGCAATCTGGCCCGGTGAAATAACAGAACCTCCCAAGGGATGGGTGTTTCCCAACAATGGAAAGCCACTAAGAATCGCAGTTCCCTACCGTGTTACGTACAAGGAATTTGTGAGTAAAGACAAAGGACCATCTGGGGTGAGAGGATACTGCATTGATGTATTTGAGGCAGCAGTTAGCTTGTTGCCATACGCTGTTCCTCATACTTATATACTGTATGGAAATGGCCAACACAATCCACAGTTCAGTAATATTGTCTACGATGTCTCTCAAAATGTAAGTACTACTATATGTGGTTATCAGCCTCTTTATTTACATACAGTAGTGATGTAAAATGATTGAAAGAGTTCCTTAATTGCTTTTTCAATTCCTTGTCTACCTAGGACAGCAGTATTAATGTGATTTGTTGTTCTACTTGTTGACTTAGTAGAAGGCTATTGAATACGATGGTGCTAATGTATTCATACTGTTCGCTTCACCACAACTTTTAGGAATACGATGCAGCTGTTGGAGACATAACAATTACTACTAATAGAACAAGAATCGTGGACTTCACGCAGCCTTTTATGGAATCAGGACTAGTTGTAGTTGCTCAAGTTAAAGAGGTTAAATCTAGTCCTTGGTCTTTCCTAAGGCCGTTTACCTGGCAAATGTGGTGTGTTAGTGCAGCTTTTTTTCTATTTGTTGGAGCCGTTGTATGGATTCTGGAGCACCGGCAAAATCATGAATTCCGCGGTCCACCAAGGCAGCAGATTATTACAATCTTTTGGTTAGTATCTTTCCATGTATCTAATTCCTCGCAAATTATTAAATGCTGAGAACTTATTCACGCATTGATGATCGGTTTAAGTGGAAAAATTTACTTGCTTCCATATGAAATGAATGCTATTCATGCCAGAGTACTCATTCTTTTTTATGTTTAAAGATGGCTTCTTTGGCTTTAGTACTGTCCCATGATTTTCCTTGAATTTGCCTTTGCATGTAATTTATAATAACTGCAATTCTACAACAAAAAACTATGGTTGTCAGTTGTAATTAGTTGTCACTTAGCTTTGTTTATCTCAAGCATTGTTGCTTGATTGAATATGATGTATTTACTGATTTTAGTGGCTTATTTCAGGTTCAGTTTCTCGACTATGTTCTTTGCACACCGTAAGTAAATTATCCCCATTAGCTTGATTCTGCATCATATTTGTAAAATTTTGAACTTAAAGAGATGCATACTTCAGATGTCTTATAGTCTTCTATAACTTTTGCAGGAGAGAATACAGTTAGCTCCCTTGGTCGCTTAGTCCTGATTTTGTGGCTTTGGGTGGTATTGATCATTAACTCCAGCTACACCGCTAGTTTGACATCAATCCTAACAGTTCAACAGCTTACTTCAAGGGTCAAAGGAATCGACAGTTTGGTATCCAGTTCAGATCCTATAGGAATCCAAGACGGAACCTTTGCTCGCGATTACCTCGTTGGAGAACTAGGTATTGCTCCCTCAAGGATCCGGCCTTTGAAAAATCAAGAGGAATACATAGACGCTCTCGAGAAAGGTCCTGACAATGGTGGTGTTGCTGCTATAGTTGATGAGCTTCCCTACATCGAGCTATTCTTAACAAATACCAAGTGCAAATTCAGAATTGTTGGACAAGAGTTCACAAAAGGGGGCTGGGGATTTGTAAGTCTTCATTACTTGTTCTTTATGATTTTTTACACATCTGATTTATTGTCATTGCCAATTCAAGATGGTAGAGCTCTAGTTGTTTATTTGCCAATTTGAAGTATGTTGAGAGCAAAAAAGATTAATGAGTTTGCCATAAAAGGAAATGTGACAAATTGCGTCTAGCAAAAGAAAACTGATGGAGTATATGGTGATTCTGTAGGGCCCTAATTTGTACATCAGTTCAATCCAGTACAATTTGAAAAATGTAGCATACTAATGTTGACATTGTCTAGGTATTTCAAAGGGACTCTCCTCTAGGAGTCGACATGTCGACCGCGATCCTCCAACTATCAGAAAATGGTGATCTACAAAGAATCCACGACAAATGGTTCGTTCGCAATGGCTGCTCTGCACAAGCCGACCAAACTGACAATAGTCAGCTCTCGCTGACGAGCTTCTGGGGCTTATTCCTGATCTGTGGCATTGCGTGCTTCATTGCATTGTTGATGTTTTCCTGGAAGGTATGTTGGCAGTACTGGAAATACAACATTGATGGGCATGAACTGGCGGTCGAGCCCGAGCAACCCGAGTCTCAAGAGGCTAGCACACCTAGCAAGCTGAGTGCAAAGCCTAGCTTCAAGGGGTTGATAAAGTTTGTGGACATTAAGGAAGCTGAGCTTAAGGATAAGCTCAAGCGCAAGAGCAGCGATCAAAAGAGAGCTCCAAGCCAGGGCTCAGATGGGCAGCCAAGCTTCACCCCTTGAATATACTATGCTCACTATAGAAGAAAGTTGACACTAAAATGCTAGAAGTTTTACAGAAACAACACTACATGTGAAACCCTGACCCAATGGCCTGTATGTTGATGTGTTTTGCAGGATTATACTTAAAGTAGGATATAGATTCTTTACTTGTTGCTCTAGTCATTTTGAAAAATTCTCTGTCCAACACCTGAGTAGAGTTACCTTGAGAATCTTCAATAAGCTTCTTGAGAAAAGATAAAAATCTGGATAGATTTTAGCATGAACATGAGTTGAAATTTATAAGTCACTGAAATGACATAATCAGTTTTTGGGCCACTGAAAATCTTTTTTTTTTTTCAACAACAGTGAGTAATTTAATTCCTTCGGTTAATTTTGTAATTTTAGTTTTAATTGTATTTATTTGGAATTTTTCTCCCAGTCATAGAATAATTTTATTCTATTACTATTTTTAGTTATGTTATTTTACGATTTTGTTAGTATCTATATGTATCATTCTTATTATTTTAGTCCAGTTTTCTTAATTATTTACTAATATTCAATTAATTTGGTTAATTATGTAATTTTAGTTCATTCAATAGAATTAAATTTTCGCATATGTTCTTTAAATATGACATTTAATTATCAATCATTATACATTTTTTAAAAACTTTTAAAAAATCAATTAATCCCTTACTCACACCCTAATAAGAATTCTTAATATTTGAATAGAATTTAATTAGCCATTTAATTTGTGGGTAATTTTGTAATTTTAGTTTTTATTTGAAATTTTACTCCCAATCATACAATAATTGTATTATTCTACTATTTTTAGTCTTATTAATTTACTATTTTGTTTGATTCCATATGTATCATTAAGATTCAATTAGACCAGTTTGCGTCATTATTTCCTGATTTTCAATTGATTTCAATTGAATTGGTTAATTATGTAATTTTGGTCCATAAAATTAAATTAAACTTGGTATACTTACTATTCAGCATATTCATGAAAAATTATAAATGGTATTGAATGGCTGCTATACATGGTTAAAATATATTGAAGAAAATTACATGTAAATAATGTTATAAATAATCTTGGAATAGACCGTCTATATTATAGCTATAATATAGACCAGATCTAATTATAAAGAAATTCGAACGAAAGGATTAAATTATAAAAAAGATTGGGAATGAGGTCCTTAAATTGCAAATTATTAAAATTTATTCCTATTAATCGTTTCACGCGCTACACGCGTCAAGTAAAAGATGGTGTAATGCTACAGATATATAATAATGATGATGAGATACGCAAGGGCGTGAAGTTCAACGCAATAAATTCTAACATAATGGTTAGATGAATTATGCAAGTACCTCACGCAATAAGTTCTCCACCCATGCCCATATTTCCTCATCTGTTAGTACTATCTTTAAAATATATATATGGTAGGTAAGTTAAAATTCATTTTAATATGAAATACTCATCTTAAAAAATAAGGATTTTAACTGAAATATGTACATTTTAATATAAAATACGCATGTTTAAGAATAAGAATTTTAAATTAAAATATGCACATTTTAATATGAAATTACTGTGTGTTTAATTTTCGCAACTGCTGTGATTGTGGAAACTTAATTGTTTAGGATGAAAACTGTGATGTTTGTGAAACTTGATTGTTCAGTCTGAAAACTATGGTGATTGTGGAAACTTGATTGTTTAGGCTGAAGTATACTGATTTTAGTTGGCATGAAATATATTGATTTTAGTGTGCAAACTGTACATTTTAATATTTATGAAAACTTGATTATTTAGTCTGAAAATTGTGGTGAAACATGACTATGGGGATTGTGGAAATTTGATAATTTAGTCTGAAAACTGTGGTGATTGTGGGAACTTGATTGTTTAGTCTGAAAACTGTGGTGAGAGTGAAACTTGATTATTTAACCGTAAAACTATGGTGAAACTTCATTGTGAAACTTGATTGTTTAGTCTGAAATATATTGATTTTAGTGTGCAAAATATACATTTTAATATTTATGAAAACTTGATTATTTATTCTGAAAAATATGGTGAAACTTGATTATATAGTCTTAATACTTAACCTTTAAAAACTTGCTTTACCTTTAACCTTTTAATTTTGTACTTGTTCATTCATTAAATCTCATGCTTTTACTTTGAAAACTTGTGATTTTAGTCTAAATACTTTCGTTTATGAAATATGGTTGTTTTACATTGAAAACTGTAATTTTTAATGTGAAATATAAAAAAACAAGCATTTTATTCTAAAAACTAGACAATTTAGAGAATATGAAAAACAGACATTTTATGCTAGAAACTAGAGCAATATAAAAAACAAGCCTTTTATTCTAAAAACTAGACAATCTAGACAATATGAAAAACAGACATTTTATGCTAGAAACTAGAACAATATAAAAAAACAAGCATTTTATTCTAAAAATTAGAAAACATGAACAAGGCGCGTGAACAGTGCGCATGAACAGTGCATGTGAACAGTAACCGTGAACAGTGCGCATGAACATTACCCATGAACAGTACTTTTTCAAATTTTGCAAATAAGGACCCACTTCCTTCCATATTTTATTGTAGTTCTTTGTCTATATCATAGCTATAATATATACGGTCACTCCAGAGACCAACTCATGATGTAATAACTATATATTCATAGATATTCATAGAAAATCAACATCTTCCTTTTTCGAATCAAAAGATATTTAGCTAATTCATCTTATTTAACTGCCACTATCACTGCTATTAGTGCTATTCAGTCATCATCAATAAGTTCTCTAGATCCTCCACTAGGTCGTCATGGCGCCATTTCCGGTCACGTAGATAATGTAGCTATCCTTACCGACAAGATCTTTGCCCACTGCGCCATACTCAGACAAAAAATCAGAATTTAAACAAATCGATCTTTATTCAATTTCCTTCATTCAATTATGGATCAGAAATGATGCACAAAACAAATTGAAAATATACCAAAAATCATAATATAAACAAATATATCTTTATTCTATTTTCTTTATTCAATTTTTGGATCAATGGACAAAATAAAGTGAAAATTTAACAGAACTCATGGGTTTGAGAACTGTAAATAAAAATTATACGGGACTGATTATGATGGCATGTTTGATAGTAAAGTACGCCACGCATCGCGTACATGGTAAAAGATAATAGCAATAATAATAATAATAATATAAGGTGGTTAAACAAGTAAAAGATAATATGCTCATCATACATGGTAAAGCAAAATAAACCATAATATTCAGTTTTTAATTATATATACGTGGATAAATGGATTCTAGAAAATTATAGGAAGATTGAAAATTATCAAGTAACAAAAATTACACTCACTTTTGCTTATATTGAGATCCACGTACGTAACAAAAATTACACCCACTTTTTTATGCGAATAATATAAAGAGGGCAAATGTCTCCTCGGTAATTTCTCTCTCTATATATATTATATTTAAATTTGAAACCACACCTAGATGTAGGGGAATTAATTGGCACCTCTAAACCATGAAATTGAGGCAGAGCCTTGAGAGTTTACAAATTGAGAGAATAGCTCAAAAGTTACTGGAAATAAGTTACAAATATAGCTAACAGCTCTAAAATGATCCATGATCTCATCCCTCACCACTGAGTCACCGAGCATGTTAGTGAATTGTTAAACGAAACTCAAATTTACCAAGTGATGTGGTGAGAGATGGGATCTGCTATCAAAAATAAAGCAATAAAGCTTTTGTGCAGTGGAGAGTGCTGGATTTCTTGGTCCTGTGCACTGCCATAATATCCTGTGTAGTTGGAAGTTCTATATTATTTTTTGTTCTTCCTTTCAACGTCCAAAGTCGATTTTTTGCAAATTACTCATAATTAGTCGGTAATTTTTTTAATTTTCATTCTAATTGTCTTTATTAAAAACCAGTCATACAATACTTCTTCTTTTTCTTGTTACTAGTTCCAGACAGCCAAGAAGTTCAGAATTCTGTAGATTGTGAGCATTCCAAGTCTGCTAAGGAAAGTAGCAGTGATACTGAGAGCTCAGAGAAAAGTGAAGACTCTGAGAGCACTGTTAATGAAACTTCTGGGAGAAGGAGGTCTAAGTTGAAGTTGGGGATGATGACCCTCTACTGCAGACTGTGTTTGATGACAGATTCTACTCCAAGAAGTCACTGGATATTTATGATGGGTTGTGTAATAAGAAGATGCATGTGGAAAAGAGGTTGACAGACAAGTTTAAACATGCTGGTTTTGTTTCCTACATGAAGATGATTCACATGTTTGGTCCTGCTAACTTCTATATCAGTGCCAACCAATCCCCGGTGCATGAATTCTATGCCAATCGGAAGAATGCAAACAAGGACTCTTCTTCTCCTTGGTACCGCAAGATCTTCATCAGAGGGAAGCTGTACAGTTTTGACCCCTTTGTTATCAATTTGGTGCTAGGTTCTGATCACAGCAGATACCCAGATGATACCTATCCTGAAGATTATACGGTAGACTCTGATGTTGTTGCTGTCGAGCTAACAGGTGGTTTCTTGGGTGAATGGGGGAATTCTACAACCATCAGAGCCTCTTCTCTCTCTCAGAAGTATTTCTGTATGTACAGAGTGATTGAGAACATGTGGGCCATGTCCAAGAATTTGTCCTTGGTGACAGAAGAAATGGCATGTGTCTTGTACTGCATTAGCACCAAGAGGCCTTTTAATTTGGGATGGTTTCTGTTTGACAGAATTCATGTGGCTAGAAAACAGAAGTCTGATGAGTACCTTCCTTATCCAGCTCTTATTACTGGACTATTGCATCATGTTAGGGTTGTGGATGAGGTTGGTGACAAGATCATTTTTTGTGATGAGGTGCAAGTAAATAACACCATCTTTAGAAAAAGGAATGATCTTCCTGCTGCAGCTGAAGAAGTTGAAGATAACTCAGAAGAAATTCCAGCTGAAGAAGACTTTGCCACAGTCAGAAAGAGAGAGCTAAGGGTTCAGATAAGATACCACAGATTGAAGTTTGTGGATCTTGAAGCTGAATTGGAGGCTATTGCTGAGACTGATGATGAGACCAGTGGATCCCAGCCATTCTGAGCAGCTTTAGTCTCTCATATGCACTCTCTACTTCTGTTTGTTTTTTTGGGAGTTTTGTGTTATGTTTGGATAATTTTTTATGAGACTTTGGCACATTTGATGTTCCCAAGGGGGAGAATATTTTGATGGTGTGTGATGGCCATTTATTTTGGATGTTTTTTATCTTATTAATGTGTCCATTTAGTTTGGAACATTGTTATGGCCATAGGGCATATATGACTGTCTCTATCTACATCTGGTGAGTAAGGGGAGCTTATTGAATATGCGTGTGTTCCTGATCTATTTGATGCGTACAAGTTGGAGTCTGGATTTCTGAACTAAAGGGGGAGTTATGTGTTTGTTTATGTGCATCAAAATAGTTGGTATGGTTCCACAAAATGCCAAAAGGGGAGATTGAAGAGTCCAAAAGTCTCAGGACGATTTAGTTGGCTATTTTGTAGAAGTCACTATGTTTAAACATACTGATGTTTATACACTTGCTCCAGCAGAATCAGAAACTGAGCAACAGTTATTGTGCTGAAGTACAACTCATGAACGATCGAAGAAGATATTGAAGATATTCTGTTCCGGTCTGATTAGATTAGGAATATATTATAGAGTTGTATTTTAGTTAGGATTAGTCTAGATCTGTAGAAATAAGGAAAGAATATATTTCCTACAGATTAGCTATAGAATTAGAATATAGCTTAAAGACTAATCTTTATAGTGATTATCATCAAGAGAAGATCAGCACAACAGTGATTAAAGGACTGAGAAGATCAACACGGAATCACGGCATGGAACTATAAATAGAGACGTATACTGCGAGAAGAAGTATCCATCTTGAGTTAAAGTATTCTGCACTACATAATAGCTTTACGTTTTGGAGCAGCGTTGAGTTGAGATTCAACTGGCCTTTGTCTTCACTAGAGTCTAAAACCACGAGGCCTTAATACCTCAAGAGAGGTGGTCGAGATAGCAGCGAGGAGTTGCTGATTGGCTGTGAGGGGAGCTCACGAATTCACGAGGAAAGATAAGTCAATAGATAGTTAATAGTTTGTAAACTTTGTATATATATATTTGATTATCTAGTGGATGAGTTTCAGACTGGGCAAGGCCCCGCAGATGTAGGTGTGGTTACACCGAACTACGTAAACATATCGTGTGTTCTTTACTTTACTGTTTAAACTCTGTTGCATGTTTAAACATACTTGATAAAGTAGATATATCATATAGGAACACACATATTCTGATCGATAGTAATTTCATAATCAATCCATCGGAATCTTAGACGACGGTTATGATCGAAAAATACCAGCTTTCCTGATCAGAGCTATGATCAAATTGCCGTAAGGAAGCGCGGCGGTCTTGTGCCTGGCCATCTTCATCATTTGTGTCAGAATGGTATAGCCGGGGTTGATTAGAAGCTTCTTCATGATGTAGTAGAACGCCATGAGACTGCAAACTGTAGGCTCACATGCATGCCCTAGGGACGGCACCACATTCCCGCAGATTAGCTCAAAAACTAATCTTTGCTCCTCGATAAGCCTGTGGATCGGGTAATTCCTAGCTATACACGGCCTATCAGAAATTCTACCAAACCACTTCTTACACAAGCTAGTTATAATGTAACTCAAAAATAATTCTGTTAATTATTTTTTAGCAATTTCATATTCTAACATATATATATTTTATATAGAGGCAGTATAATACTCTATTTGGAAAATATCGATCATGATATTAACTCAAGTAGAGTACATCTTTGTATGTCAGCATGGAATGTACATAAGCAGTATGACATAATTCTATGTAAAACATCAATAATTCAGTTTAAATTTTTTAAAGCACTATCATATTCTAAAATATATACATTTTATATATAGACATTATAAACTCAATTTGGAAAATATCGATCATAATATTATGTCAAGCATACTACATCTTAGTACATCAGCATGCAATGTTATGAAGCGATACTCGGTAGTATCATGAGTGATGACAGAAGGTGAGTGTACGTGTGCATGATACTTTGTTTAATTCATGAATTGTACTTGTAATCACATACATGAGTTGTAATAAACTTAGTTTCTCTAATCAAATGCACGTGAACTACGTATATATCATGTGTGAAGCTCTACTATGCTTTTGGCTTTAAAGGTAATCGATGGACATCGTTTACAAGTGTACACATGATTTGTAGAGTTTCTTAATGTTTTACAATTATAGACTGAGTTTATGAAAATGTTTAAAATTGTGTGAGTGCAGATTAAATCAACAAATCCCTATTCCGTCATACATCAACATATGACGGAACAAATGAAAATAATTTTTACAATAGAATGATTTGTGTGTTATTTCGTACCATCATTTTGTTTATATCGTGATCCAAGCATGTATGAGTGCATTGTAAAAAAAAAATCAAATTATCTTATGTAGGGTTCTGGTGAGCATTTGTTGCGATTTCGCAACTACAAAGTCACATACTTTATTTAAGCTTTTCTGTTACGAGCTCGCTAGAAGGAGAAAGTAGACCATAAAAGAAAATCACATTAGCATGTGACGAGATCGTAACCAGTCTTGTCAGGTGTAACGAGAAAGTTCCGATTTCGCAACAAGTTAAGCTAGAATAAAGTAAACACGTTATAGAACAGAAAAACACAACACTTTTGCCATCTTATCCATCACATCTTACGGGTTTCATCTCCAAAAATCTCCTCAATTTTCTTCACATCAAATCTCCATAACCCATCCCATACATTGTGGACAAATCAATTGTGTCAAAACAAAGTGGAACTAGCCACTAATTTCGTGCAAAAGATTGGTAAGTTTTGCAATAAATTCTCAACCACATTTTTTCCTATAGTTTTTGCAATTAATGTCAATCTTTATTTGTTCTTGTTCAATTTGGTAACATCCTTTGTTGTGGGTAGGAGAGGGACAAAGAAAGTAGACCATCCCCAACAAAAATTATCAATTCTCCTGACACAAGTTTGTCGTATACAAGGTACGATTTTTTTCATTCTTATTTGCTAAAAAAATGATTTTGTTGTACAAGCTACCTCCATTTATCATGTCATTAATAAATATAATGTCAGAAGCATGTCCTAAATGATCTCGCTTAACCCTAAATTTTAGGATTATGTTTCATACTGTTATTACTTAAAAGTACAACTTTGACTTATTAGCATTGCATTAGCCATTAACTAATTTCACTACGCAAAGGAAAGCTTAATGGATAGCCCTACAAGTTCCGGTAACTCCGACTCAAGTGGGGGGGGGGGGAATGTTGTTGGCGGTTCAAGTGAGGTTAAAAGACAACGAGAAGTGAGTCGCGCATCGAAAGAAGCTCAACTTCTCACACATTGTCGCGAATTAGAGATTAGGATGGATAATAAAATACTAACACATGTCAAGTTTAATGACATTGGTGTTGCTATTTCACCCGATGATGATGCCGCACGATGGTCGAGTTGGTGTGGTAAGACGGGTAGGATACGCACACCATTAGACACAATGGATTGGAGGCTACTAAGCATCGATATCAAAAAGGATATATGGAAGGAATGCAAGGTTAGTTTGGCACTAGTTATTTTTAATTTCAATTGAAATTTGTACATGTCACTATTTTTATGATCACATTTGTAGCAGCCCTTTATTATCGAGGCAAAATCCTATGATCAAGTGAAGAAGAAGGCTCTTCAAATCGCATCAAAGGCTCATCGAGAACGCAAATATACCCTTGCCAAGGATTATATCAAACCAAAGGGCAAGAGGTTTGGGCAAGATCCAAGTACGCGTTACAACCACATTGTACTCCTTACTTGGGAGGCAATCAAGAAGCGATGGTTAGAATATGACGCAAAGGTTAGTTTACTTACTACATTTTGCAATAATAGTTTCATGCGAATTTGTCAAATATTATTGTTTCCGTTAGTGCTTTATTCTTAAAATAACATAGAATTTTTAAAAGGGTTTTGGGGATAGGAAGCGCAAAGCCACTGTTGATAATGTTATGCCTTACACCGGGGGTAGGGGGTGTACTTGGGTGTGGGGAAGAAGACATAAAAAAAAAAAAACCGGGGTGAAAGAGCTTGTGGATGGTGGCATGGACGCGGAAGAGGCGAACAAGCTAATCATTAATTGCCGAAGACCCTACAACATATAATAGACAAAATTATTCTTCTTTGGTAGAATTAAAAAAGATGGGACTTTCTCAAGTGATGAGGCAAAAAGGGTGGCTAATCGAGTGGTACGCTTTACCTACTACGCCATACCATGTTCCATTTAGTATCTACAATCACACCATCAAACACAATAATTGATGACGATAATAACTTTTATATTACAATAAACCTTTTTTAGGACGAGGTCGAGCGTGAAGTTGAAGAAGGCTTGTTCATCTCAGTCGGTAAACACGATGTGCTACGTAGCGCACTTGGGAAGGCCGAGCATCCGGGAAGAGCTAAGGGAATTGGTGGTTATGTTACTCAAATAGAAGCGTTTGGTATCAAACGTAGTAGTAAAGACACTAAACCATCCAAACTCCAAATAACATTGAGCCAAGCCAAAAAGTCCGACCAAGTGGTCAAGAAATTGAAAATAATGTTGGTCAATGTGTGTTCTTTTATAAAGTATCCTCTTCCATCCGATTTTTGTGACACTGATCCAATCAATGGACCCTCGTCTAGAGGATCACATCCTTCCCCACCACAACATGAGGTTGACCATTCTATTTTGGACCAACCTATTTTTGACCAACCTATTGTTGAACCCAACAAGGAAATATGCACACCTTTGGCCCCCGATCAAAGAGCAAGTTCACATACAACCATCCGATCCCAAACCAAAGGTACGTTTAATTACTTGCACCTCAATCAAATGAATAATTCTACACAACTCATTTTTATTGATATTTTATAAAAATACTCTTCCTACATATGTCTAATTTGACCTAATTAAACATGCCTTATTTGTATATTAGAATTCCCTTTCTTGCAAGTTGTACGTTGAATGTGAGACGAATTCTCAACCCCGCCACGTAGCAATGGGAAATTCATATCCTAACATGACACTACATCATGAAGACAAAGTCCCTATTGGTTTCGTTAGGGTTCCAATACTACATGTGTTAGTCGAGGATGCCTTGTTACCGGTTGCGGATAAAGAGTGCACGACAGTGGGTAAAGGTTTGGGCCGTTTTTTTGTGTGGCCCAAATGGTTGGTCGTTGATGTGAATTCTAATTATATCCCAATTAATAGAAAGAAACCATCACCCGTCGTAGACCCACTAAATTTCCCGGTAGCTAAGAGGCCGATGTCGGCGGAACAAGTTGGATTCATGAAAGCACTCCCGGGATTCGTTCGCACGTTTTATGATATGGTGGGCCACCATAGTCGAGATTCCATTTACTATTTCTACGCCAATAAACAGGTATTCGGTGAAGTGAGGGAATTAGTCGTTCCATGGGAAGACTTTGCCCTTTTCTGGCACTATCAAACCCTTCCCGAAACAATCCTTGTACTATATCAAATGTAAGCTACTTGATCTCATCTCTTCTATCGTATTGCAACTTAAAAATTATAATATACTTGTGCACTATTATACGTTCATATCCGCTCTATTGTTTATTTAGGTACATGCAATTCCTTGCTCTAAACGCAAAGACTTTCATTTGTTTTTGGCACCCAATATGCTTGCAAGAAATGAATGAAAGTAATCAATCACGACTTGCTTATCTTTCTAAGATCCTTAGTAACAAGACCAAGACAATTTACATAGGCCCATATCTAGAGAGGTTAGTTTTCTTTTTTACAATTGGATATTTGCATTTCGTAAACATTCTAATCTTCGAGCTGGGTTCTTACATTTTCATTTCTTAAAATATGTAGTGGCCATTGGAGTTTTGTAGCTATGATACCATCGTTGAAGCGAGTGTATAGGATGGACCCGCTACACTTTGGTCCATCTACAAAATTTGCAGATTTATTAGAGGTTGCTATGCGTAGTGCACATGACGACACACTACTTCCCTTCAACCTTATACAGATTCGGGTGACATTACAAATCCAATGCTCATTTATTTCCACTATGATTTCATTTCAAATTATTTGTTATACTTCTTCACTTTCAGCACCGAAAGCAATTGTCAAATTGGGAGTGCGGTTACTATATGATGTTGTATGCCACCGAGTGCGTCGCTGGCCTTGTTGATGATAATTTGGAATTACATCGCGTAAGCATTCTTACAAACTTGTTATTGTACCTATTACTATCTACATTGCCTTTAATAGTATTAAAAAAACATTTCCTATTCTTAGATTCTCGAGGAAAATCATGCACCGTACACCGAAAAGGAGTTGGAGGATGGTAGAGATGCATTTGCTAGACACTTGATCCTTATTAGATCTCGGTACATCTCTAGGCCTCACATACCCAATAAAAGCTAGTTTATTTTTTTGTCAAATGGATGCATATACTTTTGAGTTCAATTACTTCAAATCGTTTATAAAGTGTGACTTGTTAGTGTTTCATGTTCATGTTTTGTGCTTAGATACCATGCATCTTGCAATTGACACCTTAGACAATTAAAATGAAACCCTAATTTAGTGGAAATGGGTGGAAATGGCTCAAATCTTATAATTTAGTGACACTTACGAAATCCATGCGAACTCGTAACTTGTCTCGCCAGTGACATTAAAAATTTTGCGATCATCTTGTACTGTCGTGATATGGTGATAATATGTGTGTATTTCTGAGGATTCTTAATGATATATTCTGTGTCATTTAGCACTTATGAGTTGTATTTGATGTCAGATTACACATGTAGCTTGAGATGAGCAAGAGGAGCAAAAAGTGCTGTTTTGGAGCTGTTTTGATGTGATTTAGAGCACTTGAAGGATGCTGATCCAGTTGATCCATAATCCGGAATCCTTCATTTGGCAGAGTTGTACTTCATTTAACGATCACTAAATTGCTCGGTGAAGTTGACCTGGACTGAGGTGAAACTGATGAAAGGGGATTACTACACTCTTTTTTCCCACTGGGTTTTTAATGAGTTAGTGTCTGATCCCTTCTTTAGGGAGTTACTATTTACTGTCCATGAATAAAGAGAAGGCCAAATCAAGTCTGTTGGGCCAAAAAGAAGTCTTGGAGCCCAAAGAAGAAAGAGAAAGAAGAAATCCTGTTCTGAAAGGGATTCAGTTAAAACATTCGAATAATAAGGATTTCATTCGGCCGAAGAAGAAGTTAAGTGAAGAAGTTTCTCCCTTTTCCCTAATTAAGTGGGATTGTATTTTCTATTTCTGGTATTTATAATAATTGTATGATATAGTCACACTAAGATTAGAACTCTTAATATTTTCCAGATATTTTTATTACTAGAAATAAGGGGAGTATTTTTAGGATGATGAGGAGATAAATACTTTTTCTTTTCGGAGAAGTTAAAAGACCGTCGGTAGCATTAGTTCCTCTCGAATACATTCTTCTTCTTCACTGGAATTCTGGCCAAGGGCAGTAACATTCATCGATAATAAAGTGTGGTATTTTCTTTCTAATTCTTTTATTATTATTATGTTTAATTCATCAATTGTTTATGTGTGTGATTTAAGCATGAGTAGCTAAATTCTACTAATCGGCTTAGGTTAATTAAGTGGTTCATGAATTGTTAGACTTAATGCTTGCATGAAATTTAATCTCTACGGGTTCTTGATTGTTCATGATATAATTTATGTCTGCATGCTTAAGCTTGATCACCTTAATCTTGTTAGGCTAGAGCTAATAAAAGTAACAAAATTCATGTCTATACAATAGATAACTGATACAGACTATATAATAACAGGGATGATGAACAGTTAAGTGGGTAATGTTTGCTGCGAATACGTGCTTAATAATCTGAATTGGGTTCTCCTAGATCTTAATGTTGTTAAAGTGATTATCTAGTTTAGCGAATACTTGCTAGGACACTTTGATTAGGGAAATCGTAGGTTTAGCAAATACTTTCTTGCGATCGAATAATTAAGGGGGAATTTGGAGGGTTTAACGAATACTTGCTCTCTTATAACTGGTTGATTTGTAGAGAATAAATGAACTGTAGGTGTCAATGATCAATGATTGAACTAACTGATTATCTTAAGCCGATTTATTTCATCATATATATTTTCTACATTTTATTTGCATTGCTTGTGTGTCTTATTGTTTTATTTTTAGTAGTTATAATCAAACAACTCTCAATTTAAGGCGTGGTTGCTAAACCAAAATTAATTAGTAGGTTAATCAATAATTTCACACCCTTCTCTGTGGATTCGACCCTACTTACCACTGTGCTAGGATTTTATCCTTAGTGTATTGCAGGTATTTGTGTGAGTGAAACGACATTCACCAAATTGGCACTGCTGCCGGGGAACGGTTGTTGATTAAATTGTTTTTACCTACTGATATGTGTATTGGTTTTTTGATGTATGACCAGGTCTGAAAAGCAGGTCTTATTATTTGATATTGAGATAGAGAAGACTGCTAAGAGGAATCGGAAGCTTGCAAGATTACGAAAGTTGGAATCTGCCGCAGAGCCCCAGTTTGCGCAAACAGAGGCAGTTTCAGAGGCAGAATTTGAAGCGGAGTCCGATAACTCTCTAATGGCGGAAGCTGATACTAATGCTGATAATCCCTACATGTGGGAACTCACTGGTCACAGTGAAGAGGATCCCCCTACTGCTATCCAATTGGCACAAACGGCGAATCCCATTGAGATTAAACTTGGCCTTTTGAATGTTCTTCCGAAATTTCATGGAAGAAGCACCGAGGATCCCTATAACTTTCTGAATGAATTCATAAAGATTTTTAAGGTGCAAAAGAGGCCTGCTAATGTCACAGAGGAGCATTTTAAGCTAGTGGCATTTCCATTCAGCTTGACGGGGGCAGCAAATCAGTGGCTTTCTAGCTTGCACCAAATTTCATTACTACATGGAATGATCTCAAGAAGCAATTTTTGGAGTACACTTCCCCTCCACACGGACTGAGGCATTGAAGAAAGAAATCTCAAGCATCTATCAGGAGTATGATGAGCCATTGAGTGTATTTTGGCTTAAGTTCAGAAGATTGGTGGACAGCTGTCCTAATCACCGCTTCTCGGAGGGACAATTGTAGCAATATTTCTACCAAGGGCTCACTTCCGCGAACAAGGACTTGTTGAATTCAGCAAGAAATGGTGGATTTCTCATCTTCGAGTGAGTGAAGCTAGAGAAATTGTCAAGAAGATGATCGACTCCAAGAAGGAATATGATAGTGAGAATGTGAGGATTTTGATGAAAGTTGCTACTACAACCTCTTTGAGTGAAGATAAGTTCAACGAAAGGATGGATAGGATTGAAAAAGTTCTGTCAAAGGTGGTGGATAAGGTCTCTTCTGCAAACATCGCTTCCGCCTCTGGCCCTCATGATAGTCCGTGTGATACATGTGGAACTTATAGCCATACTACTTTGCAATGTAACCTCGCCTTGGATGAGCAACTTGTTCAAGCAAATTCCATGGGGAATTGGAATGATAGAAAGCCCAAGAGAGACCCCTACTCTGCTACATACAATTCAGGTTGGAGGGACCATCCAAATTTTCGATGGAGAGATCAAGAAAATCAAGGTCAACAAGCTTATGTTCCACCTAATCAAAGAGCCCCTCAAGTTTATACTCATAACCAGCCCCCTACTCAAAAGAACTCAACAGATGAGAAGCTTGATATGATGATGAGCATGCTTCGAGACCAGATGGATAGCTCAAAGAAGGCTGAGGCAACCTTGGAGGAGCACACACGACAAATTTCACAATTGGCGAACTCCATGAATGAGCTTAGAATACAACAACCAGGGCTTCATTCTCAAGTGTAAGTAAATCATAGGGAGCACGTGAACCAGATCACTCTCAGGAGCGGAAGGGGATTGGGATCAACACCTGGAACGAAATAGTCTGAAGGTTCTGCCGCAGGCCCTGATTTGTCCAAACTGAGGCTGGCGACAAAAGCTGAAATCCAGGTAGGAGGTAGTTCTGAACCAACCAAGGAGGAAATTCCAGAGAAGGTTTTGAATGATCCTCCAGTGAAAATTCTTCCTCCTTTTCCACGTAGATTAGCAAAGAGAAAGGAAGAGTCTATTGATTTTATGTCGATTTTTGAAAAAATGGAGATTAATCTTCCTTTCTTGCAGGCAATAAAAATTCCTCCGGTTAGCAAATTCTTGAAAGATTTTATTGCAGGTAAACCAAAGGATTCAAGTAAGATCATCCTGGGTGAGACCGTTTCAGCAATGATACAATAAAGGTTACCACCTAAGTGTAAAGATCCTGATATGTTCTCTTTATCATGTCACATAGGAGATAAGAAGATTGAATCTGCTATGTGTGATTTAGGAGCATCTGTTGATGTGATGCCATTGTCGGTTTATAAATCTTTAAAGGGAGTTAAAATGGTAAGCACTAATACAACACTTTGCATGACTGATAAATCGTGTGTGATGCCTGAAGGGATTTTGGAAAATGTGCTAGTAAAAATCCATGATTTTGTTTACCCTGCTGATTTCTATGTCGTAAATATGCATACTAAGGGTAATGCAACAACATGTGTTTTGTTAGGTCGTCCTTTCTTAAGGATGGCAAATGCAACAATTAGCATGGGAAAGGGCACAATTTCTTTAGATTATTATGGGGAAGAGCTTACTATTAAAATAGATGAACACATGGAAAAATCAATAGAAGATAAAGATGTTCATGCTAACAATACCACTGATTCCCTTGTCCAAGGTTTTCTTGAGACTAATATTGTGCAGGAAAAACTAGAATATTCCACCACCTGTCGAGCCTCCGATAACAAAGTGGAATATGCTAACATCTAAGTGTCAAGAAAAAAGGATGTACCAGCTTGATGAACATGAAAAGTTTCATTGGGATACCTTTGATCAAGCCATGTGGTACAAGGATAGAGGAGGGATGTTTTCTCAACATCTCTATTGATCGCTAATGGGACAGTCTATCCAAAGACTATAAACAAAGGCGCTTTTTGGGAGGCAACCCAATTTCTTTCCTTTCTCTTTTGAATTATTATTTTCGTTTCTACTGTGTGTGATTTCACAAAAAAAAAAATCCGAACGTTTTTAACTGATTCTCATTGTTTTAATGAGCAGGGGGTAAGAATGAATAAGATTCACAGTTTTGGGGTTAATTTGATATTTCCCAAGGAGCTGGTGGTGTGCCTGGAAAACATGGGGTATTCTTCGTGAAAAAGGGAAACATAAGGGGCCAAATTGCAAATAAGAAATTAAAACCCCAATCCCTGCGTTTTTCAGCCCCCAAATCGCATAACCTCTGAATAAAACCACCACCATCCTCTGCTCCGATCATCAACCATTGTACCACCCTGGGGAATTCGCCGGCGAGATAAACTCTCTCCATAGACCCGACAGAGATGCCGCCCAAAGCTGCTCAGGAGGCTGGCGGACAGAAGAAGAAAACACCGGCGAAAGCAGCTTCCATCACCGCCTCGCCGCCTCATACCACCACCGTGCCGCCACTTTCCATAACCGTAGCGAACGGGTCCACTTCTCAAGCGACCGCCCCGCCTCCCTCACCACCCTGTTTTCTCTAGCACCTGAGACCTACGGCGCTCGCCACTCCCATCTTCTACGGCCATCATCTCTGGCCGTCTGAGCTAACCATCCTCGACGAGGACAGTTGAACAGTCGGGATCCTCTGCAACCAACCACAAGCTTCCTAGTTCCTATCGTCATCTCGTTGCATTCACAGAACACCACACAGCAATCATCACTCAGCCATTATTCAGGTTTGCGCTTGAGTATGCTTGTTCTAAAATCTCTGAAGGTTGTGATCACATTGTGGATACTTTGCTACCATTCTGTGATGGTGTTTGAAGATTTATGTGAAAACATGTTGTGAGTTTGACGTGAATACCATGCTGAATTCAGTGTTCATGCCAATTGCCTTTCATTTTTTACTGGGATTGTAGTGTTTATATGATTTTAAATGTCTGTGATGTATGCCGGACACCAACACTTCGACGACGAACCAGGCTCTCGAACTGATCTGCAAGACAAAGGCTCCGGGTGTCCCGGGGATAGACACTCCGACGCTCAAGTCAGTATATTTGCTTAAGGCATAAAGTATAAAGTATGAGATTAGATGAGAGGTCTACCAAAGCTCTTAGGGTATTTATATGGCTACAATCCGTAGATCACCAAGATATGTATTTATGGTATGAATACAACTCTTATGGGAATAGAGGTTGTATTACCATGTATAATAGAAGTATATTTCGGACATGGTTGTATTACCATGTTTAGGATATCTGAATTACCATCTTGAGAAGATGTATATTCCTTGTAGAACATTCATAATATACGCATTCCTTATAAGGATTAGGATTGATGGACCTATGGATCCACCTTCCGCGTATCTCGAGCCCACGACCCTTCTCGGGCCCTGGTCCGAGTATGAATGAGGCCTGAATACGAACCATGGACTTATCAGTAGCCCCAAGGTAGATCTTCAGAATATAGAGTGCTCTGTCTCGAAGGTTGAGGGAGAGAGGCTTGCTTCTCGAGGGAACATCGGTAAGTCGAGGGAGAATAACTTGGGGTGTCCTTCTAGGACTGTCATTTCGGGCTTACCCTTCTGAATATCTAGCTTCAAATTCTTTCGTATTCCATCAGATATGTTGACGGCTGAGATTAGTTTCTTTTGAAATCCAGATGATAGATACACGTGTCGTGTCTTCATTGGCAAGCAGAGAAGATTTGTCCCCCGTCTCTCCAATTACTTTGCCTTGGAAACAGAATCGAGGTAATTGCTCATCTTCAATGCTGTCTGGGTTTGGATTAAATTTCCCAAATCATTCCCATTGTCTTCTCTTATTCGAAAAATTTTTCTTTCCAAGTTCAGAAGGCGCATCAATACTTCATCAGTTTCCGAAACCCCAAATTTCTGCTTCCATCACCAGTAAGTGCCATCTTCTTTCTCTGCACATTTGCTTGTATCTTTTTTTTCCTTTTATCTCTTGTGTGTGTATTTCCCCCCATACTCTCTGTAATAATAAGCAATAGTCGTAGAACAATTTTCATCCCCCATCATGATGAGGGAGAGTATGTAAAAGCTCAGGCTGAGGAAAGTAGCTCCCATGACCGCCGCAGAGCTGAGGTAGCAAGTGGGAAAAAACATGTAGTTTTGAAGAAGAAAGTTTCTGAGGAAGAGAAGAGGTTGAGGGCTATGGCCAGGAGGGCCCAAATAGAGGGGAATAGCCCCGTGGTTATGCATGCATCCAGAGGTATAGTATCCATGGATGGTGAAGGTAGTAGCAAAGAGTCGAAGAAGGACGATAAAGCACGTGCTGATGCTGCTATCTTCGCAGAAGGTTGTCCCTTTTCAATTCCTTCTGATGCTGACCTCATTTACTTTGGAGAAGACAAATCTGCAGTTGAGTTGGTAACTTTGACCTGAGGGGTCATATATGGGATTTTTCTGCAGCATGGATTAGCCTTCCCTTTTCCCCATTGTTGGATGATTTTCTTCAGCATTATAGGGTTCATCCAAGTCAGTTACATGCCAATGTGATAGTAATCTAATGTCTTAATAACTTGGTGTGCTCGTAAGGGTTATCGCCCTAGTCTCTCCTTGTTGCGGACCATGTATAAGGTTTCCATTGTTAAACAAAGTGTGACCTTGACCTCTCGTGTCACCACCTTAGGCAAACTTTTTGTGCTTCCTGTGAACTGCGGTAAGTGGGATAAGGTAAAATTAACCTTTGATCGAACCAAGTATGAAGTTCCTGATTGGAATGAAGATGTCCAGAATGAGATCTGGCATGAAGTGGAGTCGTCCCGCCAACTGCTGGATATAGCTGGAGAGTTGGTGAAAGATAAGATCAAACTTAGGGAGGGTAGGTTTGTATCTGGAGATCATCAAATGGGTTGGCAATGGCCTGTAGAAACGTATGACTGGTTGAATCAACTATCCAGCCGTACTCTTCAGAATTGCAGCTTCTTGAAGTTGTCATATTTTGATCAGCCAGAAGGTGTTGAGATGCACTGGTATGAAACCATTATGTCTATGGAGCAGGATCCAAGTGGTGCAGCTAAGGCATTGCAGGCCTATAGAGCATTAGAAGAGAGAGCTGCCCGAGATGAGATATCCGAGAAAGAGGTAAATAAGGAAATTTCGGGTCTGATGAAAGATGCTCGACGTGGGCGTCGGTTTAAAAGATTGGTTCAAGGACCCAAGAAGGCTCAATCACAGCTGAAAGTGATTGGGGAGGCAGATTGCCTATTTGTTCATGTGGCTTTAGATCCATCGGATGAGGGTTCTGCCTTAGTTCGGTGTCCGAGAAAGAAAATGTCTTGGACCCCTAGTGTCGTTCCCCATCACGACCGAAAATGTCGATGAGGTCATGATGTTAACTTCTGTGGTAGAATCAGATGCGTTGCAAGAGGGTATTTCTTCTTGTGTTATATTCTCGTCCATACTATATCCATTGTTTCTTATGCTAACTTCATTCATTGTATGTGCAGTGGGTGCTTGTAGGACAAACAGGGCAGCCAATCTATTGTCTCAGATAGCTGAATCAAAGGGGCTATTGAGCAGTAATGAGAAGAAGAAGGATCTCGAGGCTTTAGGGATTTCTGCAGACAAGTCTCCAAAGAAGCCAAGGCTCAAACTCGGACCATTGGAAGAGTTCGAGAAGTATGTGTCGCCTTCTCCTTCTAAGGTTCTGGTCGAGGTGGTACCGGGCTGTCCCGAAATTAACCAGGTATGATTCGTCATGGCTTCTGATAGGATTAGCTGTGTAGTTATCTAATTATCTTTGCCTTCTTTTACAGTCTGCAAGTCTGATGAGGCATATGCACAATTCTCTTCGGACACTGTATGACCGTTCTCGGGGACAGGAGTCCGAGCTTGAGTTGATGGAGGAGGAGATGTCCAAGAGGTCTAAGGAACCTTCAGATATGCTAAAGCATCTCCAGAATGAGCTGACTCAGGCTAAGGACAAAATAAGAGCCTTAGAAGAGGAGAATCGAGCCTTGGAAAAGGCAAAAAGGCTGTCAGATGGTTCCTTCTTAGAATTAAAAAGGAACATGACATTGGTGGAAGCTGAAAGAGACCGGTATGCTGATCCTGTTAGCCAGAGGCGGCTTGTTCAGTTGATATTAGACTTCTGCCTCATTTGTCCATAGATGGAGGCACATCGCCAAGAGTATGGTGAATTCTACCATAAATCTGAGCTCTCGAAGATGTGGATTCCTCTAAAGGGGTTTCTCAGTGAAGAGTTTCAAGGATGTCTTGCCCCTGCCTACACTTGGCCTGAAGTACCAGAGAATTTGAAGGAATTATGGGCGAAGGTTAGCCAGATTGGGGGGTTTGAGACCAGTCTACTGTCTAATCTGGAATCTTTGAAGAAGGCTTTAACTCTGGAGGAGTTTCAGGACAAACTGTCCGGTTTGTATCCTGAACTGACGTTCCTGATGGAGAAGCAGGAGCAGGAGAAGACTTCTGATGAGCAGGAGAAGATTGTAACTCCTTAGAGCCTTGTCTTTTACTTCAAGATTTTTCTCTTTTCGCCAAATTTTGGCGTTTCATGTATTCTGAACATGTGTTTTGTCTTTGGAATTAATTGGTCTTTTCCTTCCTTTATGTCCAGTGTTGCTCTGCCGCATGTGCTGATTTGCAGGTCAAGTATCTGTCCTTCAAAAGAACAAGGAATTGGAGGAAGATCTAGATGACTTCAAAGGTTGTTTCAGCATTGTGCGGGAAGACTGTGAGAGTCTTCGAGGTGGGCTCAAAAAAGCTTTGAAACGAAGAGCTGAGCTGAATCAGCAAGTGAGCGATCTTCAGAAGAGGTGTAAGGAGCTAGAAGAAGCGCTCGACAAAGCTTTGGCCACCAATAAGGAGTATGACCAAGAATGGAGGAAAGTCAAGAGTGACTTAATGAAGGTCAAGGGTGAAAGTCATGAGAAGGATCTTCTTATTTCTAGACTCCGAGATAAGACTATCACTGTGAATCACAAAATTGCCTCCAGGATAGATGAGTTGAGAATGTGCCAGGCCGAGCTTATTGCTTGCAAGTTCCAAATAAAGGAACTAGAGACTCAAGGTGTGTTTGTCATACCTTCAGGGTCTTCAAGGAGGGAAGTAGGTGGACCTTCCGGTGTCCTATATTCAGGACCTTTGATAAGGCCTCATGCCCAAAGGTGTGTATCTCGAGGGATCCCATGTGGAAGGGGCAGAGAGGTGACACCTACTCCTAGAGCTCGTGGCCCTATTGACTCTCCTGCTCGACCTGTGGAAAATAGAATTGGGTCCCCTACGCCCTCTCAGTTGATGAGGGTGGCAGAGGAAAGTAATTGGGGTCGTGGCCTCCAGAGTGTTCGAGGTCGTGCCTCTACTTCTCGCGGTCGGGGTCGTGCCCCTATATTTAAAGACCTTCACGAGGTGTAAGAAGTTTCGTAGTGTAATAACACCTTTTGATTTTGCCTTTATAAAGGTCTTCATATCGCAATCCTTGAGAACATTGACTTTTTAGGCTTATGAATAGCCTTAATAAATAGTGATGTGTACCTTAATAGGAGTATCACGTGAAGAGTCGAGTTCCAAACTTTGTGAGTTTGCATGACTCATATCATGTTGGTCTTTGACCATATACTTCTTATAAGTATATTATTTTATTTTGGCCTAAGATGATTGTAGTTCAGACACGTAGTCTAAACAGCTCATATTAGATAAGCATCAATCGTACACTTATAAGCGTATGAATCTTTAGGCAGCAGTCTTTACTTATGCTTTGTGAGGCATAGTTTCTCTTTGTATTTAGAGAGTATGGACTGCTTCAAAATAAAATAGAAGATATATATATCGAAAAGAAATTGCATTCTTCGAACTTGATAGTTCGGTAAAATTATAAAAGACAACCTCGAGTTTGGGAGCTCGGGTATAAAAATGTAAAAAGATGAAAAGAAAAGGAGTTTGGCCCGTAGGCCTTATTGAAGTAGTTTCTCCTCATATGGAGAAGGTCTACTTGGTTTTAGCTCTGAGGTACCTGCGTAGGAAGGGCGCCACAATGACAGGGTCCAAGTGCTCTCATTCGCGTGTTTGCAAGAGGTAGAATCCACCGGATTGTGCTGCGGAGATTTTGTATGGTCCTTTGGTCCTCGACTCCAGCGCTCCTCCTAGGTTGTTGGTGCACCATGGGCTAACTGGCATTACCAGTTCCCCCACTTGGAAGGTTTGGTGGCGGCGTTTATGCCATAGTGCTATCATCTCGTTATAGGCCTCTTCTTCAAAATGGAACACCATGGGTTGTTCAAGATCAGGATCGGGTATCAGATCTCCTAAAATAGTGTTGTTGGCCGAGATATTGCTCACTTTTCTGGCATCACGGATGGTCGTGATCATACAAGAGCGCGCCACTCCTTGGTCTCTTTTGATTGAAACTACTCCTTGTGGTGTTGGAAACTTCAGCATCAGGTGGTAGGGAGACCATACAGCTTTAGCTTGGCACATCCAAGGTCTGCCAAGGATAATGTTGAAGGGTGTGACCGCGTCTACTACCACAAATGTGCAGTACAAGGTTAGGCTCTTGGCTCCTTCTGCTACTGTGACGGGGAGTGTGATTTCCCCGAGAGGTAAAACTGGATTTCCTGTGAACCCCGAGATCGGACCCATAGGTTTAAGATCATCTTTGGTAAATCCTAACTTCTGGAAGCAGTCTTGAAACATTACTTCTACCCCACTCCCATCATCTATGAAGATTGTTTTTACTAGAGTATCTTGTACGGTTGCTGAGATGATGAGAGGATCCGAATAAGGCATCTGATTTGGCACGGCGTCCGCATCCGAGAAGGTAATGGTTTCCTCAGGGCGGAGCCTTTTGTTCATTGGCTCAGTGTGGGGTATAGCTCACACACTATCTTTCAGCTTGGTCAAGGAAATTGCTTCTCCTGTATAGCCATTGATGCCGTTGATGACTCAGTTGGATCCGTTTGGCGGTGGTGGAGGAGGATCTTGAGGGTTGTTGCCTCCGCCGCCCTGGTTGTTATTGTTATTATTGCGATAGCCATCCTTCTTCTTCTGCCAGGGCTTTCCCCCATACCTTCTCTGGGTTCCCTGGTTATCGCTAGCTATGGAAGGTGCAATTTGTTGCACAATTCCTTGACGGATTAGCTTCTCGATCTCATTCTTGAGCTGGTAGCACTCCTCCGTGTCATGCCCCCGATCTTGGTGATATTGGCAGTATTTTGGGGACCTTTGACGTTCGACTGATTCCTTCATGGCAGGCGGGTCCTTCAAAAGGTGCCTGTGAATAGATAGAATTTCGGCCCAGAGGAGTGTATGTCTCGAAGGTAGGGTTTGGAGCGTTATCAGTCTTCTCGACCTTCGGTATTTTTGCCCTGGATTCTTTTCTTTCCATCAGGAACTCTGTGGGTCTTTTGCCATTCACAGCATTTGATTTGCTAGAGTACTTTTCCATGATGGCCTGAAGGTGTTGAATGATTATTGGATTTTTGGTTGCCAATTTCATCCTTAGAACGTCATCATCCACGCTCATCCGGTACATATTTATCAGGAGGCGTTCATCTCGATCATAGCATTCAGTAGCTAGATCCATGTATCTATGATAGTGTTCTATCACAGTCTCTCCTTCGAGGCGGGCCACATACCCCAGATCTCCGAGGGACTTGGTGAACTTCTTCTTCTAGAAGAAAGCATGGAGAAGAAACTCGGTGAAATCCCAGTAATCAAACAAACTTTCTGGTTTCGTCTGGGTAAACCATGTCTGTGCTTTTCCTCGGAGGTAACTGGGGACGATCTTGCATATCTCCAATTCATGGAAGTTTCTGGTTTCTAAGGTCTTAAAAAAGACCGAAAGAAATTCTCTAGGATCGCTGGTGCCATCGTATGTGGGCAAGTGCTCTGGGACCTTCTTGTGGTTATCAAACGGGAGGTTCACAATATGGCGCGAGAAGGGAGAACAAGCAGCTTGTCCTCTGGGTCCGAGAATACATGTGATTTCTTGGTCAACTTCGTATTTACCTCGGGTAGGGTAGGCTCCATCTTGTGAGTAGGGCCGATCGGCGCTATTTTGCCATTCGCTTTGAGATCCCTCCCTCTTCTCGCGTCTGAGTTCTTCTTCTATGTTGAGGATACGCATCCTTCTTACCTCTTCCCTACTTAATCTTGTGCCTTCACCCTGATAATTGGATACATTAGGAGGTGTCGGCAGACTGCTCTGAGCATTATAAAGTGGCAGATCCTTGGATAAATTGTTGAGCAGTCTTCGCTCCTGAGTAGGATCAGCAAGTATTGTAGTTTGAGCTCCTGAGACAGATACTCGGTTGGGAGCTTCATGCATCTGTACGCTGAGTTGTTGACTTGAGTTTATCAAAGATGCGACAAAATCAGGATATTGGGCCTGTAAGTTCCTCATCAGCGTTCGGACATCTTCAGGGATCATTCTCGGAGGGTCGAGGTTGATATAAGTCGGCCCGGAACCTGGAGGGTTATGTCCTACAGTCCGGCTCAAGGTTTCCCTAAGACGTCTTTGTCTTTCATCCTCCTGTTGTTTTTCCGTGAGGATTTGTTGATCTCTTAGTGCTTGTTCTTCTGAAGTGAAGATCGAATCATGTCCGTCATATCCAAGCTCATTTTCTGGGTCAAGCCCGTCTTGATTGTTGACGTGTTCGCTGTAGTTCATGTCAGTCTGGATCGAAATTCTTGGTCCTGACTTCGGTGCTTTAGATCCAACAGGATTCGATCCAGAAGGTGGTACTCCTGACGCAACAGGATTTGATCCAGAAGGTGGCACTCCTGACACAACAGGATTCGACCTAGAAGGTGGCACTCCTGACACAACAGGATTTGGACCGAAAAGGGGTGTTCCAGATACGACAGGATTTGCACCGAAGGAGTTTGGAACGTTGGAGTTTCATGCCCTCACGGTAGAGCCTGACGGTGGTTCAGAGGTGGAGCATGTGCGAGATCTTCTGGGTCGACCGCGTCCTCGTCCTCGTCCTTGGGGGGGCTGTTCTGCTCCTGGATTCTCCTCTGGATTTTATCCTAGCACACGGGCGCTTCGTCTGGGTTGCTCGGCTTCAGACATGTTGTTGGAGAAGTTGCTTCTTCGGGTGCGTTAGACCAAATCGGAAACAAAAGTTCGGCGACGTCGTCAATGAGTGTGAGATATCCCACTGGGCGTGCAAAATTGATGTATGCCGGACACCAACACTTCGACGACGAACCAGGCTCTCGAACTGATCTGCAAGACAAAGGCCCCGGGTGTCCCGGGGATAGACACTCTGACGCTCAAGTCAGTATATTTGCTTAAGCCGTAAAGTATAAAGTATGAGATTAGATGAGAGGTCTACCAAACCTCTTAGGGTATTTATATGGTTACAATCCGTAGATCACCAAGATATGTATTTATGGTATGAATACAACTCTTATGGGAATAGAGGTTGTATTACCATGTATAATAGAAGTATATTTCAGACATGGTTTTATTACCATGTTTAGGATATCTGAATTACCATCTTTGAGAAGATGTATATTCCTTGTAGAACATTCATAATATACGCATTCCTTATAAGGATTAGGATTGATGGACCCGTGGACCCATCCTCCGCGTATCTCGAGCCCATGACCCTTCTCGGGCCCTGGTCCGAGTGTGAATGAAGTCCGAATACGAACCATGGACTTATCAGTCTGGACCTTGTATTTTGGCTGGTGTTGTGCTTAATAGAAAAAATGCAATCTGGTTATTGCTAATTATACTCTTAGTTCCACCAGCCGGGTTTACCAAACCCGAGCACTTTCTTACGGTGTAGGTAGTATACCCTGATTTCAGTGCAGTCCATACACGATTAAATGCAACCCCTGCACCGGAAAGTGAATTCGTTGCTACCCAGAATACTCTAATGATGCTAGCCTTGGCATAACTTGATCGAGCATCCCTCCCAATGAGTTTTCCCATCCCTTTGCTCTCTGTTTTATTTTAATTTCAGCTGTGGTTCTTCTCACCTTAATCTGAGCTTGCTTGAGGGCAAGCAAGGCTTAAGTGTGAGGAGATTTAGGTGTGATTTGCTTAGTTTAATTTTGTGTGCTTTGTTTTGAATTATTAAGAGTAAAAAAAAATACAAAAAATGAAAAAAAATTCAAAAATTCAAAAATATTTGTTGCTTGAGTTGAGTCGGTCAAATTTTCAGCATGATAATGAGTAATGAAATTGGCTTTGAGATGGATGAACTTTGCATGTTGAGAGAATCTGACTAGTAACCTTAATTGTTTGATATCTCCCTAAGAGTCTGAAAAGAAAAACCCGTGAAACCATCTTCGCTTGTTTAAATGATATCGGGATGACGAAAAGGCCTGTTAAGAACAAAGCCAAGTATATAGTGAGGTCTGAGCCTAGAGTAGAGCGCTCTCTACATCAATCTTTTTTCTGAGTGTTGTGGCAGTTGAAATTAATGCATGTTAAAATGATGAAAGACAAACTAGGTTTACCCACACATCGTATATAGCCTACCTGTTTATGACCCCTAGTGAGCCTCATATAAAGCCTCTGTTACAGCCTATACATCTACCTTCACCCATATATGCATGCTCTTGATTGGACTGAAGTAAACATAAATTGCTCACGTTGCTAATGTATATCTACTGTTCATGATTTTCATTCTATATGGTACCTTTTGTTTGCATTGAAAAATAAGTTCTTTGAGCCTATAAATTTTTCAAGGTACTGAATAAGATGAACAGTATGATAGAGTTGATTTTGTTTATATGATTCTGGATTTTTTTTAAAAAACAATTGTGCTCAGAAAAAAAAAGGATGAAAAGAAAAAAAAAGTACACAAAAAAAAGAAAAAATAAATTAAAAATAAATTTGACAGTCCAGAATTTGAGCTGTAGACAGTCCAGAATTTGCTATGAATATTTATCTGTTTGGACTGTTTTCTGGAAAATTCAATGTTCAATTTATATCTTGAGCATGTGTACATATTTGTTGATTAATAAAAACCATAGAGCCCTAGGATCATACCCTATAGTCATAACCTTACCTGAAAAGTCCTTTCTGATTTTCATGTGTTATTTGATACTGCCACATTGATATGAGTGATTGTCCCACTTTACTGAGTGCTTTGAGTGAAAACCGTGAGGAGTTCTTCTCGTCTATTTTGACCATTGATATTCAAGTGATTGCTGATGTAGGGGGGATTGATTGGAGGGTTCAAAGGGGGGATGATACCAGGTTTGTTTATGAAAGGAAACTTGATATCATGCTTGGGGAGTTTGTTGATTAGCCGAGGAAGAGAAAGTTTGAAATGCTGATATATTTGACCAAAGTCCGGGTAGTAGAGTCTTAGTTTTTTATTTTGATTTGGTTTGATTTATTTTCTATCGAGTCAGTTAAGGGGATGGGAACTTGATATATGTGGATTGATTCATATCATACTAGAGGGCAAGCATGACACAAGTGTGAGGATATTTGATATGGTGATAATATGTGTGTATTTTTGAGGATTTTTAATGATATATTCTGTGTCATTTAGCACTTATGAGTTGTATTTGATGTCAGATTACACATGTAGCTTGAGATGAGCAAGAGGAGCAAAAAGTGCTGTTTTGGAGCTGTTTTGATGTGATTTAGATCACTTGAAGGATGCTGATCCCATTGATCCTTAATCCGGAATCCTTCATTTGGCAGAGTTGTGCTTCATTTAACGATCACTAAATTGCTCGGTGAAGTTGACCCGGACTGAAGTGAAACTGATGAAAGGGGATTACTACACTCTTTTTTCCCACTGGGTTTTTAATGAGGTAGTGTCTGATCCCTTCTTTAGGGAGTTACTAGTTACTGTCCATGAATAAAGAGAAGGCCAAATCAAGTCTGTTGGGCCAAAAAGAAGTCTTGGAGCCCAAAGAAGAAAGAGAAAGAAGAAATCCTGTTCTGAAAGGGATTCAGTTAAAACATTCGAATAATAAGGATTTCATTCGGCCGAAGAAGAAGTTAAGTGAAGAAGATTCTCCCTTTTCCCTAATTAAGTGGGATTGTATTTTCTATTTCTGGTATTTATAATAATTGTATGATATACTCACACTAAGATTAGAACTCTTAATATTTTCAGATATTTTTATTACTAGAAATAAGGGGAGTATTTTTAGGATGATGAGGAGATAAATACTTTTTCTTTTCGGAGAAGTAAAAAGACCGTCGGTAGCATTAGTTACTCTCGAATACATTCTTCTTCTTCACTGGAATTCTGGCCAAGGGCAGTAACATTCATCGATAATAAAGTGTGGTATTTTCTTTCTAATTCTTTTTTTATTATTATGTTTAATTCATCAATTGTTTATGTGTGTGATTTAAGCATGAGTAGCTAAATTCTACTAATCGGCTTAGGTTAATTAAGTGGTTCATGAATTGTTAGACTTAATGCTTGCATGAAATTTAATCTCTACGGGTTCTTGATTGTTCATGACATAATTTATGTCTGCATGCTTAAGCTTGATCACCTTAATCTTGTTAGGCTAGAGCTAATAAAAGTAACAAAATTCATGTCTATACAATAGATAACTGATACAGACTATATAATAACAGGGATGATGAACAGTTAAGTGGGTAATGTTTGCATGCGGATACGTGCTTAATTATCTGAATTGGGTTCTCCTAGATCTTAATGTTGTTAAAGTGTTTATCTAGTTTAGCGAATACTTGCTAGGACACTTTGATTAGGGAAATCATAGGTTTAGCAAATACTTGATTGCGATCAAATAATTAAGGGAGAATTTGGAGGGTTCAGCGAATACTTGCTCTCTTATAACTGGTTGATTTGTAGAGAATAAATGAACTGTAGGTGTCAATGATTAATGATTGAACTAACTGATTAGTTTAAGCCGGTTTATTTCATCATATATATTTTCTACATTTTATTTGCATTGCTTGGGTGTCTTATTGTTTTATTTTTGGTAGTTATAATCAAACAACTCTCAATTTAAGGCGTGGTTGCTAAACCAAAATTAATTAGTAGGTTAATCAATAATTTCACACCGTTCTCTGTGGATTCGACCCTGCTTACCACTGTGCTAGGATTTTATCCTTAGTGTATTGCAGGTATTTGTGTGAGTGAAACGACGTTCACCATGTCACTTCTTCACTCGCAAGAATCATATTTCTTAACTTAGTTTTTGCGCCGTCGCTACCCAATCGCTCGTTCTTCTCTGCCTCTCCAATCTGATCTATGTCGATGTCGTAAGTAAACACGCCAACATCAGACGAATCACTAGCTTACTCGCAACGTCATTTGTTTTTCTCGCTCACTTAATGATCACACGACGTTGTTTAAATGTAGCGACAACTGTAGCGAACTCGTTACTAAACACATAAGCGATTTTCTTACGACATCGTTATCTCTCTCGAACCAACAATTTTTATTATATAGGCAGGTTCAGTTGCGAGCTCACTACAGTTTTACTAGCGAGTGGCACGTCTCTGTCGTAACCTGGCTCGTTTTGTTCAACCCTAAATGTTGAATTTGGCTTGTAACGAGTTCGCTATAGCAGACCCAGCGAATCGCCTCTATTGATCGTAACATGTCTCGTCAGCAGATAAATATTTGACAAGCTAGGCTGGCTTACGCTATCGTAACTAATTTTTAGCGATCCGCATGCTAGACGTCGTAACCAATCTCGTACACATTCAGTTTACAATCTAGGCTTTCCAATGTAGCGATGTCGCTAGTATTTCATCAGGCGATCCGTAAGTTTCTGTCATAACAAAACAATCAACCGTTTGTTTGGTACTAGCGTTTGCTAGTTACGATATCGCAAAAAGCAAATACATATCAGTTAGACTTTAAGGCTAGCGAGTTCGTAAGCTTTTAGCAAGGCGTATAAGCCTTCATCTAAGGCGGAAACAAACGCCTTAAACCCAAAAACATATAAGGCGGAAGAGGAACCGTCTTAGATGATTTTTCTCATTTAAGTCACAACCAGGGAAGGCATTTGTTTTCTGCCTTAACACATGAAGGATGAACTGCCTTAGATGGCTTGATATTCTAGTAGTGTCGATTCGGACGGAGGCGACGGCGTTGCGATCGTAGGATTCTGACGGATGCGACGAAGAAGTGATCAGCCCTGGTTTCTAGTACGAGTAATTGGTTCGGATCTTCCTCACAACATTGTTTACATTCATTCATCTCGACGGGTTATATATATACACACATACCAACGCAATATGTACATGGTATGTGGCATTAATTAGGGTATATGGATGTTCTTTGAAGAAAAAAAAATTATGTTGCTTAAATATAGCACATGATAATAGGAAATAGAACTATATATATGGTAAACTATAAATGGATGGTATACAATATACAATGAAAAATTAAAAAAGAAAAAGAAAAAGAAAAAAAGGAAGCAACATTAAAAATAAAAGACATATATGGAATGAGCGGGGTACGTCAATATATTAAGGAATTATCAACGGCAGTAGTGACATTAACATATAAGGAATGACCAACGGTAGCAACGGAGTGAAACGCATAATTTTGTGCGTTTTATGTATTGCTATTAGAATTCCGGTAATCGTGTTTTTTTTACATTTATATTTATATCGCCACTCTCTACTTTTTAATATATACCTAGAAAAAAGATAATATTTTATGATTTTGTTTTTTTTTTGAAACACAAATATTATTACGAAAGATTAAACGATGAGTCTTATACTATTACAGATATTCCTACTAAGATTTGTGGCTAATCTATGTTCTTCCAAAAGAGAAGAACGATGAACCTTAATTACATCAAATTCCACGATGGAATTTAGTAACTGCCTTATACTGGTGATGATTCCCTTGACTTCCGGAGGATCCAATTCAAGATTTTTGATTGCTTGCTGTAGTATAACAAACTTCGTTACCAGATTTACCCTTTGGATTTCCTTGTCTTCTGCCTGCCTTCAGTGCTCTCCAGCAAGCTTCCGCTTCAGCTTGTAATGGGGTGACTGCTGTAAAAAAATCCGAGTCCAAAACACTTGTTGCTATGTCCCAACCAGGCTTCCAAATTCTCCAGCCTGCAGCTCCCAAATTCATTTGGTGTCTAAAAGATCCATCAAAGCTGATGACACATGCATGTGGTAAACCTTCAGAAGCTGTCCCTTCTCTAATTTTCTGGACCGTAGACTGATGATTATCCATTGAGATTGGCAAAAGTGATTGCCGTTGATTACTGTCCTCAGAATATTCCTGGTAATGAGCTTCTCTGTTGATCAATTCTAATTCTGCCTGTATATTCTGAGCACATTGCACTGGTGATATATCTTGTAGATCAAACACTTTCCCGTTTCTCTGTTTCCAGATCTCCCATAGGATGACAATTATCCTAATTACCTATTCTGTGTTTTGTGCACTCATTACCTGCTGATACAACCAAGTGTTGATTGTTGAGTCAGGAGCAAAACTCAAAAGAAAATTTGCTGCTGTCCAGACTTGTTTGGAAATTCTACATTCCAGAAAAAGGTGTGTCTCATTTTCTTGTGCCAGTAAACATCTGCAGCAGATGGCATTTTGATCCAATTTTCTCTTTACTCTGTTGACACCTGTAGCAAGGCTACCGGTAAGCAATCTCCAGATGAAAATCAAGTGTTTCTGCGGGACTTTGAATGTCCAAATTCTAGACAAAAACTTTCTTGCAGCTGAGCTTGATCTCACTTGGTGAGTAACTAGATCAGTTTTCTCCATTGCTTTATGATATCCAGATTTAATAGTATAATTACCATCTCTTGTGCAGCCCAGAAAGCTTCATCTTTCCCTTTAATATTTACATGTATTGTTTGTATGTGTGGAATGATTTGCTGGGGAAATATCAGTCTGATAAAAGGGAGTCTCCATGTTGCATTCTGTTGATCAATCAGATGACACACTTTCAGGTTAGTGTGTGTTGATAGTACTGATGCATTTTGAATAGGATTTGCACTGTTGGGATCCATTGATCATGAATATGAATATCTTTGCCATTAGCTACCTTCCATCTCGGATTTTTCTTCAAAAGGTCTGCTGCCCATAATACTGATCTCCACCCCCATGAATCCCCAGGTTTAGCAACCACTCTCAGAATTCCTTCATGCCTTAGGTATTTTTCTTGTATACCCTTCTAAGAAAAGAATTTTTATTTGAGATGATATTCCATGCATGCTTTGCTAACAGATCCTTGTTCATCCCAATAGCAGACCTCAAACCTAAACCACCCTCTGACTTTTCCTTGCACATATGTCTCCAGGCTTTCCAATGTAATGATCTTCCTTCCAACTTTCCACCCCATATAAAAGCTGCAGTCATTGCATCTAGTTTTTTGAGGATATTTGTTGGAATCCTAAATATACCCAAAGGATATATTGCTAGAGATTGCAGTACATGTTTTCCCATTGTTACTCTTCCAGGTAGGTTCAACAGCTTAGCTTTCCAAGAATCAAACTTATGCTTGAATTTTGTGATCAGATACTTGAAAACGTCTGTCTTGTTTTGGTAAAAAGAATGATATTTAACAAGTATGTACCGCCTATTCCTTGAGCTTGGATGGCTAACTAATCTCTCATAGCTTGTTTAGCCTCGGGACTTGTATTGGGACTAAAGAAAATAACACTCTTTTCATTGTTAAGTTTCTGAACTGATACTAAAGTGTAAATTTGTAGAATCCTCTGTAAGTCCTGTGCTGCCTGTTGTGTGCACTTAGAAAATAATTGACAATCATCAGCATACATAATATGTGTGATCTATGGTCCACTCCTTGAAACTTTATTCCCCAGTGATTTATTATCCACTACCATAGCCTTCAATCCAGTAGATAAAGACTGTTGACAAAGGATAAAGATAGGGTGACAAGGGGCAACTTTATCTCAAACCTCTGGTAGGGAGAAAAGTTTCACTGAAGGAACCATTCATGACCACCTGATATGACACTGTCTGAACACACAACATAATGATATTTACCAAGTTATCAGGGAGGTTTATGAATCTGAGCACTCTTTCCAGAAACTGCCAAGATATTCTGTTATATGCCTTGCTCATGTCTAGTTTGATAGCTGCCAGACCTTGTTTTGCCATCTTGTATTTTCTGATATGTTCCAGAACTTCATGAGCCAGTACTACACTTTCAGTTATTTGTCTCCCTGGGACAAAGCCATTCTGTGACTGATCTATTAAGAACTCCATATGTGCCTTCAGCCTCTTTGCAATCATTTTTGCCATAATCTTAAACTTCACATTACAAAGAGATATAGGCCTGAAATCAGTGACCAGTCTAGGAATTTTCTTCTCTGGGATCAAAATGATCTGAGTCTTATTCCATTGTAGAGGAAATCTCTGTCCTTGGAATATTCCCAGTATAGTTGAAGATAATTCTGGCCCCACTTTATCCAATATTTTTTTAAGAAGCCTGCTGGGATCCCATCCTCTCCTGGACCTCCCCATGATTTCATGTCTTTCAAAGCTTCCCAAATCTCAGTTCTTGAAAATTCCTGTTCTAATTGCCTTACCTGTGTCTCTGTGAGTCTCCTCTCATTTGCTTGTAATAAGATATCCCAGTCTGAACCAGTCACAACAGATTGTTGGCTGCCATCACCAGAGTGTTATGTTAAAATCCCTTTCAGATGATCTGTAATGTGATGCAACATATCCTTCTGATCTGTAATCCACTGTCCATCAGGTAATAGCAATCCTTGTATTGTATTAGACTCTTTCCTTCTGGTAGCCCATTTATGAAAACATTTTGTTATTTTTTCTCCTTGCCTCATCCAATTTACTTTGACCCTTTGATGCCAGTAGTCAGAGATCTTCTGCTCTAGGTCCATTTTCTGTAAGTTCAAAGCTCTTATCTTTTCTGTATTCAAATAAAGACCATTTCCTGTTTGCAGCCTCTGTAATGATCCTTCAAGCTTTGCCAATTCTTTTTCCATATTACCAAAAGTCCTTTTATGCCAGTTCTCCAAATGAACTAATACCAATCTAATCTTTGCTGAAAATGAATCCTCATTATCCAATTGTGACTGCTGCAATAAAGGATTATCCTATATTCTGTCTAAGATTTGTCTTGGAGGTTCCATATTAGCCCAGATAGCTTCAAGTCTTAGCTGTTTCTATACTCTTGTTACTTGTCTAACTAACCTCAGCAAAAGGGGACTATGATTTGAATGAGAAAAGGATAGATTAGTTACCTTAGCTGAGCTCCACATTCTAAGCCACTCCTCATTTCCAAAAGCTCTATCCAGCCTTTCCACAATTGTGTGTGGTTGCTGCTGAGAATTAGTCCATGTGTACCAAAGACCTTCAGACTCTATCTCTATGAGATCATGTCTATTTAAAAACTTCAACAATGCATGTTTTGGGGTTGTTTGTACAGGAGATCCCCCTTTTCTATTTGCCTGGGATATCACTTGATTAAAATCCCCTAAAATGATGCATGGAAAAGCAGAAAAATAATGCAACTACCCATCTGATTCCAAAGTGCAGGCCTTTCATGGACTAATGGAGGGCCATATACTACTACTTGGCACCATCTCTGTCCCGAGGCATTAGAAACTAAACTTACAATGCTATTACTAGATGCAGATTCTATGTCTACAATGATATTGCTAGACCAAAAGAAAACTATGCCACCTGATCTTCCAACTGCATCAACTATTCTAGAATTCCTGAAATACGTTCTTTCCTGCCACTTCTCAAAATTATTAGCAGTGGCTTTAGTTTCCAATAAGCACAATATGTCAGGTTTATGCTTGCAGATGAGTTGGTCGATCTTCTTCATTGTAGGGGCATTGTTACAACCCCTACAGTTCCACACAATGGTCGTCATGGTTGCTGAGGTGGTTGATGAAGACCGTTTCCTGAGGCTCCCTCTTCTGCCTCCTTCAGCAGTGGTAGTCTTCTTGAGGACACCTCCTCTCCACCAGAGCTGGTAGATGAATCCCCACTATCTTCCTTGGCTATATCCAGTAGATCTTCAATCTGATCCTCTCATACTGCATCTGAATTGTCTTCATCATCTCCCTTCCTGCTCCTATCTTCAGAAGAAACAACTAAGATCTCACGTCCCAACCCCTCTATCTGACTGGTCTGCTCTCCCTTTCCTTGATCTGGATTGTCCCCAAGTTCCTCTCCATCTCTGAGAACATGATTCAGAATCACCTTTCTTCTTTTCGGAGAGCTTAGTGTGGCATGCTCTATATGCACAGAACTTGAACGTTTCCTCTGTTGGACCAATGCAGTTTGCTTGATTGGTTTTGAGGAAGCTCTATGAATTCCTCTAATATTCCAATTAAATGCCACATCCACAACTTGCCTATCTTCTCCATCCCCTTCCATATGCCCCAGCATTGGTGGATTATCTTTACTCAGCCTTGGTGGATTCTCCTCGCCTTCACTCTCCACTGTGTTTGCATTCAGTGTTTGAACATCTTGTACCGTGTGACTAACCGTTAAGTTCTGCATTTGCCTTAATGATTGACCAACTTCGAAATTTGGCCTCCTTCTGCGCAACACAAATCTTGTATATCTACCTCTTCTCTTAGACTTCTTCTCTTGCTGTGACACCTTCATTTTCTTCTTCTCCCTGCTACCCTCTTCCTCCACCTGTTGTCTGGCCCTTTTTTGTCTTCTCTATCTCCCAATAACAATTGCTGGTCCTCTTGTTTGCCTTGACGAACCAGTCTGGGAATCTGATGAAGAGGAATCCGAGTCACTCTCATCAGAAGATATGGCAATCACCTTAGAGTCTTGGCGTACTGCTTCCTCTGGCTGCAGATCTCCCCATTCAACCTGTTGTATCGGGGGTGGGATTTTAGAGATAGCTCATCCCCATCCTGGAATGGCCGAAGCACCTTTCACTATAACTCTTAACTGCATCATGTCTGGATTTCCTTGCAGTGCTGTCTCCATAGTCGTAGTAAGAGCATCTTCAGCTGCTTCCAGATTGTGTAAATCTACCGTGACCCTTTCCAATTCTGTCCTCATATTATTCTCCAAGACATCTTGGTTTCTGACCCATTCTCCCAAATTTTGCGACTCTAACTGCTGCCGCTGTGGAATATATCCCTCCTCGTCAACGAGCATATCTGACGGCGGAGTGTTCGCCTGGCTATCACTGGTTGGGGCTCTCTATCTTGCTCCCCAAAATAAGGATCAAAAATCTGATTCCTGGCTTGAAACGGATTACCTTCCGGCCTGTTTCCAACAGTGAATCTTCTGTTATTTCCTGGCTCCATCCTCATTGATATTAAAAACCCCTCCTACACATCTCTGTCCCTCATGTGCCTGTACCTTAGACGCCTATGCTCCATATAGTTTTCCGGAATGTTACTATTTCTATGGTCCCTTCTATGATTGTAGGCCCTAACATCTCCAGCATACATTTTCCTCCTTGGATCATAGATGATGTTGACTCCTCTTAGCTCGAAATGGGACCGCACTTTGGATTCTATAAAATCATCTAGAACCCCATCACTTACTATCGGGCATCTACTCATGAGGTGTCCAATAACTCCACATCTGCGACATACCCTAAAAACTCTTCCATACTTCACAGCAACCAATATCCTTCTATGTTCCGGATTTTGCACATAATCCAGATCAACATAAAAGCCTGTGACCAAAGGTTCCCCCAGCACAATCCACATCGTGGCCCGAAGATAAGTGACATTTCTGGCCGGCGGTGGTTCAATCTCCACATCTATCACATCCCCTTCCATGTTTGCCGGTTTTATCGCTGCCATCGGCACAAAAGGTTCCGCCGGCAGTCCATGCAACTGAACCCTGACCTTAACTTTTTCTACCCGGACATCCCTTAACACAATCCCTGCCCCCCATCTCCTAAATGCTAACAGACTTCCCGCTATAGCATAAGGACTACGATGGAGGACCGCCAGAGCTTCCTCACGAGAATAAAATCTGATGACAAAAAAATTACCGTGTCTGTGAATTACCTCCGCTGAGATCGACCAGAAATTCCTGAAATATGCATCCAGAACCTCTTCTATGAAGTTTCTGTTGTCCAGGCAGTATGCCAATTAACAGTTTTGTTCTACTGGAACTGCCGCTTCAATGTCCGCCCTTGTCAGCGTCAGAACCCCTCCTCTCTTGGTCGGACGAGCGTACATATTGAAATCCACCCCCGCCGAACTAAGCCCCCTCCTCTCCTCTGAATACTCCGAGCCCGTTGGTGAAAGAGCCCTCTCATTTGTGTTCAGAGATTGACTATCCCCCATTTTAGGACAATGGGGATTCTTTTGTATATTTGAAGATTTTGTTTTAGAGAGGTTTTGTAAACAACAGACTGACAATGAAGTGGAATGTTTTCTAGGATTTAAGTGTTTCTGATCAAGAGTATTTATAGAGCCCTTCCTCTATAACATCTTCTCTTCTTCCTGATGACTTGATTCATCTGAATTGAATTCTTTTCTAGAAACACTACCCCTCATGATTATCTTTTGCAGAAATCGATGGACATGTCTATGATTTATTATATTTCTCCAATAAGCGAGATTATAGAGCACTAACCTTGTATCATCTGACGCCTCGGGACTCACCGTATTAACTGCCTCACGCAAAACTCCCCTTTTTAGATCAAGCTTTAAATTTTCCGTCCGCCACCCAATCACTGGGCTACTGGTTGGCCAATCGAACGGAGAATCTTACTTTTCAGAATACTTCCAAGCCAAAAGCAGGTCCTGATTGCGTGTAGAAAACCCTAACCTTCAACCTTTATGCATGTGATAATTAACACCCCCACTGTAATTTTGATGGATAGAAAAGACAGATCCCCAACTTTTGAACTGAAAAACTATCAAAAATGATGACTAATTTGATTTATGCTACTCTGAAATGACCGGAAAACTACTATCCTTTCTAGAGAGAGAAAGTTTCGTTTTTCACCTCTCAACTACTTGTTTTTTATGATTTTGTTTGGTTACATGTTTCATTCTTGTTATTTTAGACCTATTTTTGTAATAAAAGAAAATCTAATTTTCTCTAATTTTCATTTGATTTGATTAATTTTGGTCCATTCAATTTAGATATGTCTTTTTTAAATATGATTTTCTATTCTCTATTACCATATCAGTATATAATTTCCTAAACCTTTGTAAAATAATATATTAACTACAATCTGAAAATTAATTTAATGAGTTTGTATCGGTTGATTCAATCTTTTCCTCGAAGGAGTCCCAATTTTTTTTATCAAGGACAAATATCTAAACTAAATTAAATCTGGTCATATCATCAAGGTTAATTAGCGGGTTAATTTTGTAATATTCGTTCTAATTGTATTTATTTGGAATACTAATCCTCAATCATATCATAATTTTTTCTTTTGTTTTTTTGTTTATGATATTTTAAGATTTTGTTTGGTTCTACATATTTTATTCTTGTTATTTTAGACTTATTTTATAAAAAGAAATTTTAATTTTCAATTTATTTAGTTAATTTTATATTTTGGTCTATTTAATGTTAGTATGTCTTCCTTAATCATAGTTGTCTATTCTTTGTTACCATATCATTATATAAATTGCTAAATCTTTGTAAAAATACATATATTAACTACAATCTGAAAATAAATTTAAAGTGTTCACATCAGTTAATTCGATCTTTTCCTCGAAGGACCCCCAATTTTTTTTATCAAAGATATATATTGAAATCCCCAACTGTATTAAATATGATCATCAATCAAGGTACTAATAGAAATTGGTTAAACAAGTGGCCTACCCCACTTGGGCAAAGGCAAGTTGCCTTGGTTAGAGAGAGGTTCAGAGTTCGATTCCCTCCTCCCCCAATTCAGCCCCTGGGCTTTCTCCTAATCTCCAAGTTTCATTCCCGCAGAGGCGTGCTCAACTCAAAGCAGGTGAGTAATGGAACCTGCATCAATTGGCGCATGAAGTGCGAAACGGCGAAATGCATCAGATGGTGTATCAAGTGGGAGTTTCACCCCACTCAAAGTGTTGGTGAGGACCTTGGACTCTCGGCGTACGGATCAGTAGAATAAGATTAGATTAGGATAGTCATAGGATCCATGTACTCGATTAGGTCGATAAAAGAATAGGCTTATCAAAAAAATAGAATTTTTTTTCGATCTAGACTAATGCAAACTTAGCAAGAGCATTGCCTTGATTTAACCCTCTCAGTCATTAAGTATAATCAAAGAAATCAATTTATAATTTTAAGAGATGACTTTTAAATGCCACTTAGAGCAAACCCAATATTTACTCTAAAATTATCTTTATAATAGAGTATCAAATTTCAAAAATTGTATAATTGTTTTACCAACATTCAACAGATGCTCTATTTTACCCTTTCATACATTTATTACCATAAATTATTATAAAATATGATTTACTTGGAACTCTCCGAAAGTAATATACCTTTTTTTTTAACTTAAACCGTCATTGACGGGGTTTTGAGGGTCTTCTCTCTTTTCCATTAAAATCGGCTCAAGAGTTGCCAAATAGGCTTACATTTGTTGAGGTTAGGAGAAGTTTCTAAACATCTATCTATCTACCGTACTCATGGAGTTAACACCATAATAAATGCATGTAACAACATATCCATGACTCTATCGTCACACTGAAGTGCAGTTACACGTTGTTCCTAAGTCTAAAAATTGCGACGAAATACATCTGAAAAACCTAAAGTCTAATGCCCGAAAGCATCTAACTATTTGGCAGGTAAATTATCAGTAACTTGAACCAACCCCAACAGTAAAGTCAGAGTCAACCAAGTCTACTAGTCTAGATCCATTCACAGAGTCGCCAGAAATACATCGTCGCGACTATTCTGACTTGGATTTCTCGTGCACTGTTTAAACATAATAGAGACTAGGAACCTGGGGTATTTTCCATAGCGCGGCTAATCCGGTTATAATGAAAACAACTGATATGCATTGAATACTCAATAAACTAGTTTAGATAATTAAACAAAAAGACCCAAGTGAAGCACACATTTCATCTGACATAAATAAATAAAAAAGAATGGAAACCATTCATCTGCAACTGGATCCATATAGCTGTCAGTGGCGGGAGGCGGCTGAGAAGGTGGCGTGTGCCTGTAACGTGCCGACGCGTTGCGTCCAGTAAAGGCGGCGCGTTTCTCCGGCGAAAGAAGTTCCCGATGATATGTCGGCATGTTCACGCTCCAACGGCGCATGTAGGCGTGTATGGCTACAGATCAACTGCGCGTGTGGCGCGTGAGTGCGACTCCGGCCAGATATGGTCAAAATAGACCCCAAACTTTTCAGATTTGTGTAGTGGCTGTTCTGGCAGCCGATTGACGAATCCCGTGACCGGCAACTGTCTCATATGACTGTCTTTCCGGCTATCGCAGTGGCAAAGAGGATATTCTGGATGGGCTTTCAATCCTTATGGTGACAGGGCGGCGGCTTTGACTGTCGGTGGCGGGGAGATGGAGGTTACCAGCGAGGGATAGGAGGGGTGGCTGGGTATTAAAGAAAAAGGCATGGGTGGAGGGATAGACCGGGTGGCGGCAAGGAGCGCCGGTGACAGCCTGGTCCCCCTCCGGCGTTGATCTGGTTTTTGAGAAAGTGGGATCGGGGGAGAGAGAAGGGAGCATGGGATTTTTTTATGGATGAGTCTTGTTCAGGTGGTGATCCCGAAAGTAATATACCTATATTGAACACGCTCTTCTCCAAATTTACCCAATTCAAACTCCATAAAATAAAATAAAATAAAATTTTCATCAGGCACCCAAACTCTAAATATTCATGAAATTCATAGGGTTTAAGAAAGTGGAGAAAAACTCACCTTTCAGAAGCCGACGCCAGAGAAGATGAAGGGTCGTGGTTGATGCAGGTTGCGATCTACAGTGGTGTGGTGGTGGGTGGCGCTGGTGGCTAGAATCGAAAAGAAATTTATCTCTTCCGATTATCTTCCGATGAAGGGACGTGCTTCTTGCTTCTTGCGTGAATAATACGTATAAGGTTAAAAAAGAAAATTAGAGTAATAGTTAATGGCTGCATTAATATAGAGTGTCTATGAGTATAATCTGAAGCCATAATATAGCTAGAAACTTTCCCGTCGTGGTGCACTTGAAGACAGAGAAGGTGCATAAGAAGAAAAGACCATTCAAGTTCTTTAATATATGGACTAAATCCCCACAGTTCATGAGCCTGATGGAGGCAACCTGGAAACAGGTTCAGAGCAGTATAATGATAGGAGTTTTCCAGGCTCTACACTTTCTGGAGTTTACCCTGCTTAAGCTGAATAAGAGGGAATTCTCCAAAATTCAGATGAGGGCGGTAGCAGCTAGAGCTCACTGGAAGAACTTTTACCTGGATCTTATGAATGACACCTCAAACGTGGCTTTGCAGCAGCAGGAGGAGCTGGCCGGATTGGAAGCTGATGGTCTGGGGGAGGCTGAATTTCAATTTATTCAACAAATGGCTAGATTGGATTGGATGAAGTATGGAGATGAACCTACAAAACAGTTTCACCAATCACTGAGAAAAAGACAGTATCATAACCAAATTTTGAGTCTGTATGATGGCAACATATTGGTGGAGGATTAGGAGGCCATTGAATCCACTCTACTGGATTTCTTTTAGAATCTGTCGGGGAGAGCCGGAGTACCTACCATGCAGATTAATGAGCTGATAACAAATAAAGGTCCAGTCCTCCCAGTGGAAATGCAAGTGAGTTTCATTCAAGGTGTAATCAGGGAGGAAAGGGATTAAATCCTCCAAAAGCCTTGGTTTGATGGGCACTTCAGCCAAGCTTCCTTGAAGAATTGGCCTATAATTGGTTCTGATATCTGTGCAGCAACTGAAAGTTTCTTCAAGAGAGATCAAATGCCAACAGATTTCATCAAGGCAGTCCTAGCCTTGATCCCTAAAACCCAACACCCTCAGAGAGCCTCTGACTATAGACCTATATCCTGTTGTTCTGTACTCTACAAAATGGTTACCAAAATCCTCTGTAGCAGAATGAGAAATGTACTTCCTTTTTTGATTAATGAGAATCAGAGAGCCTTTGTTTCAGGAAGAAGTATTACTCACAATGTCTTGTTAGCTCAGGAGTTGCTCAGTAAGTATAACAAGAAGGGAATGTTTCCTAGCTGCATGATTAAAGTGGATATCAAAAAGGCTTTTGATAGCCTTGATTGGAAGTTCCTCTTCAACTGGCTGACTAGTTTGAAATTCCCTGGACCTTTCATCAAATGGATCAGAACTTGTGTGGAAGGCTCAACTTTCTGTTTATCTGTCAATGGATGCTATACTGATTCATTTCAAGGGAAAAAAAGGGGTGAAACAGGGAGATCCTCTCTCTCCTCTTCTTTTTGTGATCTGCATGGAATTCTTATCCAGAAGACTGTCTTTGGTTTTTAAGACTAAAGAGTTGGAATATCACCAAAAATGCAATAGAGTGGCACTCCACAATCTTCTTTATACAGATGAGCTTCTGAATTTCTGCAGGGCCACTAGTAAGTCTATGACTGGAGTGAAGAACATCCTCAGTGACTTTTATCTGACTACATGTTTGGCTATCAATGAGAGTAAGTCCTCTGTCTATTTCTACAGATTTGAGGACCCTACTTATGAAACTCTGGCTGATATTCTGCAAATCCTGTGGGAGCATTCTCAGTTAAATACTTGGGAATTCCCATTTCAACTGTAGTTTGGGACAAGATTACTTGTACTCAATTAGTAGAAATGGTGGTGGAAAGGATGACCTCTCTCCGATCCAGATCTTTAGCTTATGCTGGTAAGTTGTACCTTATAAATTCTGTTTGTTGAGCCTGAACAGTTATTGAGCTAGAGCATTCAAGATCCCACAGAGTGTACGTAAACCAAGAAATTGGGAAATTGTGTAGGGATTACTTGTGGGAAAGAGATGAAAATCAGAGGAAGCTGGTCCCTATTTCCTAGGAAACCCTTTACATTTCTAAGGAGAGAGGAGGGATGGGAATTAAGGACCCTTCTACTTGGAACAGGGCTGCAATTTGCAGTCTTTTATGGGATGTTCATTCCAAAAAGGATGTACTATGGTTGAGATTGATACATGCCTACTATCTAAAGGGAAGCATTTGGATGCATACTTCCCTAACTCATCACAGGGTTAGACAACATGGTACTAGATAGTGTTAATGCAGATTAGGGAGGAGATAGGCCCAAATCTGAAAGATTGTGTTGACAGCAAGGGGAAATTCAGCACCTCAAAGGTATATGATTTCTTCAAGGGAGCTGACATGAAGGATAGGATGGGTTATGTACATTTGGAGGTCTAAGTTATTACCAAGGCACAGCTTTTTCCTGTGGATGTTGTTGAAGGGAAGATTGTCTACCATTACTAGACTACAATCCTTTAGTATGTTAAGAGTGTACACAACTGCTGTTGTTTTTGCCAAGAACCTGTTCAGGAAACACCACTAAACATGTTTATCTAATGCTCTTTTACTAAGGAATTGTAACAGAAATTATCTCTCAAATCAGTTCAGAACATGAGAGAATTCAGGAAGATACTCAACAGAGTTGGAGGTAGGAGGAGCAAGAGGAATTTTGTGATGATTGTTAGTTTTGCTTACCAGCTATGGCATGAGAGGAACAAAAGAATTTTCCAGCACATGTTTATGATTTTAGCATTTTTTTGCAGATATTAATCTTGATTATATGTAGTTTTACTAGTTTCTGCTCAAAGCCTGTCAGACTTTTCTCCCTTAGTCCAAATCAGACTCCCCTTGTAAAAGATGGAGTCACAGAAGTGGACCATAATAGGGAGTTAGCCTGGTTTCGGGCAGTGGACTGTCTCAGCTTTAGCTTGTTTTTATTAACTTAGGAAGTTTCTCTTATTTTGTTATTCACAAGGCCTGGAGTGAAGGATATGATGTGTAAGTGACATTTGTTGGAATGCAATGAAATATATATCTCACATAAAAAAATGACAAATTTAACTCAAAACTCATACTATATGGTAGCTTTTAGAATAAAACTCTCTTAGAATCATCGGCGTGGTTAAAAATGCACAAGTTTTAATATCTCAAATCATCAATACGTTTACTTTCTTCTTTTGCATCATTCTTTCTTTCTCAAAATAATTGTACAAATCACTATATTCCTATCGATGTTTTTACCGTGACTTAAAAAACTTTAAAGCGTACACCACACACTTTCAAAATTGATAAATAAATAACAAATAACAATGACATATATAATAAATAAACATGTACCCCAGTCGACGCGATTACAGGATACTACAAGCTAGGGGTAGATAGTGGAGATCGACGCGGTGGAGCTCCGCAACCTACTGTTGAAGCACAAAAATTGATTTTCGGACACTAAGGGTGTGTTTGGTTGGACAAATTTTTGCAAAACTTGGACTATCCAAGTCCAATTTTGTAAAATCTTGTTTGGTTCACCAAGTTTTCCAAAATCCAGACTTGCAAAATCCTAAAAACCAATCAAAGATTTTGTTCTATACTCACAAACTCAACCCAACCAAACAAGGATTTTGCAAAACCAGACTCTCAAAATTCCAAACAAAAACTCAAACTCTCAAAAACCCAAAACAAAATCCAGACTCTCAAAAACCTTACGAACCAAACACACCCTAAATTTGAGATCTAGATTTGGATGAATGCGTCTAAATTGAATCAGATCGAATAGGAAGCTCCGGTTGAAAAAAAAAATCATTGATTTGAAAATGTGTGCGTTGTCGAATGAAAGTTTTTTAAAATTTTCATGCTCTATTTCATCTGTTTCATTTGCAAAAAAAATTGGTTCTTTTGTTAGTGTTGTTATGTTTAAAATTCTTTACGTTATGTTCTATTTAGCCAAAAGTTTATAATTAAGTACGCGACGCAACCAACCTAATTCATATTAACACATAAAAATTTTCTGTAGTATCAGTTTCTCTGATACAAAATTAGCATTTCTTAACTCTACAAAATATACTGATTAACACAATCGAACACGAAGAAATTGATGCGGGACGGATAGCGTGGGTTTCATATAACGGATCTTAGGATCTGAAGGTGGTGAAAATTGACTGATAGTAGTTTATAATGTATAAAAGATGTAGAATAATCGGATGAAAATTGTAAAGTAAGGATATTGTCCTTCCACGTCACACTTCAGAATCTGTCAAACGTCGCGTCTGTCGGGTAAGTTTGAGTTGCTCGCACTTTAAAAATACGATTTTTTATCGTAAAGAATTTTTATATATCAATTGTCCGAATAATCCTTCATCAAAGATTATATTATATATTACTTAAGAAAAAGTAAATTTAAAGAGACATAAAATTCCCTCTATTTTTCTATGACAATAATTTCTTAAACATACTAGCTAAATATCATCGTGCGTTGCATGATATGTTTAATCTTTTTTATGTAAATATTATGAACAAACTTATGAAGATGAGGATGAAGTGTGTTTGAAGAAAAACTGTTTAAGATAATTAACAAAATTATAGTGACAAATTACAAAAGATTTTGAAATTGTCAATATATATCGTAATTGACAGATTATTCATCAAAAGTATTTATTATAAAATAATATATATGCAGATCAAAATGTAAGAAATTTATTTAATATTAAGTTAATAGATAAATATTTTTATAAGTACACATTTTAAGGGGAAAATGCTAGCGATCCATGCATAATTAACATAGAAACACTATAATCTATATTTATAGTCTAATATATTGATATAATCCATGGTGATATTGTAATAATACAGACTATTTCCATGCATATTCCATATATCGCACATTCATGTTTTTCCTTTCGAAAACGTGTTAATTAGCATGATGGACTGAAATTACCGTGTAAATTAGCGTGTAAATTAGGATTTTATAGATGGATTGAGTTGTATTTGTAAAACATAAATTATAAATTTAAAATAAATATCTATTTTTTTAAAATAAATATATGTGATCTTATTAAAGAAAGAAATCGGTTGAATATAATTTCTAAGAATGATATTTGCATCATAATATAATTGATCCTTTCCTTTTTACAACTAATAATTAGCTGATTCCAGGAAAAACGCTCCCAAACTAGCGTGTAATCATAAACTCGACGCTCCCAAATGCTCCCAAACGTTCTAACCTCTCTCCTCCTCTATTTTCTCAATTAACAACTATTCCCGATAGAATCCCCTCTTTTTCAGATATGACCCCACCTGTGACTACCTAAAACGGCAACATTCATGGCATAGCCACCGCAGCTCCGCGGTGGCAACCCCAATCTACGCACATTTGCCCAAGCTCTTTCATCCAAACCGCCCCCGCTTGCCAATACTCTACCCACAAATCCAGAAATTCTGCCTATTGGTGAGCACAAAGGCGAATTAGCGTGTATTGTGTCCCCAGATCAAGCAGCCTCGCTCGCGAACCACTACACCAATGCTCTGATAGGCAAGTTCGAAAAAGGGAAGCCATCCATGGAGGTTTTGAATGAAGCTTTCAAATCGATCGGTTTCGCTTCAGCATTTCAGCTGGGATCATTAGACTACCGACATGTCCTCATCAGGTTCGAAGATCTCCATGATTATCAGAGATATTGGCTCAAGGGTATCTGGAGCTTTAAAGGTGTCCCTATGAAGGTGCTTAAGTCACTAGTGGAAGGAGGGCCTTCAACGGCGCATAGGAAACGGCGGTTAGCCATGAACGCTATCAAGATTATATGTTCCGATGACGGAAGTTTGGAAATACCTGAGCCATAGTCACCAGGTCCCACTAGTACTGTCATGAGAATGTTAATATATATGTAAAGGAACACCGACATGATGACCTTCCGGTTAAGGAACATGACTGAATATATAATAGAAACTTATTATAAATTTTAAAATATCAAATTTTGACTCTTAAACCTGAAATTTTTGATGATTATGTTAATTTTATTATGTATAATATACTTTTCTTGAAAATTTACTTTGGTATTAGAAAAATTAAAGGTACTTGTAGTGAGAATTTAGTATCATGAACCTGAGAAACATTATTAAGACTAAAACTTGTTACTTAAGTACATATACTTTGTAGACATATTTCATCCACCATTGTAATCAATTTATTTCCATTTTGATCAATTTATTTGAGTGCTACTGATACATTTTAACATAAATTCCATGAAATAGCATTGATATAAATGCTTATTTCAGTAAAAATTTGAAAAATGTCATAAAACATCAAATTCTGACTTTTAAACATGGATTTTTGATACTTATGCTGAATTTATTATGCATAATACACCTTTCATGTGGATCTACTTTGTTATTAGCTCAATGAAAGATACTCATAGTGACTAGTGAGAACTTCAGTATCGAGAATATATATGAGAAACACTACTAAGACTATAACTTGTTACTTGAGTATATATACTTTGAGTGTTATTTCCACCATAGTTGTGATTAATTTATTTCTATTATTAAATAAAATCAAGTATATTTGAGTGTTTCTGAGTTTTTCTAATATAAAGTTTTGAAATTGCATTGATATGAATGTTCAGTTCAATAAAATTTTGAAAAAAACGTCACAAAACATCAAATTTTGAATTTTAAAACTGATTTTTTATGATTATATTAATTTTATTAATTATAAGAAACTTTTTAAAGTAAATTTTCTTCGATATTAAATCAATGAAAGGTACGTGTAGTGAAAATTATAGTATCAAGAATCTGAGAAGCAATACTAAGACAATACCTTGTAACCTAAATATATATACTTTAGAGTCATATTTCCACCATAGTTGTGATCATTGCACTTTTAATGTAAATTTTCTTTGGTATTGACTTGATGTTTGGTACGTTTAGTGAGTACTTTAGAAGCAAGAACCTAAGAAGTACTACTGGGATTACAACTTAGTTAAGTATATATACTTTGCAGTCATATTTAAACCATAGTTGTGATCAAATTGTTTCAAATACTAAATGAAATTAAGTATATTTGAGTGTTCCTATGACATTATAATATAATATCCATGAAATGTTTAGTTTAATAAAAAAATTGAAAAATGTCATAACACATCAAAATTTAACTTTTAAACTAATTTTTTATGACTATGATAATTTTAATATGTATACGATAGTTTCTTAGTGTGATTTAAATTACAAATGAATTTGAAAGTTTGATTTGGTGGACCAAAGTCGTATAAAATTATGCTCTAGTTATACATAGCAACAACTAACTGCTCCTTTTGGTATGCAAAGCAACAACTTACTGCTGCTTTTGGTATGCATAGCAACAACTAACCACTGCTTTTGATATCCATAGCAACAACTAGCTGCTGCTCTTGGTATACAATTTTGATATCATATAATATCAACTTTTGATTTTTAAACTTAATTTTTTTCTAATGATTATGTTAATTTATACTATATAATACACTTTTATGTAAATTTTCTTTGGTATTGGCTCGGTGAAATGTACGTGTAGTGAGAACTTTAGTAGCAAGAACCTGAAAAGCACTACTTAGACTATAACATGTAGTTAAATACATATACTTTGCAGTCATATTTCAACGATAGTTGTGATCAAATTGTTTCAAATATTAATGAAATTAAGTAAATTTGAGTGTTTCTATGATATTATAACATAAATTCAATGAATTACCATTGTTTTTAATGATTATGTTAATTCATAATATTGTATAAGACACTTTTTGTGTAAATTCGCTTTTGTATTAGCTCGATGAAAGGTACGTGTAATGAGAACTTCAGAAGCAAGAACCTAAGAAGCACTACTGAGACTATAACTTAGTTAAGTATATATACTTTGCAGTCACATTTCATCTATAGTTGTGATCAAATGGTTTGAAATATTAAATGAAATTAAGTACATTTGTGTGTTCCTATGACATTATAACATAAAGTCAATGAACTATCAGTGATATGAATGTTTAGTTTAATAAAAATTTGAAAAATATCATAAAACATCAAGTTTGTCTTTTAAACTAGTTTTTTTATGACAATGATAGTTTTATTATATATACGATTGTTACTTGGTGTGATTTATTGACTTTGAATTTGAATGATTGACTTGATAGACCAAATTCATATAAAAATTATATTTGGCAAGAATCATGTCATTTAAAATATATAATTTACATCAATGTTGAAAAAATCATGATTTGTGTTGAAATTGAAAATTTTAAAAAGTATTTAGCCCGTCATTTAAATTATATTAAAATTCATAGGTTCACATATGCAATTATTAGGATTTAATATGTTGAATAAACAAAATATAACTGATGTTGTAAAAAAATATTATATAATAACTGCTGAGTAATTTTCATAAATATATTAAAATAAAATTTTAATTCTGAATTTTTAAGAAAATTTATATTTTGCATGATGATCTGATCCGTCAATTAATTTTCACGACTTAATCCCAGCCGTTGATGCTTTATCCATATAAAGAAAACCTTATCCTTCTGAGTCTCTGCATCGCATTCTTTCTCCCAATCCCATTTCTCTCTGCTCGACGTCGATCCCCTCCACCAGAGAATCAACGCCGTCGCCGCCTCAGGAGTCAACCCGCACCGGCGTTCCTCCACCCCCGCTGGACAGCCTCACCACCGTCGCTGCGGTACTACACCAGCTGACATCGGATTTCTGCAGCTTAGGGCTGCGCCGGTTGGAGACCTCTTCGGAGCTGCAGGCTGTCGGTGGGTCTCACCGGAGTTTGCGATTCTAGAGCCGGAGTTTCCGATTCCAGTGATGATTTTCCTTACGACCTCACCTCCTTCCCCGCCAATTCAGCGCCCCCAACATCACCAGCACAGAATCTCCGCCGATTTTCACCCCCTCAATCATCCTCGCCCTCTAAATCTGGGTCACCGTGGACCAGCTGTCCGACCCAGGAAACCCATGCGAAGCCCCGGCTCGGTTCCTGGAGAAATCCTCACAAGTGTGTCAAAGCTCTCGAGCCTTACACCGTCCGCTCCGTTATCGGCGGTAGCCGCAACTCACTCGCCATCTGTGATGATGGCAAGGTGTTTGTTAAAATCACCCTCTCACATTTAAACTCCCTGGGTTTCGTACTCTATTGATGAATGATGGTGTTTGTTTTTTGTTTGGCGGGATACCTTTATTTAGTTGTTTACTTGGGGTGGAATCAGAGGGGCACGCTGGGGCACCCGCCAAAGACCAAGATCGAGAGTGTTCCCAGTCTAGTGAAAGCTCTCAGGAATGTTAAGATTGCACATGTGAAATTTTGTTTACTTCTCAGTTCTCACTATATATAAAAGTTTTAAACTTTTTTTGCTTCTCAGTATCCTAGGCGTCTATTGGTGGCTGGATGTTTGGCTGTTTTGATATTGTTATCAGTTGTATGTTGTTTCTTGATACACGTTTTTATGATAGGATGGATTTATAAGTTTCTTGGGTTAAAAAATATAAGAAGTAGTTGTATTTTGCTTGCATTTTGTAGAAACTTGATCAAATATATTGGCTTATGAATTTGTTTACATTCTCTCAATTCCAGACAACGTATATTGACATGTTTTATTTTTCCTCAATGGCTATTCTTTTACTGTGCAGTTCTTGTTCTTTGGGACTAGCTGCATCAAACAAGTTGTTTAATCTGTTATATAAGCTGGGGAAGCATTGGATATGGCCTCTGGAAATTGCTAAGATTTATTTTTTTAGCTGTAAGTCTTCTTCCGCTGCAGGTTTTCTTCTTTTTTACAGCTCTGCTGTTGGTTCTCTGTATATTCCTAGAGTTTGATAACTCATACATATATAATGTTGTTACTAATTTTTAGTCTCAGATTCATCGAATATCTTGATTCATGAATTTTTGTATTCCATCCGTCTACATGAAAAGAATTTTTGTTATGACTTGTGTACGGATCTATATATACAGATGGCATGACTTTGTGCAAATGTCTCTATGATATAAGTTGTTCATTGACTTGCAAAGCTCCATGACTTGCAAAGTAGTATTGTGAGATCTTGTGTTGCTAAATTATAAAGTGTTTGCCCTTTTCTTTGGGGTAGTTTGTATTTTACTTAATTCTCTTACAGTAACTACTGAGATTAGTTGTAGAATTGCATCATACATCCCTTTTGAGGTTTGATTGATGTGAGTCTGATAATCTCTAGAGCTAATTTAGTTGTGCTGCAGGAGTTGGAGAAGAAGAGAAAGGAGAGAGCTAAGGTAGTATATGAGAGGAAGAAGCAGTTAACGAAACAAGAGATGAATCTAGGAGCTTCCTTCACATTCCTACTCAAGTTCAAGCATGGTTACGTTCTTATTCAAGTATTCAAGTACAAGTATAGTTGGATTAGAATTAGTGTAGAATGTTTATGAGTTAGTTTAGCATGCTAGTTGGAATAGAATTAGTGTAGAATGATTTATGATTTAGTTGTAGAGTGATATGTAAATTAGTGTAATAATGTTGTAATGACAATTTGGATCTTTAATATAATTTATAAATTTTGAATTTTATTATTTTATTATTTTATTATTTTATTTTTTATTAATTTTAGCACCAGATTTGGGGAAATCAAAATTCCATTTCGTTATCAAAATTTGTCTTTTCCGTTATCGGAAGTATGTACAAAAAAACTCATGTACAAGATGGCTTCCACAACCGGAACGAACTCATCAACACCTCATCGTTATACGTGTTCCGAATACGGAACATGTATGCACCGTTTATAAAAAAATACAAATACGGCGGTTCAGACCGCCGTTACCTGTGTTCTGAACAACGGCGGTTAAGACCGCCCTTTCCTTCACACCCCCACCCACGGTGCAGCCACCGACGGCAGGCAGAACCGCCGGCGTAGGGGGGGGGGGCGACCGCCGTGATTTCGGCCGGGCTATAGTAGTGAGTGGACTATTGATTTCAGCCCTAGTTGTGAATCATCAATTATTCCATCTTGGGTAACAATTCCTAATCTTTCAATATTCTTCTATAATGTTGCTATGCTAGAGTTTATTGGAAATAGAATTGGTAGTTTTATTAAAATGGATGCAGCTACAACCTCTCTGACTAGACCATCTGCCGTTAAACTTTGCATTGAGGTGGATTTACAAAGAAATTGCATGATGAGATAACAGTTGGAGTAACAGGTCATGTCACTGATTTAGAGATCATTTATGATCAGTTGCCCCTATACTGCTCCCACTGCTGTAAGCTAGGTCACTGTCTAGAGGAGTGTATCTCAGCAAATCCCCAACTCAGACAACCATATAACCCTAGAAAGCATATGCCTTTTGATCCCTCAAACCAGCAAAATAAACTCCCCACAAGACCTGCTCCACAGACAACTGCAAAACTCCCTCTAACTAGTGAAGGTGTCTCAGGGGTTTCTGCAAAAGAAAAAGACAGGACTATCAAATCTCAGATGATGTATGTAAAAAAGGTCCCTGCCCAGGTTCAGCTTTCACCAAATCTTGTCGCTTTTGATAAAGGCAAAGAGAAGTTGTGTGCATCAAATGATGAACTCATGCTGCTTGAATCCTCAACACAACGTTGTTCTTCCCCAACTGACCAGACTGGAAAAGAAATTATTTTTATTCAGGATGATACTCAGACTACCAATCTCCTAAACCAATCCCAACAGCTACCTAATCTCTTGCCTTACCCCCCCCCCCCCCCCCCGATTACCTCTCCCTCTGCAACCAACCTAATGAGCTAAACATCACCCAATCCCTAGATACACCTAACTCCCCTCCTCAGATATCCCATCCAATCCCTACTTTGCTTCAGCCTGAAGAAGCTGAATGGCTCTCTAAAAATCATAGACCTAAAGTCTATGCTTCAGATGATACAAAGTTGGGATCAGGTACACACTCTTCCCTTGTTGATAGTCCTCTTACTTCTAATGCTGCTCCTTTCTTTTCTCTAGGAAAAAACACAGATGATGGATGTCTACGAACAGCACTTGATCACGAACCCCGCTCACGATGTGATCTGCAAAACAAAGGCCCCGGGCGTCCCGGGGATAGACACTTCGACGCTCAAGTCAGTATATTTGCTTTAGGCGTAAAGTATGAGATTAGATGGAGAGGTCTACCAAACCTTTAGGGTATTTATATGGCTACATCCGCAGATCACCAAAATATGTATTTATGGTATGAATACAACTCTTATGGGAATAGTAGTTGTATTACCATATATATTAGAAGTATATTTCGGACATGGTTGTGTTACCATGTTTAGGATGGCTGTATTACCATCTTTGAGAGGATGTATATTCCTTGTAGAACATTCATAATATACGCATTCCTTATAAAGATTAGGATTGATGGACCTATGGATCCACCTTCCGCGTATCTCGAGCCCACGACCCTTCTCGGGCCCTGGTCCGAGTATGAATGAGGCCTGAATACGAACCATGGACTTATCAGTAGCCCCAAGGTAGATCTTCAGAATATAGAGTGCTCTGTCTCGAAGGTTGAAGAAGAGAGGCTTGCTTCTCGAGGGAACATCGGTAAGTCGAGGGAGACTAAATCGGGGTGTTAAGCTCGGGGTGTCCTTCGGGGACTCTCCTCTCGGGCTTACCCTTCTGAATATCTAGCTTTAAGTTCTTTCGTATTCCATCAGGACACGTGGACGGTTGGATCTGAATCTGCCTTCTTGAATTCTAAGGGGACTGACACGTGGTCTTGATTCATTGTATCTTCTAGCAGTGAGGAGGATCAACCTTCCGATTGCATGTATCGACACACGATATTCTTCCAACAAAAGTTGATAACTGTCTTGCCAGTTATGTTGGTTAAGGCTTCAGCCTCTACCCATTTTGAGAAATAATCGATGGCCACAATAAGGTACTTGAATTTACCAAGGGCCGTAGGAAAAGGTCCGACGAGATCTACGCCCCATCGGACGAATAGCCAGGATTCTTGGATGGTAATCATATTCTCCTGTGGCACGTTGATCATCTTAGCAAATCTCTGACACTGGTGACAAGAATTGATATATCTTTTGGCATCTTGTAGCATCGTAGGCCAGAAATAGCCCATCTGTAGGAGCTTTCTGGTGACGGTACGTGGACCTTGATGGCTACCGCAGACTCCTTCGTGTGTTTCTTGTATTAAGTGTTCCGCGTCGGAAGGCCCATCACACTTGAGTAGGGGTTGGAGGTATCTTTCTCATATAGGATGCTGTTGTGGATGACATATTTTGGAGCTTTAACTCGGACCTTCCGTGCCAGATGCTTGTCCTCGGGAAGGGTACCTGTTTGGAGGTATTCAATGTAGGGGTTCATCCATGTGTCTGAGATGTCAACAGCCATGATGCTACTCTCTTCATAACTTCATTAGCAATTCTTGAGAAGATCTTATGTTGAGGTCCGATGAGGCAAGTTTGCTAAGTGCATCAGCCTTGTGGTTACCTTCTCGGGGGATATGATTCAGCTCATAATGTCGGAATTGATTTAGGAGAGGCTTAACTATCTCGAGGTATTTCTGGAGACTGTACTAATGAGTTTCGTATTCACCTTTAACCTGTTGAACCACGATCTGTGAGTCACTGAATATTTCGAGGTCCTCGACCTCAAGATCCTTTGCTAGTTTTAGCCCCGTAATGAGGGCTTCATATTCTGCTTCATTATTAGTGGCTCAAAAATCAAAATGGAGAATGTAAGGATGGTCATTTCTCTCGGGGATGGTGAGTAAGACTCCAGCACCGCTTCCCCCTGAGTTGGAGGATCCATCCACATATAGTTGCCATTTTCCGGAGTCCGGAGCTGGGTTTGGTTTGTCGATCTCCAATGGTTCAACAGACTCCATTATGAAATCAGATAAGGCTTGGCTCTTGATGGCTGTCCGAGGTTTATACTGTATGTCAAGTTCTCCCAACTCGATGGCCCACTTCACACTACTACAAAGGGGTAGATGCAAGACACATATTTAAGGCGTTTAAGCCTGGCGCGTTTTTTTACGCCTTGATTGATAGTAGCGATCTCGCTACCATGTCAAGCTAGCAAAAAAAAATTACATTCAAGACGGAAAGAAGCAGTTAAAGGCGGAAATGGGTTTTGACGTTAAAAAATACTTGACCAAGGCGGAAAAAATGTATCCGCGTTAAATTTAATTGGTTGTTGCGATCTCGTAACTGTTGTAGTATAATAAACGTGTCCATAACGATTTCGTAGGTTAGCTCGTTAGTCGTAGGTTTGTGCGTTGCGATATTGTAAGCTTTGCTAAACCCTAATTTTAGCAGGCGAGGATATGGCAGATGTCGTAACAGGCACGCTAGTATATTGCGTTTGATGTTACGGTATCGCTTTTGTGCACGTCAAATTTGTCATTGTTCAATGTACAGTGCATGTGAGGGTGATTGAAATGTTACGAGTTCGCTGGCTATTCAAAGGTGTTAGCGACGTATTAGCGACATCGCAAGCGCGTCTGTATGGGTCACAGATTTAAGCTGAACTGGCCGTTCTAACTCCAAAAACAAAAACTTTAAAAGGGTCTAAACAGGTGGGTATTGAAGGGTGATCAGTTTAAGTGTTCTCGAAGGTCTCATTGTTCCCGTGTTGGTGTAGGTAAGGTTTAACTTGCGTGATGTACTGGCTTGTCTCTTGATTTTGGTTGATTTTATGCATAATTTTTGGTTGCATTTTGGTTTATCTTGGTTGTTTTGTTAATGCAGTGTGTAGTTTATGTGTTGATCATCTAAAGTCAGTGGGTTAGTAGTATTGTGTAGCTGTTTGTCTGATTTGTGAATTATGGACCGCGAAAGAATAATGAAGGAGAATGCTCGATTATCGAAGGAGTACTTAGATTTGGTTGAACATTTCTTAGATGTTGGGTTGCGACATTGTAGACAGAACAGCATAGGAGGGGTTAGATGTCCATGCAACAAGTGTAGAAACAACGCCATATTTGAAGATATTGCTGTCGTGCGTGAACATTTAATTTGTAAAGGTTTTGACAAATCCTACACAGAATGGGTTTGGCATGGGGAAGGCCATTATGGAAGTGACCAGGTGGAGATGGATGAGGGAAGCGCCAAGGAAATCCTGCAGTATAATGAACAGCTTTCAGACATGTGCGACGATGTTGTTATGGAGTTTGTTGGGAAGAAAAGTATGCTGGAGGCAATGTATGACGAAAAAAAGACAAGCTTATATGTTGGGGCTAGGCATTCTAGACTGGGAGCAACATTGTTGTTAATGAACCTAAAGGCAAGGCATGGTATTTCTGATAAAGGAATGACGGAATTGCTAGAGTTGGTTAAAGAGTTACTTCCTCAGGACAACTTATGTCCTGACAGGGTTTATGCTGCGCGGAAGATATTGTGTCCCATGGGCATGGAGTTTACTAAGATTCACGCATGCCTGAATGATTGTATGTTGTATAGGGGGATTGTTGATTCCTTGAGGGATGATTGCAAGGTATGCGGTGAGTCTAGATGGAAAAAGAAGGAGGGAAAGGTCGAGGTATGTGGCAAAACAGTGACAACGTCGACAAAGCAAGGTCCTGCTAAGGTGATGTGGTACATGCCCTTGAAACCGAGATTGACGCGTTTGTATGCCAATCCAGTTGATGCAAAATTGTTAACATGGCATGCCGATAGGGTTTGAGAGGAAGATGATGATATTATATCTCACGCTTCTGATGGTGATCAGTGGAAGAAGATGGATGCTATATACCCAGAATTTGCTGACGAACCTAGACACGTGCGCTTAGGACTATGTACTGACGGAATGAACCCTTTCGGGAACATGTCCAGCACCCACAGTTCATGGCCAGTGATGCTTGTTATTTATAATCTACCTTCATGGTTGATGATGAAACAAAAGTATGTGCTTTTGAACACTATGATCTCGGGGCCTAAGCAACCTAGCAATGGCATTGATGTATATCTAGCACCTCTTGTTGAGGAGTTGGAATCCTTATTTAAGCATGGGATTCATATTCCTGACAGAAGACGAGGGGACGCGAAATTCAAACTTAAAGCCATGTTGATGTGGAGCATCAATGATTTCCCTGCTTTGGGTAACCTTGGAGGGTGTTCTATGAAAGGGCATTTTGCATGTCCCGTTTGTGAGATCCATACTAGTCATTGTCAATTAAAGCACGGTGGTAAGCCTATTTATCTAGGTCATAGACGATTTCTACCTAGAATTCATCCGTGGAGGAGCGCAAAGAAGTGGTTTAACGGTCAGGAAGAGCATGGTTTTGCCCTAGTCCCACTATCAGGTACTGAAATATCGGAAAAGGTAGCGGGCATGGAGTTTGTGTTGGGAAAGGGAAAAAAGAAAAGCGTTCAAACTACGATTTGGAAGAAATGTTCGAAATTTTTCAAACTCGGTTATTGGGAGCACTTGGATGTGCGCCACTGTCTAGATGTCATGCACATAGAGAAGAATGTATGCGAAGCTTTGGTTAGGACGCTATTGAATACACCGGGCAAGAGTAAGGATGGATTGAAAAGTAGAAAGGATTTAGTCAATCTTGGCATAAGGACGTCACTTGCTCCCGTGCAAGAAGAAGCAAGTACGACATACTTACCACCTTCTTGTTATTCCTTGTCGTCTGAGGAGAAGGAGAGTTTTTGTAGAACTCTAAAATCAGTAAAGGTGCCTTCTAAATATGGTTCGAACATTAGTAGTTGTGTATCTACCGCCGAGTTGAAATAAGTGGGAATGAAGTCGCACGATTGCCACAACCTGATGCAGGATTTGAATGTCATTGCTCTGAGAGGTTCCTTGCCTTCTCACGTTGGAGACGCAGTTGCAAGGCTTTGTTATTTTTTTAAACAAATATGCCGCAAGAGAGTAAGCCGTCGTAAGTTGGATGAATTGCAGGATATGGTAGTTGAAGTACTGTGCAGGCTAGAGATGTATTTTCCCCCTTCATTTTTTGACATAATGATTCATTTGATAGTTCATTTGGTGCGGGAGGTGAAGCTGTGTGGACTGGTGTACTTGAGATGGATGTACCCATTTGAGAGGTACATGAGCATTTTCAAGCATTTTGTTAAGAATCGTTATTGACCAGATGCCAGTATAGTGCAGCGATATGTCGCGGAAGAGGTAATAGAATTCTGTACCAACTATTTACAGGATGTACCTACTATAGGACTGCCAGTCTCCAGACACGATGGTAGATTGGATGGTGTCGGACTACGCCATAAGTCTAAATTTAGCCCTTCTTCTGATGAAGTATCTACAGCACATCTGTACATTCTGCGCAACCATCATTCAGTGAGTCCTTATGTTGATGTTCACCTTAATGATATTAGGTCAGCACACCCGAGCTGGTCGGAACCTAGAGTTCTAGAAGCTCATTGCAGAGACTTTACTAGTTGGCTCAAAATACATGTGCAGAATGGCGGTGAACACCCCGACGTTGTAAAATGGGTTGCCAAGAGACCCCTAGGCACAGTTACGTCGTTTAGCGGGTATGACATCAATGGATACACGTTTGGTACTAAGTGGAGTGATGATAGATCTGCAACCCAAAATAGTGGCGTATCAGTACCTGGAGAGGGTGATAATGGTTTTTTTGGTACCATTACTGATATATGGGAAATGGACTTTGTTCATGTCCGACTCGCATTGTTTAAATGTGAATGGGTAGATCAAGGTGAAGGGGTGCACATAGAGGATTTAGGCTTGACTCTAGTTAATAGAGGAATTCTCGGGTCTAGGGATCCATTCATCATGGCGGCTCAAGCTCATCAGGTATTCTATGTGGAAGATCCAACTGATGCTCGATGGGAGATCGTTGTTGATGGTAAGAAAACATTCATCTATGGTGACGGCTTGTTCGACGATGACTCCACTGTTTCTACCGACACCATTCCGCCCTCGGTGTACGAAACTCTGGAGGAGGATGATGACATTGTTTGTGCGTCGGTGTGTAGAATGGATCATGAGGAAGGCATGTGGATTAATCCTGCGGGGAAAACTACAAAGAGGAAGGGGAGGCAACCAAAGAAGAAGAAGACTAAAAAGACTATAAAAAAAAAAGTAGCTATTTGATAACCATTGTTTTTGAATATTATGCTGTATTTCATGGTTCATGTAGTTAAATTTTGATTTAATTAATTTAAGTACACTAAATCTTCTAATACTTAAAAATTTGTACACTGTTGTAGACGTGGCGATACCGTAACTAAACACGCTAGAAACCAATGCATATTAACTTGTTACGTAGCGAGTTCGTAACATTGGCGAACCGGTTACGATTTCGCAACAAAAGGCTGAAATTCGCAGATGAGCTTCTGTCTCTTGAGTCTGACAGGTTACGATCTCGCTTGATATGTATAAATTTGTATAAATTTAATTAACTTGATACTAGCGAACTCGGTAGTAGCTCGCCAGTTGAGTAACTTGATACTGGCGAGCTCGCTAGTATAAAGCCACATACCAAAATTTTAATTTTAACTCCTTAGTAAAGTGGTGTTATATTTTGAAAATTTAGCCACACTAAATAAATAATGGAAGTTTAAATAATCAAATATACATAATAAAATAGATGACATTCAAATTCAAATATTCTTTGCAATGTTGTTTGAGAAACTGACAAAAACAAATTGAAAATGAAATTGTTTGGATTTGAATACAACTACTAGCCAACATGAACGAATGCAAATCTAATCATCATTGCTAGGAGGTGGTGTCTGTGATGATGCTGGTGGATCCCCCTTCGATTTTTTCCTTGCACTAGCCCTTTCAATGCCACGTATCACCTTCTCTGTTAACCAGTTTGCGTGATTGATTTTGGCCATCTTATCCCTGAAAAGGTCGACCGTGTCTTCTACACCCTTGTAGTATGCCTCTGAGGGTACACCTGTTCATGTAAGTGAAACAAAAAAAGGGTGAGTATAGCAAATAAATTGTATAAAACAGAAATTAAACTGTAGGGGTTTAGTGTGGCTAACCTTCGACGTTCTCTCTGACTTCTTCAGGATTAAACTGTAGCGGTTTCTTGGGTCCATCTGCTACTTTCTGCCACACACCATCAATCAACTCAAACTTACCTTTCCTCTCAAAATATGACATCGTATAGAAGCAACACTCCTGGGCTATTGGAGATAATTTTATCTTGGGATTTTGTGAGGTAAGAAACATGGTTATGAAATTACCGTAAGGGAGCTTCTTGACTGTCCTATTATTTTCGACCAAACTTTGTCTCATGTGCTCGAAAATGACATGGCCCGGGTTCAACTCTATCTCCTCCATGACGCAGTAAAATATGCTCACAGTAGTATAGTTCATCTCGGTGATCCAACCACCCTTAGGCACGACACTCCTAGCGACCATCTCATAAACATTCCTCTCCTCACCACTAAGTTTATCCAACTTATAAGATCTAGGCACCCCTAAATCGTTAGCATCTCTATCAAAGTACTTCTTAGCATACTCTTCAACTTGGGCTCGATCCAAAACCCCACACTCAGGCCATTGTTCTCTAATGTAAAACCCCGGAGGGGGTTGGTTGCTATAGTCCTCGTTAACAGCATAGGACACGTTCAATGCCTTGTTAAAAAACTCCTCCCCAATCTCGTAGTCCTTCTTATTAACCCTGGTGAACCACCTACCCGTCTCCTTTTGTTCCTCAATCAACTAGTGAAAATTAGCATAGAATTGGCACGTCTCATCCTTATGTGCCGGATAATTCAAACCTAACAAGTCACCCAACTCATGAAATTGAAATATCTTTAACACATTCCCCAAACCTAGTTCTTCTATCTGATTAAAATCAACAACATAACAATCTAGCAATTGACTATGCTCCATGTAATTAGAATAGGCCTGGGATGCATCCAAACTTACAAATCTTTGCTTATCGTATTTGGTTGAACTTGTTCCCGCCGTCGCCCGTGGCTGAGATCTTGAAGCCTGACCTTCATCACGTCGGGCACCCTGCACAAACGGATTGGGTGCCAAATTCTTCGTCCTTGCAATTACTATTGTCGGATGGGTATGTGAGATTTTGGTTGGTTTTGTTTTTCTAACCTCTGAGACGTTTGATCGGTGTTTGACATCAGAAGATCCCCAAATTTGATATATATAGGTTAGCGTCTTGCGATATCGTAACTACCAAGACAGCTTATATTCTAGGTGGTTGCGATGTCGTTAGTTTCCACGCACATAAGTAAACGACGCCGTGTAACATGCTGCTAGGGTTTAATTCTCAGCGATATCGTAACTAATTAAATTCATATTAAATTAATTCTCAGCAGTACTACTAGCGAACTCGCAACTAATTTTATTCATATTAACCTAGCGAGGTCGCTACTATTCCAGTCATAAGTTTTGTTGTTCTTTGTGATCAGTCTTTGTTGTAACGATTTCACAAGGGTAGACAAACTACTCTGCGAGGTCGCTACAGATTCTCTACCTAGGCTCTGTTGACTGAATACAACTTGTTGCGATATCGTTAGGACCACGTAAATAGGTGTTAGCTAGTTGCGAGTTCACTTGGTGTTCTGTTACTAATAAATCATCATGAAATTAAATGTGCCAAAATGGAAAACACAAGTTGATTAGAATCGTAACAAACTGGTGATACAAAAATACATAATGAAGAACAAACAACTAATACTAGTAGATCGTTCGTTCACCGAGGACATGAAGCAGTTCCTGATCGCAAGTGCATGCATCACAGGTGATGTCCGCCGGATCAAGGGGTGCCCAGGGATCGTACCTCACAAACTTATTGAGGCCAGCATGCGGATTGCAGCAGATCGGCCTAGGCCTAATTGCTGCTTCTGAGAAGTACCTGAGGTAGTGTCTCCAACCCCAAGCATATCTCAGACCTCTTTTGACGCGTTCCCGAGCTAGACGGAGGCCCTGTTTGTCGGTTCTCTTCATGGTTGTGATCACATTCATGCCTCTTTGAATGTCACCTTCACAGATTGCAAAAACAGCCAACACATAGGTCGACGGTGTGTGACCTACTGCAGAAGCTTCGGTGAGCCACTGTCGAGCCCACTCGGTCGCTCTTCCGCTCACGTAGCAACGAAGAACCTAGCCGAACATAACACGAATCATTACCAGATTTATCATGTCATCTGGGAGGGCGTTGAATGGAGACACATCCATGGGAAGCAGAAGGCAAGGAATATGAGAAGGCAGAAGGGAATGTGGGAATGAAGGGTCTAATGAGGTTCTAAATGGAGAAGGGGTTGATATTTAAAGGGTTGAGGTGCTCCATTATTCAAAAATATGTCAGAGTTCCTAGACACAAATCAGTCATTATGGTATTAATGGAAGGAAAATGTAAAGGCATTCTCACCTTTCCATGGACACCCCATGCAAACCCCCAAAATAAATTAATTACTGATGGAATTTCAAAGGTTTTTACTGATGTCACAGGTAAGACAAAGCCCAATACTTATACTATCACTACTACTACAGCCCAATATACTGCCAAAAGCCCTGATCTCGTTGCGATATCGCTAGAGAATCGCCAGCTAGGCTCTGTTGACTGAATACGACATGTTGCGATATCGTTAGGACCACGTAACATATAAACGAGTATGTGACGAGTTCGCTTGTGCTCATTCTACTAATAAACGTGACACTAACGATATCTCTAGGAACACGCACTATAGCAACGGTAAATGATTTTGAAGAAAAAGTAACATTTACGATGAAGCTAGTGATTTAGCGAGCGATTTTGCTGAAAAAATAACCTTTACAATGAAAAAGTAAAATGTAAGGGACAAGGTATCAAAACAAGAAAAACTATTCATTAATTAAATTAATGTGCCAAAATGGCAGACATAAACTTATTACAATCCTAACAAATTTTACATAAAAAACAACATAATAAAATAAGAAAGAAACTACAACATTTCAACTGGCGGAGGGGTTAGAAGGACGTGAAGCACTTCTTGCTCGCTAGTGCATGCATCACATTCGATGTCCGCTGGATCAACCCTCGTGTAGCGACGGTACCTGAAGCCGCGATTGAGGTCAGCATGTTCCTGGCAGCATCTAGGCCTAGGCACTACTACATCGAGGTACCCGAAGTAGTGCGTATTGCCCCAGGCGTAAGCCAATTCGGCTATGACGCGTACCCGAACTTCCTTGAGGCCTTTCTTGTCGGTTCTCTTCATGGTGGTGATGACATCCATGCCTCTCTGAGCATCACCTTCACAGATTGCAAATATAGCCAAGGCATAGGCCGACTCTCTGTGACCTATTGCAGAAGCCTCGGTGAGCCACTGTCGAGCCCAATCGGTCGCTCTAAAGCTCACATACCGACGAAGAACGTGTTTGAACATAACACGAATCATTATGAGATGAATCATGTCATCTGGGAGGGCGCTGAAAAATGTCAAATCCATGGGAAGAAGAAGGCAAAGAATAGGAGAAGGGAGAAGGGAATATGGGAATGAAGGCTCTGATGGGGCTCTAAAGGGAGAAGGGGCTGATATTTATAGGGGTGAGGTTCTACATTGGTCAAAAAAATGTGAGAGTTCCGAGACTAAAATTAGTAATTGCTGTATTAAAAGAAGAAAAATGTAAAGGCATTCACACCTTTTCATTGACCACATTCACACCCCCAAACAAAATAATTACTGATGGAATTTCAAAGGTTTTTACTGATGGGTTCGTAGACTGTAGCGATATCGCTACTCTCCAAGCCTAACAATTGTTTGTCAGGTGTGTCAAGCTTTGTTGTTACGAACTCGCTAGAGAATCTCAAGCTAGGCTCTGTTGACTGAATACGACTTATTGCGAGATCGCTACCATAAGTTACACAGGTAGAGAGTTCGCTAGTGAGGTGCCAACTTGGCTCTGTTGACTGAGTACGACACGTAACGATCTCGCAAGTTACACGCAAACTGGAGCGAGGACCAACCGACATCGCTAGGAGAAAGCACTATACCAAAAGTACTTGATTTTTCTGAACTGAAGTAACAACAACTCTATAAAAAATTAAACAGTATACATCTAAAAATGTTAAAATTTATTGACCACATTCTTGTACCCAAAACGGCATCTTTGGTGACGCGTACACAAGTGATCATAATCCAAAAACTAGTTAATATTCAAAAAAGTAAATGTTTAAACCAAACTAAACTACGAAATCACAGGCCGGCGACTAAAATATCATGCAAGTCATCAACACACATCTTGTCGCTGCCTTCGGCCTTCTCCCCTGAACTGCCTCCATCGTTTTGCTTGTCTTGCTCGTTCTGGCCTGCTGGTTGAGCTTCAGTCTCGATGCATGTGTTCTCTTCTTTGCCTTGGCCTGGTTCAACATCCTCGTCGGGTTCTCCGATCAGCCTCTCTTTCCTAATCATCTCATACCTCGCCGGCTTATCTTCTGCATCAGAGTCGCTGTCATGATGATCACCATCATCACCATCATCACTATCTGCATCTGCATCCCTTACATGATCAGCAACAAGCTTCCCATCGGATGGCTCCTTGTCGCTGGCTGTAGGCAAATCTTGGCTAGGACCAGCGGTGTCTTTTTGCTTGGAAAATGTGGTGCGGAAATCAGGTATTTCCTCCTCATCGCTCATATTGCACTCCACTACCCCGCTGGAAATCAGTTCGCCGAGCCGTTCGTTGTTAGCACATGCCCTTTTCTCGGCCATTTCAATCTCATTCAATAACTAGCCCATAGACACCACAAGCCTACCACGGGCATCAAAAACAACATCTACACAAACACATCAAGGTTGATAAGAAAAAAAACATGACAAATGAAACAACTTGAACCAACTACAGTTAATAACAAGCTAGAATCATACCTGACACTCCCAGCCTACCCCTTGCCCTTCTGGCTGCCTCTTCTGCTTCTTTCTTTCTCGCGTACTTCCCATCGGCCTCAACTCTAACCTCTTATGCTTGAGCCACTCCTTGTTGTATTTGCCGAGCAGCATGGGACGGCCTCTTGGAAAAATACCCGCTTTCCTGATCAGAGCTACAATCAAATTGCCATACTGAAGCGCGGCGTTCTTGTGTCTGGCCATCTTCATCATTTGAGTCAGAATTGTGAAGCCGGGGTTGATTGGAAGCTTCTCCATGATATAGTAGAACACCATGAGACTGCAAACTGTGGGCTCACATGCATGCCCTAGGGATGGGACCACATTACCGCAGATTAGCTCAAAAACTAATCTCTGCTCCTTGGTAAGCCTGTGGATCGGGTAATTCCTAGCTGTACTTGGCCTATCAGAAGTCCTTTTAAACCACTTCTGACCCATTTCACCGGCCTTCAACGGTTGCTTGAGGCTAACAGAAGGAAACCTCTGCTCGTAATGTACCTCGTACGAACCATACTTTTTGGTAGGCCTCAGCTCGTTACGAGACAGATAAGGACATTTCAGAACTTCATTGATGCTAAACTTATCGACAGTAAACTTAACACCCCGCACCATTGTAGTTATTTCCTCCACCCCTTCCTCTAAACCTAGGTTCGCATAAAATTGGAGAACCTCTTCATGGTAAACAGGCTCAGGCAACATAAGCAATGTATCTAGATGTTGTGCCCTAAAATGGTCTAGCACGTAATCTAGTTGCAGCGAAGGCACCACACTACTATCAAACACATTATTATTTACAAGTTTCCGAGAGGAACAAAGCTCATACCTAGCTATGGCGGCGTCGTTGAAGAACTCATGAGTGTCCTCCTCCTCACTGGAACTGCTGGGCCCTTCCCCACCATTATTTCCGGCAGCAGCGGCGGCGGCAGGGACGACTGGAACTTGCGGGGCGACTGGAACCTCTGCCTGAACCGCAGGCTCCTGAGTCCGAGGCCGTTTATTTCCCACCGCCGGACCACGCCCCCCTCCACTGTCTGAACCTCTACCACCACGTCCCCCTCCACTGTCTGAGCCTCTACCACCGCGTCCCCGCGTCGCTCCTCTGGTCTTTGGCCGCATTTTGTCGGAGAAGTTACACCGTTGTCGCCGGTTTTTAGTTTCAGTAGGGTTTTCAATTTGGGGCTAATTAATTTTAGCCCGATCCCCTTTTTTTTATAGTACTGTTACTTGCGATATCACTAGTTGATACGCTTCTACATGCTGCGAGATCGCTAGCTCACACGCATCTGTATGTTGCGAAGTCGTTAATATCTCGCTCAAGCCTGAGTATCTAGTAGCGAGTCTTAAAAAGCCTCGCCAGGCAAGCGTTCGAGTAGCGAACTCGCTACAGAAGAATCATTCTAATTAGTAGCGAGGTCGTAACCCAAAAAGCCTTTTTTTTATTTGAACTACTAACTAGCACTATCGCAACCCCGTCGGCAACTGGTTTTCTGGGTTATGTGGGTTTGCGGGTTTGTGGGTTTAGGGTTTAGGGTTTAACTGTGGTAACGTGTATACTAGCGATTTCGCTACTACACAAGCTAAGTAGATTGTAACTAAAAAATAAAACTTTTTAATTTTTTATTAGCAATTTTCACATTCTAACATATATATTTTATATAAATGCAGTACAATACTCTATTTGTTAAATATCCATCATGATATTAACTCAGGTAGAGTACATCTTTGTACATAAGCAGTATGACATAACTCTATGTAAAACATCAATAATTCGGTTTAAATTTTTAAACGCAATATCATATTCTTAAATATGTACATTTTTTATATAAATAGTATAATACTCAATTTGGAAAATATCGAACATCACATTATGTCAAGCAGAGTACATCTTAGTACATCAGCATGCAATGTTATTAAGCGATACTCGGTAGTATGATGAGTGATGACAGTTGGTGAGTGAACGTGTGCATGATACTTTGTTTAATTCAAGAATCGTGCTTGTAATCACATAAATGAGTTGTAATAAACTAAGTATCTCTAATGAAATGCACGTGAACTGCGCATATATATATATATATATATATATATATATATATATATATATATATATATATATATATATATATAGTTCATGTGTGAAGCTCTATTATGCTGTTGTCTCTAAAGGTAAGTGATGGATAGTGTTTTCAAGCGTAGACATGATGTGTAGAGTTTCTTACTGTCTTACAATTAAAGACTAAGTTTCTTAAAACTCTTTCAAACTATGTAATTGCAGATTAAGTGACCAAATCCCTATCCCGTTATACATGAGCATACGACGGAACAAATGAAAATTATTCTTAACATAGAATGATTAGTGTCTTATACCATCATTTCGTTTAAATCGTTTAAATTGTGATTTAACAATGTATGAGTGCATTTAAAAAAAATATCTTAAGTAGGGTTCTAGCGAGCATCCGTACCGAAATCGCAACATCCTAGTAACATACTTTATGTCAGCTTTTCAGTTACGATGTCGCTAGAAGGATAAAGTATAGCATAAAAGGCAATCACATGAGCACGTAACGACTTCGTAAATAGCCAGGTGTAACGAGATAGTTCCGAAATCGCAACAAGGAAAGCTTGAATAAAGTAAACACGTTATAGAACAGAAAAACACTACACTTTTGGCATCTTATCCATCACTTCTTACGGGTTTCATCTCCAAAAGTTCAAACTTTTGCACATCTTCTCAAATCTCCTCAACTTTCTTCACATCAAATCTCCATTACCCATCCCATACATGTTGGACACATCAATTGTGTCAAAACTAAGTGGAACTAGCCACTAATTGCATGCAAAAGATTGGTAAGTTTTGCAATAAATTCTCAACCACATGTTTGCCTATAGTTTTTGCAATTAATGTCAATCTTTATTTGTTCTTGTTCAATTTGGTAACATCCTTTTTTATGGGTAGGAGAGGGACAAACAAGGTAGACCATCCCCAACCAAAATAATCAATTCTACCGACACAACTTTGACATATACCAAAGGTACGATTTTTTACATTCTTATTTGCTAAAAAATTGATTTTCTTGTACATAGTGCCTCCATTTATCATGTTATTACTAAATATCATGTCAGAAGCATGTCCTGAACGAAAATCAAGATTTTCTTTTAAAATTCTCCATAGCTTGCTTAGCCCTAAATTTTAGGATTATGAAATATAATGTTTTTACTACAAAGTACAACTTTGATTTATTAGTATTGTGTTAGTCATTAACTAATTTCAATATACAAAGGAAAGCTTAATGGAGAGCCCTTCAAGTTCCGTTAACTCCGACTCAAGTGGGGGGGAAAATGTTGTTGGCGGTTCAAGTGAGGTTAGAAGACAACGAGAAGTGACTCGCGCATCGAAAGAAGCTCAACTCCTCACACATTGTCGTGAATTAGAGATTAGGATCGATAACAAAATACTAACACATGTCAAGTTTAATGACATTGGTGTTGCTATTTCACCAGACGATGATGCCGCGCGATGGTCGAGTTGGTGTGCTAAGACGGGTAGGATACGCACACCATTAGACACAACGGATTGGAGGCTACTAAGCATCGACATCAAAAAGGATATATGGAAGGAATGCAAGGTTAGTGTGGTAGTTGTTATTTTTAATTTCAATTGAAAATTGTGAATGTGACTATTTTTATGATCACATTTGTAGCGCCCCTTTATTATCGAGGCAACATCCTATGATCAAGTGAAGAAGAAGGCTCTTCAAATCGTATCAAAAGCTCATCGAGAACACAAATATACCCTTACCAAGGATTATATCAAACCGAAGGGCACGAGGTTTGGGCAAGATCCAAGTACGCGTTACAATCACATTGTAACCCTTACTTGGGAGGCATTCAAGAAACGATGGTTAGAAAATGACGCAAAGGTTAGTTTACTTACTACATCTTGCAATAATAGTGTCATGCGAATTAGCCAAATATTTTTGTTTCGGTTAGTGCTTTATTCCTAAAATAACATAGAATTTTTAAAAGGGTTTGGGGGATAGGAAGCGCAAAGCCAGTGCTGATAATGTTATGCCTTACACCGGGGGTAGGGCGGGGTACTTGGGTGTGGGGAAGAAGACCTCAAAAAAAAACATGAAACCGAGGTGAAAGAGCTTGTGGATGGGGGAATGGACGCGGAAGAGGCGAACAAGCTAGTCATTGCCGAAGACCCTACAATATATAGTAGACAACAATTATTCGTCTTGGGTAGAATTAAAATAGACGGGACTTTCTCAAGTGATAAGGCAAAAAGGGTGGCTAATCGAGTGGTACGCTTTACCTACTACGCCATACCATGTTCCATTTTAGTATCTACAATCACACCATCAAACACAACAATTGATGACGATAATAACTTTTCATTTACTATATTACCTTTTTAGGACGATGTCGAGCGTGAAGTTGAAGAAGGCTTGTTCATCCCTGTCGGTAAACACGATGTGCTACGTAGCGCACTTGGGAAGGCCGAGCATCCGGGAAGAGCTAAGGGAATTGATGGTTATGTTACTCAAATAGAGGCGTTTGGTATCAAACGTAGTAGGAAAGACCCTAAACCATCCAAACTCCAAATAGCATTGAACCAAGCCAAAAAATCCGACCAAGAGGTCAAGAAATTGAAAAGAAAGTTGGCCAATATATGTTCTTTTATAAAGTATCCTCTTCCATCCGATTTTTGTGACACCGATCCAATCAATGGACCCTCGTCTAGAGGTTCACATCCTTCCCCACCACAACATGAGGTTGACCAACCTATTTTTGACCAACCTATTTTTGACGAACCTATTGTTAAACCCAATATGCACACCTCTGGCCCCTATCAAAGAGCAAGTTCACATACAACCATCCGATCCCAAACCAAAGGAACGTTTAATTACTTGCACCTCAATCAAATGAATAATTCTACACAACTCATGATTATTGATATTTTTTTAATATACTCATCCTACATATGTCTAATTCGACCTAATTAAACATGCCTTATTTGTATATTAGAACTCCCCTTCTTGCAAGTTGTACGCTGAATGTGGGATGAATTCTCAACCCCGCCACGTTGCAATGGGAAATTCATATCCTGACATGGCACTACATCATGAAGCCAAAGACCCTATTGGTTTCGTTAGGGTTTCTATACTACATGTGTTAGTCGAGGATGCGTTGGTACCGGTCGCGGATCAAGAGTGCACGACAGTGGGTAAAGGTTTGGGCCATTTTTTGTGTGGCCCAAATGGTTGGTCGTTGATGTGAATTCTAATTTCTATCCCAATTAATAAAAACACACCTTCACCCGTCGTAGACCCGCTACATTTTCCGGTAGCTAAGAAACCGATGTCGGTGGGAGAAGTTGGATTCATAAAATCACTCCCGGTATTCCTTCGCACGTTTTATGATCTGATGGGCCACCATAGTCGGGATTCTGTTTACTATTTCTACTCCAATAAACAGGTGTTCGGCGAAGCGAGGGAATTAGTCGTTCCATGGGAAGACTTTGCCCTTTTCTGGCACTATAAAACCCTTCCCGAAACAATCCTTATACTACATCAAATGTAAGCTACTTGATCTCATCTCTTCTATCGTATTGCAAGTTATGAATTTTCATGTACTTGTGCACTATTATACGTTCATATCCCATCTATTGTTTATTTAGGTACATGCAATGCCTTGCTCTAAACGCAAAGACTTTCATTGGGTTTTTGCACCCAATATGCTTGCAAGAAATGAATGAAAGTAATCAATCACGACTTGCTTATCTCTCTAAGATCCTTAGTGACAAGACCAAGACAATTTACATAGGCCCATATCTAGAGGGGTTAGTTTTCTTTGTTACAATTGGATATTTGCACTTCGTAAACATTATAATCTTCGAGACGGGTTCTTACATTTTCATTTCTTAAAATATGTAGCGGCCATTGGAGTTTTGTAGCTATGATACCATCGTTGAAGCGAGTGTATTGGATGGACCCGCTACACTTTGGTCCATCTACAAAATTTGCAGATTTATTAGAGGTTGCTATGCATTGTGCACATGACGACACACTACTTCCCTTCAACCTTATACAGATTCAGGTGACAGTACAAATCCAATGCTCATTTATTTCCACTATGATTTCATTTCAAATCATTTGTTATACTTCTTCACTTTCAGCACCGAAAGCAATTGTCAAATTGGGAGTGCGGTTACTATATGATGTTGTACGCAAGCGAGTGCCTCGCTGGCCTTGTTGAAGATAATTTGGAATTACATCGCGTAAGCATTCTTATAACCTACTTATTGTACCTATTACTATCTACGTTGCATTTAATAGTATTAAAAAAACATTTCATATTCTTAGATTATCGAGGAAAATCATGCACCGTACACCAAGAAGGAGTTGGAGGATGGTAGAGATGCATTGGCTAGACACTTGGTCCTTATTAGATCTCGGTACATCTCTAGGCCTCACATTCCCAATAAAAGCTAGTTTCTTTTTTTGTCAAATGGATGCATATACTTTTGAGTTCCATTACTTCCATTAGTTTATAAAGTGTGGCTTGATAGTGTTTCATGTTCATGTTTTGTGCTTAGATACCATGCATCTTGCAATTGACAGCTTAGACAATTAAAATGAAACCCAGTTTTGGTGGAAATGGGTGGAAATGGCTCAAATCCTATAATTTTGTGATACTTACGAATTCCCTGCGAGATCGTTACTTCTCTCGCCCGTAACATTTAAATAGTTGCGATCATCTTGTACTATCGCTATTTCTATCGCCCGAATTATATTTCTGAACTTAGTTTTTGCGCCCTCGCTACCCAATCGCTCGTTCTTCTCTGCCTCTCCAATCTGATCTCTGTCGAGCTCGTAACCATACACGCCAAAGCCAGGCGAATGTCTAGCTTACCCGTAATGTCATTTTTTTTATCGCTCACACAGTGCTAAAACGACGTCGTTTAATGTTAGCGAGATCAGTAGCGAATTCGTTACTATACACATAAGCGATTTGCTTACGATATCGTTAACTCTCTCGAACCAACAACTTTTATTATATTTTTATAATATCATTTTTACAATTTTTATATTTTTACAATTTTTATGAAAAACAATTGTTCGATTGCGACCTCGCTACGGTGTTACTAGCGAGTAGCTAGTGGCTGTCGTAACCTGGCTCGTTTTGATTAACCAGAAATGTTTAATTTGGCTTGTAACGAGTTCGCTACTTATGACCGAGCGATTCGCCTCTATTTATCATAACCAGTCTCGTCAGCAGATAAATATATGACAAACTAGGTTCACTTACGAGATCGTAACCACTATTAGTGATCCGCACGGTGGAAGTCGTAACCATTCTCGTACACATTCATAACAGTCTAGGCTTTTCAATGTAGCGAACTCGTTAGTATTTCATCTGGCGATCCGTAAGCTTCTGTCATAACATAACAATCAACCATTTGTTTGGGACTAGCGTTTGCTAGTTACGGTATCGCAACGAGCCAATTCATATCATACAGACTTTCACGCTAGCGAGTTCGTAAGCTGTTAGCAAGGCGTATAAGCCTACATCCAAGGCGGAAACAAACGCCTTAAACCCATAAACATCTAAGGCGGAAGAGGAACCGCCTTAGATGATTTTTCTCATTCAAGTCACAACCAGGGAAGGCATTTGTTTTCTGCCTTAACACATGAAGGATGAAATGCCTTAAATGGCTTGATATTCTAGTAGTGTCATCATCCGCCCCGAAGCGTCAGGCTTCTTGAGGATTTGCCTGATCGGGTAGTTGGTTAGAAGGACTATTGTATGTGCTTGGAAGTATGGTCTCAACCGCCGAGAAGCATGGACGAGGGCTAATATCAAGCGCTCGAGAGGAGTATATCTGGTCTCGGGCCCTTGCAAGGCCCTACTTACATAGTATATGGGATGTTACGATCCCTCCTTTTCCTTGACCAATACAGCGTTGATGGCTAGCTGGGATTCAGATATATATATATATATATATATATATATATATATATATATAGGTAAAGAGTTTCCCCTTTATCTGGCTTTGACAGTGTCGGAAGTTGCTGAAGATGGTTTTTAAGTTCTTGGAAAGCTTCCCCGCATTCATGCAACCACTCAAACTGGTTTTCCTTCTTAAGGATATTAAAGAAGGGTAGATGTTTTTCCGCTCCTTTGGATAGGAAACGGCTAAGGGCTGAAAGGGACCCTGTCAGCTTCTGCACGTCCTTGACGGTTTTTGGAGGTTGCATATTTTGCAAAGCCTCTATCTTCTCGGGGTTTACTTCGATTCCTCGATTGGATACCATATACCCCAAGAAATTTCCCGCTCCCACGCCTATGGTACATTTAGCGGGGTTCAGCTTCAAGTTGGAGGCCCGTAACGTGTCAAAAGTTTCCTTTAGATCTTCAAAGAAGGCATCGTAGTTGCGGCTCTTTACTACCATGTCGTCCATATAAATCTCGAGGTTGCGCCCTATCTGAGATTTGAATAATTTGTCTACTAGTCGTTGGTTAGTAGCTCCGGCATTTTTCAATCCGAAAGGCATCATTTTGTAGCAGAAAGTTCCTCTGTCGGTTATAAAGGATGTCTTTTCTTTATCTTGCTCTGTCATAGGGATCTGATGATACCCTTTAAAGGCATCAAAGAAGGCTAGTACTTGGTATCCCGCAATTGCTTCAACTAACCGGTCGATCGAGGGTAAGGGATAACTATCTTTAGGACAACAATGGTTCAAGTTGGTGAAGTCGATGCACATTCTCCACTTTCCATCTGGCTTCTTGACCATTACTGGGTTAGCTATCCATTCTGGGTACTGCACTTCTTCGATTATGTGGGCTTTAAGTAGTTTGTCTACCTCATCTCCAATGGCTTCAACTTGATCTAGTGCGAAGATACGTCGTTTCTGCTTAATGGGTTTTTGCGAGGGATTGATATTCAGGTAATGTTCCGCCAGGCGAGGGGATACTCCCACCAAGTCGTTGGTGTCCCAAGAAAAGACATCTATGTATTGGTTGAGAAGGTCTCGTAGTTTATCCTTTATCTCAGGGGGTAGGAGAGTTCCGACCTCAACGGTTCCTGATTCTCCGAGCTGCATCGGCTCGGACTTGGAGTACTTGGCTGGTTCAAGGTTATCTTTTTCTGGTTCTCGGATAGCTTGAATTGTGCATATTCGAGCTAATTGTTGATCACCTCGGACCGTGGCAATCCCTTTGTTGGTGGGGAACTTCATCACCAAATGGTAAGGGGACCAGATTGCCTTTGCCTGGTACATCCAAGGCCTTCCAAGGATTATGTTGTATGACGCTCTGGAGTTGATGATCGTAAAGGTACAATGTAAGGTTATACTCTGAGAACCGTCTCTCACTTGCACCGATAAAATAGTTTTTCCCAAAGGAGTAACAGGATTGCCAGTAAATCCTGAGATAGGGCCTGTGGGCGTGAGATTATTTTTGTCCAATCTCAGTTGTTCATAACAACTGAGGAAAATGACTTCTACTTCGCTTCCTCCATCCACCAGAACTCTTCTGATCATGTTATGGTTTATGTCAACCGTAATCACTAGGGGATCTGAATGGGGAATTTGATTAGGAACTGCATCTTCAGATGAAAAAGTAATAGTTTCGTCTAAGCGAAATCTTTTGCTCTCCCACTCCCAGGGAGAGGCTTCTTGCGCCGATCAATGCACTCCATTGATGCTTCTTCCTGCTCCCTGGTTGCTGGCGTGGATTGTCTCGTCGTTGTTGATGCTTCTTACTCCTGTCGGGGCCGAGAAATGGATTCGTGTACTCCCACGAAGGTTTTCAGCCGGATCAGCCATGAGTTAAAAAGTTGTATAGATCAAGATTATCTTGCAGGTCCCACCGGGCGTGCCAAATTGATGGATGTCTACGACCCGCACTTGATCACGAACCCCGCTCACGAACTGATCTGCAAAAAAAAAGGCCCTGGGTGTCCCGGGGATAGACACTCCGACGCTCAAGTCAGTATACTTTCTTAAGGCGTAAAGTATGTAGTATGAGATTGGATGGAGATGTCTACCAAACCTTTAGGGTATTTATATGGCTACAATCCGTAGATCACCAAGATATGTATTTATGGTATGAATACAACTCTTATGGGAATAGTAGTTGTATTAACATGTATAATAGAAGTATATTTCGGACATGGTTGTGTTACCATGTTTAGGATGGCTGTATTACCATCTTTGAGAGGATGTATATTCCTTGCAGAACATTCATAATATACGCATTCCTTATAAGGATTAGGATTGATGGACTTGTGGATCCATCTTCCGCGTATCTCGAGCCCACGACCCTTCTCGGGCCCTGGTCCGAGTATGAATGAGGCCCGAATACGAACCATGGACTTATCAACAGACATAATAGATTCCTCCCCATGATGGAAGATGAACAGCTCCAAGAATTTAGGGTTGTAACTGAGAACTCTCTGATTTTAACTGAGATTGTAGACACTGGCAAGGAAATGGCAATCTCTGATGATATTCAAAATGTTGCAGATCAGGTAAGCACAAGCCAGGTAAGGAAATCTTCTAGACTATTGGCTAAACAGACTCCTGTAATCAAATTGCAATCCTATTTTACACAATTGAACCAAATTGTTTCTAGTTCAATTACTAATAGCCCTAAAAAGATTTTTAAATGATAAGTACATCCCTCAAATTGAAATTCCTAGTTTGGAATATTAGGGGTATGGAAACATCTTTAAAAATACTAGCTGAACTGATTGATACTTACAACTTTGACCTTATATGTCTAATTGAGCATATGCATGCCAACTCTAAGTGTCAGTATTACATGAATATCTTTAAATACAAAAACTGCCTTTTTGTTCATAATGAAAGAATCTGGCTTTTTTGGCAAAATGATATCCAGATCTCTTTGATCACTGATCACCCACAATTTCTACATGTTTCAGTCCAGAGCCAAAAACTAAATTCCTATATGGAATCAGTATTTGTATATGGACTGAGAACAAGGAAGGGAAGAGAGGATCTTTGGATTGATTTACAAAAAATAAATTTCCCAAATACAGTTTTCATTGGAGACTTCAATGCAATAGCATCTATCTCTAAGTATAAGGGTCAGTCAACTCCCAGCCTTCATAGTATCAGAGATTTTACTGAATTCATTGATGATATGGCTCTGGAGAACATAAACACAGTTGGTAATCCTTTCACCTGGTCTAATGGAAGACATAAGCTTCCCCTTGATCTCAGTGATAGTGGGAGGATCAAAACCCCCACAATCCAGAGACTTGATAGGGGACTTTGTACAATCCACTGGAATTCAACTTTTCCAGACTCTTCCATACTAGTTTTGAATAAACTAAGTAGTGATCACTGTCCACTCTTTCTTAGTATAGGCAGCAAAATAAAATCATCACCAAGGCCTTTCATATTTATTAATACTTGGTTTAAGAGAGATTCCTTTCTGAACCTAATTAAGGAAAACTGGACAACTCCTATCGATAACTCTGGAATGTTAGGACTGTATCTTAAACTTCTTAGGTTGAAAAAACAACTAAAGATTTGGAACAGAGAAGTTTTTGGTAATGTCCATACTAATGTTACCAATATGGAGGAAAATCTGAGATTATGTGAAATAGCTTATGACTCTGATCAAAGTGAAATAAATCTGGTCAGCCTCAAACAGGCTAAAACATCCCTCACAAGAGCCATTAAAGAGCAACATCACTTCTGGAAATAAAAATCCAAAGTTAAATGGCTTAGAGAAGGAGATGACAACACAAAATTTTTCCATAACTCAGTAAGGGAAAGGAAGAGCAAAATGAGCATTACTATAATACAAAACTCTCTTGGTGAATGGATAGATGAATCCTCAGACATTGAATCAGAAACTGTTGCTTTCTATACAAATTTACTGTCTGCTGAGGTGAATCCTAACCAAGGAGATTTCTATTCTCATTTTTTGTCTCAGATCCCAAAACATATAAATGATGAAGACAATGTTGAGCTTTTTACACCTGTTTCAATAGAGGAACTTAAAAGAATTGTCTTCTCATTAAATAAGAACAGTAGCCCAGGCCCGAATGATTTTACTGCACAGTTTTATATAAAGAGTTGGGATATTATTCACTTAGACCTCCTTTGGGCAGCCAATGATTTTCTTTCCAGTACAATCATGCCCAAAGGCATTTCCAGCACCTGGATTGCTATAATACCAAAACTGGACACTCCCTCTTCATTCAGTGATTTTAGGCCAATCAGCCTCTCCAATGTGGCTAACAAGATCTTTTCAAAAAATTTAATGGAGAGGCTGAAGCCTTATATGCAGAAAATCATTTCCCCTCACCAGACAGCTTTTTTGAAATATAGGGACATATTTGATAATATTTTATACCTGAAAAAAATGTCTAGGTTTATTGATAAAAAAGGCAGAACTCCTATCTGTATTTTGAAACTTGATCTGAGAAAAGCATTTGATAGGGTTTGTTGGAAATTTATTACTAGCATCCTTATTAAATTTGGATTTCATGAAAAGTTCATTTATTGTATTATAAAAAATCTTTCACAAGTCTGGTTTTCTATTTTGATTAATGGTAGTCCAGTAGGATTATATCAAGCTACTACAGGTATCAAACAAGGTGATCCCCTCTCTCCTTTCATCTTTAATATTTTATAGAAGCTTTCACTAGAAGTTTATCATTCATATTTCAGTCAGGAAAGCTCAAATATTTCAATCTGCTTAGATCTGCCTCTTTGATATCTCATTTATCTTATGCAGATGATACAGTTATTTTCATGCAAGCTAGCACTACTGATTTAAATAGAATGAAAGCTTTTTTAGTGGTTTTTGAATCTGTCTCAGGACAGAAAATTAATTACGATAAAAGCGATTTTTATGTTAGTAAGCATGTCACTCCAACTAAGATTAGGGAGATCGGTAACATTTTAGGTATGAAAAAAGGAACTTTTCCTTTCAAATACCTAGGAGTTCCCATTTTCACAGGCAGGATAAAAAATGTGTATTTTCAGCCATTATTGGAAATGATTGATAGGAGGTTGAATAATTGGAAAAAAAAGTGGTTATCCATTGGAGCTAAAATGATTCTGATTAACTCATGTATCTATTCCCTACATCGGCATTATTGGCCTGTTTTAAAGCCTACTGTGCAGGTCATCAAAAAAATCAGAAGGAAAATCTTTATACTTTTTTGGGGTACTATAGATGATAGGCCCAAAAAATCATGGAGAAACTGGAATGACCTCTGCTACCCTATTTCTGAGAATGGTTTAGGATTTAGAAACCTGAACACTATTATTAAATCATTCTCTGTTAAACTTTGGTGGAAGTTTCAAATTTCCCAAGCCCCATGGACTGTTTTCCTTGCATCTTTACCAAAATCTTCTCAGACATCCCAAGCTTGGAAACGAATTTGTGATGTTACCCCTTTTTGTGAGGAAAATTCTAGGGTTATCCATGGGCTAGGGACATGTAGTTTCTGGAATTCCAATTGGCTGGGAAATGGGATTCTTAGTGATATTCTAGATACTGAACTTATCGATATTCCTCTTGACTGTACAATAGCCACTTCCATTCAAAATAGGGATTCTTTCCTACATATATTATCTTCTCATACTGATCCTGTCCTTTTTTCTATATTACAGGAAGCTAAGATTACTCCTGAAAAAATAGACAGGCTTATTTGGAAACTGGAGGACACAGGAGCCTTTTCCTTCAAATCTGCATACAATCAGCTGAGAGCCATGAGAGGTAACTCTGTATCTCTACTAAGAATCTGGAATGCTAGGGTCCCCAAAAAAATCTCAATTTTCATATGGAAGGCTCTAAACTCTCTTCTTCCTTTTGACAATGTTCTCACTTACTATGGTTTCAATATTGCTTCAGAATGTTGTTTCTGCAACCATAAAGATGAACTGGACCACTTTTTAACCAGTTCACTGTTTCTAAATTCATATGGTCTGAAGTCAATAGATTTATAGAAATCCATACTCCTGTTTTCTCCACTATATGGTCTAGAGTCTCCTACTACCTTTCCAGGACTGGTCTATCAGCTGTGCACATTCAAATGATAAAGAATATACTTCTGTTCTCATGTTGGTCTTTATGGAAGGCTAGGAACAATTACATCTATGATAACATTGTACCCAACCTACCTAGAATACTACATGAAATAAAAAGTATGATTTTTGACTCTTATGCAGCTAAACCATTTTATATTCATAGGCCTGTTGACATTGAATTTGCAACTAATGGCTATTTCCCTATGTGGTTAGAGCCCCCTAAGCCAAATATACAGAAAGTTGCATGGTCTTGTCCATCTGTGGGTCTTAAAGTTAACATAGATGCTTCCTGGAAATCAGTGGAACTACATACTGGAATTGGTATGATAATTAGGGATTTTTCAGGAAGTATTATAACCTCTGAGTGTATTTATACCCATGCTCAGTCCCCTCTGTATGCTGAATTACTTGCAATTGGTTTTGGGTCACTAATGCTAGAAATATTAGCTCTGAATTTGTGGTGGAGTCTGACTGTAAACAAGCTATAAAATGTATACACAACCCTCAGTCTGCTCCATGGAAGCTAATTGTTCTATCTGATGAACTGCAAAAAGAATGTTTTGACATTCCTATTCTCCATATCTTTAGAGAAGCCAACTCTGTGGCTGACTACCTTGCTAAATATGCAGTTCTTACTAAGTCTTCACATACTTTCAGTACTACTTCTCAGCTTCCCCCATTAACTAGAGGTCTATACATGTTAGATAAAAGTGGTACTCCTACTATCAGATTGCACCCCCCTTAGACAGATATTACTCTTACTTGCTTCTTCTTCCGTTTCAGGAGATTTGGCTGGCACAAGGCTGTTTTTTGGAGAAAGACAGTACTACTTTTGGAGTTACACCACTCACTCTTGGTAAGAAATCACATCATACTCAAGGCTTACTAGCTCTCCCTTCATGGCACTGACCCTCACTTCATGCTATGATAGTATGTAATAGCTATAAACTTATTCTTTTTAGCATGGCCTAATTTTCAGGGTCGCATTGAGTTTTGCTTAGAAATTCTCTAATAGGCTTTGTTTTTAGCTCATGTCTAATTTTGGCCTATCATTGTATAGAGCTTGTAGTGTAGTTTAGCAATATTGAAAAGCATTGCTATGCTTTTGGGACAAGGTCCCCCGCAAACTTGGCTTGGTTACTACGGCCATGATTTGTACTATTTTTATAGGTTTGGGGAAGTCGAATAAAAATTCCCCCACTCTCAAGTGGTTTAACGTTAAAAAAATTAAAAAACTGATTTCAGAAAAAATATACAATTAACATACCAGGCTAAAGTTTATATAAATAATTATTCAAAAAATATTTGTTTACATCATTTAGTAATTAAATATTAATTGTAGAAATAAAAGAATAAAGTTTACATCTTTAGATTAAGCTAGTTTCGTTGTGATATCTATAATTTCATCTGAACTCTCTTACCAAAAGTAAATGATAAATCTTAAAGGTATAAAATATAAATCTATTTTAATCAAATACCATGTTCTTTAAAAAATGAAAGATATTATCAAACTTACTAAATTAAGTACAACGATCATTTAAAGAAACCAGCATACACATTAGTTTAAGATCTGCTACACACACCGTTTAGGTAAGAATTTGACGTATTTAATATTTAAAAATCAATTATAACATTATCCATTCTCAGTAATACTAATTATTGGTTAATTAATTTGAATTGTATAATATTTTGTAATATAGTGTTTCTTAAAAATTGAAGTGCGTTGATTTTAGAATTGGTAATCTATAAAATGATTCATTTTCATAAACAATTCTGAGTCATTCAATTATAGCATACGTTACAGTTGTTTAATTATTTGATCAAGTTTTAAGAGCCAGGCCTGACCAGGACAAGCTGAAAGGTCCAACAAAAAAGCAGAAAGATAAAAAATCAGGAGCAACAGTACCAAAAAGACTTGAAGCAAGAATGCTGTCATTTTTTAACATGTTTATTGAATGACTATACAGGCTTAATAGCATAGAAAAATAAATTATTGATCCCCGTGCTTGTCGGTAAATTTGGGCTTCGCATAGCGATCCCTAACATGCTTGAGTAGTGAGTCCTCCCATCGGCAGAATTGAGCTTCGCGTAGCGATCTCTAAATTGCTTGTGGGAGTAGACATGGGAATAGATAATTTATTTCATATATCTATTTTGATACATTAATTTGTAACAATATTGTTTCGGATTTTTCCCTACGGGGTTTTTTAGGGCTTGGTGAACCTAATAAATTTCACCCCACTTCGTGTGGTTTAAATAAAAAAAAAAAGTTTTAAGAGCCACCAACTTTAAAACTTGTGAGTCATTCTTTGTGAATGTATTAAAATATAATTTATACAGATTTGGCTAGAGCAAATTCAATTTCTAACTATTTGTTGAGGAAATCCGCACATGGGATCGTAAGGCATGAACATCAAAAATCATATGTTTTTTTTTCTCGAAACTGGGAGTCATAGGAAGATATAAGAATAACAACATTTAAAAAAACCAAAATTTCAATTTACATGCACCGTTAGGATCACAATGCAACATTCACCATACCGCTAACCGAATATGTATCCTATATGAATCATGAACCAAACAAAAAGTTGCATTCATCTCGATTGACATTTATTCCTTCCTAGTTCGTACCATTACTCTTTTCAAATGCATGTGGCTATCAAGACTCAATCTGCAATTTGATCGACTTAACATGGGAATCCCAAACTCTTTTGGCTTATCATGGGATGAAAACGGTAGAGGTGGAGGAGGATCGAGCCAGCGTACGTTTGGCATGGCCGCCGTTGGTGAAGGTGGCGTGGGAGGGGAGGTGATCGCGGGGTGGAGTGGTCGGGATGATGGTGGAAGGTCCATCTGCGTGAGGAGACAGGATGCTCTTTCCATAGCACTGCCCCATCCACGTCGTGAACGAAGAATAAAAAGAGAATCAGTTGCAGGCAGGGAGAGGTGGGGTGGTGTGGTGGTGGTTATGCACGTCCATCATCAAACACCGGACCTATATTTTCCAAAAGCCGCCCCACCGCCCATGTTTGATGACTGAATATCGCCACACTTTGTTGTCTTCCCGGTTTGTCCTGCTCGTTATCTTCTCTTCTCTGGCTTAATACACGCGAGAGGGTTACATATGAACCAATGAGGTCGATTTGGCATCAAGCTAGTATTTGGAAATAAAATATACTAAAATACACACATAACACATTCATCTGGATGATCCTGATATAACCATTATCAGGCACCAATAATATAATGACACATGTACAATTGTTATGTTTTAATTGGTTAAGATATTTTTAGTAAATTTCTAAAACCCTAACCAAAAAAGCATAAACCCGTCTGGGTAATGATTGAATACGTGGCTCAATCATAAATTAGTTAAAGATGATGTGTCGCTATTTAATTGGTGCCTGATATTACCTATATCAGGATGATTCTGATATATATTAAACTGATAATATATATGTAACAAAAAGTTGTTTCGCACACAAATACGTCGGGCCAAAGATAGAAGAGGAAAACGAAATAAACATTTAGACTAAAAAAGATCCGACCAAATAAACACAAATACACCGTGAAATATTAAAAAATGAAATTTATAGAAGGTGGAAACACTTTCGATAAAAAAGAATGAAATTTAAAGAAACAAAAAAGGAATGAATGAAAGTGTAGGTGCTAGAATTTAAAAAGAAACCAAAAAGGAATATACGAAAATTGTAGCCGCCGAAATATGGTGATATTGTGGCGGTCATGTGGTGGTTTTAATCAAAACTACGTAGTTTAATATTTTTTTATTAGTTTAAATTTACCGAAGCAATAACTTTTCTAGTTCCCTTTAAGATAAAAGAAAATAATTTTTTTAAAACCATGAATTACCATTTCTAAATTATATGCATAATCTAAAAATAATAACTTCGGTGTTCCTTGTCATAAACACAATTCAATACATTATCGTATTCTCTTGAAACACTGAGTACAATCATTAAAAATTCCAGACCAATCCCAACTTGTTCAATTATATTGGAATTTAAACACATAGCAAACAAAAGGCACCGTGCGAACACGTTTCAGCAAATGTTTTCTGACAAGTGTTGGCAAAATGATGAACATGCTGTAATTTTCTAGACCTAAGCAAACTAAACTAATCCAGAAAAAGCCGGCAATTACGAATCATAAATTAATCATATCCCCCCAATTTAGTCAAACAAATAGGTCGCCTCTCACCACACATAAAAAAAGAAAAAGGAAAAACAACTCTCTAGAAAAAAATAATCTTCTAAAAATGGGAAAACCAAAAATAGAAAATAGAAAAAGAAAACAAAAAATTTAAAATCGACCCCGTCTTATGAAACACAGAGCATTGGGAGCCTAAAAAATCTTCATTTTAGGCTCCTATGCCCAATTCCCCTGACCGGAATATGAACCAGGTTTGCCGTAAATCGTTTCGATTCAACATGAGGAAAGCCGTTCACTGGCGGATCGCCGTGCTCCGTCATTGCCTCCGATCGCTCTGGAACCATGTCCTCGCCTGCTGGATGGTCAAATCCGCCACCTACCGCCAGCTTCAGCACAGGATCGCCACCTCTTCCCAGCATTCCGGCGTCATCACCGGCGAGGTTCCGTCCGTCCAACCGGCCGAGACCCAGCTCGACTCAGCCCCGCGCGAGTCCACCTCCGACTTGGTTCCCCTCAAGATCACCCTCTTGGGCGATTCCCAAATCGGAAAAACCAGCTTTTTGGTACGCTCTTTATCATTTCTTTGATCGTACCCTCACCCCTTGATGTACTATAGAATTGTTTCTAATTCTTTTTTGGTCATTTTATTTCGATTGATGTTAGGCCAAGTACGTAGGGAAAGCGGATGGAGGTGTGAAGACTGATATTCCAGGGATTAATCAGATGGACAAGACATTGTCAGTGCAGGGTGCTAGGATTTCTTACCGCATTTGGGAAGTTAATGGTAAGCTTCTTTTTTTAACCATGTGTGTGTGTTTGTGTAATAACAGTGCTGACATTTGTGGTGGCGTTGCAATGATGCAGGAAACACTTCTGCACAAGCTCACATTCCTGAGGCTTGTAAAGATTCCGTGGCGATCTTATACATGTTTGATCTGACTAGCCGATGTACATTGAATGGGTATGAAGTTTGGACTTGTTAATTATCTGCTGAATTTCTTCATTTCATTGAATAGGCATCAGTTATTAAAATCGATCATCTTTTTGCAGCGTCGGCAGATGGTACAAGCAAGCCAAAAAATGGAATCAGGTAAACATTGTATTAGTCATTAACTAATGCGCTTTTAGTGTTACTGTGAGATTTTCAATTTTTTATTCGGGCTAACGTTTCTGGCTATTTTGGCTATGCAGACAGCGATTCCTGTGTTGGTAGGAACAAAGTTTGACGAGTTCATCCAAATGCCAATAGATATGCAATGGACTATTGCAAATGAGGTAATTGAGTTAGCATCTACATATTGGCTTCAACTAATTTTTTTGAATTATTTGTAAGAGAAAAAAAGCATGAAGAAGAAAGATTCCTACTTCACCTTCAAGCCAAAGATATCATCTAAAGTAATCAACTTTACTGCCTCACTTGAAAAAATCTGATCCAAAGAGATAAGGGTAGGCCTATACTCTTAGATTATGTGTAAAACTAGGATGAAAGACTTTAAGACCTGAAGTGGTAAGAAATTCATTCCTGCTTCATGATAATATCTTGATATTGTGACTCATTCTTTTGATAGAGGTAGTGTACCAGTGCCCTCTCTGTTTAAGGTCTTTGATACAAAATGCATAAAATCCATGCTGCTTTCTTTTTCAATCACCATCAACGCAAACATGCATTCACGTTTTAGTAAGATGTGGTGGCTGAAGAACACTAGGTGCTTACAAGTGTGTGGCACTATTTCCCTTTCTCACTCCAATTAGTTGAATGTTCTTCCAATTGTCTCCTCAATTTTGATAGAGCATTGGGCCACACCCTTTCAATAATAGAATATGGATTTAGACTTCTTTTGGAACTCAAAAGAGTGGAACACGTTACTTCTTAATTTGTTCTAAAAAGTCAAGTTTATATCACCCAATAATTATGGATGGTAGGACAGGTAAGGGGAGAAATGATAGTTCGAGAGAATTTGTTTGGCCATTCACCGTTTTGGGTTTTGTGCATGGTACAATTTTGTTTTGACAACATGAAGTTACAAGTATGACCAATCAAGATTTGTTGACCAAAGTTTGTTATCTGTCTTTACTGAAATACAAGAAAAGTCATAGAACTGTTGCAAAATTGGTACTAACTTATAAACTTTTATCAACTTGAATTGTTTTTTTTAATATATAAAAAATTGCTCTAACTGTTGATATTGGTTATAGTTGTTTAAAAGCGTATGTTTGCCATTTTTCAACATTTTTTAAAAATGAAAAGGGCTAAAACTCCCATTTCTCCCATCAAGGAGCTTTCTTTTCCATAGTTTAGACGTGTTGAAAGAAGAACTTATCTACATTTCATTAGGAATAGTTGTCCCAGATGAACATATGGGATATGGCTTAGCTTTTGTGGACTATTATATACCATCTTAAATTGTTGGATTTGGCTTCTAGGGAAAATATGTTGGCTGCTACTGAATTGTCTTTTTATGTGAATGCTTATGAATTTTCAACTCACCTTTGTGCAGGCAAGGACTTATGCCAAGGCGATGGACGCGACTCTGTTCTTTTCGAGTGCTACATACAACATCAATGTGAATAAGATCTTCAAGTTTGTTACGGCCAAGCTGTTCAATTTATCATGGACTGTGGAGCGCAACTTGACCATTGGAGAACCTATCATTGATTTCTAAAGGCTCCCTCTCCCTTTAGTTTATCGTTTGAGATTATGGGGGTTTTAGGTTAATGAAAAGCCCAGCCAGATAGAAAGAATCCTCCAACCATAGTCAACCGGGCACTGGAATTTGTCAATAAGGTAAAGCCAGTGAAGTTTCGAGTTGTTTCCCCTATGGAAGTGTCAAGGGATTGCATTGGAACCGCAACTCCAATCCTTCATTTGTTTTCGTAAGGTTTATTAATGGTTACAAAAAATAGCCTGTTTGGCCCCTCTCCCATCGTTTTGTTCAATTTCATGGGTAAACTAGTTTAGATTCAGTTTTTGAGACGCTTTGGTTCGAAATCAAGGTAGAAATTGAGGCGGAGTTAACAAAATCTGTGTAGCATAGTTGGAATAGAAGTTTGAAATACATAATATAAATAAATTCTGCTTTTCAAAATAAAGGATTGGGGGCCAAAATTAATCTACCCTGATTGGATATTAACTTGAATTGGGGGGCCTAAAGGTCATTAACTTGAATTAGATATTTTCCTGACCACGCATCACCGCCAAAATCACTGCAAAAGACGCTATCACCGGCACTTCAGCCAGCCAAGACCACAAAAGTAACTTCGCACTGTACCACTGCCCCTGCCTCAAGCCACCACTAAAATCATTTTGTATCATTAAAAAGTTCACGTTGTTTGTAATTTTTGAAGTGAAATTTGTTACTTGTTAGGCGCCGTTCTCTTATTTAAATTCAATTCAATTCATTCAAAATATAATTTGATCATACCAATTCTATTTTTTATAAATTAATTTTTAATTTTTTTCAGTGTAATTCAATTCAATTTAGTAAGACATGATCTCGAGACAACATGACCTTATTGTTGACTTTATAAGTAACACTATAATGAACTCATATACGAGAATTCATGGTTTATATGTTATAATATTATATAGAAAATTCTTTGTAGTATCTTTGTTTGGTTGAGCGGAGGAAAAACATGCTAATTTCCATCTCAATTCTACTAAAATTTGACACATCCTCACTCCCTTAAATCTATGCAAACGAGTTAGACATGAAGTATGGATTGTAATTGTTGCATCTTTTTCACCTAAAACAGAAAGATCTAAAGCAAGCACACAATCTCAAGATCATAATGTTGTTGCCACACAGGTGGTCGATGGAGTGGGTAATAAAGATCGCGAATTAGATGAGACAACCAAACAATCTCAGCAACCGCATTAGCCAAGGCACGGTATTCAGATTCAGCACTGGAACGTGAGACAATAGGTTGTTTCTTGGCACTCCAAGAGACCAAATTCCTCCAAGGAAGACAGAATACCCATTGGTAGAACGACGTGTCTCCAAACATCGAGCCCAATCTGAACATAATAAAGGATCCGAGTAACATTGGTAAAATGATCATCCGGAGGTCTTGGAAATACTGACTTACTGAGTTCACAAGTAAAAGCTAAGTCAGGGCGAGTAATGGTGAGATAGTGAAGAGCACCAACTAAGGACCTGTAAAGTGTAGGATTTGCGAAAGGATTACTGGTGTTGTTGTGAAGCCGAGAAAGCGGAACAAATGGCGTCGAGACAGGAGCAGCGTTAATCATCCTGACTAGGGATGGCAATGGAGCGGGTTTATGTGGATACCCACCCCAGATTCGTCCCATTTATATGGATATGGATCATTGAATTCATTAGATGGGCGGGTATGGATATGATTTTTAAACCCATGGTGGGTATGGGGCGGGTATGAATATGATTTTTAAACCCATGGTGGGCATGAGGTGAGTATGGATATTTTTAAAACCCGCCCCATACCCACCCGCCACACCCGCTCAATACCCATCTGTAATGCTCGTATAATATCCACTATAATATAATATATAAAATATATTACTACAACTTTATTGAATTTATTAATTATTATTTAAAAAATAATACCTATTAAAATATAATAAAGTCAAAATGTACTATACGAGTATATACTACATATCAAACCTATCCAAATTTCCAATCCAAGTCCAAATCCTAGACGGATTTGTCACTCCCTCCCTTTAGACTTTAGTCCCGCAGTTCATTTACTTTAAAACATATACTTACGTATGTAAATTTAAGAGAATTTTATAAATTTGTGTGCTAAATATTTCTTGATTTTTTTATTACAAATATTAATTTTTAATATTTTTACTTTTTATTATTATTAAGAAGCATATATTTATATATTTTAAATGAGCGGATGGCTATCCAGATAAAGAAGGATATCCATGTGGGGATGGGTATCTAGGTTGATAGGTATGGATCTCAAAATGAGATCCATCATAGGTTCGTGTATGGGGATGAATCTTAAAATTTTATATGGGTATGAGCATGGATATACTGGTATCCACGCCCATTTGACCCAGTGAACATCCCTAATCCCGACCCGCCGAAGAATGTCTCGGGCATACTTGGCTTGATCCAAAAAGAGACCTGACGATGTAGAGGTTACCCAGAAACCAAGAAAATAGCCAAGTGACCCCAAATCCTAGATAGAGAATTCCTTATCTATGCAATGAACTGGCGAATGGCTGTCAAATCATTTCTGGTGAGAATAATATCATCGACATTTACCAGTAGATACAGGAGAGTAGTGCCTCGAGAAAACACAAATAAAGAAGTGTCTGAAGATCTGCACACAAAACCAAGAGAACAAAGATAAGTACTAAAACGGTCAAACCATGCTCGTGGGGCCTGCTTAAGTCCATAAATGGCCTTTCGTAGTCGACAAACAAAGTCTGGATCATCTGGGTCCTTATATCCAACCGGATGAGCCATGTAAACAGGAGCATTAAGAATACCATTCAGGAAAGCATGTTTGACATCAAACTGGAGAAGAGGCCATCAGTAACAATGCAAGGACGGTTTGAACAGTAGAAGTATTGATCACATGACTAAAAGTATGGTCAAAATCAAAGCAAGTCAGCTGAGTATATCCCTGAGCAACAAGACGGGCCTTATGGCGATCCACGGTACCATCAGGTTGGTATTTCAACCGGAACACCGATTTGGAGCCAACAACATTGACATCGGGAGGACGCAGAACCAAATCCCATGTGCGTTTCATCATCCATGGCCGCGACCCATTGTGGGTTTCGAAGCGCATACGGTAGTCATGAGGCTCGTTATTAGTGAGCAAGGTAGCCGTGAGTCTGGTAACAAACCCATCAAACTTCCGAACTTGACGGGTACCATCCTGATTCCGAGTCGTCATCAGGTGAGAGTGAGCCGGATGTGGATCCTGAGAAACAATAGGCGACGCGGAAAGGGACGGGCTCGGCGAAGCATCCAAAGAAGAGTTCGTGGAAGGTGAGTCAAATGATGAATCTGATGAGGTGGTGAAAATCCAATCACAACACTTGGCGATGACGATCTAGAAAGTGAGTCTAGTGGAGACTGAAGAGGAGGTTCAGAAATGCATGGAGTGCTTGTGTAGATAACTTTCTTGAAATAGGAGAAATATGTTAGGTGCTAGATATTTTTATGATGAAAAATTCATGATTTGTAACAATAGGTGTTTCGCATTTAACAAATGCGAAATAGATTCTACAGAATGCGAAATAGGTGTTTTTAAATGCGAAATAGGGAATTAGTTTTTTATTAATCTTAAATTTAAATCAAATGAGTACAATTAAACCTTATTTCAACATTTAGCAAATGTGAAATTGAATGTTATTTCGCATTTATTACATGTGAAACACCCACTGTTAGAATTCCATCATAAATCACCCTATTAGTTTCTACATTTTTATTTTCCATCACAAAACAATAAAAAATTCACTTGTGGTAGCTATTGCATCATCCGAACAAATCGAACAAGGAGAATTACAATAAGGAAGTGCATGTGTAGCCGAAGAAGCGTCAACGGAATCTGGATCAATGAATGCAGACACATCCAAGGATGGAAATGGAGAACCTAAACTCCCATGAGAAGCAAATGTAAAGTATGACTCATCAAAGCGAGGATGGCGGGAGATGTAAATCCTACCAGTGCTGCGATCCAGGCACCGAAAACCTTTGTACAAGCTACTATAGCCAAGAAAAACACATGGTAAACTCCTAGGAGAGAGTTTATTTGGTGCATACGGACGAACATATGGGTAAACTCTACAACCAAAAGAATGGAAGTTGGAGCAAATAGGGGGCGACAATAGAGAAGACCATAAGGAGTATCCTCATTGACCACCGGTGAAGGAAGATGATTAATAGTGTAGATTGCGGCACCAAAAGCATCATCCCAGTGAGATAAAGGAAGATGGAAGTGAAATAATATAGTTAACCCCATCTTAAGAACATTGCGATGTTTCTGCGCGCTACGCACGCCCGTTTTGCTCAAGTGTATAATTAGGACATGAAATCTAGTGATGAATGCCCTTCGAAACAAAGTGAGTTCGAAGACGAGTATTAAGAAATTATGTACCACCATCACTCTGAAATACCTTAATACGAGCAGAAAATGGATTCTCCACAAAAGCCTCAAATTGGAGGTATACATAAATAAAATATGACTTGTGACAAAGAGGATAAAGTCATGTAAATTGTGAAAAATCATCAAAAACAAAAAGGGTTAAAAGCTCATATACCCCCAAGTTTATAAGAAAGTGTCAATGTACCCCCAAGTTTATAAGAAAGTGTCAATGTACCCCCGAGTAATTCAAAAGTATTGATGTACCCCTATTATTATATTGAATAAAGAATTGTACCTCTAAAGCTCATTTTCAACACCATTTTGAATTAAAAGACAAATTTACCCTCACTTGGATTTTTTTCCCTTGACCCAAATGCTCATGGGCAGGAAAAAAAATTCAAGAAATCAATATCACTGAATTACAAAATAAATGCATAATATTACTGAAAGGAGTAATTCTAGATGCAGTCCATATTTTGCTTATTTTATAGTTCAAAAAAATACGTCTTTGATATATATGATATGATCAATAATTAAGTATATCATATATATGCCTCATATATATATATATATATATATATATATATATATTACTTCTATTGCATACACTTGCCAATCAGTTATATATCATAATTATTGTATATATGATTATATAACAAAAATACGGAGTGCAAATAAGCAAAAGACGGACTAAATCTAGCAGGCCATTATTGAAAAAAGTTAACATTTTCATCCAAAAACTCAACAAACTGAAAACATTGGTGAAGTTACCATAATCTCGCCACCTTGAGCTAGTCACGCTAATTATTACTGGGTGTGGCAGTTTCGATCCCCCGGCTCACACTAATTTCTGGGCACGGTGGTTTTGGTCCCCTCGACTTCAAACGCTTTCATCCGATAAAGTAACGGTGACTGGTGGTATGGATTTGGATTGCCTTTCTTAACTGGGTGTGAATGTAAAAAAGGGAAGCGAGAATTAGATGAATAATTAGGTAGGGGAGGATTATTCATTGATTTGGTTGGTGCATTTTCGTCATAATTTTTTTTCTTTTTTACCATTAAATAATAGTGAGGGTATTCTTGTCATTTTACACATGGCAAAAGAAAATTCTGCCCAAATTATACATTTGAGAGTATAGTAGCACTTTTGAAAAACTTAAGGGTACATTAGCACTTTTTTAAATACTTGGGGGTACAACAGCACTTTTTTTAAAAAAAAAGAGTATAGTAAGAGAATTCATTGCCAGAGGTAAGAGCAGGCCCGGCCCAATCATTGAGTGGAGTGACACCACTGCTTCAGGCCCCAAATTTTGGGCCGAAAAAATGCGCAATTTTTATAAATTTTAAGTGTATTTAGTATGTATTTAGACTATTAAAAATAATAATTATATATAATAAATTAAAAATTAATTAAAAAAGCCCAATTTTTACAATCAAATCAAAATATAGGCCTCTTTTAGGTTTTTACTTCAAGCCCCCAAAATTATTGGGCCGCCGCTGGGTAAGAGGAGCATGTCCCCATAAATCACAATAAACCGAATCAACCACATGTGATGCAAGTTTCTGATTCTCAATAAAAGGCGTCATGTGGCCCTTGGTCATAACACATGGATCACCAAAATGAGATTTAGGCAGCGAGGAGGAAATTGACAAAGCTCTTGTTTTGGTTAGAGAAGAAATAACTGAGATAGATATATGGCCAGCCTAACATGCCACATATAGAATGATGCTCTCGATTTTCCGAATTCAACAAAAGCAGTTAAAGCCATCTCTTCTACCCTAACAGAGATAATAACATACTAATGCTCAAAAGCATTTCCACTTAGATCTATCTTCTTCTTCATCCATCCATCAAGGTCAACTGATGAGCCAAATGATGGGAGGACTTATAAAGCTCATAGATGGTGCTCTTTTCTTGTTCTTCCTCGTAATTGCACTAGCAGTTCCTCTTATTGACGCTCAAACCATTCTACCTCTAGACCTCTACCCCAAGTTCCTAGTTGACCTCAAGACATGGTTTTTCACAGAGATTGAGCACTACTTGGTCTTCGAGATGCCTAATTTCTATGTCGGGATTGCCTGGTTTGAGCTTCTCTTTCAGTGGCCAGTTTCTTTGATGTGTCTTCATGGCATTGCAGCTTCAAAGCCTTGGTTCAGAATTGCTTGCTTGGTGTATGGGTCCTCCTTCTTGGCGAGTCTAGTACGTTTTTATACCTCTGTAATTTTTCATTTCTGTGAATTCAGATAACAAGAATAGCTCTGGTGCATGTGTTTGTTTTCAGGCTGCAATACTCGGAGAATTAGTGGGTTCTACAAGGGCATCCAAGAAGCTCATAGCGTTTTACTATCCTTTTGTGGCTTTTGCTATTTTATCTTTGGTACGAGGCTTAATCCCAGATTCGGCCAAACCTGAAGCAACTGGTAGGCCTCTGTTGAATAAGAAGTTTCAGTAAATACTATGGTTATTGACAAGTACTGTCAACAGATCTTGATTATAAACTTTGGTCAACATAAATCTTGATCTTATTTTACTGAAATACAACTCCACCACAACTGCAAGCATTGTTTTCATACAGCAGCTTTTTGTTTGATTTTCATCCTTCAACTAATTATAACAATAATCATGCTACGTATCCGCCATGAATTCTCATTTATCACACAATTGACAATATCAGAGGAGATGTCCAAAACATCACGTAATCTTAGCTGGAAATTAAAATGTATAATAATCTTGTTCGCCCACACAATACGCAAGAGTACACAACTTTGATAATAACGTGCTCAGAGTCTCAGACACTCCATTTTTCAGCTATTTCATTATGGATGGCATAAGCAAAAGGAGCAGCAAGTGAGAGAATCCCTATTATATGGAAACATATATTAATGGAGCAAAAGGCGATAGTATCGCCCTCAGCGCCTCAATGGAAACATGTACCGGAGAATATAGAAAATGAAATTTTTCTTAATTACAACAATTTTCTCATCTCATTCTTTATAATAGGGAGAATATGAAATTTTTCTTTCAAAAATTAAATATGCGTTAGTGTCAACCATTCTCTCATACATTCAATTATTTACTTTATTTTTCACTACTAAAATAAAATAAAATATCAAATTATATAAATTATTAAATAATAATAAATATAATTTTGAAATTTTGAAATATAACGAACGATTTTATACGATAATGTTCACATAGTTGCAAATTTTATTTTACTTTAAATAGGTTTGTATCATTATTGACTAATATTTTTTCAAAGAAAAAATATATTATTTAACATATTTTAATAGATTAGTTTTAATTAAGGGTAAACGGTGTGGTCATTCATCAAATTTGAAACTAATGACTATTTTCTAATAATTAAATTAAGCCAAAAATTACGTGTAATCTGTAAAAATTCGAAACTCTTATATTTTTCTATCGGATTTGTTTTTGTTTGAAATGGTTGCGGAAAGTCTCATAACACGGTAAAATTTCATATAAAAAATTATATTCATTTCAACACATAATGTTTGTCACATATCATCAATAATGAAGAAATTTAATATTGTTTTGGTTGTAAATAAATATAAATACCATCATAAGAGATATTATTATGTGCATTATAATGCTTATTTTTAAGTAAATTTTTTATGAGTTTTTAGATAAGTATATCAAGATTATATTTTATAATAATCTTAAGTAGTTGGGAAAAAAAATAAGCATTTAGAAGAGATGAAGTAATTCAAATTCTCTGCAAACAACATTAAATGCAATCCTTATGATATGAAAACTGATGGTGTTGAGATATAAAAAAAATAAAAATATGTGATTTGCTTCTACTTCTCTATTAAAATATGTGAAAAACGAGGATAGCGAGACCCTTTCTCTCTCTCTCTAGAAAGTAGAGAGTAGTTTCCTCTCTTTTCTTTCGTATTTTCTTTCCTTCTTCAACACAACTCATCCTTATCTTACTCTATAATCTTCATCCTTTCCTTCTTTTTTGTATTTGATTTAGCTATCAATCGTTGTAAGTTGTAATCATGTATGAGTTTGAGGTTTATTAGATTCCCAACCCTAGTCTGGGTTCTAAAAGGGGGAAAAGGGGAAATCTTGTGTGTACTTCAAAAAAAAAGTTCTTCCTTTCTGTTCAAAATCGAGTCTTTATGGTCTAGTTTTGATAGATTTGTTCCTTTCTCTGTTTTTTCGTTAAAAGGGGATTTTTATTTAGTTTTTAGATTGAAAGAAAAGATCTTTCTCAGTTTTCTTTAATAAAATCAAGGAGGCTAAATTTCTTGCTTCCTTATTGATGAAGCTAGCATATTTGGATATGGGTAAGGATCAAATCAAGCCGGATCTACTGCATGCAAGTCTATTCGGCAGGAGAAGTTGTGTTGAAATGGTAGTATCAAGAAAGCAGATAAAGATCCATGCAATAAGACATATACTGCAGCAAGCTTGGAAAGGAATAACTTTCAAGGTGACTGAACATCAATCCAGCGTTTTCCAATTTGTCGTTTCGAATCAAGCGGATCTAAGGTATGTCTTGAGAAGAGGTCCATGAAATGTTGAGAATAATATGCTTGTTCTGAAGCCATGGAAACCCAATTATAAGTTAGACATGCAAGATTTCAGTTTGGATTACTTTTGGCTTAATGTTTTGGATGTGCCTGATGAAGCCTATCATAGAGACGTTGCTTTTAAGATTGCCACAAGTTTGGGTGTCTACACACATATGCAGTTGAGAGAGACTGATGACAAACGAGAATTTTTTCCGATTCAGAATTGCTGTCAATATTATGATGCCACTTCCAAGGTCAGTTAATTTTGCAGGTGCAAGTGGGGTTTTGATGGAGAGATTGATCAAGTATGAACACTTGCCGGCAATTTGTTTTGCTTGTGGAAGGATAGGTCACAAGTTGAGAAGTTGTGATCGGGCTGAGCAACAGTGTAAGGAGCATGAACTTAATAAGAGCTGGATGATGGAGAAACAAGAATTCAATGTATTATGGTCTTGGAATGCTCTGCGGAGTACTTGGGTTCAGAATGAGACGAGTCTGTTGTCCACGGAAATTGAAGGCACTAATGAGCAGTAAGTGATAAATCAGACATATGGAAGGCAAACAGACAGAAGCACTTATGTACTTGAACAAAGAATCTCAAAGAGAAAGTTTATTCAACTGGAAGAGGCAGTGCTGCTGCAATTTGGAGTACATGAAAGGAGGTCGAAAAGAAGACGGGAGTGCGATCCTTTTCACCATCAGAGGAAGCTGGGTTACATTATTGGTCTGAAGAGGAAGGCAGAAGAGCTAATAATGACTTCAAGGAAGAAATCACATAAGCTGTTGGATGATATCATTCATGGCACAAAGATACATAACTTGAAGAAGTGCTTAAGCAAGCTGGAGCCTTTGGGTAAAAGGACAAGGGAGCACACAATACTTGAGTTTACACAACCATGGAAGAAAGTAAGAAAGCATGAGGAGAACTCATAGGAGAATTCGCTTTCAACTGGGAAACGGAGCTGCGAGAATGAAACAATATGTCCGGGCAAGATAATACCAGTTCATGTTGAAGTATTCCCAGTTCTCAACCTATTCCAAGAGGATTCACAGGTGTTTCAGGCTTTTCTTTCAGCAGGAGTACAACAGTCAGGGTGCGATATTGACAAAGTAGTCTCACAAGTTGGCCTGCCATATGCGGAGCTTCAATGCACTTAGGTTCTGCCAGATACTGGTGATCATCCAGAGTCCAAGTTCCCCAAAATGGTTAAGGACGGTATGTCAACTAAAGGCTTCCGCAAACAACCAAAGGGTTTATCATTGGACTCAGATTATGTACCATTAGCATTACTGCATGTGGTTATACTCATTAGCCTCTCATCCAACCTAGCGGGATCAACCGAGTTGCTATGGAGCCCTGGTGAGATCGAGATACTCTTTGTGGGAACCGAACACAATATGCCCTATGGATTTGGTTATGTGTTTGGTTATGCAGATCCTTGGAGGCGGAAGGTGTGGAACAAAATCTGGAATTTCAAGGTCCCATACAAGTTGGTTTTCATTTGGGAGATGGAGATTGAAGAAATAGCTGGGGTCTCACCGTTGTTGAGCGGTGGGGTATGGCAAGTTGGACTACATCCATCAACTTGCATCACTCTATTGCAGGTCCTAATGGAGACCTGTAGGAGAATTATCAAAGCAGCGATCAGGGTTGAAACCCAAATGATTTGCTTGCTCACGACTTTGTCCGGTTTAATGGTGGCACCAAGAGAGATACCGAGCATCGTAGGAGACATCTCATGTTTTCTGCATAACTCATTCTCTAAGCCTATGGTAAAAGAGTTTATTAAGAGCGAACTTCTACTTTATATGTTTTATGATTGTAATATGGCTCTAGGCCAAGTTCATGTACTTTGTAACCAATATTTTTAATTATTAATGAAGTGTTATTTATCAAAAAAAAATGTGAAAAACTGTTGAATGTGGGTAGGAAAGTTTACTTTTCTGCCTGAACTGGTTCACTCTCTCTGCATTTTGACAAATCAATCCATGCCACACCCTTGTTATACTTTTACTCAGATGACTTGTTTTAATAGCTACTATAGATGTTGTGCTACCAATTGGTTATTACTGATCCTACTAGTTCCCAATCTGCTTACTACTCGTAAATTCTCAACCAAGAATAACTTTTTTTTTTGTATTTTGATTTTTTATTAATTTACTAATAGCCTTTGAATTTAGGAGAAGATTTTCTTGATTAGGAATCTTTTGTACTTTAGCTTTAGTATCTTTTGATAGCATTTTTATGCTATGTAGGATTTTCTCCCTCTCCCCTTCATATTTGTATGATGTTAAAACTGCCAATCTTTGGCCATTACAAGGTTTGGGATGCCTTAATATAATTTCTAGTAGTGGTTTTAATTTTTTTTTAAGGATGGTAAATGAAATCCAGCTTGAATGGAAGTTTGGAATATGGTCCTCCATCTCTACCACTCCCCTCACTACCGAACCCAGAATCACTGTGCAAGCACAACCAGAAACATTATACCACGAATGTCACCCCATTTCAGCACAAAAATAGCTGTACCGGGCCCTCAGCCACCGCCTACCAACCACTTACATCAATCATCGAACCAATTGATGCAAACTAGAACAAAATATAAGTGCTTGGCGGACCTTCAACCAATGAAAAAGCAACAATTGTCGTTATGGACAGAAGAAAAAACACCAGCAGTAATGCAAAGGGACATGTATGAGATTCAATGTGACTGGGGCTCAGAAAGCAAAAACTAAACAATGAAGAAGTGGTACGAATAAGGGGAGTCAAACTTCGTTCCAAACTTACTAAAATAGTAAATATCAGGCACAAACTTAGCCCAAAACCACAATTTAAACCCAAAATAAAGTTCTAAGTTGATGGTCTCTGGGGCTATGATCATTCTTCCATGCTTCACAAACCAATGCACAATTGACATGTTTTTATTTAAAAATGACACAAAGGAGATTAAGGTAAGCAGTTTTTCCATTTAGTAGTTGTGCTCACTGCTACCTACAGTAGCCAACTGATAAGCCACTAAAAGACCCAATACATCACTCAAGTTTTACTTCTCTTTTTGGAGGCTCCAAATCCAAGTAATAAAATGGCTCTGTAGGCTCCTCCCTGCAGATTAGTAAAGTTTATTCAGTATTTTGTATCCAAGCAAAGATCTACTGTTCTATGCACTCAACCTTCCAAAATATTTTTCTCAATAGATACTCAAGAACTTTATACAGTTTCATTCAGTTTCTCTAATTTGTTCGATTAGTGGAATACTATTAAGATTAAGTTCTGAAACACCTCAATTATACCAAGAGCCATACCTCAACTTAATATTAGAGCTATGAAAAGGTAAAACTTACCCAGGTTTCGAACGCATGCACTGCCAGAATAGCTTGAAAGGTCCTGGAACTGTCTTAAATGGGTTGCCCTCAAAGCATGCCTGCAAAGAACCAAAAGTTAAGGTGAATAGAAAATAATATCCAAAACATCGAAGGGAGACGCAAGATAACAGATGATTGCAGTAGGCACAAAATTTGAAAATTAAATATGATAAGTTACTCACAATTATGAGTTAGGGCATAACGGAAATCCAGTCAGTTAAACAAATTAGCCATTTCCAGAAATCTGTTTAGACATGGATGTCTAAAGAAGCGAAAAATTGACTATATGTAGGATATATGTTCCCATCTTTAGATTGAGGCACAAGTTGTGGAAAAAAGCTGACAAGGTTAATGTTTTGACCGATACTGAAAGCTCATAATATTCAAGTCTAGAACTCTGCCCTTTTCATAAGATATATTTTAACAGACCAGATGAGTTATACATACATTAAAATTCAAAAATGCAAAGAACATGTGCACTTTCCATCTGTCAAGCACATCACAAGTTACTCCTTTAGACTTTTAACTGAATTATTTGGGGCAGAACTTCTCAGAATTATCTTTTTCAATATCAAATTGCACTTTATCATGAACCAACATGTAGCGAAAATCTGGAACCTTAAAATGATGCTATTTTTGAGTTCAAACATTACAGCTTGAACGTCACAGTTGGGAGAGATTTAACATCAACCTTCACAAGAAACACTCTTTCCAGAACTGAATAACAATTGGTTGTGCAATGTTCCACCACACTTTTAAGGATTTCTCGCCAATAGGAAAGGGACTAAGCAAAATGCTGTCTCAGTAGTAGACACTAAAAAAATTGCCAACCTAACCGACCATATATCCCGAGTAAATGTAATGATAAAGGCCAAAAAGAATGTTACTTTTGGTAATATGATACCTCTCTCTCTCTCTCATCGGTAATTTGAGCAAGAGAAGAGAGGCTATGAAGTATGAACAATAAAATACATTCTTCCTCATCAAATTATGAATGTCTCTTCTCTAATTCTCCTCAGACTGGCTAGATATAGCATACAGGTTGCAGAAATGAGAGAGGCCGTACTCACATTGCAGTGTAAGCAAATGAAGTCTACAGACTCTACACTTAATTCTATGCATAAAACGTAGGAATCGGAACAATTTATATTAATCGAATAGAATTTTACTTGAACCCACTACACAGTTATGACATTCAAGAATCAGTCCAACACCAGATTCATTTCTAAGCTTCCTTTCTAATAGCTAGTACTGATTAAAGAGTGAAAAGGGTGCCTCTCCTAATCAGAAATGACACTACAAAACCTAAGATCAACCAATTTCAATCAGATTAGAGAGCATATGAAACAAATGAACAGGAAAAGAAAAGGGTTGAAGATGTGTACTTGAATGATATCTTCGGCGCGGTCATTGCATCGATGGGCCTTGGGTTGCCTGTGCTCGCCTTCCGGTGTGCCCCATGGGCTCTCTCTTCTCGGCACCGCCCTTTCACTCATCCCTTCTTCTTCTTCTTCTTCTTCTTCTTCTTCTTCTTCTTCTTCACCTCTGTGACCGAATCACTCTCTTTTTGGGGACTCAATTATTCCAATATTGCGAATTCTTCAGGTTTGTCAATAATTTCATTTGCGGTCCTCAACCTTTATTAATTACCAACAGTTTCAATGTACAGTTTCGATGTACACCCCATGTCCCAACTCCCAAGTGCACCAAACATTTTATGACACTAGCGAAAATATTTATTAATTAAGTGTGGTATAATTTTCATAATTTAAAGGTAGGGTGTAATTATTAGTAATTTCTAAAAAAAATGATAATTTTATTAGGTTATATTCATATAATTTAATTCTTGAATTAAAGACATTTATACCCCTATTTTGTAGTTATAATTCAATTCATTTTTATATAATTATATTCAATTCAGTTTGATTTGAGCTCACTTACTCTAATTCAATTAAGATTATTTTCACCTCAATCTAAATATCTTAGATTAAATGTAGTTTAGTTCATTTTTTTAAAATTTGATTAAGTTGAAATAAATTAAATTAATTTTTATAATTTACTTCATTTTAATTTCATTAAGTTTTCTCAAATTCAATTAAAAAATTATTTAACTGAATCTAAATCAATATTTTACAAACTTAATATAACTGAACTGAATTATTAAAATGGGAATGAAACACTAAAATTTAATTGAAGTTAACCTGAGGCACACAGGATCATTAGAGTGAAGAGGGAAACTATGCAGCTGATTTGGTCAAACTTGCACTGCAGAAAGAGAATTTTTATTTCTTCTCCTAGTCTGATCTCCCACCTGAAGCAAGAGCTGTTTTACTCTTGTACAATGATCTGTTACCTTCTGTCAGATGAGATCTCACTCTGATATTTACTCAAGATCTCTACACCAGTCTTGGTTGTCTCATGATACCCTGGAAGAAGATGTTATCCATTGCTTTCCACTGCTAAAGGGGCAGGAGCTCCTTCCTGCATTCGCTCCTATCAGACCACGGTTATTCTTTTGCTCTCCCATATTATGTCTTTATCTTATACTTAGTGTCGTCTTTTGTTTTGGTTTTTTCGATTCACTAATAGACTCTTATAGTTGATATAAGGATTATGGTACTGTGGGTTTAATCTTTCAGTGTAATAGTTAGGTTTTTTGATAGCATAATCATGCTATGTGGGATTTTGTCTTGCTGTAAAACAATGCCTTATGGCCTTATTTTGGTTCGGGAAGTCTAATCTAATTTCCCTCACTCTAGTAGTGGTTTAAAATTTCAAAAAAAAAATTGAAATTAACCAACATTTTAATTTAATGAACTTCATGAAATTCAACAAAAATTAAACTGAATTGAATTCTTTCAAGGTGAACTAAATTTAATAAAATTATATTAAAAATACTAGTCAGGGCTGAATTAACTTTTAATTAAATTTAGAGTCCACAACACTGAACTAAATGTAAAATAAAACTAGACTACAAAAAAAGGGTATGAATGTCTTTTAATTCAACAATTAAATTACATGAATATAGCCTAATAAATTACAGCCCCTTTTAGAAATTTTGTAATAGTTACACCTAGGGGTGCTTATCGAGCGAGTCAGTTCGAGTATCGCTCGAATTCAACTCGCTATCACTAATTTTTATCGAGTTCGAGTCGAGTTACGAGTTATTTCGATTAAGTTTTTTTCAAGCAAAGTCATAAATAATTGATAATATGATAAATTTTTAAAAGTACTTTTTGCATGAAATATGAATTTACTGGTATAAATTATGTAAAAACACACAAAATGATTGTATTATAAACATGTTAATGAATTAAATATCAATTTTAACAACCATATTTGTGTTATCGAGTTACTCGCGAGTCTATCGAGTCGAGTACCTCCTTTGATCATCTCGCGTTTGAGGCGAGTCGAGTTTCGAGTACTCGCGAATTGACGATCTCAGTTAGCACCCCACTTACACCCCACTTTCAAATTATGAAACTTATACCGCCATCAATCAAAATTTCCCTTAACTGAACCTATATGTTTGAATAGATAGATCAACTTGTTAGATATGATAAAAGCTTTCGATAGAGTCTCCTGAAACTTCTTTAAAATTTTTTTTGTAAAAATTGGATTCCACAGTCTGTTTGTCAGCAATATTATGGGCAACATAGCTGCAACAAGATTCTCAATACTTGTTAATGGCAAACCACATGATTTTTTTAATGCTTCTAGGGGTATCAAGCAGGGAGACCCACTGTCTCCCTTTCGTTTATCCTTCTGATATAAGTATTTTCTAAAACATTGGCTTGTTATACTCTAGCAAGTTTATTGATTATTATAAGCTGCCACATACTATCACAAAGGTTACTCACTTGAATTTTGCAGATGATACAGTGGTGTTTTTAAAAACTAATAAAAGCAGCCTTGAAAATCTATAGGAATTCCTGCTATACTATGAGAGAGCACAAAGGTCAAAGGATAAACCTAGACAAATCTGCCTTATACATCACAAAGCAAGCTTCAACTGCAACCAGGGCCCTAGTGCATCACATAGCTGGGATCAGAGAGGGAAGCTTCCCTTTCATATACCTGGGATACCCTATATACACAGGCAGAATCAAGCATTCATATTTCCAGACTCTATTTGACAAAATGGCTTCAAAGCTATCAGGTTGGCAAAATAAATGGTTAAACTTTGCAGGCAGGTTGGTTTTAATTAAGCTTTTGCTATCTATCAGCTATACCTTTGCACATTTTGAATGTTATTGAACCTACCA